>VBSM01002608.1:159963272-160019074 GCA_008086735.1 Cheirogaleus medius | reverse complement strand
AAAAAAAAAAAAAAAAAGCCTATTTTCCTCAAGAATATAAAAAGCCCTCTTCATGTGGGCGATGGAAATCAATAAGTAGAAACTTTGAATTTGGAACCAAAGCCTGCTAATAACTGCATGACAGTTTTCCAGGGGAGGAGAAAGAAGCAGAAAGCCATCTGCATGACACAGTAAAGAGATTATTTTCAGACTAACTTTTCTGTGGCATCCTGGCTGGATAGCACAAAGATACATTTTTCAGAACTGTTTTAAGTTGAGTAACTGAGATATATGGAATGATTTTTGCAAGAAAATGTGCAGCTCGAAAACTTTTCACACGGGACAGCCCTGCATAGGAATAAAGTTTCTGAATGACTTTGGGTGGAAATGGCATAGAGTATCCTTGATCAAAATATCTAAAATAGGGAGATTTCTAATCCTAGGAATTGGTTTTCCAGTTTAACTAGTTATCAGGAGTGTTTCGAAGGCAGGAGGCAATGCACACTATCTTCCTAGAATTATGTGCATTTTTAAATTTCCTTTTCCCAAGCAGACTGAGACACATTATGTTGATTCAACTTTTACCAATATTAAATTACAGCATGTTTCCTCTTTTTCATTACAGAAACAAAAAGTTGCAATAAACTTCCTGTCTCTTTGTACCTAGTTTCACTTAGGAATTAGAATTGTATTATTCTAGCAGAGAGCTCAAATTTAGCTGGTAGAACAGATAATCAATTAACTACAAGGTAGCTTTATATCATTAAAGTAAACAATTCCTTGTTGCCTCAATCCTATAGGTATATTTAACATCATCTTAAAAACAAAACTATTCCCTGGAGTTGGAAGTTTATTCGCATGACTGTGTGTTAATACTAACCTTGAAATGTCTGCCATCTACCATTATGCCCCCATATTTCTCCCATAAAAGTTTCAGTAAACTTACAGCCCTGACACAGTTACCATGAACAGACCTCTATCTGGGAATGATTACACGTGCATATGGATTTAACTTAGGACAGGAATAAGTTAGCACCTTTCTTTGACCTTTTCCTGAGCACAACATACAAGCAGAATCCAGAGATGATGAGTATTTTACAGCAGCTGGCTTCCACAGGTGGTAAGATGGGCTCTGACATATGATGGGTCTAGTCATTCAGCAAGTGTGAATTTTGGAAGTGAGCATCTGCCAGTCTTATTATTAACTGAGAGCTGAGTTGTTTTTATGAACTTCCAAATCTGGAAAACCTAAATGCATTTTTGAAACAGATTCACTTATAATTTAACTGAAAAATAAAATACCATTTTTCTTGTATTTTCACATCCCTCTATGAGTGGAAGCAGCTGAAAGCCCTGGAGAGAGGATCTCCTAAGGCCCCAACCTTTTCCATTCAGCTAGTGAGGGCTTCCTCCTGGTTTTAAAAGTTCAATCTCTAGCCAATTGCTATTTCAGAAATATGATGACCACTATACCCATAAGACAAAAACAGACTGGCATTTTCAAAGTCCTCTCTGGGTGAATATTTGCAATATTCTGAAAATAGCTTTTAAGAACATATATACTTCTTGCTTTAAAATAATTGTATTAGGAGATTATAGAAATATGAATTAACACTGCAGGCAAGTTTAAGTCAAATGTATCAAAGTTTATACAGGGATTCTAAGCCTAAAAGGGTATCTAAGGTTTTACTTGCAGATTTTAGGTTCCCAGGCCCTATAAGAGTTTGCCACTCAGCAGGGATCATTTCACTGCACCCAGCAGATATCACAGTTCAGCTCAAACTATAAAGATCAAGATTAGTACTGTCCAACAGAAGTATAAAGCAAGGCACATATATGATTTAAAAATTTTCTAATAATTATGTTTTAAAAAGATTAAAGGAATGGGTGAAATTACTTTCAATATATTTTATTTAACCAACTATATCTAAAATATTATAATTTCAAAGTGTCAATATAAAAATTAATGAAATATTTTACTATTTGGGGGAGTACTAAGTTTTTGAAAGCCAATGTATATTTTACACTTATAGCACATCTCAATTCAGACTAGCCACAAATAACCACATGTGACTAGTGGCTACAGTATGAGACAGTATAGCTCCTTCCTACTCAGGATGGACAGAAAAATGATGCCATGGGAGTACAAAAGCCACCTAAATTCTAGGGTGCTTAGACATATTCTAAACCATAGTCCCCTGATGGTTTCAGAGATTGGCGCTCTAAATGTGTTTGTGCATGATTCTAGCTTTTGCAGGATAACTTACAAATGATGAGTATTTCAGAAAACTGGTTTTGGTGTCAAAAGTAGGACATTCCTACTCTAATGCATTGGAGAGTAAGAAAGACAGGCTCACTAGTTCCCAGGTCATATATAATGTTAGTTCTTTTCCACTGCTTTATTTCTATTTCAATATAACTAATTTATTCTATAAATAGTGAATCTTCTCAGTACAAGGCACAAAGAGGCTGAAATGCACTAACAAAATAGAAAAGTACTGATTATAAAAATAAATTCAACAAAACCAGGTGGCAAAATATATTTAAGTAACTATGAAATCAGCTTTACTATTCTCTATGCAACTTTCAAGGATAACATTAATTTTAACTAGTAGAACTCTGTCTCAACCTATAAACCTTTGAGGTCTTGCAGATTCTAACCAATTCTAGTCCCTTATCTTCAGTAAATATTTCTGTCCATCTACTTGTTACTTAGCCCCTTTCAGCACCAAAGTGATTACCTTAGATAAATGTTCCTTTATGGGTTCGTTGTCTCTCTCTACCACCTCCATCATTTCTTGGCCTCCGAGGTAGGCGATGTTAGCTACGTTTAAAAAATAAAAAGTCAAACACTTAGAATATACAGAATAAACACAAATGTCAAATTAACTTTTGTAAACTCATGTTCCTTCCTTTTCTTTTGGCAAGTGCTATCTGATTTGAGGTATTGGTGAGGCCAGGAGAGGCATGCGAGTCAGGCAACATGCACAGTGTCTGGAAGTAAGAGCTTGTCCTGTAAAAGAACCTTCTCTCAATCTCACTTGGCTTCTCAATAGCAAAGTTTAGCAGTTCGATGGCCTAATGTCAGATAACACAGCAGATGACATATGTAACTGTACCTGACTAAAAGTGTTATGATTTAAAGATTAGAAACACAAATTATTATAGATAAATCATGTATACCAAGGAAATACACACAGTTATTAACATCAAACTATACTGGCTTTTCTTTCTTTCTTTTTTTTTTTTTTAAAAAGGAAACAACTAAAAAGAATGTTTATTTTAAAAAATAGGTTTAAAGGATCTCTAAGAGTTTTCAATGAAGGTTAGTCCCATTATACTGGTTGCAAAATGAGCAAAATGATGCTCACATTCAAGATGTCAAATACTTGGAAAAGAAGAAGAAGAAAGCCAGAGATAATATGAATTTATGTGGCTTTCTTTCACTGGTAAGAAAATTGCCATTCAACGCTTTGTGCCTTGAATTCCATTTTGGCTGATATTATTAATTTGCCTTCTTTTTTGTTAGCATTAGCCTAGTGTATGTCCTTCCCTTCATTTTCAATCTTCTGTCATTTTACGTATCACTCTTGAAATCACATAAGTGGACTTCTTTAAAAGCTCAGTTTGAAAGTCTATCTCTTAAATAAAGGGACTAAAAGATATTCATGTATATTGAGATCAGAGATATTTGGTCTGACTCCAGTCATCTGTTTGTATATCCTATACTTTGCTATTTCTGACTCTTTTTTAGTATGAATGATGAGTTTTCCTCCCCACGCTGGCTTTAAGAAACTTCTTTTTATTAATAGTCTCAAAGCATAAATTCCATTTTTATTCAAATAGTGGTTAAGCCTTACCTAAACATTGGAAAACTTGTATGTGTTTTTTCTTTTGCTATCTGGAATTAGTCATCCAAACAAGGCAGGCCCTTAGCATACTTGCACTTTCCCCATGTCTTCCTCCCACCCTGCCCCCGCCCCGTGGTTTAAATTAGAAGGAATTTTAGTTCCAGATTATTGTTTTACATTTTGCCTCTACTTTCCTTGTTTAAAGTTTTATCAAGATAACACACACACACACACACACAGGTTATATATCAAACATCACAGAAATGCTTACAGTGAAAAACCATAGTTTCTTGTTCCATTGTTTCCCACCTCTAGACCCATTCCCCAGAGGAAACTCTCTTTAACTCTTTTAGCTGTTTGTCCACTAGTTATCTCCATACTGCTAAACATTTATGATCATCTTGTTATTTCTCAGTAACTTATTCATTACCTTTGCCAAGCTGTTATGATAGATGAGGATTTAGCTTACTATGGCCCTCACATTTCTTCTTGCCATCTTCTCAACATGTTTATATCTTATTTGTAATTCCTCTATTATTACTTAAATAATACATTTACATTTTTATTTCTAAATATTGTTCACCACTGAGTCAAGTAGTGTATGAGACCACCTTTCCATTCTTACAATAGCCCCGTCCTCCAATATTTGTTCTTGTTATAGCTACTTTTTTCCCCAGCTCTCCACCCTATCAATATCCTTTTGAGTCAGTTTTTCTCAGAGACCTCCTTTCCAGGACCCTCAGACCTGCTCTAACCTGGACTGCTGTCAACTTAGAATTTCCCTTAGCTGCTTTCTTGGGTTGTTCTCATTGTTTTCTAAGTCCCAGTTAATTAACTCATTTATTTGTTTATTCATTCAAAGACCACTGAGCACCTACTATAGACAGATGTTGGCACTGGAGATAAAGCAATAAACAAGAAAGAAAAAGTGCCTGCCATTATTGAGCTTATAATTTAGTGTTGGCAGCAGGTGAATACAGATAAAATACATGATAGTGAGAAAGTGCTATGGAGAAAAATAAAATAAGCTCAGGAGATAGACTGTGCAGTGACAATAGTGGCCTATTTTATTTAAAGTGCACTGAAAAGGCCTCTCTGATAAGAGGATGTGTGAACAGAGACCTGAATGAACTAAGAAAGTGGGCCATGCAGACTCCAGACAGAACAGGCTGGGAAACCCTTGCTGTGTCTCAGGACAACAAGAAGCGCACTGGGCCGCCTAGGGTGAAGTGGGTGGGGAAGGGCTGAGGGATAATGGGTGAGAGAGCAGTGAGGGGCTGAGGTCCTATTCCCCTTCTTGTCTATTATTGCCTAGGCTGTTTTGGGGGAGCGTATCTCTAGATAACTTCTTAAGGGAAAGAATACTAGAAAAGAAATTTCTGGAGTTTCTGTCTGTCTGAAAAAGTCTTTTTTTTTACCTTCACTCTTTGACTGATAGTTAGCTAGTTAAAGAACTGCAGGCTGAAAATAATTTTCCTTAGAACCTAGAAGACACTGCTCTACTATGAGAAGCTTAGACCACTTTGATTCTCATTCCTTTGAAGGCATTTGTGCGTGTGTGTGCAATTCTGATATTTCATGATGACATGCCTTGATGTGGGTCTTTTTCAATTGTTCAACTTTTTGGTTCTTAACCTCAATTTATCTTCTACCCCTTCTAGTAAAGTTTTAATTCTGACAATCATATTTTTAATTTGCATGGGATCTGCTTGGGTCTCTGATTATTTTTTCTTCAAAGCATTTTGTTTTTGTTTTTAATCTACATATTTTCCCTGATCTTGGAGGACAACATGTACTTTAAAGTTTTCTTCTGCTCCTCTGATTATCTTCATCTCCTCTAAGGTCATTTACTCGTTTCTTTACTTTGTTCATATTCTTTCGCACTGGAGGCGTTCCTTGAATGTCTGGTGGTCCTTGGTTATTCATTTGTAAGAGAAACACAGTAAAAAGCTGTGTAGGTGGCCCAGCTTTCTGATTGATAGGCTCCATTTTAGAATTACTATAATGTTACATCAAAAGGCCCCTGTATGCCGGAATATATGAAGGTCTTTCCTTTAGGCTCTTAAAAGTTTTTAAAGAACACTTTTATTTTTATTTATTTTTTTAATCTGGAGGTTAGATGATGCCTGGCTGCTGTGTGTGCTATGCAAAATGGCAGGGGTGGGCAAGACTGACTGTAACTAATCCTTGCTTTCAGAAGTATGTCTCAATCTCACCTTTCCTTATGCATACTTGGAATTTTGAGCCTCAAGTTCTTAGAGGATTCTTCAGCGGAGACAGGCTCATTCTTTGGCTATCTAAGCCTTCTTCTAAGCCAGTGTTGTACAGCTGAACTTTATGTAATAATAGAGATGTTCTATATCTGTGCTGTCCAATACAGTGGCCACTAGCCTCATGTGGCTATTGATTGCTTGAAATGTGGCTGGTGTGACTGAGGAACTAAAATTTTAATTCTACTTCCTTCAAAAATCCATCAGATGTTCCCTATTTCTAGCAGTATTTTATTCCTCAATGTCGAAGCACATCCAATAATTCACCCATTCCCTCCCTCCTCCTGTGGAGCCTTCTATTCTTCTGATTCAGTTCTGGCCTGGCCGCTCTCCAGGCCTGCTGCATAGCTGTCATCCTTGGACTTCCCTTTGCCACTCCTCTAGACTGGATTCCATTTTTTTCTGGATTCTATCCATGACTTTATCTTTCTTGGTTTATTCCCTTACATCACTGAAGCATATTTTCCAGTAACTAATAAAAAGGTACATGGGAATTAGATTTTATAAATGTTTACATATCTATTTTTTTTTCTGTTTACACATTGATTCATTGTTTGGCTGTGTATAGAATTCTAAGCTGAAAATGGCATACCCTCCAAATTTATTTTCTTCTAGCACCCAAGGTTAATGATTCTGATTCCAGTTTCTTGGCATGTGACTACTTCCTTCCACCTTACCTCTATCCCCATCAAACCCAGAAGTTCTTAGTATCTGGTATTCCAAAGTTTCATAGGAATATGCCCTACTATAAGTCTTTCTTTCATTAATTGGGCTGGACATCCAGTAGGCCCATTCACTGCCTGAACTCATCAACTTTAGTTCTGGAAATTTTTCTTTTATTATTTCTTTGATAATTTCTTCTCCTATTTTCTCTGTCCTCTCTTTCTGGAACTCCTACTAGTAGGTTGTTGGACCTCTTGGATTGAGCCTCTAAGTCATACTTTTCTTCTGTAGCCCTTCTCTTTTCCTATTTGTATTAGTTTCTAGGAGATTTCTTCAACTTTTTCTTCTAACTCTGTAAATTTTTATTTTGGCTGTGAAAATTTCAATTTCCAAGAACATTTTCTTGTTTTCTTTCCTTTTTCACAGCATTCTGTTCTTTATTTTATGGATGTTTTATTAATCATCTTTCTGGGATTAGAGGGCCATTTTTAAATAGAGGTTTTTTTCCTTTATTTTTTTGTTAATTTTCTTGAGTCTTCCCCCTTCCTTTGTCTGTATTTCTGTTTTGGTTTCTCTCTAATGTTGAAGAAATGTCTGATGCACTTACATTCTATAAAGCAATGTGCTCTTAGTTATATCTGATGCCCTCATCTGTATTTGTTAGCTGTGGACTCATGAAGAAAGACTGTCTTGCTGATTTGAAAAGGTTTCAGTTAAGACAACTGTCAAGGGAAAGGCCATGTTTTCCTACTGGGATAGTTGTTTTCCATTTTCTTTTCGACAAACTGTGCTTCTATATCCTATTATTTCCCCTACAAATATAAGAGCTATGAAGTCCAGGAAAAGCATTTCTTCATGTCTCTTCCTCTAGCTTTGACTTTTCGAGAGTTCAGATCCTTTGTCCCTGGACATGAAATACTCTGCATTTCATGGATACCATGTAGAAACATCCGTTTTCTTTCCCATGCAGTCAGAATGACCAGCTTCTTTCCTATTACAGCAGGCCCTGCAGGCCCTGATGGACAGCCATCCACTTACCAGCTCTCTTGTGTAATGTGGCTATACTGAGTGTAACATGGACAGGTTACTCCCAGCTAAGATTCTAATTTCTTAGCATAGTGTTCCAAAGGCCACTTTATCTGCAGTGTAGGCCCAGTTTAGCTGTGATGGGTAAACAAGATTTGTCTCCCCACCTTCCCTGTAGACACAGTAGGTCTAAATTATCTGTTGTCTTGAGGCTGAGTGTTATACTCCAAAGAGTGAAAGCACAAGTACCTTCTCATACATGACACAAGAATCCCAAATGGCAGCCCTTGTTAGGTACAAGAGTGAGGTATGTAGTCATTATTTTCTTTTAGGTGGGGTCTTTCTCAATCTAATTTAGGGCACTTGAAATTCAACAGAACACTATGACCATCAATAAAGCATTACTCTGTACGTAAATAACAAAAATTTCTTGAAACAAATGAAAATATAAACACAATATATCTGTGGGATACAGCAAAAATAATACTAATAGGGAAGTTTATAGCAATAAACACCTACATCAGAAAAAGAGAAAGACTTCAAATAAACAATCTAACAATGTACCTCAAGGAACCAGAAAAGCATGAACAAACCAAACCCAAAATTAGCAGAAGGAAAGATCAAAGCAGAAATTAGTGAAATCGTGACAAAAATTACAAAAGATTAATGAAACAAAGCTGGTTTTTTAAAAGACAAATAAAATTGACACACCATAAAACACAAATAAATAAAATCAGAGACAAAAAAAGAAACATCACAAAGGATATCATAGAAATAGAAAGGATCATTAGTGACTACTATGAAGAACTATAAGCTAACAAATTAGAAAACCTAGAATATTTGGATAAATTCCTGGACACAAACAACTTACCAAGATTGAACCATGAAGAAACAGAAAACCTGAAAAGAATGAGTAACAAGATCTAAGCAGTAACAAAAAGTCTCCTATCAAAGAAAAGCCCAGGACCTGATGGGTTCACTGCCGAATTATACCAAACATTTAAAGAAAAACTAATACCAATTCTACTCGGACCATTTTTAAAAAATTGCAGAGGAGGAAATACTTCCAAATTCATTCTTTGAGGCCAGAATTATCCTGATAAGAAAACCAGACCAGGACATAAAACAACAAACAAATGAGCAAACAAACAAAACTATGATGAACATACATGCAAAAATCCTTGACAAAATATTAGCAAACTGAATTCAACAACACATTAAAAAGATCATTCACCATGATCAAGTGGGATTCATCCCAGGGACACAAGGATGGTTTAATATATGCCAATCAATAAATGTGATACATCACATCAATAGAACTAGGGACAAAAACTATATGATCATTTCATTAGATGATGAAAAAGCATTCAATAAAACTCAACATCCCTTCATGATAAAAACTCTCAACAAATTGGGTATAGAAGGAACATATCTCACATGATATGGCCATGATATCAGGAACATATCTCACATGACAAAGGCCATATATGACAAACCCACAGCTAATTCTATACTGAATGGGAAAAAACTGAAAGCCTTTCCACTAAGATCTGGAACAAGACAAAGATACCCACTCTCATCACTTGTATTCAACATAGTACTAAAGTCCTTGCCAGAGCAATTACGCAAAAGAGAGAAATAAAAGGCATTTAGATTATAAAAGAAGTCAAATTATCCTTGTTTGCATATTATATGATTTTATATTTAGAAAAACATGAAGACTCTACTAAAAAACTCTTACAACTAATAAACAAATTAAATTAAGTTGCAGGATACAAAACCAACATACAAAACTCAGTTTATATATGTTAACCAGTGGTCAATCTGAAAAAAAAAATCAAGAAGGCAAATATTATTTACAATAGCTACCAAAAAAAAAAAATACCTAGGAATAAATTTAACCAAATAAGTGAAAGCTCTCTACAAGAAAAACTATAAAGCACTGAAATTGAAGAGGACACATACACAAATATGGAAATATAACCCATACTCGTGGATTAGAATAATTATAATAATATTGTTAAAATGTCCATACTATACCCAACACAATTCTACTAACTCAATGCAATTCCTATCAAAATACCCATGATATTCTTCACAAAAATAGAAAAAAAATAATTCTAAACTTCCCGTGGATCCAATAAAGACCCTGAGTAGCTAAAGCAATCATGAGCAAAAAGAACAGAGCTGGAGACATCATACCACCATCATACCATCATACCACCAGACTTCAGATAATCCTACAAAGCTATAATAACCTAAACAGTCGATTCATTTTCAACAAAAGTGTCAAGAACATACATTGGATAAAGTGCAGTCTCTTTAATAAGTGGTGCTGGCTAAACTGGATATCCATATGCAGAAGAATGAAACTAGATCCCCATCTTCCACCATATACAAAAACCAACTCAAAATGGATTAAAGACTTAAGTGTAAGACCTGGAACTATGAAACCACTAAAAGAAAACATTGGGAAACCACTACAGGACATTGGTCTGGGCAAAGATTTTTGGGGTAAGACCTCAAAAACTAGGCAACAAAAGCAAAAATAGACAAATGAGATAACATCAAGCTAAAATGCACAGCAAAGGAAACAGTCAACAAAATGAAGAGACAACCTTAGAATGTGAGAAAATATTTGCTAACTATCTATCCAATAAGGGATTAATAACCAGAATATATAAGGAACTCAAATAATAACTCAATAGCAAAAAAACCCAAATAATCCAATTTAAAAATGGGGAAAAGGCCTGAATAGTCATTTCTCAAAAGAAGACATATAAATGGCCAACAGTTATATTAAAAAAATTCAATATTACTAATCATCAGGGAAATGCAAATCAAAACCACAATGAGCTATGATCTTACCCCAGTTAGAATGGCTATTATCAAAAAGATAAAAAGTAACAATGTTGGCAAGGATGCAAAGAAAGAGAAATGTTTATGAACTATTGGTCAGAATGTAAAGTAGTACAGCTATTATGGAAAATAGTATGGAAATTCCTTAAAAAACTAAAATAGAACTACCATATGATCCAGCAATTCCACTATCAGGTATATAACCAAAGGAAAGGAAATTAGTGTATCAAAGAGATATTGACACACCCATGTTTACTGCAGCACTATTTGTAACAGCCAAGATATGGAATCAACCTAAGGGTCCATCAATGGACGAATAAAGAAAATGTGGTATATACACAATGGAATATTATTCAACCATAGAAAAGAATGCAATTGTGTCATTTGCAGCAACATGGATGGGATTGGAGGTTCTTATGGTAAGTGAAATAAGCTAGGCACAGAAGACAAATGTCACACGTTCTTGCTCATATGTTGGAGCTAAAAAGGTAGATCTCATGATGGTAGAGAGTAGAATGATGGTTACCAGAGCCTAGAAAGGAAAGTGGGGAGAGATGCATAAAAAGAAGTTGGGTAAGGGGTACAAAAGTACAGTTAGATATAAGGAATAAGTTCTTATATTTGATAGTATAGTAGGTAAATTATAGCTGTGTATTTCAAAATAGCTAAAAGAGAAGAACTGTAATATTCTCAATACAAAGAAAAGATACATGTTTGAGGTTATGAATATCCCAATTACTGTGATTTGATCATTACACATTATAACCAGGTATTAAAATATCACATGTACTCCTAAAATATGTACAATTATTATATATCAATAAAAAAGAACAAAATATCTCAAAATATAATGAAAAACCTTTAAACACACACATACACACACACAATGAGATACCACTACATACCTACTAGATTGACCAAAATTAAAAAAAAAAAACAACAGACAATACCAAGCATCGGTGAGCAAATGAAGCAACATAAACTCTCATACATGGCCAGTGGGAGTATAAATTGGTACAACCACTTTGGAAATCATTGGTATTATCTCCTGAAGCTACACACATACATATCATACAGACTCTGCATTTCCTCTTCTAGATAATGACCCAACAGAAACATGTGCACAAGTACACTGAGAGACAAGCATAAAAATGTTCTTGACAGTATTATTTTTAATAGTCCCAAACTGGAAACAACCCAATATCCATTAATAGTAAAATGAATAAATACATTGTAGTATGTTTGTCCAGTGGAAACACATATCATAATGAAAGAATTGAAGCTGCATGCAACAACACAATGAACATCACAAACACAATGCTGAGTTAGAGAAGCCAGACACAGATGATTATACACTACATAGTTCCAGTTGTGTAAAGTCCAAAACCAGGAAATTTTAATAAGTTCGGTCGAAGTCAAGATAGTAGTTAATTGATGAGAACGGAGTAAGAGAGACCAGCATGAGGGAGGCTTCTGAGATCTGGGCAATGGTGATTCTTGAGTGGGTGGTAGTTTATGGAAGTTTGTTTTGTGATAATTCATGGAGGTATATGTTTATGTTTTAAGCACTTTTGTGTCATTCTTAAATTAGAAAAAAACTTAAAAGTTTAAATAATTTGTGAGGAGTTTTGTACTTTCGAAAGTAAATTCTTCTTCAGAGAATGTACCCCAACCCACCTTTATTCCCACTCTTACTTTTCTCCTGGCAATTTCCCATCTAAGTATACTTTTTTTTTAAAATAGAATATCAGTTTCTTTTCCAGTAATTGCTCTGAGGAAGCCATCTTTGTCATTCCTCAGAAATGCTCATAACACAACACAGTGGTCAGAAATAATAATACCAAACAGAAGTGTAATTTCCTAAGTGGAAAACACATTTCTCTTGGCAATGACTGTCAACAGCATTCCTGGAAATCCAGCAGAATTCAGAGTTTCAAGCACCACAGTGAAGGAAATGTCTAGTTGCAGGAGTAATGGAAACAAAAACATGAAGGAAAGAGAATGATTTAGAAGAATGTTGATTGTTTACTTTTGCTTCATTACAAATGTAAATAGAAGTATAATAAAGAAAGACTCACAGAGGAGTCTAATATTCTATTTTATTTGCTACCATCATCTTCTGAAATCTGCTTAATATCCAAATATTACTACAGGACTTCAGCTTAGAGTGGCTTCAAGGGCTGAAATAGCTGAGTGAGGACTAAAGTTGGAAGACCAATAGGGCATTCATCTCACGGGTCAAATGTTATCACTGAATTTTCCAAGTACACATAATCTACAACAGAAGGCTGCCTTCTGTTCAACTCTTATTGACTATCTTGATGCCATTTTGTCTGCCTAGAAAAATCTCAACTCTGGCCAGGCGCAGTGGCTCATGCCTGTAATCCTAGCACTCTGGGAGGCCGAGGTGGGCGGATCATTTGAGCTCAGGAGTTCAAAACCAGCCTGAGCAAGAGTGAGACCTCATCTCTACTAAAAGTAGAAAGAAATTAATTGGTCAACTAAAATATATAGAAAAACTTAGCCTGGCATGGTGGCACATGCCTGTAGTCCCAGCTACTTGGGAGGCTGAGGCAGGAGGATTGCTTGAGCCCAGGAGTTTGAGGTTGCTGTGAGCTAGGCTGACGCCATGGCACTCTAGCCTGGGCAACAGAGTGAGACTCTGTCTCAAACAAACAAACAAAAAAATCCCAACTCATCTATCTTTTCCTCCATTACTTACCTAGGTATAATGGATCTCTCCTTTCCTAGCAGCACTGATACACCGTATCTGTTTTTATGATAGCCCACACAATGATATATTAAAATTTTTCATATTTGTCTTCCCTACCACATTGTAAGTAACTTAAAGGCAGGAGCTATATTTCATTCATTATTCTTTCTAGTGCTTATCCAAGCACTTAGCTCATGGCAGGTATCAGTAAGGAAAGCTTGTCAAATGAAGTATATAGGAAGAGACTGAAGAAGAAGGTTGCTCAGCTACTGTTTTGGGGAGGGAGTGGGGAGGAAAAGCCTGCTGCCTTATTCGAAGTGGTCCAGGAGCTGACAACACAGTGGAGGCTGAAGTGCACTGACATTGGTAAGCCACGCTGGCAGATAATGGCATAAAAGTAGGACAAATCGTTACAGACAAGAGGACAAGTCTAAAAGCTTCTGTTGGGGACTGGCCAGAAAACAGGCCACATAAGCAGTAGTCATAGCAGCCAGTGACAATGGAGAAGCAAGTAAAATCACAAACAATGATAAAATGGAAGTTCCTGAGGCGATGGATGAATAGCTTTCTGAAGCAGAACTAGGGGGTGGAAAGCCAAGTTGTCCTGCTGTTTTGGGAATATGTGGCTTAGTACTGCTAGTAAGATTCCACAGTAGAATTTCCTGGTTTGTTTGGCTTTGTCATTATATCGGGGAGAGGGGATTGTTGGTGCTGAAGCAAAGGGAATTATTAGAGGTGGGCATGGTTTAATTAGGACAGGTGAACTTTGGAGATAGGAAATTTACCATGTGGGTGCATTCACTGCAGTATAAAATGTGATTTTTCACTCCTGGTCTGCTCGCGCTGAAGTACTACTTTAGTCAACATGTAATAATAATCATGGGAACTGAGATGGGCTCTACTGTGGATAGGTACATTTAGACAAGATTTGAAGAAGATCTGCAACAATTAAGAAATAAACCCCAGTCTGAGATTATTTTGCCAAGGGCTTATGAAGTCCAAAGACATTCTAGAAGAATATGGCTATGGTGAATCTTAATTATGGTGGGCAGAGGATGGAGTTAACTATCATAGCTAGGTGTTTGGTAGGTAGAGCAGGAAGATGAGTTCCAAGATCATCTTGTAGTAGGGATGTAGTAGATAAAATGTAACTACCCAAAAGCCAATTAAAAAATTCATTTCCCTTGATTTCCTCTATTGAGACATGGGAAAGTCAAAACATATAACTTCTCCATAAATCTTACAGTGAAGGATGTGGCACAGTTCTGGCTGCTAATCTAAAGGAAGAAGTTCCTGGGGGAAGACTTTCTTTCTGTGTAAGTCAAAGCCTAATAAGAAATAAGCCTTTTGCTTTTCTCCCCTTTTCCTTTCTTTCTGTCTGAATGTTGGGCATGAGGCCTAGAGTTGCAAGAGCCATCATGTGACCATGAGGTGATGAGCACAAGGCTAAAGATCTATGTGTTAAGGATAACATAGTGGAAATACAGAAAGAACCCATGTCCCTGGTGACACTGTGGAGATGTTATTTACCTCTCAACTGCTTATACCCAGATTTCTTGGTGCATGAGAAAAGTAGATGCCTATCTATTTAGGCCACTGAAATTTAGTTTTCTGTAATCTATAGTCAAAATCAATCCCAGCTGATAAAAGTGAAAAAAGATAGGGCCTTTAAATTTTCTGAGTGTTTTTGGTGATAGCCCAGGGGCTGACATTGTGCTTAACCTCCTATCAGATTCTGGTACTTAAGTGTGGGAGGAGGGTGGCTTCATGCCCTATCTATCTACATATATCTGGTGCTTGCCTGAGAGGAGGCAGAGGCAGGAGCTGACGGAAAGAGAGCCTTTCCTAGGATAGCCCCTCCTAGCACATCTTTTGACTATTTCTGAGATTGGCAAGATTTGCTGATTATAGGGGAGTTGGGCAGGTTCAGGCCAAGCAGGGCTATATGGTAGCAAAGTTTGGAGTTGAAGAGAGATTGTGAGACTAGAGGTTTCTGGAGACATGGGTAGCCCACATTCCAACAGAACTTTAATGCAGACAAAGCTGCAGGCAGAGTAAGGCTGGGTACTCAGAAAGGCATATACCAGCAGAGTTTGTCAAAAGATTAAGATGAAGCCTTCTTACATGGGGAAATTCTTCAGAAGTTCTTAATTTTTTTTCTAGGTTGTTTTCTATCTTTCCTAATGGTGCCAAGTGTAGCTTTTAACAATGTGAAAACCAGACCTAAAAAAGTAATTCTCCCATTATAAAATTTTTGTATAATTTGGAGGAATATTTATTATTCAACACAATTTATTATGTGTTTCTCTATAAGCCAGGACTTTGGTTATTATGACCATCAATTTAGTCTGCAAACAGATAATCTTACCTAAATGACACTAAATTCACCAAAGTGAAAAACAACTGAAGGTGTTGTATGATTTAAAAAACAAATACAATTTTTTCAGACTGGTAGATAATTTTAAAATATAAGTAAAAATTCATTTAGTAAAAGTAGTTAGATATTAATTGGGCTATTTAATTCTAAACTAGATATGATATCTAGTACCATATCTAATCACCTTTTGCCCTAAATCCTAATATTGACCAAAAAAAAAAAATCTTTTCCTTCATTCCTGAATTTTAGGTTAAACTTCCATGAATCATGAAAAGCTACAGTTGGGTTTTATAAACAGATTTTCACTAGCTGCTCACTTAAGTAAGAATAGGTAACATGGGAATTCAGTTTCATCTTATTCAAGAAATTATTCTGGGGCCAGGTGCAGTGGCTCATGAGTATAATCCTAGCGCTTTGGGAGGCCAAGGCAGGAACATAACTTGAGGCCAGGAGTTCAAGACCAACCTGAGCAAGAGTGAGAACTGGTCTCTACAAAATATAGAAAAATTAGCCGGCGTGGCAGCACGTGCCTGTAGTCCCAGCTACTTGGGAGGCTGAGGCAAGAGGATTGCTTGAGTCCAGGAGTTTGAGGTTGCAATGAGCTACGATGATGTCATGGCACTCTAGCTTGGGCGACAGAGCGAGACCCTTGTCTCACCAAAAAAAAAAAAAAAATTCTGGGATTGAGTTAAAAATATTTTGAGAAGAAATTTGTGATTCTTTAGTGAAGCTTATGTTGTCAGCTCATTAAATAGTCCTTTCATTTTATATCATTTATTTTATATCATTGTAAATGTTTTTAAAAGTTATTTCCATATTGATTAAGGAAAGGAAAGATTATGAAAGTTTGTTTTGCAAGAAGGTATTCAACAAAGTAATGTAATCCACCAGGAATTCCCTGTATCTCTGTGCTATGTTTTTCTAGTTAGGTAACTGAAAGGAATTAACACATCAACATGGCCTAACTGATGAAAAAATCTTGAAATATTTAAAAAGGTTAATTATTTTGACCTATTATACTGCTGAGCTAAAATGTATTTTCTTTTAGCTTTGATGAGAAAATCCAATTTAGCTGTCTCCGTGAAGTCTATTTTTCATGAGATGGAAGAACATCTACTCTAAAGAAATATGTAGTACGAAACATTCCAGAATTAAAATTAAAGAAAAAAATCCATATATGTTCTTTAAAAATAGTATGTAAAACAATTGAGTTACACAGATTATACTGATGAATACTTGTAAAGTTTACAATGTATGCTAATTGAATTAGTATGCTAGTCTTCTCTGAAGGCTGGATAGGAAATGATGTTTCAGTAACATACTGGAAAAAAATGCTAATGCCACAGAACTCTAGCCCACAGAAGGGATATGCCACCTTTGCCAAAATAATTGACTATTTTGGTTCCCTGAATTTTTCAGAACTTAAAACAACAACAACAAAAAAATGTGTGTATAAACTAAAGGATACAGAAAACCAGTTTCTATCTAGACAGGGCAGGATTTATTATCCACTAGTTGGACTAGCAAACTTCCTCCATTTGTTTCCGCAAGATTTCTACTGAAGCACAGACATTACATAATGTGCAAACACTGCAAGACCTCCTAAAAGTCAAGCTGGCAAGTTAAAGGTCACTGTCTGGATGATAGTCAAGCCACAGAGGAGCAAATCTGCAGGGGGAATATCTGGCTAGGCCAGATTCCTGGCTGGGAATGATCTCTGACCTGATCTTCTTTTCCCTTGATAACCCTTTTCTTCATGTAACTTGAAAATCATGCCACCAACCCAAGTGCATTTATGAATGTTGGTTACCTTTACCATTCATGGGCATAAACTCTGGTGGAGCCCACTAATCATCTGCAAGCAGATGGGTCTTCTGCTAATGAGTGTTGCTCCCTCTTAGCTGGGACCTTCTTCCATTTGTAGTAAGTACTAGGATTCACCAAAGGACGGCCAGGGCAAGCCTAGGCAAAGGAATCTTCTTTGATGGTTATTGCAAGAGCAGGCAAGAGTAGCACTGGGGATCTAGAGGGAGCAGGTGGGAAGTGGCTGACTAGGATGTCTGAGCTGCTTAGTAAACAATGAGCCCAGGGTCACTACTAGACTGAACTAAGTACCCAAGTAGGGAATGAACCAAGAACCCAAAGAAGAAAGAAGACAGGTAATTTTTGCCTCCTTTCCTTTACCTAAGGTTATACAGACTGGGTGGGCAATGGGAAGAAAACAGAGATCACTGAAGCACCGGTTACTTGGATATCAGAAGTCTGGATTAGAGCCAAGGGATTAGAAAATGAGAGAAGTGAAAGATGTCAGAAGTAGGAGGGCTGTGCTATAAAAGTTTGTAAGTTGGTTGTTTCAAATAGAGATGAAGCGGTGTGGCTGAATGCTCAGTCTGGTTTACAGAGTCTGTTTTGCACAGTACTATAACTCTACTATGTTTGTATGAGAATGGAAGCCCAGTGTTCCTCAAGCAACAATGTGGCTGGAAGGCTCTGGTTGGTTTGCCTTAAGTCAGGGAGAAAAGTATGTCTTATGCTCAAACTGCCTTGTTCCCTGCCACCTGTACTTACAGGGCTACTGGCAGATACAGTAGGAGGTGGATTAATACAGCTAAAAGGAAGATTCCTTTCTTGCAAGTGCTGATTTTGGAGCCTACTTCTCCAAAAGAGTGCTTATAACTCTGGTGCAGAAAAATTAGAAAATACTTTTATATAACTACCATTTTAATTAAAAACATTAAACACTTGATTATATGTTCTACCAGGACTGTCCAGAAAGTATCCAGCCATGTAACCGTTCTTGTCATATTAGTAATGACTGGATACTTTCCAGATAGCCCTCATATGTAATGCTTTACATATTCACTAAATATATAATTAAGTATAATTTGTTATGCCTAGAATTTTCCTAGAAATAGAAAAGCAAATAAAACTTATATCTCATGTCCTGATTTGGGTTTAGAAAATATTTCTAAAGAGACATAAAAAAAAGACAGTTAGCTGCATATCTAATGGTGCCTTTAGTCCTGGGGCTCTGGGACCTCAACCTCAATGGACAAAGAGCACCAAATTCAGCCAATTAGAGTGAAGGGAGCACCTTTCCTAGGGAGGAAAATGCTCCTAGGTATCCCAAGCTGGAGAATGCTTTCTGTTTTTAATTCAATTTTTATATTAAGATAATTACAGATTTACATGCAGGTGTAAGAAATAATAAAGAAAAATGGCCGGGCACGGTGGCTCAGGCCTGTAATTCTAGCTCTCCTGGAGGCTGAGGCAGGAGGATGGCTTGAGGTCAGGAGTTCGAGACCATCCTGAGCAAAAAGCAAGACTCTGTCTCTACTAAAAATAGAAAAAACTAGCCGGACATTGTGGCACATGTCTGGAGTCCCAGCTACTCAGGAGGCTGAGGCAGGAAGATCACTTGAGCCTGGGAGTTTGAGGTTGCTGTGAGCTAGGCTGACGCCACGGCACTCTAGCCCGGGCAACAGAGTGAGACTCTATCTCAAAAAAAAAAAAAAAAAGAAAAAAAAAGAAAAAAGAGAAATCCAGATACACTTTACCCAGTTTCTCCCAAAGATAACATCTTATAAAACTATAGTACAATATTACAACCAGGATATTGACATTGATATAGTCAAGATACAAGAGAATTTCTTCAGCACAAGGATCTCTCTTCTTGTCCTTTGATAATTGCATTAATACCTACTTTCTTCCTTCATTTTTAACCCCTGGTAATCACTAATCTATTCTCCATTCTATAATTTTATCATTTCAAGAATGCCACATAAATGGAATCATATAGTATATAACATTTGGGGGTTGATTTTTTTTCACTGAGCATAGTTCTCTGGATATCCATTTAAGTTACTGTTTATATTAATAGTTTGTTTCTTTTTATTGTCCAGTAGGATTTCATGGTATGACTGTACCACCATTTGTTTAACCATTTACCAACTGAAAGATATCTGGATTGTTTCCAGTTTTTGGCTATTATGAGTAAAACTGCTATGCACATTCATAGACAGGTTTTTGTGTGAACATAAGTTTTCCTTTATTAGGGATGAATGCCTAGAAGGGTAATTGCTGGGTCATATGGTAGCTGCATGTTTAGTTTTTAAAGAAACTGCCAAACTGTTTCCTAGAGTAGATGTACCATTTTACATTACCAGCAGCAATGTATGAGTGATCCAGCTTCTCTGCATCCTTATCAGCCTTTGCTATAGCTATTTTTTATTTTAGCCATTCTGACAGCTGTGTAAGGATATCTCCCTGTGATCTTAATTTGCATTTTCATAATGGCTAGTGATGTTGAACATGTTTTCATGTGTTTTTTTGGCATCTGTATATCTTCTTTGGTGAAATGTCTTAGCCCATTGTCTAATTTGACCGTTTGGATTTTTACTATCAAGGTTTGGGAGGTTTTACACATTCTAGATAGTAGTTCTTTGTCAGATAGGTTGTTTGTAAATATTTTCACCTAGTCTGTAGCTTGTTCTTTGAAAAATCTTTAATAGAACAACATTTTTACTTTTGATGAAGTCCAATTTATCAATTTTTCCTTTTATGAATTATGCTTTTATTGGTAAGTCTAAGAACTCTTTGCCTAATCTTATATTTTGAAGATTTTCTCCTATTTTTCTAAAAGGAATATAGTTTTAAGTTTTATATTTAAATCCATAATCCATTTTAAGTTAATTTTTGTATTAGGTGTTAGGTTTAGGTCAAGGTTCATTTCCTTTCTTTCTTTTCTTCTTGGCCTAGAGAGAGCCAAATGGTCCAGTAACATTTGTTGAAAAGGCAATCTCTCTTTCATCAAATTGCTATTACATTCTTGTCAAAAATCATTTGGACATATTTGTGTGGGTCTATTTTTAGGTTTTCTTCTCTGTTCCACAGATGTATGTGTCAGTTTCTCCACCAATATCACACAGTCTTGATTACTGTAGCTATATAACAAGTCTTGCAACCAGATAGGCTGACTCTTTCAACTTTATTTTTGTTTTACAAAATTTTTTTAGCTATTCTAGTTCCCTTTCTTTTCCATGTATTCATAAATTTTAGAATAATCTTGTCTGTACATACAAAAATCTTGCTTGGATTTTGATAGCAGTTATGTTAAACATGCATATCAATTTGGGAAAAACTGACATCTTCAATATGTTGAATCTTCCAACCCATGAACATGGTATGCCTCTCCATTTATTTAGGTCTTCTTTTGTTTCATCCATCAGTATTTATAGTTTTCAACATATAAGTTCTATATATGTTTTGCTAGATTTATGCCTAAGTATTTAATTTTTCAAAATGGCATTATTTAAAAATTTTGGTTTCCATTGCTAGTGTATAGAAAAAATATTGATTTTTGTATGTTTATCTTGTATCCTGTGACCTTGATGAACTCACTTAATTCTACAAGTTTGTTTTTTTTTGTAGATTCCTTGGGATTTTCCATATAGATAATCATGCCATGGACAAGAAGCAATAGTTTAATCTCGTCTTTTCTGATACGTATATCTTTTATTTCCTTTCCTCGTTTTATTGGACGGTCAGCACTATGTTGAATGATACAGGTGAAAGCAGACATCTTTGCCTTGTTTCTGATCTCAGAAGAAAACATTCAAGATGTTTTTTCTGCATCAGTTGATATGATCATGTGATTTTTCTTCTTTAGCTTGTTAATATGGTAGGTTATATTAATGAGTTTTTAAATATTGAACTAACCTTGCATCCCCGAAATAGACCCTATTTGGTTATGGCATATAGTTCTTTTTATATATTCTATTTGCTAATATTTTTTTGGAGATGTTTGTGTCTATATTCATAGGGGATATCGGTTTATAGGGTTTTTTTTGGTACTGTTTTTGTCAGGTTTTGATATTAATACTAGCCTCAGCCTCCCAAGTAGCTGGAAATAGAAGTGTGTGCTACCACAACTGGCTAATTTTTCCATTTTTGGTAGAGACAGGAATTCCTGACCTCAAACGATCCTTCTGCCTTGGCCTCCTAGAGTGCTAAGATTACAGGTGTAAGCCACCACGCCCAGCCAAGGTATACATATTAATAAATTAATTTTTTCTCTTGTTAATCTATCTTTTGTGACAAGGGTCTATCCCAACTAAAGAACTATGAAAGGTAGAGAGAAAATGATTTTTTCCCTCCCCTATAAAAAGCTGCTCCTTTCCTGATATTTTGGCTAGAAAGAGGTCTTTGTTGGGGCTTTTTTTTGTCTCTACTCTTTGGTGTTTCTGGGTTGCTGGCTCCACATCTAGGGTATATGTTGCAAAAAGAAAAGCCATGGAACTCACTACTGTGTTGCTCCTTGGGTCCCAAGGTCCTTACATAATCTGCCTTCTATTCTTCATCTTGTATAGTCTTCTTATGTTTGTTTCACATATAATATCCAGGGTTTTTAGTACTTAGTAGGAAACATAGGGGAAAGTATGTTTACCCTATCTTCCCAGAAGCAGAAGTCCTAGAAGGAAAATGGAGTCCTTAACTGAGAATGCTTTTTTCTTCAATCCATATATTGAGGTATATGTAGCGAATTTTACATATACCTGCCAAAATTCCAAATGTTGACTTCCATTTGGTCTCAAGTAATTTCCAAAGGTGGATTCACCCTTAGATGTCATCTAGCATAACTCTTGATCTGATCAACCACTGAGAACCAAAGAGAAGAAGTGACTTAATCGATGCCACAGAGTGAGTCTAGGTCAAAACCAAAATGAGGCTTGAGGGTTTCAGACTTCCAGTTAGTGCCATTTTCACTTATTAGGTCATCTTTTCTTTTTCTGTATTATGAGGTAAGGATGAGAAGTTGGACCAGATGGTCTTTAAGGGACATTTCCAACTTCAACCTCTGGCAATTTCTAAGACTGTCCTTAGACTTGCTTCCCCCTCTCCCTATCTCACTTTTTTTTTTTTTAACCACTATGCTAAGACTATAATAAAGAATGGGAGTTGGGGAGAGCATGGAAGGAAAAAAATCCACATATACAAAAAATACATTGAACTTATATTTGTGATGACTGCTTCTTGCTACATATTGGCCTATAAAGAGACATAAAAGATTTCAGGAGTTTTGCAGGGCTTCGCCTTGAAGGAATATGTGAATGTGTTAGTTCACAGATCAAAAGCTGCCTCGCCTCAGGAGGGCATCTCACTGGTCAGGAGCATTTGCATGGTGACACCTGTCTCTCAGACCTGGAGGCCTGCCTGACGCCTCTGTAGGACAAGACTCGGGATGTGGTCACAGGTTGAGAACTGATCAAAGAACGCTCACCTGGCAGTCACCTGCAGCTAGAGACAACTGGCCTAAGGGACAGTTCCTGCTTCATTCCTGACTACTTGTCTCAATCAACAAGAAACTAGATAAAGAAATACAGAGGCACTATATTTCTGTTTAGCCTTTCTGCTAAGTGATAGTTTTATCTTAGGACTTAGAAGTTTATCTTAGAAAAGTTTTGTAACCATTTGCCCACATAGATAGAGTTAATTAAAGGATCTCTAGAAGCTTTTGGGGAGACATAAAACCTAACCGAACTATCTATTATTATGTAAATCTGTTACCACTGGCAACTAATCACTGTACCAATAAATACTGATGTGGGACTTCATTTGTGGCCTCACAGCTCACAGGAATGCTGGAGTACCCCCTGACTCCCCCATCTTTAAAACTATACTTTCATCTCTGTGTCTCTTTATTATTTCTCTATTGTCTATTTTCCATTATTTCCATATCCCTTGCGACAACCCTGCCAAGGGACTCGATTTTGCTGGGAGAGTAGCTAACTCCTCACAGCTACATATTTGGCAAAACACCTCCCATACAAGCTGAAGCTTATACAACTGAACAGACAGGGCTGTGACTTGTTTCTAGATTCATTATGCATGTGATCTTATGACATTCTTAATAAGGGTGAGCATGGAAAACTTTATTCAGGAGTCCTGCCTTTACCATTAATGAGGGCAAAAAGACAACAGCAGCAGCTATGGTAAAAGGAAGCTTATCATAGTGGCAGACTGCCTGCGTTTGAACACTACCTACTACTTGTGTGACTTTGGGCAAATCATGTAGCTTCTTTGTACCCCAGTTTCTTCATTTGTAAAATGGGGAACAGTAACAATACTTAAACCTCATTAGTTCTTCTGAGTACCACAGTGCCATTAGCTGTTGCTGCAACTATTGTTGTCAAATCATTTATTGGAAGCCTGTTATAAATAAAATGCTAGATAGAAACTTTGTGTATAGTATCACATGTAACCCAAGAAAAACCCATTGAGATATGGGGTAATATTATCCCCATTTTATAGATTAAGAAACTATGATTATTTTATTATAAAAGTCATTTATAAACATAGTATAAATTAGTATTATCTAAAATGACAGATTACATTTTAAAACAATTTTAGAAGCCAAAAAGTAAAGTAGCAAAAACATTCTCTGGAACATTCAGAAAATACAATCAGCAAAGCATCCACTATTAAAATATATTACCATGATGATTATTTATTAATATTACTTATAATTTAACCTTCCCAAAAACATTTAAAGAAGGAAAATAAAATCATAGTCTCTTAACTCTACAAGAATACTGGGCCTTGTTTTCTTGTACTTTTTTTTTGTAAAGTACTCCTACTGAGCCAACAGGGCACATCCTGGATTCCTGTAAGGACTCCATGTATACTAGGTACTATGTACAGGAGAATTATTTCTCACCATACTACAGCTAGAGTGGAGAATCAGAAACGAGTTAAAATTAAAGCTTAATGAGCCTTTTCTATTTGTTACACAGGACACCTCTCAGTCTATTTTCAATTTTATTTATTTCTAGTTTTAAACTTTTGGGAGGAAATAAACCCAACAAATAATTGCTTGCTTGATATTCGTTCACTTGAGATTATTCTGTAAACACTTTCTGATATAAGAATAAACATATACGTATTAAAATGTGCTTACCAAGGCAGAATGGTTCTAGTACATTCATCAGTGAAAATTCACTCTCCATGTTCCATCTTTGGAGGACCATTCTGATCAGCAAGGACTTGATTTTCTGAGGACATGGTTTAAATACTAAGTAGCCAGCAGCATAGAGAACATACCGAAACCAGCACAAAAATGGAGTGGCAATTCTGCCTTTGGGTGACTCAGACATTCGCTCAATTGTTGGAAAGAGCAGAAAGGAGCGAATTACCTATAATAAAGAAACATAATTTGATGAGAGGTTTTCTTAAGGTGTAGCCCATTACTTTATTGTTTCTTTTATACAGTACTGACAAATCACTGGATTTTACAATGACTAGAGATCTGTTCAGACTGTAAAGAACCATCACCCACTGCCCTCTCAGCCCATAACCAGTCTGGGTAGGATATAAGGATGCCCCTTGAGGTGTTAAGAGTTAATTTTCAGGGTAAGAAGGAATCAGATTCCTAAATAACTCATAGATTGTGATAGCAATTCACAATTCCTTTGTAGGATTGATGAAAGTAGGAACTAATATACTATTTGAGTAGTTACACCAACTTGATTGACTAATGATACCAGAAGAAAGTAGAGCCATATAAGTGACTCCATTCCTGTTTATCATCTTCCATTAATTATATTTGGAGATAGAAAAGCTCTTCTATTCCTTAACCTTACCAGCCAAAGAAAATCTTTAGCAGGACCAAACATATTTCTAACAACTGATTCAATGTTAAAGTGTGGGCCAGGTACAAGGGAAGCTGGGAATCTATTCCTACATGGGAAAATGTTTAAGGACAAAAATATCACCTCATTTCATCAGAATATCAGGAAATATATTTTAATAATACTGTAGTAAGAAAAAAAAAGCATCACTAAAACCATTTTAAAGTTAAACTTACCACTGTTTACCATATTATTATTTTTGAAATTAACATATAAAAATAATTTATGGTGGTTCAGAAAAGTCAAAATAGTTAAGCTCAATCCCTATTAATAGAGTAATGTAAATGGAACAGATCAACAATGTTAAAGACTGTAGAATAGGAAATGAGAATGGAGACAATAGTTTTACTTTTTTCTTTTTAAACCACATTTTAAATTATTAAGTATAACACACATGCAGAGTATGTAAAACAG
This sequence comes from Cheirogaleus medius, assembly GCA_008086735.1. Classification (NCBI taxonomy): domain Eukaryota; kingdom Metazoa; phylum Chordata; class Mammalia; order Primates; family Cheirogaleidae; genus Cheirogaleus; species Cheirogaleus medius. The sequence continues at coordinate 159,993,236 of VBSM01002608.1, read as the reverse complement.
AAACATACAATATAACAAATGAATACAAAATGAACAGCTAGATGGGTCAAGAAACAAAACATTGCCAGAAGCCCTGCTTCTGCATCTTCTAATTGCAATTCCATTTGCTCACATCTTAGGTAAGCTTTCTTTTAGGAACAGTACTTACCATCTCTTACTACTATAATCACGTTCTTATTTTGTTTTACATTAATACCATCTCTTAATACTGCAGCTTATTTTTGCCTGTTAATGAAATTCATATAAATGTAATCATACAGTATGCTTTTGTGGTTTTACTTGTTTCACTCGCTCAACATTATGTTTGTAAGATTCATCCATGTTGATATATGTTGCAATAGCTTATTCATTATCTTTGCTGCATAGTCTTCCACTGTATGAATATACCACGATTTATTTATTTTACTCGTAGACGTTTGAGTTGTTTTCAATCCAGGGATATTATAAATATGCTGTTACTAACATTTTTTAATTTTTATTTTTCAGGGTTAAACATGTATTTTTGGTCATTGGTTCCACAGATATAATTCCTCAACTGACCAAGAATAATACATTAGACAGGATGTTTTGTAATGTGGTTCATTTCCATATACTGTACCCATATTGAGATGAATGTGTCCCTCAAGTTTCATGTGTTGGAAACATAATCCCCAATGCAACAGTGTTGAGATGTGGGACCTTTAAGAGGTGATTAGGTCATGAGGGCTCTGCCCTCAAGAATGGATCAATGCTGTTATCTTGAGAGTGTGCTAGTTATTATAGGAATGGGTTCCTTGTAAAGCTCCTGATAGGAGTTCAGTCCCCTGCTCTCTTGCAAGCCTCCTGGTAACCTTTAATTAAATCTTTTTGGGAAACACCCAGAAGTGGCATTGCTGGATCTTAATTGATTTTCAAACGTTGAATTTATTCTCCTTTGTACCCCTGGGATAAATTCCACTTAGTCATGGTATATAATTCTTATACATTGTAGATTCAATTTACTAAATATTTTGTTGAGGATGTTTGCATCTATGTTCATCAGAGGTATTGGTCTGTAGTTTTCCTGTAATGTTTTTGTCTGATTTAATATAAAGGTAATGCTAACCTCATAAAATGAGTTAGGAAATATTACTTCTGCTCTATCCTCTGAAATAGATAGTAGAGAATTGGTATAGTTTCTTCCTTAAATGTTTGTTAGAATTCACCAGGGAACCCATTTGGGGCTGGTGCTTTCTGTTTTGAAAGATTGTTAATCATTGATTCAATTTCTGTAATAGATACAGGCCTATTCAGATTGTCTATATCTTCCTGTGTGAGTTTTGGCAGATTGTGTCTTTCAAGGACTCGGTCCATTTCATCTAGGTTATCAAATTTGTCGGCACAGAGTTGTTTATTCCTTTATTATCCTTTTAATGTCCATAGGATTGTAATCATGTCTCCTCTTTCTTTTAGTAATCTGTGTCCTATTTTTCTTAGTTAGCTGGCAAGTGGCTTCTCAATTCTATTCAACTTTTCAAAGAACCAGCTGTTGGTTTCATTGATTTTTTTCTACTGAATTCCTGTTTTCAATTTCATTGATTTCTGCTAATTTTATTATTTATTTTCTTCTGCTTATTTTGGATTTAATTTGCTCTTTTTTCTAGTTTCCTAAGGTGGAAACTTATTAATAGATTGCTGATTTTAGTTCTTCCTTCTTTTCTAATATGTAAATGCTGTAAATTTCCCTGTAAGCACTCCTTTTGCTGCATCCCACAAATTATAAATTGTGTTTTCATTTTCATTTAGTTCATATTTATTTTTTCTTAAAATTTCTTTTTTAACCCATGTGTTATTTAGAAGTTTGTTCTTTACATCTCCATGTATTTGGGGATTTTACAGTTATCTTTCTGTTACTGATTTCTAGTTTAATTCCACTATGGTCTTAAAGCAGACATTTCATGATTTCTGTTCTTCTACATTTGTTTAGGTGTGTTTTATGGCCCATAAGGTGGTCTGTCTTCATGAATGTTCCATGTGAGCTTGAGAAGAATGTGTATTCTATTTTTGTTGAATGTAGCTTATAAATGTCCATTACATCCAGTTGACTGATAGTGTTGTTGAGTTCAACAGCGTCCTTACTCATTTATTGACTGCTAGATCTCTCCATATCTGAGAAAAGGGTGTTGAAATCTCCAACAATGATAGTGGATTTACCTGTTTCTCCTGTGGTTCTATTGGTTTTGCCTCACATAGTTTGATGCTCTGTTGTTAGGTGTACACATGGGAAGGATTTTTATGTCTTCTTAGAGGACTGATCTCTTTATCATTATGTAATGCCCTTGTTTATCCCTGGTAACTTTCTTTGCTTTGAAGTCTGCTTTGTCTGGAATTAATATATCTTTTTCTGCTTTCTTTTGGTTAGTGTTATTCTCCAACCACTTACTTTTAATCTATATGTGTCTTTATATTTAAAGTGGGTTTCTTACAGACAACATATAGTTGGGTTTTCTTTTTTGATCCACTCTGACAATCTCTGTCTTTTAGTCAGTGCATTTGGACTACTGACATTCAAAGTGATTATTGATATAGTTAGATTAATATCAACTGTATTTATTATTTTTTCTTTGTTGCCCTTGTTCTTATTTTTGTCTTCCACAGATTTTCTGCCTTTTGTGGTTTTAATTGAACATTTTATGATTCCATTCTCTCTCTTTTCTTAGCATAACAGTTATACTTTTTATTAAAAAAAAAGTCTTTTAGTGGTTGCCATAGAGTTTGCAATATATATTTACAAATAGTACAGGTCCACTTTCAGATAACACTATACAACTTTACTAGTGTATCTTATAAAAACAAAATAATCCTAATTCTTCCCTCCTATTCCTTATATCATTATTGTCATTCATTTCACTTATATATAAGCACACATATATAGAAACATACATAATCAAAAACATTGGTGCTATTATTATTTTGAATGAATCTGTTAGATTAATTAAGAATCAGAAATATTCCTTCTTTGATGTTCTTCTTTTCTTTATGTAGATCTGAATTTCAGTATATTATTCTCTTTCTCTCTGAATTTCCTGGATCTGTGGTTGAGTATCTGACATTAATTTAGGGAACTTCTCAGTCATTGTATGAAATATTTCTTCTGTTTCTTTCTCTCTCTTTTCTGTCTGATATTCCCCTTATACATATGTCACACTTTTTGTAGTTGTCCCATGTTCACTGGATATTCTGTTTTTTGGGTTTTTTAAAATAAGTCTTTGTTCTTTGCTTTTCAGTTTTGGAAGTTTCTATTGAGATATCCTCAATCTCAGAGATTCTTTCCTTAGCCATGTCCAGTCTACTAATAAGCCAATCCTAAGCATTCTTCATTTCTGTTCCAGTGTTTTTTGATCTCTAGTATTTCTCTTAGTTTTTTTCCTCAGGATTTCCATTTCTCTGCTTATACTGCCCATCTGCTCTTGCATGTTGTCTATTTAATTTATTAGAGCCTTTAGCATATTTAATCATAGTCGATTTAAATTCTCCATCTGATAATTCTAAAATCTCTGCATGTCTGGGTCTGATGCTTGCTCTATCTCCTCAAATTGTTTTTTTGGCCTTTTGGTATGCCTAATAATCTTTTCTTGATAGGCGGACATGATGTACCAGATAAAAGGAACTGCTGTCAGTAGGCTTTTAGTAACATGGGGGTACAGTGTGAGGCAAGGAGGATATACCTTATGATTAGGTCTCAGCCTCTTAGTTAGCCTATGCCTCTAGTCTGTGGACAAGTGTTTCACAGTATTTTTCTCCCCACCTAGGTGGGACAAGATGGTTAGAGTGGGCTAGAATTGGGTATTTCTCTTCTCTGACATAGAAGGCTAGAGCTGATTAGAATTGGGTATTTCCCTTCCCTCAGGTCAGTCAGGCTCTGATAATACCTCATCATAAAAACCTGGCTAACAAGTTTCTCCTGAGGGCAGGCCTAGTTAAGATGAGCACAGTGCTCTGGCATAATTCCAAATGGTTCTTTTCCCCTTCTTTCTGCCAGAAGCACAGGGGGATTTTACTGCAATATTTACTGTGAGAATCTAATTGAGCTCTTGGAGGTAAATCTAACAAAATTGTGGGGTTCCCCCATGAATGAATCCTCCTGGAATTTTTAACTTTCAGAATTGTCCACACAGCCTCCAGAAATTCATCAATTACAGTTCAGGTTTTCTTACCCTGGCACTAGTATCTGTGGGGGTTTCCATCCATGACTGAGTCTATGTTCTGATAAGCCAGGACTCCCTGTATTTCCAGTCTGTCTCTCCAACCTTTGGGGATAGTGGTTTTTCCTGTGTCCTCCCCTCTCCTATGGATCCAAGAAGAGCTGATTTTTTAGTGTGTTCAGGTTTTTACTTGTGGGATAGAGTGGCAACTTCCAAACTCCTTACATGTGGAACTGGAAACCAGAAGTCCTATTAAGATTTTTGTACATGTCTCTTGGTACATGTGTGCATGTATTTCTGTTGGCTATATTACCTCAAAGTAGAAATACTAGGTTATATGCATATATTCAGCTTTAGTAGACAGTTCCAAAGAGTTTTCCAAATTACTTGTATCAATTTACCCTATCAGCATCATGTGCCCACCAACAGTGTACAAGGTACAAGGATTTCAATTTCTTTGCATCCTTGCTAACACTTATCTTTTTTTTTTCATAGCCATCCTAACAGGTATTAGTTAATATAACACTGTGGTTTTCATTTGCATTTCCCTGATGATTATTAGTGATGTTGAGCACTTTTTCATCTACCTGTTGGCCATCTGTATGTCTTCTTTGAAGAAATGTCTATTTAAGTCCTTAGCCCATTTTAAATTTGGGTTCAGTCTTTTATAGTTATTGCTCTTTGTGTCTTGTTTATGAAATTCTTTTCTAGCCCCAAAATCAGAAAAATATTTTTTCAATCAAAATAATTTTTTTATAAATTAGATACCTCTTATCTGTTCTACAGTGTAGGTTCAAGCCCTTGGTTGTATGTAACTTCAGTTGTGAATCTGTTCCTTTGATTTCAGGTATCAGTGATTTGCTTTACCACTTCCTTTATGTATTTACACTCCTCCTTTTGGACGAACTGAAGGTACCTTTTCTGGTAGACCCTGAGAGTAAACATGGCTTTTTGTAGACTCAGTCTCTTTTTCATCTTCTCCTATGGACAGTCATTGTTCATAGTGGGCCTGTTTGATAGCATCATCCATATATAAAAATTGATCTGGTATCACCTATAATTCTGCCTTTTAGGTAATTCTAATATCATGAGTCCTTTTATTCTTCAAAGTGTTATAGGTGTTCTGTTGGACTTAACAAGACTTGACAGATTTCAAACAAGGGTGGATTTATGCAAAGCAATATATGGTATTGCTTTGAGAGACAGAGAGAAAGGGTTTCTCGCTGTCCTACTGAGGCCTCTCAGGTGAAGGCCTAAGGTGCTACCTTCCCCATCCCACAGGAGAAGTTCTCCTTCCAAGCAGAAGGGCAGGTTTCTTGGTAGCAGCTGAGGTGGAAGCAAAGACAATCATGAAGAATCTGACTTCTCAGCTTTGCTTGGGTTCTAGCTCATCAGTCCCATCTGGAGCTCAGGAACACGATCTGGTAAGGAAGGCAGGTCAGCCACAAGTCACAGTTACAGCAGGTTCCTTGGCAGCCAACATTCTTCAATAATATCTTGAAAACTTCGATGGTTTTGTCTTTCACATTTAGGTCCATAATGTACTTAAAACTGATTTCCATGTATGCTATGAAATATGGCTCTCATTTAATTTTTTTTCTACTGGAAACCCAACTGTCACAGCACTAGTAAGTACAACTGCTGCCCTTTCCCCGCTTTTCTGAAATGACATTTCTGTTGTAAATCATGTATATATGTGAATAGATCTATTTCATGGCTTTCTAATCTGTGACACTGGCATACTTTTCTAACTCTGCACCAAGAGCATAACGTCTTATTTTTAAAAGCTTTATAATATACTTTGATATTTGGTAGAGTAAGTTAAATCCCATCTTCTTGTTCTTCAAGAATGCCTGGGATATTTTTGGCTCTCTGCATTTGCGTAAACATTTTTGAACTGGCTATTCAAGTTCCATAAACATATTGTTGAGATTCTGATTGGTACTGTGCTAAACTTAGTAATATCTTTATAATATTGAGTTTTCTGATCTATGAACAACAAATTAGGTATAGGAGGAATGTATCAACACAATAAAAGCTATATATGATGATCCCATAGCTAACATTATAATCAACAGTAAAAAGTAGGAGAGAGCCAAGATGGCCAACGACAGACATCACTAGTTGTACTATCCTGGCTGGAAAGCAAAATATTGGACTGAGAAGAGTGAAGAAGAGTCGCAGCTCAGGTGTAGATCACAGAGAGAGACAACAGAGACATCTGGAGATCCCAGAGAGAAAAACTGCAAAGCTGAAAAAGAAGAAGATAGAGAGGAGAAGATAGCAGTGTGGATCAAACCCACAGAGGCTTGGCGCCCAGTGAAAGAGTAAGGTGGGGGGATTTCCCCTCCCCTACTTAGATGCCTTCAGTGAACAGCGGGACGCAAAATATATTGAAGGTGCTTTCACCCTCCCTGAGCCCAGGCATGGCGGCTAAATAGGAATAGTGGGGTGAATTAGCAAACCCCAGGTATTTCAGTGTCCATAAGGGACACCCTACAGGAGAGTGCCACAAGAGACCAGAGTGGTGGCTTTCTTACACCCAGACACTTCCTCCTCTGCACCCCTCCATTCATAGCATCACAGAAAGTAATTTGAGCTTGGGCTGACTGGTAGCCACAGGCCCCGCCCCCCACTGCGGGAGAACCACCATATTGGTTAGGGGTGTCGCACTCAGAAATAGACTAGCCCCTGGTTCCCATGGCAACCGAATGCCTCAGGTGCCAGCTAAACAGAAACAGTGGCTCCCTCCCGCTACTCATAACAATAAGGAGTGCAGCTCCAGCCAAGAAATTAGCAAGCCGCCACTTCTTTCCAGCCAGAATACCCCTGGCTGAGGCCCCTGGGGATAGAGAGGCCTACTACATTCTCCTTGGGGTCTTGTGGAACAGGGGTGCACAATTGGGGAACCCCCTACCTACAAAAAGAGCTGGTCTCTGGCAGTAAGGGAACTAAAGTGGACTGATCTGATGGGAGTGTGTTGTGGGGTTCCAGGAAGCGGCTCACCCCTCCCCACAGAGAAACTACACTAGTGGACTAGGGCAGAAAGAACCTGGCCCAAGGCCTTAGCACTCAAGTGTCTAGACCCCTCCCTTGGGCATAGCCTTCCCAGTTTGGAGAGCCTGCCCTGAACCTCATACCAAGGGCTACCCTTAGAGGCCAGGAAAGCAATCTCTGAGCCCTGCTGAGGCTTTGCAAAGCCTTTCAGGCTTTTGTGATCCAGCTGCGACCTTTCTCCTCCTCCCTTATTCAGTGGCAATAGAGATCAAGTAACCCCCTAGGAGCTACAGGGTCCCTTCTAAAGCTTGGAGCATTTGTGTGCCCCACCTAGGGGATCAGAGCACACCATGGCACAAAAGAACATCTCAGCAGCTGGCTCTTCCACATAAGCATCAACCAATGACAGGGGGAAAAACTCTATAGCTAAGCATAGCACCTTCCAACTCAAGCAAATAGGGAGTGGCTGATTCGTGCTCACAAGTACCATCCACCATCTTGGAGATTAAGCTGGGGAACCTAACTCATTTCACACTGTTGGGAAGAGGTGAAGACAGCAAGTCAGAGGTAATCCAAGAGGTTCATCAAACCTGCTAGAACACCCCATATGCAACTCAGGACCAGCACTCCTCTCCCTGGCACAGTCAGAGTTTGATCTTTAGGGACCCAGACACAGGCCTGCACGCTAGGCCTAGCACCTCTAGGTCTCAATTGAGAGGCCAGATGAGAAGGAATCAGTGAAAGAACTTGGAAATATGAAAAATCAAAGCTAAAGGACACCCCCAAAACAATAACTCCTTACCAATGGATACCAACCAAAATGAAAATATTGAATGAAATCGATTGAATATTGAATGAAAAATGATTGATAAAACATTTTGAATATGGATTATAAGGAAGCTTAATGAAATATAAGAGAAAGTAGAAACCCAACACAAAGGAACTACAAAAACAATACAGGAAATGAATGAAAAATTCACTAAAGAAACTGAATTATTAAAAAAATCAAACAGAACTTTTAGAAATGAAAAACTCATTCAAGGAAATACAAAACACAGTGGAAAGCCTTAAGAATAGGCTAGATTAGGCTGAAGAATCTCAGAGCTTGAAGATACCACCTTTGGATTAAACAAGTCAAAGACAAAGAACAGAGAAGAGGAAGGAAAAAAGCCTACAAGAAATATGGGATTATGTAAAGAGGACTAACATAAGAATCATAGGCATCCCTGAGGGTGAAGAAGAAAATACATAAGGGTTGGAAAACCTATTTGAGGGAATAATTGAGTAAAACTTCCCTGGTCTTGCTAGTAATTTAGATATCCAGGTACAAGAAGCCCAACAGACTCCTGGGAGATTCATCCCAAAGAGGCAAACAACATCACACATAATCATCAGACTGGTCAAAGTTAACATGAAAGAGGAACTCCTACAAGCCGTAAGGTGAAAACGTCAGGCAACTTACAAAGGAAAACCCATCAGACTAATGGCAGACTTCTCAACTGAGACCTTACAAGCCAGAAGGAATTGGGGCCTCATTCTCAGTCTTCTCAAACAAAGTAATGGCTGGCCTAGAAGTTTGTACCCTGAAAAACTAAGTTTATTATGTGAGGGAGAAATAAAGACTTTCTCAGACAAGCAAACACTGAGGGAATTTGTCAAGACCAGAACTGCTCTGCAGGAAATGCTCAGATCTGAAGGATGACTTAATGCCTTTTGCAACAATATGGATGTAGCTGGAGACCATTCTCCTAAGTGAAGTATTGCAAGACTGGAAAAACAAAGACCACATATACTCACTATTTTTCTTTTTTTTTGAAGAGAAGGAAAGAGAAGTTATTACTTTGCCAGCAAAGGAGGAAGATAGAGACTTCTGTCTAAAAAATGCCATCATCCTAATAACAAGCAGAAATACAGAACTTTTAAAGGGTGGGTTCTCAGCTTTAGGCAACTGATGTTCAACTACAGTTGATGATTCTGATTGTCCCATCTCCACTGAAGACAATCCCATGACCTCCACCCAGGTGTACTCACTATTAAATTGGAACTAATCAATCAACAATCATGAGCACATATGGAAGTAAAACTCAATGGAAATCAAGCAGGTGGGGGGATAGGTAAAATCACACCTAATAGGTACAATGCACAGTATCTGGTGATAGATACACTTATAACTTTGACTCAAACTTTACAAAAGCAATTCATGTAGCCAAAACATTTGTACCCTTGTAATATTCTGTGAGAAAAAGCAGTAAAAAGTTGAAAGCTTTTCCACTGAGATCAGGAACAAGGCAAGAGTACCTATTCTCACCACTTCTATTCAGCACAACACTGGAAGTCCTAGCCAGAGTAATTAGGTAAGAGAAAGGAAAAAAGGCATCCAAATTGGACAGGAAGAAGTAAAATTGTCCCTGTTTGCTGACAAGATGATCATATGTATAGAAGAAATCCCTAAACACACCACAAAAACTATGAGAACTAATAAACAAATTCAGTAAAGTTGCAGGATACAAAATCAACACACAAAAATCAGTAGCATTTCTGTAAACTAACAATGAACTATCAAAAAAAGAAATCAAGAAAACAATCCCATTTACAATAACTAGAAAAAACATACTTAAGAATAAATTTGAACAAGGAGGTGAAAAACCCATACACTTAAACTGTAAAACGCTGATGAAAGAAATTTAAGAAGACACAACTAAATGAAAAGATAACCCACATTCATGTACTGAAAAAATTAGTACTGTTAAAATGTCCATACCACCCAAAATGATCTACAGATTCAATGCTATCCCTGTAAAAATTCTAATAACATTTTTCACAGAAAGACAAAAAAAAAAAAATCCTAAAATGTCTATGGAACCACAAAAGACCACAAATGGCCAATGCAATCTTCAGCAAAAAGAACAAAGCTGGAGGCACTGCATTACCTGACTTCAAATTACATCACAAAGCTATGGTAATCAAAACAGTATAGTATTGGCATAAAAACAGACACATCAACTAATGGAACATAATAGAAAGTCCAAAAATAAATCCGTGCATTTATAATCAATTGATTTTCAACAAAGGTTTCAAGAACACACAATGAGCAAGGGGAAAGGACAGTCTCTTCAATAAATGGAGTTGGAATAACTGGATATCAATATGCAGAAGCATAAAATTAATCTCATAGCACATATAAAAATCAACTAAAAATAGATTAAAGACTTAAATGTAAGATCTGAAACTGTAAAACTGCTAGAAGAAAACACAGGGGAAAATTTCCATGACATTGGTCTGGGCAATGATTTTTCAGATATGACCCCAAAAGCACAGGCAACAAAAGTGAAAATAGATAAATAGGATTACATCAAGCTAAAAAGCTTCTGCACAGCCCAGGAAACAATCAACAGAGTGAGGAGACAACCTATGGAATGGGAGAAAACATGTGTAAACCATACATCTGATAAGGGATTATTGTTAAAGTATATAAGGAACTTAAAGCACAACAGCAAGAAAACAAATAACTTAATTAAAAAAATGGGTAAAGGACTTGAGTAGATATTTTTCAAAAGAAGACATGCAAAAGGCTAGGAGGCATATGATAGAATGTTCAACATCACTAATCATCAGGGAAATGCAAGTCAAAACCACAGTGAGATATCACCTCACACCTGTTAGAATGGCTAGTATTAAAAAGACAAAAGATAACAAGTGCTGGTGAGATTGTGGAGAAACCAGAACTCCTGCACATTGTTTTTGTGAATGTAAATTAGCATAGCCATATATGGACAACAGTATGCAGGTTCCTTAAAAAATTTAAAATAGAACTATCGTATGATCCAGCAATCCCACTACTGTGTATATATCCAAAGGAAACAACATTAGTATGTTGAAGAGATATCTGCATTCCCATGTTCATTGCAGCATTATCTACAATAGCCAACACATGGAAACAATGTAGATGTCCATCAATAGATGAATGAATGGATAAATAAAATGTGGTTTATCTGCCTGTGTGTGTATGTGTGTGTGCAGTGAAATACTACTCAGCCTTAAAAAAGAAGGAAATCCTATCATTTTCGATAACATGGATGAACCTGGAGGACATGTTAAATGAAATAAGTCAGGCACAGAAAGACAAAAACCACATTATCTCATTTACATGTGGAATTTAAAAAAGATGAACTCAAAAGTAGAGAGTAGAATTGTATTTACCAGGGGCTTGGGGTTGGGAATGAAGTTGGAGAGATTTTAGCCAAAGAATATAAAACTTCAATTAGATAGGAGCAATAAATTCAAGAGAGCTGTTGTACAACATGGTGACCATAGTTACTAACACTGTATTGTGTTCTTGAAATTGCTAAGAAAGTGGAGATTTCAAGTGTTCTTATCACAAAAAAAGGTAAGTATATAAGGTAATGTACATGTTAGTTTGATTTAGCCATTCCACAATGTATATATATTTTAAAACATCATGTTGTATACAATAAATCTACACAATTTTTATGTCTATTTAAAATATAAATTAAAAAATAAAACATAATTGACAATAAATATGTAAGTGATTAAGTAAAATGTGTGTTAATTAGCCATAATAAATGAATTATAATAAATGTTGATTATATAACAATTTAAGCAGTAAATAATAATTGAGTCAAATATGGATAATGTTAGTAAGTCACAGTCCCATGGCGGGTAGGGGGGACAGATAAGATAATGAAAGAGAAATAGGGATTGCTGGAGGTGATGGTATAGTTTTAAATAGGGTATTTAGGCTTCAATGAAAGCTGACATTTATGCAAAGGCAGTTAGGGAGTGAGCTGGGCCAAGATATTTGGATAAAGAGTTTTTCTGGGAGAGGGAAGAGCAAGTGCAAAGGCCATAAAATAAAAGGCTAATTTGGTGTGTTTAAGAGCCAGGCGAATAGTATTGCCAGAGCAGAATGTATTAAGTGGAAAGCAGTTCACGTGTGTTTATTAAAACATTAACTGCCAGGTGAGTTGTATTTAACTCACACTAGTTTTGAGCCTGGGGCCTAGTGAAGCATATGTAATTCACATGTCTCTTCACCTTGGAAGCTATGTGAACTATATTTCAAGTTGCATGTAACTCATGCACAGAAAACAATAAAAAGTAACAAATTTTTCGTTAACTTAGAAAGGATCATTTTATTTTTAAAGTTTTTATTCTATTTTTGTAATAAAACACCGTGGCTCCAAGGAAAACAAATTTTTTTTTTCTAGTGTGGGAGTCAATGTGTTAAATTGTCCTCAAAAATTTAGAGAACATAAACAGTTAATTCAGTTAGTGTCAAACTAAAAAAATGTACCACACAGATTCCATACTAGTTATGTAACCCATAGTACATAAGGAACTTCAGACTGATCAAATCAGCTGGCAGAAACAGGAAGCAATCCATTACTTTTATAAATGATCCTTTACTGTGACCCATGTTAAACAAAACTGCATGCAAGGGAAACTCTAAAAATACGCAAGCAACCACAGGGTTGTATTTGCTTGATCTACATCAGTAACAAATTGAGAATTAAAATGCACTCTGAAATCACAGGAATGGACCAAAGCAATGAGGAAGTTCTAGTATGTACTCTGAATGCATCGTTGCCTTGCAAAAATATAGGACCAAAGATTGTTTATCATAACTAATACTTAGTTGATGAGACTGGTTTTCCTCTCTTGCCTTTGGAGAACAACAATTATTATCCGTTCAATGAAACTTTTCCCAGATAATATAATGATAATTTCAATTAAATCTGTAAACCAAACTTAATAGGATAAGTCATAGTTATAAAAATTTCTTTTATTCTTCATATAGAAACCTACTGACAAAAAAAAAATCACGCAGGTCAACAAAGTATACCTAATTTTATAACACAGCTGTGCAGAGAAGTTTCCAAATCTATGCACATGACAAAACATTTTCTTATGTTACTATATCATTAAAGAAAGAACTCCTAGGTTGGCCAATTCATTCTACCCTAAGAAAACATTTTGATATATTTCACATTTTTATTTGAAATCTATCAGAATCAACTTTTGATAATGAAGCACAACCATGTTTTTTTGAACTGTACAGGAAAGTAAATATGCATAGAGACTTTTTATACTGGATATATTTGTGGGAGTTAGAGACTATTTTCGGGTTTATTTTTCTTGAATTTATTACTGTTAATCATTTTTCAGAAAGGAAGTTAAGAAACAACTTAAACATTATATAAGGTATATGACGCTCACGTGTGGTTTGTGTGCAATCTATTTCATTAAATAAGCTTTTTTTTTAACAAGGTGTAAATCTAAACAAAACTTCAAAATTTCAAAAACTTTACCGTTTAGATGGTTTATTACAGATGCATCCATTTTTCTGAGAGCAGTGATGATGCCTATGTGTGATGACTAAGTGAAGCTATGACAAACAGTACTTCGACATCTTCAAAAGAACAGCATCACCACTCCTATCCCTATTCATTTATCAGTTTAGCCCACCTGCTGCAGTAATGGTAGGATGCTTCCCCACTGTACAAGTGGAAAACAAAAAAAACGTAGCATACAGTTTCTATTTTTCTATGACCGCCAGCATTGTCAAAGCATGTCTTAGTGAACATACAATATAAACCAGCCAGTCTTCAAAGATAAAGTAGCAAAATTTAGATCTAGAAATAATCCTAATTTAGTTTATCTCTTCCCCCCATAAGGCCATGTTTTCCTCTCCTTAGGATCAGACTGGAAACACATGCCTATTTAGCTTATAAGTATGCAGTTTAGAAACTGCAAATGCCATTATATTTTAATTGAGAGCTTGCTTTTTGAGATCTTCTATTCTGTCTTAAAAATTTCATACATCGGTAAGACAGAAATTATTCCCCACAGTAAGGGAGTACTTAGAATAATAGTAGTAGTGATAGTTTACTATTTTCTAGGGACTGCACTAATGCACTTTATATATATTATCTCATTTAATACACATAACAAGTCTATGAGTAAGTTTCTTCATTCCATTAATGAGAAAACTGAAGTTCAGCTACAATGTGACAAAGATGGGATATGAACCAAAGCAGGATGATTTCAGAGCTCATGCCATTAACCATTATATATGCTATATTGTTATATACAATTTCTTTGTAATAAGTATTGTTTGGAGACATAATTCCCTTATGGTTGAACTAATCACTATCATTATTGTTAGATATGGGCCAATTTTTACAAGTGTTTCAAATCATTTAGCGTCAGAAATAACTAGCCCCACATCCTAAAAAGTATGAGATACTTCAACTACTGATTACTAAAACAAATTCATGCCATTTTAATATGTTTTGGTTAAGATGATATTCAAGAAACTGACCACTTTTACCATTTCCCCATTCATGTGAATTAGACCTTTTGGGGCAGAGATTTTTCTACACTTTAATTACCTTAATGTAAATTTTAAAAAGGCCATTTCATGCATTTAATCTACATGTCAGGGTTGCTAATTATAAATAATGCTTGCATATTTGCAGAGATCTTTATATAATTTAACATCACAAAAACATCTGAAACTTTGTTTGAATATCTTTCGATAGCTCATTCTTCTCAAGCTTTTATCATTTTGTATACTCTGCATTTATTTTATTTTAGAAAAATGCTCTTATCAGCTTGAAATCTCTTGGAATCTACTTCCTTTTGAGTTGTTCAGATTCAGTATCACTAAGAACTCATTCAGAAAATAATGATGTTCACAGGCTCACTGCAGATTATTCTTTACAAGCTGCTCTATAGCGCAATTATCTCTTATGGAGCACCTGTTACTCTGAATTGAACAGTGATTTCCAGGTAGCCTCAGAATTCAGTGAATAGTGATAACAGCAAATTACTTTCACGTCTACGGCTACAACATTCTTATATGACTACTATGGCTTTTGGTAATATCAAGACTTTCTCATGGTTCCCAAAAGCGAAGCTACATAGAACATGAATGGATGGCTTTGCTGACCAAGAAACTGCTATTTGGCAGTTCCCTAAACTTGGAGCAGGGGTACTACGTGTGGGTCAGGAAAACTCATTGCCAAAATTGTTTGGCAATGGCACCGGGACTGTGCTAAGTTGGAAAGCTCAGTCTTTAAAAGCTTAGGCCTAGGATGAGAGGAAGTCATTCATTAGGTCTGTTGGTTGTTCACTGATTTGTTCATTCATTCATTCATTTTGCTGAAGATATGTTGAGTACTCACTATGCCAGATGCTGTGCAGATGCAGACAGAGTGGTGAACAAGACAAAGTCTCTGCCTTCAGAAAACATAAAGTCTAGTGGGAGAGATATTTATAATAATGCACAGTTGGTACCAGGGTATGGGAAATGAAATAAAGTGTAAAACAGAAACATAAAATGGGTATTAGAAATCTCTTGTCTATCAGGGCCTAGGAACCTTTGAAAAGGACCCCTGAAAGAAAACTTTCTGACACTCACTCACTGAGTCCCTACATGGTCCAGTGCTGATGATAGAGCACAGAGTTTTTCAGTGAAATCAGTAAAAAAATTCTTCCCCATTTAACATTGTAAAAGATATACACTTCAGTTCCATATACTAAAATATCATTTTTACACCAGCACTGAGATGAGGCAAAGGTATCCTTCACAGGGTTTCAGACTAAGGGAGAGTGACACAACGGAAAGGCCCATAGCACATAGGATTTCTGCCACAGAAGCTGCCCCAGTACACTCCCAGTTTATCAGAAGTCAACTGGGAGGCATAAGTATGGCTTTCTTGTTCCGTTTTATCTGGAAAAAAAGCAGATCCATCAGTTAGGACAGCTAACCTCATGAGATAGAGACTAAACCTTGAGATTATAAGCAATTAACTCATAGGCAAAAGGTTAGGCTCAAATGACTGAAGGAAGTACATCATCTCCAAACCAGCTTTAATAATGAAACAGGTAAGGATTTGTCCTGTTAAGTTCAGGAAAAAAGATAGATGTGTCAAAGATGTATTTCATGCTTATTTCTTCTTCACATGTCACTAAAGGGGATGTTCTGCCTCCCACTGACTCCCAGACACACCAGCTTCATGAGGGCAGCATCCCTCCTGGTGATGCCATGGTATCTCCTAGGGTCAGCAACAGCCCAAGTTAGTTCTTGATTTCTACCTCTGCCTCACGAAACTTCCTAGGTCTCAGCTTCTACAGAGTTCAGAGAAAGGAAACTGCCTCTGGGAAGACTCTTACTTTCCCTAATAGGATTAGAGAACATTCCTGAGAGCCTTTATCAATTAAGAATGCACCATGGCATCTGAAAATGCTATATAATAGAATTAGGAATCATATACTCTGTTACCAGCTCAAATTTTAGTCAGCAAGTAAAAAATTCATTTAGCTCAATGGGCCTAGAAAGTTGTTCAGTAAATAAAGCTAATATTTCCAACTGATGCTTTTCAAATGTATGTAGCAAAAGTTTGCATTAAGTTATTAAGCATATTTGCCACCATCAAATCAAAGTAAACTGATACTGAAATAATTCTATAATATTCTCAATTAAGTTCTATCTTTCTTTTTAAAGGTAAAAAGCATTTCCTTTATTTTCAACACTGTATGACCTTTATGAAAAGCTTCCCTGGAAAATAGCTTCCACTGGTAGAATATAATTACTGAATTAAAGAGGTACATTCTGTTAGGGAAAGAACCCCGTGAGTGCTCCTAGTTAGTCTTTCTGTGGATAACAACAGAATGTATGGTTTCAGACTTTTATTGTGAGGTAATGATCTTTCCATTTCTCCTCTGCAAAATTACTCCAAACCAATGAGACCAAGAAACAAACATAACCTCCACCTTCAATAAATCTAGTAGACATCTATGACAACAAGCCGCACTCCAGTCCTCCTCAGTCTTCTGATGACAAATACCCCTGAAAGGCTCCTCATAGAGCATATTCTAATGAGAAAAAAACCATGTAATTACTATTCATCCACTGATTTCAGGGGGGAAACTTACATGTTTCCTTGGGCCCCAAATTAATATAAATGTTTGCCAAAATAACAAATCTCACTAAACCAGACACAATGACTTCAGTGATTAAGAATCCTCATAGCTGGATTGCAGCCTTTCTATGAGTGGCTTGGGGAGTCATGGGCAACACCTCAGCATGTAAGAATTCACCCTGTTGCTATAAATAGAATTCCTGGCTCTGCCAGAGTTAAATATGTCCATAATCATCTTCTTAAAAGAAACCTGACTATGGCCTACATACCAACATTTGGAGCCCTTGACAAAAAAGCTGATTTGTATCTAATCACTCTAAGTGAAGGCCAGAAGTCCTTGTATTGACAAGTCCAGCCCACACAAAGAGAGCCTCTGAATAACAAATTTAATATATAACTTTAATATGAATAAGAAACAACAGGTTGACAGATATTGAGAAGACAGAAAGCACAAAAAATATAAAAGAAACTCAAAGGAAAAGACAATGAAGGATCAGAAGAAATTATAATTTGCTCATAGATAAGAGAAAATATTACATCAATGAAGAGTGGGATATAAAAACAGTACTCAATAAATAAGATAGTATTCTTAAAAATTAAATAAATAACCTCAATTTAAAAATTATAGAAAAGGTGAAAGATTAAAAGAAATCCCACTGACAGCATAGAGATGAGCAGGGAGAAAGAAAATCAAAGACCAAATCCAGGAAAACTAATATCCTACTAAATGACTTCCAGAAAGAAAAGATGCAGGAAAAGGTGGGAATGGAACGTCACAGAAATAATGCATGAAAGTTGCCTCCAAACTGAAGAAGACAGATACAAAGGTCTTCATATCGAAATAGTCATCAAGTGCCAAGGAGAATGCATTAGTTTTTAATGGCCATTGTAACAAATCACCACAAATTGGGTGGCTTCAAATAACAGAAATTTACTTTCTCACAGTTTTGGAAGCCAAATTAGTATCACTAGGCTGAAATTAAGATGTCAGAAGGGATGTACTCTGCCAGGAAGCTCTGGGGGAGAATCTGTTTCTTGCTTCTTCCAGCTTCTGATGGCTGTTGATATTCCTTGACTTATGGCCTACTCATGCCTAAAGAGCCTTACTTTCAGATAATTCAGAATTTCACCAAATTGATAGTTTCAGTTACATGAGTTGAGCCTGTCTTGCTCATTCTAAGCTGTGTCCTTTGGATAGCAAAGAAACAGGTACCTTCAACGTGAAACTCTCATAAACACCCAAATTCATCAGCTCAATCTGGTTCTCCACCTTGAACACCTTCCCTGTACAGTAATAATCACCCATGTTTCTAGGGTAATGTAATAACATGATAAGCTAATAAAGCACATGCCACTGTCTACTACTTCTCTGTGACTATTACTTCTGAGAGATGTATAAATTAATGAAAGCTCCAATTTTATATTTTCTTATTTTTAAAAGAAACATTTTCATCTTCACTGTGAAAACACAAAGAAATTCTTTATTTACCAACTGTCTAAATTCTGAAATCCAGACTTGTACTAGCTTGACTTAGCCACTATCTCCCTTTTCTTAGTACAGTCAGATCCTGTATTACTGTCCAAATAAAAGTGACTGGAATAACCGTCACGGAAACAAAAATATCAGTGACCACCAAAGGGATATATTTTCTAAAAGCACACATCTATATGTAGCTATCTGGATTTTACAATATACAAAATAGATTCAAGAAGTTGGCTTAATGTGGGTTTCACCCCTTCATTTGTCAGCAGGGTGGAAGGGTGTATTTAAATATTTCTTCTTCTGGACCACAGGATACAGAGGGAGAGTGTGGGGAAGGCAAAGTGGCGGCAAAAAGAAGTATTACATAACACAATGAAAGTTTTCTGGTCTTACCTATCTATGGCCTTTTAAATAAATTCTAATTACAGAATATAACTGTTACTGTTTAAAGAATTATTCAGACTGAATTATTCTTTAAAGGCAGACTGAACCTATTCACTTATCTCTGTTCCCTCTCAAAATCCAAGTATAATAGAAGAAAATAAAGACACAAAAAAGATATTAATCCATTAGCACAAAGAGAGCAAGAGAATACTAACAGCAGATGAGAGATGTCAACAGATTTTTAGAAGTTGGAAAGCAGACAGAGAAACAAACACAATGATAGTTGAGTAACTAGTGCCTCTAGAGGTGAATACAAAAAAAAAATTCATTCACAGAAACTCTGAATGTGGAAGATATACACTGGGGCAAAAACAGAGGAATTGGCTGAAAAGCGTTCATTTCCCCCATGTTACTGAAAGTGCTCAACGTCACTAAAGACTTCGACATTGCTAAGTCCAATGGTCAATTCTCAGTCCATATCTAATGTGAACTGTATGATGCATTTGACAGGGTGGATCACTCTATTCTCCCTGATTCACTTATTTTAGATGGCTCCAAGGGTACAACATTCACTGGTGTTTCCTCTCACTTCTCTGGTTTCTCCTTTTCAATCTCCTTTGACATCTGACATCCTAGACTTTTAACATCTAACTTCTTACTCTACATTTACACTTGAGATGTCTAAACAACATCCCAAACTTTGTATTCCAAAACTAAACTTCTGATCTTCCCCAAACCTAATCCATCTAGCCTTCCTTAATCCAGCTGATGGCAACTCATCTTTCCTATTGCTTGGCCCCAAAGTTTATAGTCATCCTGAAGTCCTCCCTTTCTCTTACATTCCACATCTAATCAATTAGGTAATTCTCTGGATTCCCCTTCAATATATTTGCAGAATCAGATCCCTTTTCATCACCTCAGCTGCTATCTCTGTGGTCTAACCTGCATGTACACCATCATCTCTCAACTGAATTATTACAATAGCCTTGTAACTCAGCTCCCTGCTTCCATTCTTGTTCTTTTACAGTCTATTCCAAACACAGCCAGAATGTTCCTTTTAAAACCCAAGTCAGATGTCACTCCTCTGCTTATTCAGAATAAAGGTAAAGTCTTTCAGACAACTCTCTTGTTATTCCATACTTCATTCACTTTGCTCCAGCTGCAGTGGCCTTCTTGCTGTTCCTCAAATACAGGCATCCTCCTGGCCTTAAAGCCCTCGTAATAACTATTTCTGCTGAATCCTGTCTCCTAGATAGCCGTGTAGCTAATTCCATATCCCACAGGTCACTTCTCAATGAGGCCTAATGAATACCTTGCTTAATACTGCAATCTACAAAAGAAGCCAGACTGAAGGGATTCTTAGCAGCCAAATACGGAACAATTTGATCACCAAAATAATTATATACAGTAATGAATCATATGCCTTTAGTAAATCAGAAATTCATAACTCTATGCTGATAAATAAATACATACACACATATATAAATACATAAATGAGAGAGAAAAGAGGGTTCATGCTGCAGAATGCTGAATCCTAAGTATGTATACAGGGAATGCTAGAGTTGGAAAATCATTCTGCAACCATCAAGGTAAAGACAAGATCAGGTAAAGATAAATAAGGGATGTTTAATCTAGGAGAAAATTTTGATAAAGAGCATGATATTGGCATGATCTTAAAAGTGTCTCCCATAGACTGTTTATTAATTGCTAGGAAAAAAGTACAGAAATTCTGGATAACATCTTGATTATATGATAAAGTCAATATCACCAAAGAGGAGCAGCTGGATATTGTGTGCCTACAGATGTGCTACCCTGAGAAGGACAGAGCATCACCTAGGAAATACTGTAGCTAAGCATGTATAACCTTAATCTAGTCATAATAAAACAAGAGACAAACCCAAGATAAAGGATATTCTTTTTTTTTTGTTAAAGGAACTGTATTCTTCAAGATGTCAGTTTTATGAAAAAATGAAGGAATGTTGTTGAGATATTTCAGACTAAAGGATAACAAACAGACATGAAAATGATATGCAATACCTTATTCCAGACTAGATCCTATACTGGAGGGGGGAAAATGCTATCAAAGATATTAGCGGGTCAAATGACAAAATTGGAATATAGAAGGTAGACTAAAGTATTATATCAATATTACATTTACTGAAGTTGATAACTGTACTGTGGTTAAGTAAGAATATCCCTATTCTTAAGAACTACACACTTAAGGATGTATTTAGGGATAAAGAGCCATGGTATATTCAACTTACCCTCAAATTGCTCAGAAAGAAATACTGTGTGTGTGTGTGTGTGTGTGTGTGTGTGTGTAGAGAGAGAGAGAGAGAGAGAGCAAGCATGCGCAAGCGCAAATAAAGCAAATGAGGTAAAATATTAACAAGAGGTAAATCTGGGCAAAGTGTATATTGTGTTTTTGTACTATTCTTATTCTTGCAACTCTTCTGTAAGTTTGAAATTATTTCCAAATAAAGTACTTAAACAATTCACTTACAGTCCACCACTGCCCTCTATCCCCCAGCCACGGCACTTCCAATCCCTTTATCTTGCTCTGCTCTACATCAGGGCAGTATCACTTTTGAAGATATTACTTAACTCATTTTTATGCTTATTATCATCTCCCCTAGGTAGACTATGAATTCTGCAAAGGCAGAGGTGTTTTTTGTTTGCTTGTTTCTGTTTTGTTCACAGATGCATCCAAGGCCATAACAGGTGTCAGTAACAGTGCTCGGCACATTCAATCACATAGATGGAACGAATGAAAGTTTGGCTGAGAGGCAGCCAGTCCCCCAGGACAGCTGCCACATCTAATATCCTCAAGCAACTCCTCCACCATCCCAGCATGGCCTGGAGATTTATTTTGTATAGAAATTAGAGGAATTTCTTCCTTCCTGACCTGGATACACTGGGATAGAAAAAGGCAGGGGAAAAGAGACATCATAAAAAGGGGGAGTAAGTGAAAGCCCCAATACTAACTTTTGCGACACTCTTACTAACCTAGACTAGCCTCTTGGGCTGTTCATTTCAAGGATGTTGCCCACAGACAAGAGGTTTGAAGATGTTTTTCTGGGGAAACTTAACAGCTCCAGAAAAAAAAAATACATACTGATAGTATATCTTAGCAAGCAGCACCTAAGAGGTTAAGAACCTAAAGAGAGTTTCTGAAAATCTTATGGGGCCCGATGGACAAAACTTGGGAATTTTGTAACCATTAAACTGAAGGTACTGTAGGCTTTCAGTGGAAACTACTAAAGGGCTATAGCCTAGAAGTAGTGATGAACTGCAAACAGACCAGCCCCCACAACGATACTTTGATTCAGCCCAATTCTTGAGGGCATCAAAGTGATCTACCCTATCTACCCTAGTCAAAAGCTAACGTAAACCCATCCTGGAGGAAGATAAAAGCCTAATATTGTCAATAACTTTTCATAAATAATGTTAGATATTCAATTGAAAAACTGACCAAGCTATGATGGTTAATTTTATGTGTCAACTTGACTGAGCCACAGGGTGCCCAGATATTTGGTCAAACATTTTTGGGTGTGTCTGTGAGAGCATTTCTGGATGATGAGACAAACATTTGAATTGGTACAATGAGTAAAGCATATTGCCCTCCCTAATGTGAGTGGGCCTCATCTAATCAGTTGAAGGTCTGAATAGATTCAAAAGGTTTAATAAGAGAGAATTCCTTCTGCCTGACTGCCTTCAAGCTGGGACATCAGTTTTTTCTGCCTTTGGACTCAAACTGAAACACTGGCTCTTGAGCATATAGACCTTCAGACTAGAATGACACCATCAGTTATTCTGGATCTACAGACTGCCTACTACAAATCTTGGAATCTGTCAACCTCCATAATCATGTGAACCAATTCCTTATAATGAACCTCTTTCTATGTATATACATCCTATTAGTTCCTCTGGTGAACCTTGATTAATACATAAGCACACAGATTGATAAGACAATATAACCAAACAAAGAAAGAAAAAAGCAGAAGTAGAGACACAACCACATGAGACTAAGATATTGGAATGATCAGATACAATCTTTATGTATTTTCATTTCAAATATGTTATCTGAACTTTTAAGAATAAAAGTAATTGTATTTTTAAAAATTGCTGATGGTACAAAGGAGAATAAAGTCAGAGTTTAAAATAACTGTTATTAATATGATAATATGATCAAGATATTAAATAAAATGGAGAATTTCAGAAAATTATAACTATAAAAAATAAAATGGAAATTCTATAGACAAAAAATAGAATAACTAAAAATTGAGCATGCAACAGATGGGTTGAAAGGCATTTAGCTCAAGTGAGGATTAGTAAACTGGAATACAGGTAAAAAAATATATATATATAAAGAGAGAGACTGAAGCAGGGAGAGGAAAAAAAGAGTTGTTTGGTTTTTTTTTTAACATAATCTGCAACGAAGAAAAAAGAGTTATTGTATGTAAATTGTATCTCAATTTTAAAAAAAGAGAAAAGTTGAAAAACTCTAACAGGAAAAATCATAAATATGCAACGCCTATAATACAAGGTAGGATATATAAGAATTATGAGGAAAAAGTGTTACAAAGGTAGGACAGAATAAAAGCGACTGGGAAGAATCATGAAAACATTCACATAGGAGCTCGTGTTTGAGATGATTTTAAAAGATGGACCATAGGCATCAGTTAGATGGTGTAAGACAAAAGCAGAAAGGGAGTGGTTCAGCAAAGGCACGCAGACAGGAAAGGGTAAAGCATACCTGGACAAGAAATGACAATAGTCAGGATGGAGCCCTAGGCACAGGGACTATGACTGATGGAAACAAACTGAGGCTATCTGTCCTCAGAGGACCTTAAGGAGAACTCCTCTGGCACCCAGATAACCAGAATCTGTCCCTAGGTTTTTATGAAATCTCTTCTGAATTGGTGTCAATCAACATTAATGTAATATTACTGAAGCTCTCAGAGACTTTCTCCTCTGTAAGAAGAAGAAAGCTCCTCACAAGAAGCTCCTCAGCATTTTCATGAGGATAGCAGTTTATGAAAGGGAAAAAGGCCGAATCTCTAACACTTGCTTTGGCTTACTGCAGATGCTACCACAACTATACTGGTGAGGAGCGAAATTAAAATTATTTGTTGAAATGGAGTTCCTGGACTGTCTCTGGTCTTCATTCACGTGTGTTCCCTCTGGTCTCTGTATGACTGATACTGGAAAATGACTGACTACCTGGTTTCCTAGGAACAAGTTGTCAGATATAATGCTGGTTTCAGTCTTTTATCCACTCATCAATACACACTCCTGATACCTGACAATCTTGCTTCTGTCCAACCACATACAATTAGTCTGAAATGGCCTGGAATGTGAGATCTCAAAGCAACCACATTTTATTCTTGTGAAGCATTTTTCATTTAGTGCCTGCTAGGCTTTTTCCACTTCAGGGAATTCTTTGTGGCCTGCATTGCATATTGTTCACAGATTTTCCATACAAGCAAGAAGTGAGTGTAACACAACCTCGCACATACTGGCTAGCCATATTAGAGAGCCTATTCCTTTCTTAAAGATCACAATCACATTTCTCATCTCCACAAAAAGACCTAGAAAGAAGCTTCTGTCTGGACTAAACAAAAGCCAGAAAGAGGCAGTTTCACAGAATTTTGTTCATTTGTTTCTACTCTCCTCCTTATTATCTCATCTTTGACAGTTATGCTCCATCTACTGAGACTTTCTGAATTTGCTCTTCTATGAACAAGGCTTAATGTAGCAAGGTACAAGCTATATTTTTCAGACCTGTATACATCCAATTGTAAGGGTATTCACAAAGATAGCACCTCTGCCTTAGCCTGGGCCACACACTGATACCCCAGAGTATCTAAATGCCTTACTTCCATAAACCTCCTGGTAGGACGAAATTTGAATTTGTACTTTCAAATAAAGCCTGCTTCAACCTAGAGTAGGATAGATGATGCTAATCTCAACCTGTGATTTTATTCTTACATCAAATAATATCAAAAGGCATACTTATCAAATAATCCAAATTATTTGGGGGAAGTAGGTAGGGTGGGAAGGCAGTGTTAATACAAAATTTCAAGGAAGGCCAAAAGCCTTGAGTAGAGTGGGAAAGTAGGTTGCATAGGGTGAAAGCAAGGAAGAGTGGCAGGACAAGAGGCTAGGCTAGCTGCTACCGCCAACGATGCTGATACTGACTTAGTGGCACTACTGGTCTTAGGGGTGGGTTTTCCTGCAGAGAAACCATGTAGGTGATATTACCCTTTTACTTTCTTCTTGATTTGTTATCTATTGCTGTGTAACAAATTACTAAACATTCTGTTGCTTTTAACAATACACATTTGTTATCTCACAGTTTCTGTGGGTCTCGGCCTGGGTTAGCTGGGTCCTCTGCTTGGGGTCTCACAAGGATTCAATCAAGGTGTCAGATGGGGCTGCAGTCTCATCTGAGGTTTGACTGGGCAGGATCCAAGATCACTAAGGCTGTTGACAGGATTTAGTTCATTGCGGTGTAGGACCAAGGGCTTCAGTTTTTTGTTGAATATTGGCTAGATGCTGCTTTCAGCTTCTAGTGGCCACTTGCAATTCCTTGCCATATGGGCTTTCCAACACAGACAACCCACAACATGGCAGCTTGCTTTTAAAGACAGCAATGAGAGAGACTTCAGCAAGACAAGCCCTACAATCTTATGTATATAAATCACATACACATAATCATGTGTCTCCTGTCACCTTTACCATATTTTGTTGGTTAGACACAAGTCACAGGTCATAGCCACACCCATGGAGGAGACTACCTGTAACCATGAACATTAGAAAGTAGGGATCATGGCAGGCCACCCTAGAGTCTCCTAATATCTTTCTTCTTACATGTAGCAAATATTTTGTATAAAACCTTGTGCTACCCAATTTAAGAAATTATCAACTACTCTGAGGTCATGATAATATTCTTCAATTCTATCTTCTAGAAACTAAATTAGTATTGCTCCCTTGCATGCCCATAGCTGCTGCCTCCTGCTGCTGATTTGTACCCTCTTTCACTGTCAAACAGGATACTCGTTTCCTTGAGGTCAATGCAGGTGGTCAGGGTAAACTACATGAACAGAAGTCAATGGCATTTATAAACCAAGTGAGAATTTTACCCAGCAGCAGCTGCTAAAGTTGTAACTGCCATATAGTTTAATTTAATTCAGTAAAAAAAAGGAATGGATGTTTTCCTTTTGGGATGTATAACACATGTGTGAGACCCTATGCTAGAACTTGGAGGGGTGCAAAGAAGAAAAAGAGCCATCTCCTGTTCTTGTGGCTATAATAAAAATTAAGCTTACACTACAAGCCGCAATAGAAAAGCTAATCAGAGACAATATGATTTGCTCAAAAGCAGCAGAGGTTATATTAAATCAGAGCCATCAGCAAAGTTTTCATGCAGGAAGTGGCATTTGGCTTATTACTTATTTATTGTTTTGTCTATTTATAAGCTATCTTGTGCCCAAAAAGATTTAAGAAGGTTGGCATTTGATATGGGCCTTGTAGGTTAATTTGGTTGAGATGTAAGAGGGACTGCACTGGACTTGACAATATATAAAGTGAACATGATTTATAATAATCTTTCCTGGATCAACTTTCTCTAATAAAGTAATATAATCAAATTGCTTTTAAAAAAAGAAAATGTATGACCATTAAATGACTGTAATAGTGAAAAAATATATCCCATCACAGGAAATTTGAGAAACTAAATATAAATAGAAAAAAATCATCCCCAAATTCACCACCCAAATACAACTAACTATATTCATTTTGAAAATTTTATTTTCAAGCTTTTCCATGTATTTTTATATAGTTGTACTCACATATTCTCTATATATTCTTACATCCTTAATATTCTACAATTAACTTGTATATTACCATGTCTTTTGAAAATATAATTTTAATGGTTACATATCCCATACTCTACCTTTCCTTTAGAGTTAGACATTAAGATGTTTCCAAATTTTTCTTATTATAAATAATATTTTTACACATGATTTTCTCATCTTTGAGATTATTTTTTCTTAATACAGATTCCAAAGAAAAGAATTAGTAGGTTCAAAGGATATGAACACTTTTTATGGGAATTGTTTTTTTCTGATAACACATAATCATAAAAAAAAAAAAGAGAAACAAAGTAGAGTTTACACTCCAATACAACCTTTACCCCTAACAACTAGAGATAAATACTATACCCCACCTGGTGTTTACCTGTTCAGACTTTCTAAAAATGTATACAGAAGCATACACACACAAAAAAAACTTTTCTTTTAAATTCTGCAATAGTAGCAGTTAATTTTGATAACCATTGAGGTACATTCATCAAACAAACACTAGTAAGTACAACTATACTCAGTAAACAGATATCATTAAGTACTACTATATACTAAATAAGCATTGTGTCACACTTTGTGTTAGAACATATTTTTAAAGTTATTTTATTAGCTAGTTCAGTGAATTACCTGTTCATGTCCTTTGTATCTTTATCTGAGAACTTGTTGTTATTTTTACAAATTTCTACGAATTCTTTATATTAAGAAGTTAACCTTTTAGCCTAGTGGCTAAGAACATGGATTTGGAAGTTAAACACATGTGGGTTCAAATCCTAGCACTGGTACTTACTAGCTGTCTAACCTTGAGCAAGTTATTTACGTCTTTTTTAAATCTCAGTTTCCTCACGTATAAAATGGGATAATAATAGCCCCCTTAAAGAGTTTATGAAAGGATTAAATAACATTCATAAATTATATTTATAGCAATATAATAAATAATAATTATAGCAAAGATACTTAAAAAATTTATTCTTTAATTACTATAAATATCTATGAAGGAATTATGTACCTTAAATAAATTTTTATATCCTAGTAAATAACAATGCAAAACAGCTCAAAATTTCATTTTTTTCTTATTAAATAAAAAAAATGAAGAGTGGGTGCTGCAATATTTTCTCTGGTCTAAACATGGAAAACTCAAGGGACAAGCTAGTTAGCTACAATGTGATCTATATATAATCATGAACTCTTACACAAAATCTCTCTAAAACAAACTATAATGAGTCTATCTATCCCTTTCTTTAAGCCAATTTCACAATCTGTTTTAAAAAGCGACTTGTTGCATTATAAAAGCAACGTATGGCACACTTAGTATAAGTGTCTCTGGATACTACTTCTTACCAATCTTCAAAGGTACAATTACTTTTTAAGCTTTTTTTCCTACCTTCCTGACATTAGCAAATATATTTTTATGATTAGAAAAAAAAACCTTTAAAGAAGGATCTTGCAAACCAATTGCAAAAAGACATTTTGAGGACAAAGAAAATCTGAATATGGACTGTATTAGATACCAGTAAAGTACCAGTAATTTTGGTAGGTGTGATAATGATATGGTAGTTATATAAGAAAATGTGCTTTGCTCAAGATGCACAATGAAGTATTTAAGGATGAAATATCCTGCCAGGTGTAGTGCCTCACAATGGCAATCCCATTACTTTGGGAGACTGAGGTGGGAGGACTGCTTGTGGCCAAGAGTTTGAGACCAGCCAGGGCAACACAGTGAGATCCTGTCCCTACAAAAAATTTTTTAAAAATTAGCCAGGGCATGGTGGTGTGCACCTGTGGTCCTAGCTACTTGGGAAGCTGAGGTGTGAGGATCACTTGAGCCCAAGAGTTCAAGGCTATTACAATCAGCCACTGCACTCCAGCCTAGGCATCAGATCAACACCCTGTCTCTAAAAAAACAAAAAAGAAAAGAAAAAAAAAACCAAAAGAAAATAGGCCATAATTTATCTGAAAGTATTTAAGAAAGGAGGTAAAGATAACAAAATATTAGTGGCTATATTAAACTGGATAATGGGTATTTGGAGATTTATTATACAATTACTTTTGTTTGTGTTTGAAATTTTTCATAAAATTTAAAATTTGTAATTTAAAAAAGATGTCTCTTTTTCTTTTCATTTTCCCTCTATATTAACCTATATAGCTGTATGTTTCACTAAGATGGACTGAAGCTGAATATACCTTTAAACTCCTTAAATCTTTAAATCCCCTTAGGCTATGCCTAAATTTCTCATCCTTATAATATGCTAGGGCACCAGCAATTAGCTAAAGACCCTCATACAATAGACTTGTAACTTCTGTCATCAGGTTAATATTCTCAAAATCTATTATAATGCCATATGCACAACAGCTTCAGTGCCTGGAGACACAAAAATATAGACACTGAAGTTTGCTGGAATGCTGCAATGCATGAGATTGAGGGCTTGAACACAAAAGAGCAGAGTTTAAATTAGCTTCCACTGACAGACTTGATACCTTGCCACTTAAATCTTGGAACTTAAGACTTCAAAGAAATGGCATGAAATATATAGTCCCACTCCAGTTTTGACCCTGGTAACTCAAAGAAATGAGAATATACATCTTGGTAGTGCTGTTACCTTGAACAAGCTGGATATTAGCACCTTCACTCAAGGAGGTCTCCATGCTTGTGGACAAGGTTGTAGGTGGAAAGTGCTAAAGTGCATTAATAAAGAAAAGACCGTTCCTTAGTATTCCTCCGGCTTCCAAAGGATGATAGGAGACGAGAAGACAGAGCTGACATATCACAGAAGAACCAAGAACAGATTTAATTGTCTACAGCATTTCAACGTGTTCTATGCTCCAAGTTTTTGGAAAGCTTAGGTAGGTGATTCTCAAACTTGAGCATGTGTTGGACCTCCTGCAGCATTAGTTAAAACACTGGTTGGTGGGACCCCCTAGAGTTTCCCATTCACTAGGTCTGGGTAGGGTCCAAGAATTCGCATTTTTTACAAGAACCCAGGTGATGTTGAGACTGCTTAACGAAGTACTGACTTAGATATTTGAATCAGTGCTTAGCGTCATCTACTAGGTTATTAAGTACAAAATGTCCAAGTTCCTTAAGTACTAAGTTTGACAGTTGATATCTCTGACATTTCACTTTGACA
>VBSM01002608.1:159930215-159963172 GCA_008086735.1 Cheirogaleus medius | reverse complement strand
CGGCCTCCCAGAGAGCTAGGATTACAGGCGTGAGCCACCGCGCCCGGCCTTGTGATTATCTTTCAAAATTTTTTTTAAGAGCAATTTCTGTGAAACCATGGATAAGTAAAAAATTTGTGTTATTTTCTAATATGAGTTCTGTTGTGGAACTCATGACAGTGCAGTGTAGACCACTCGAAATATCAACAAAGTATTTGGGAAGGACATGGCTAATGAACACACAGTAGGTCCATGGTTTGAAAAGTTCCGTTCTGGTGATTTTAATCTTATCTTGAAAATGAGCCATGCAGGCGACCTGAGGCCAACGTGGATAATGATGAGCTGAAAGCTGTAGCAGAATCAAATCCATCTCAATCTACGTGTGAAGTACCAGAAAGGTTTGACATTACTATTAGAACAATATTAGACCATTTGAAACAAATTGGCAAAGTAAAGAAGCTGGATAGATGGGTTTCACATGAATTAAACGAGAGTCAGAAGAGAAATCATCTCGAACATAAAGGCGAAACCATTTCCACACTGTATTGTTACATGTGATGAAAACGGATTCTTTTTGACAATCACAAGTGTCTGGCGCAATGACTGGATAAAGATGAAGTGCCAAAACACAGTCCCAAACCGAATATTCATCAAAAAAACCTGATGGCATCTGTTTGGTAATCCAGTGCTGGTATTATCCACTACAGCCTCATGAAACCTGGTCCGTCTATTATAGATGTCTACTGCAACCAACTGGATGAAATGATGAGGATGCATATGATTAAGCAGCCAAGACTGGTCAATAGAGACAGGTCAATCCTCTTGCAAGACAATGTTCAACCACATGTTGCACAAACAATGCTGTTCAAACTACAGGGGCTGGACTTGGAAACTCTCTGTCATCCACCATATTTCCCAGACCTTGCACCAACTGATTACCACTTCTTCCAGGCTTTGGATCACTTCTTGCAAGGAAAAATATTCAGTTCTCAACAAGCTGTGGAAAATGCCTTTGGCGATTTCATCACCACTCCTTCTTCAGGCTTCTTCACTGCTGGCATAAACAAGCTACCATTAAGATGACAAAACTGTGTTGATAGTTTGATTAATTGCACTGTTTCTTGTATGAAATATAATAAACTACACTTTTGATTCAAAACTGGACATTTCATATGTAATGACCTATTAATAACATATTCTTCTTATAACTGTAGTACTTTTGGGCCAGGAAGATGTGGTGATAAAATGTATTAGGCAGTAAGTGGAAGGCTTTCTCTGCCCAGTAGCCACTTCACTTCATTTGCCCTACCTGTCACTCTAAACATACCTCATTAATTCCCAAGATACTGGACCTTTTAGAGGATGGGGGAAATTTTCTGTATTTGACAATATATCATGATACACAAATATTAAAATGGCTCAATATTTAAATCTAAAGAGTGTTCAGAAATTCTCAGATGAAATGCATTAGGTAAAGTACTAAGTATTAACATGCATGAAGAATGTTCTATTATAAACCCGTTTTCACCCTCCTGCAGCTTTCCAAAAAATTAGCCCTTTGTGGTGAAATTTTCCATGCTTGGTTTCAGCCCAAAGGTGATTTTTTTTGAAAAGTTTGAGAAAAACATATTAAGTAGTTTTTGAGTTATGAGAAGATGAAAAAAAGCCCACACAATTTTTCCACTTTGAAAGCAATTTTAGGATTTAAAAAAATACGCATATAACTAAAATGACTGAAGTTGAAAAGGTGAAACTTTCCATGTGTCTAGTTTTCAGCAAGGTACTCTCCTGAGGGTTTCAAAAAAGATAATTTGGGTGTACATACCCACAAACAGATAAATATACATATTTAAATAAATGCATAAGTGATTGTAAGAACATCATTTTATCACATTCAATATAAACTTTGCTCAAAGTAGATTTATTGTTTTCTGAAATGGAGAGTCTTTCACAAATCATAGTTGTTGATTGCCTGACCTCTGTGGTTTTCACACACCAGGGTTTATTAATGGGTCACAAGGAGACAACTGTCAAACTATTATGCACTATGTTTGCAGAATCCTCCAATATCCTTCATGCTCTAATGTCCCCTTCTGTCCCAGTTCAAGCCAAGGATTCTGATTCACTATCTTTTCAGTTCAATTTGTGTCCTTGGCCCATGCCTCAACACCAACTCCCTTTATCTCCTGTGCTCCAGAACATCTGCATATGCTCTCATTTCTCCCAACTCCCTGCAAAGCATCTACCTGCTTGCCACTAAAATTCTCCTTGTGTATTTGAAGAACTCAAATATTAAAAAAAAACAATAATAGAAATCTTAAGTTTAGGCCAAATAGGTTTTGATGGTTTGTTAAAATAATTTAACCATCTTTAATCATAACCTTTCTAATTAACTCACCTAAAAAACAGATTATGAGAAAGCTGGAAAACAGAATACGGAGGCCTAGTTCTGCCACTTACTATTAATTGACACATGTGTTAGACATATAACTCCTTGGCAGTTCAGTCTCATCTGTAAGATGGGAAAAATTATGTTGTTAAATGACTTTGTTACATGTGAACATGTTTTATAAATTTCAAATGAATATTAGGTATAACTAATGTTAGTAATGACAATAATATCAATTTAAAAAATTGATTCAAGTTTCTAGACTGAAAGTATAAGTCACATATATCCCACCACTCACCCCCAACCCTACAAGGAGGGAAAAAAACATTTTTGCAAGGATGCAAAGATTAAGGAAAATTCAATTTTCCAAGTTTTCAAGTGTACAGGCTTACAAGACAAATAGAAGGAGATATGTCCCAACAAATATTCCTATTTCTCTTTCATTTTCATCATCTCTGTCTGCATGGGCTATTTCTTTCAGAATATGTGAAATTCTCTTCCACTTACAGGAAAAAAATGTTCCCTTGATCTTCTTCTTCCTTAAGTTATCTTCTGGTCTTCTCTCTTTCACAGATCAATTCCTGGCTCACTCCATTTATCACCTAACTTCCTGCAGCCTCCTTTTCCCATTACTTCATTAAAAATTTTCTCTTCAAGGTCATCGATAACCCTACAATTACTAATACCAGAAGCCTGAAGTCTTCAACCTTTATTACACTCAACTCTGTTACCTGGTTTAAGTTTATTGCTAAATAACACACCAACCCCAGGCTTTTGGTTTAAAACCACAATGATTATTCTTTCTCATGATTCTGTGGGTCAGGAATTCAAACATGGCTCAGCTGGGTGGTTCTTCTGCTCCATATGGTGTTGGCTGGGGTCAATCCAGTGGCTTCATTCAGTGGTGGATGGGATGGGCTGGGCTGGGAGGTGCCAGAAGGTTTCACTCACATGTGTGCTGCCTCATGATCCTCTTATGTGGTCAGCTTGGACTTCTTTATAGGATGGTGGTGGCCTTGGGGTAGTTGGACTTTTTGCATGGCAGCTGGCTTCTGAGAAGGAAGAAATAGAAGGTCCCAGTCCTTTTATGGTCTGGGCTTGGAAGTACCAGAACATCACTTCCACTGTATTCTACTGGTGAAAGCAAGTCACATGCCCAGCCTAAATTCAAAGGGGAAGGAAAATAGACTTCACCTCTTGAGAGAGGAATGGCAAAGAATCTGTGGCCATCTTTAATCCCCCATCTAACTTCAACTTTCTTAACATTCTCATTTCTCTACTCTTAGCTTCTGTGGTATACTCTAGTCTAGATTAATGGTTTTCAAACTTTTTTACTTTGACTCACAGCAAGATATATATTATATTGTAATCTGAGATATCAACACACTCATAAAAAGTAAAATGAAAGCTTCACAATACATATATTTATTACAGCATAAATATTTTCTATTCTATTTTACTCTATTTTATTACAGGTATTTTTTTAAAGGGTATTTTATTGTTAACAAATATATGTCTCCCTTCTCTGGGGAGGATTATACTTTACAGCCTCATTTAAGGCAGACTTGGTCATGTGACTTTCTCTGTCCAATGAAACATGAGGAGTGACAAGTGTCACATTCAGGAAGAAGTTTTAAAATGCAGTGTGTAGTTCACTATTTCCTTTTTATATTCTACCATGAGACTAGAATATTCCAGATACAGGCTACTCTATCAGTCTGGATTCTGGAATAAGACTGCATGGAGAAAACTACACAAGGGCAGCCCACCCTCAAAGGATTTGTATCACCAGTAAGAAACAAATCTTTGTTGTTAAAAGCCACTGCCATTGTGTTACTGTCGCATAGTTGACTCTATCTGGACTGATGCACTGGTTACAACCTACTGAAATGATTTTGGGATACATTAATGGACGACAGCCAGTAGTTTGGAAAATCACTAAACCTTCTGCCTTTCTCTGCTTTGCTTCTTCATCCTCCTTTATGCCAAATGAAGTCATTCCCCCAATATATATCTATGACTTCCTTCTTTTCTCAACAATCCCCCTGAGTAATTTTATCCTGGACACTATCTTCATTATTTCTACTTGCCTATCACCTGGTTGTTTACTTTTTGCACTACACACTATCTCCTTTTCTCTGAGAGATTAATTTACCTGATGCATGACTGTTATCATCAGAGATCCTTCAATGGCTTCCTGCTGTCCAGAAAATAAGTCCAAACCCCCTAGCCCAGCTTTTTTATCCCTCCACCTCTATCAGCCTGGGTTCTCACAGCTGACTGCTCCCTTCAAGCACACTATGCTGCAACCCAATCAGACTACCCACTGCTCTCTCCAGTGCCCAGTGATAAAAACCAGTTCTCTTTCTTTGTACTGTCCCCAGTGCTTAGAATGCATAGCAACTCTCCCCCCCACCACCACATCAAATCCCTTACTTCTAGTTAGTCCTCATCCTTCAGTAACACTCTGTTTTTGAAGAAATATTTTGTTCCAAAGAGCTCTTCCATGAAGTTTTTCCTGAGATTCCTAGCTAGCAGACACCTCTCTCCTCAAAACATTCAGTCTTATAGTAATACCTCATTTAATCTTCCATTTCTTATCACTTAATCTAGGGACAGGACTCTGACATTTACTGTGACAAGTGAATTATCTCCTATTCTTCTCCCTCCCTCTAGATTATCTTTTAGTGATGTCATATGAATGTTTCTTACAAGCATGTCCAACTTTGACTGCAGACATGAAGATTTGGCGGAATAGTGTAAGGGAACCACAAACAGTCTCAATAATCTCACTGTTGAGAGAATATTTTAATATATTTTTTCCCTAGTATAGATGAGGTGTACTCCTGAATCAACACATACAAGATCTAATATGCTATTCTAAGTCTTCTAGTAAAGTTTTTCAAGCTTCTCAGCTACAGTTATAAATTATTTTACGTCTCTCAAATTTTGAGTATTTAAAACACTCAAAACATCCTTTTTGAAGGTACCAAAGAAACAAAAAAAGCTGTCAGTGATAAGGATACCCACACATTTAATTTTGTCAATTTTGCTCTTATATCTTTATTTAGGACCTCTTCATTCTTACTAAGAAAAATTATAACATGATTATTTGTTTTCTCTACCCATGGCAAACTAGTAGCAATAAACTACAAGAAGAGAAGAGAAATGGCACCTAAACACCGAGAGAGGAGATAGAAAAGCTATAAAATAGACACATAAGAGAAATTTTTTAAAAAAAGAAAAACCATTATATCACCTAAAAAATTTTAGGACACATGCAAAATCCCTCTGACTACTACATTTTATTCTAGCACATATAAAAATGATAGTGCTATTATCATTGCCCTTGAATCACTAAGAACAAATTCCTCTATTAGTCAGTATGCATTGTTGAAAAAGTGAGATAATAATATATTTTAGACAAATTTTTATCCAATTGGACAAACACTCTGGCGCTTGAAGGAGTGAGTTTAAGTAATCTGGAAATTTCATTTAGAGAGAAGATATTTTTGCCAACCAGACAGACAAAGGAAGCTCTATGTTGTTGTGCATTTTCCCCAAGGAAGGCCAAATAATATTTAAAAAAAGTTATGAAGATCTGATATCCTTGGAAGGAAAGGATGTGTTATCATTAAATGTTATATAAATCCTTAGAGGAAAATAAAAGTTAAAATACTTGAAGTTCACCCCACAACTCAGTGCAGACCTCTGGTTAGAATCAAGAGCTTTCAACTGCCAATCTTGAACTTTATGCAAACAATTTATTGGCAAAATCAGATGGCACATTTTTAACATAGAGAGGATTAATGATGAAAGAAAGAAGATTCTAGTAGTAGAGACTACAGCTTTTTTGCTTCCATGTCATCTGCTCTTCCCTCAGATTGCTAGAGCATTCACGGGGTCTCCTACTTCTGGAGCTGGGAGTACCATGCACTTAGTAGTTGCGTACACTGCAGGGGCACATGGTAATATCTGTAGGCTCTGCTATTATCCAAAGATTGAAAGAACCACCAGACATCTTCTTAGATTCTCCTTATATTCACAGCTAATAGAAGCATATCCCACCCCAGGATTCAGACAGAGCCAAGGCTGAATGCTCGCAAAGTAACTTTTTCTCACTTCCCACCTACAAAATAAAAGATGGGGCTAGATTATCTTTAAAGCCTATCTCGATAGTTGTAAGATCCTATGAGTCTAAAAACAATTATGTTTATTATTATAAGTCATGACAGCTACTACTTAACAGTCTTCCAATTATATATTTTCTCAAGCTTCTTTGTAAATTCCCTTTACTGGACATTACTGTCAAAATATCTGAAGCATTTCTATAATTTTATGGATCAAACTTGTTTAAAGAAACAGAAAATTGTAAATAACAGCTTTTTAAAGAAGCAAGTATTTTTTTCACATATTAAAATATATGTCAGAGGACATATCTGACATATACAATAAGTCTCTTAAAATGATTTGAGACCAAAGGAATAATTAGTTACAAAAATATTACAAAGAACTGAATCAAAATAAAACCAAATAAACCAGCTACTAAACTACACATAAGACCTCAAAATGTTATGGGAGTGAAATATTCTGGTAAAAATAAGACAAGAGATGGAAACATAAGTTTCTTATTATCACACTTCATATGTTATAAAACATAACAGCTAACTTATTTTTGGCAAAATGATTAAGGATTGTAACACTCTGGCATACACAAACTTACTTGATTGTCAAATGCATCTTAAATGAAGCATGTCATGCTAACTTCAGGCATGCAAGCACTGTGTTGCCTTAGAGTAGCCCAGAGACACTGATATTTCAACACTTTGGCAGGGATCACGCCACCAATATTAACTGGCCCAGGTGTTTAAAGGGGCGGGGGGATTTCAATAATGTACTTAATTGAAACCAGATAAAGCTTCTGAATAATAAAAAAAAATCATACAGATGTTCACTGCTCCACTCCTCCCAAAAAAGAGGCAACCCTTTGGACAATTTATTGCACACATTATTTTCCAGAACATACCCTTTTAAAGAAGATAAAACACAGTTTCATATGTCTCTCTGAAAACCCTATAATCACAGTTTGAATTATGTCTCTGCAAATAAACTAGGTTAAGCTTATGTTTAATCTTTTTTTCCCCTTTTCACCACTATTCCTGCAAAAGCAAGGACACCTGAAAGCAGAGCAATAATTAGAAAGTTACAAAGCTGAAAAAGCTATAAGATATAATAACCTTAAGACGCATTGTATTTCTTTCCCAACATTGTGAATGCAAGCTCAAAAAAGGAGAAGGACTCAAAACAAATATGTTGAACAACTGTTTTCAAACACACAAAAGATAAACCATATATCACATGTAGAATAGGTCTGCAGCAAACAAACAAAAACCAAAAGAACCGATTAAGTTAATAGACTGTGAAGAACTCAGAAATGAATATTTTCTTCCCTATGTTTACAGACTAGTATTATTGCAAATGTGCAAGTATCCTTTCTAATGTTTTGAAAGCTTTTAAGACACCTAGAACAACTAATATATTTCATATCAGTGTCCTACATTTTATTTGACAGGACCAAGTCACAGCCTATACCAGAAAATAAATTCAGTATCTGAATTTTTACTTACCCATATATCCACACCACACAACTGAATTCTTAACTCTGGAGTGGTGGGGTAGGGAGCTTCTGACATGGCTCCCAATGACCTCCTAATATTCATGCCCTTGTGTAATTCCCTCTCCTTGAGTATAGGCTGGATTTAGTTACTTGATTCTAACAACAAAAAAAAATATGGGAAAAGTGATGAGATGTCACTTCTGTAATTAGGTTACAGCCTGTGACTTCCATCTTGTCAGCAGACTCTCTCTCTAGATCTTCTCCCAGGCTTGCTCTGACGAAAGGAGCTAGAGAGGACATGGTGAGGAGGGTGGCCTCCTGCCACTAATGAACTAAGTCCCTTAGTCCAACAACTCTCAAGGAACTAAATCTGCCAACAACCATATGAGTGAGTTTGGAAGCAGATCAATCTCAATTCAGGTCTTCAGATGAGACTACAGCCCTGGAAGACACCTTCACAACAATCTTGTAAGAGATGCTTAAGCAAAGAATTTTCCTAAGTTGTGATCAGATTTCTGACCAGAAACTGTGAATGAATAAGGTATATCATTTTACATTGCTAAGTTTTGGGATGATTTGATACACAGCAGTAGATAACTAATACAGTAGTTAAACTAATGACTGAGTCAATGATTCTAGTGTCATTTCCATAATAATAATAATAATAGCTAATAATTACATGGAACTTTTAAGTTCCAAATGCCATTCTTAACACTTTATATAATTCCTCACCAAAATGCTTTGAAGAACACATTATTTATCTCCATTTTTCAGATGAGGAAACTGACTAGAGTCTCAATAATTTGTCCAAGGTCACACAGACAAAAAAATGACAGCAAGTACTGCAACCCAGGCGTCCTGGCTCTAGAGCAAGAGCTCACAGCAACTGAGTTCACAGCAGAACCACTAAGAGAAAGGGCCGAACACTGTAAGGATGTAACCACATAACATGGTATCAGAGGAGATTTCAAAGGCACAAAAGACATTAGAAGTCATGCAAAATGCTAAAAGCAAAAATAAAGCTTGCTTTCTGATTAAGATGCTTTATCTAGGGAAAAAAAATCCAACAGAGTATTAATAGAAGCAATAATACGGTGAATGAAGTACAATCTTCAATTTATTGAATTCACATTTAAAATGAAAAATACATTTTCTTATACTCAGTAAGAGAAAATTAAAAGCCTCCACTTGGTATTATAAATCATAGCCAAGGAGGCTAGAGTTATATTTTTCCCAAGAGCAATTGTAAGAAGTAAGCATGTAAAGCTGGCAGGAAAAGTAGCAAACTCCTAGTGAGCTCTAAGATCCCATTAGAGATTTTTTATCACATGGAGTGAGAGAAGTCAAAATCCTAGGACAGAGAGGCCATGAAAGGATCACTTCCTATCTTGGCTCCAGATTACTAGATTAAACAGCATTCCGCGCTCCCACACACCCTGTACTTACACAAGACAGCTGGTATCACACCTATTGGTTTGTCTGTCTCCTCCACTAGACTCTAGGTTCTCTTACCTCAAAGACTGTCTTATTCACTGGGACATCCTCAAAACATAGCACAGTGCCTAACATATGGAAAGGGCTTAATATATGTTTGTTGAATGAAGAAATAAATTATCCTGTGAATCGCATCCATTCAATGGGTCATTTCAATGGAACACATTAGTGAAAGCATAAGTTTTTGTTTTGTTTTAAATCCCTTGTAGTTCACTCGCTTTCCTGGGCACATTTAATAGGTCTTTGTGTCTCTAGTGCTTTATTTAATATCTGGCACACAGTGGCATCCGATAAGTATTTGTGAATAAATGAATAAATGTGTGTCTCAAAAAGGTAGCCAGGCTATAGAACAGGTAAGGATCCAGACTCATGACTTATGAATAAATAAAGATTTAGTGTTCTATAAAGATAGCTATTTGCCTACCAACAACGATGATGAAAGGAGGCATGAATATTTGTAAAATACTCTCCCAATAAAGAAAGATTCTTGTCTAGTCTTCAATACTCCTTTTTAAAAAAGACAGTAAGTGATATGTAACATAAGAACTCCAGATAACCTAAGATTCAAAGGTATTCATTTAGAAAATTCCTATCTCCTTTCAGCATTATTCTTTGAAACATTATGGGAACTCCATGAACATGCACTCACACAAGCCCATGGTAATATGGACATAAGGACAAACGCAGTTTCCAAATATCTCCTTCTCAGTTCTATTTATCAAGTAAATAAGAGACAAAAGAGCAAAGGCAAGCTGAAGAGGAGCTGTGCAAGTACATAATCAAGCACCCATAGTCACCCCCTACGGCATACTTACTGGGAGCTCAGGGGCACGCTTCAATATCTGGAGAGAAAAATAGCTGCCTATTGAATGGCCAATGAGCACAAGCTTCATTTCCTTTGGCACATGAGTTCTCAGGAAAGCTACTTTGTGTTCTATTTGACCATTCAGTCCATAGATGTCCTTAATTTCTTGAGCATTTGGATCTAAAAGCAAAGATATGAGCATATTTTAATTCAATAAGTGAAAGTAATCACTGTAAAAATATCTTTAAAAATCAACAAAAATGACGTAGTAGTTACCATTCTTCAAAAGCCTACAGTGTGCCAGCTATAGTATTAGGCACTCAAATTATATTGATCAATCCCCACAACAACCTTGGAAAGAAAGTATTATTATTAATACCTTCATTTTATAGGTAAAAATCCCAATGCTCATAGACATCATGTTACAGACTAACAGTCACAGCCCTATTAAGTGGGAGAGGTGACATTCCAATCCAGGTCTTTTTGTTCTCAAAGCCCAGGAGCTTTCGGCTATTCAGTGAACTAATGTTAGCTTAGGCCAGTGGTTCTCAAACTTGAGCATGTACCAGAATTCCCTGGAAGGCTTATTAAAACAGATTGTTGGGTCCCACCACCAGAGTTTCTGATTCACTTGGTCTAGGTTGAGGCCTGACAATTTGCATTTCTAAGCTTCCAGGAGATGCTGATGTGCTGATCCCAGGACCATACACTGAGAACCACTAGTTCAGGCTAACTTATATCATTAATAGACAACTAAGAAAGTCCATGACACTCCTTCATTATTTTAGATAATCTTTGTTTGTTTGTTTAAAGAACTTAGACTGAAAAACTTAAGTAGAAATGTTATAAACTGTTCCTTTTAACCAGCACAGCCCTAACCTGAAATATCCTCCCTTATTGTCACAAAAAATTGTTTTCTAGATTTTTCAAGATCAAATTAAAACTTTACCTAGCTAATCCTCAAGAAAAATGAATGAGTCCTCCTCTGTACTTAAATAATACTTGACTCTTTCATTGTAGCACTTTCATTGAACTTGTATATTGTCTATTTGTATGTTTATTTCCTCTCTTAGGCTGTTAGTTCCATGAAGGCAAGGTCCATCTTTTCATCTGTGACCTCTATGACTAGTACACAGTGAATATTACTGAGTGAAAACATGAACTAGATGATTTCTAAGGATGCTGCCAGCTCTAATATTGTATGAGCATAGAAAACTTCAATAGGTTTTCCCTATAACATACATACAACCCAATTACAGGGTAAAATATTTCAAAATATCACAAGGTAGTCAACTGCTTCCTAAAAATTTGAATCACCAGAACACTAAATTTCTTGCTCTCACGACTCCTGAAAGGTATTGATACAAATTATAATCAGTGTGGCTCATTTAAAAGGTACCCTAAACTCATTATGAAGGACTGCTCTTCAGTTTTGTTTGTACATGCTGTTTTTTCCTTCAGTGCTAATCTACCCTTATTAGTCTAAATCCTAATCATCCTTCAAACTTGCAGCAAGTGTTATGTCCTCTGAGAAGCCTTTTTATGGTTCATTCTTTGGGGAGTAAAGTAGCCTTCCTTTCAGTTTCCACACATCTTCTGTTTATCTCATACTACTACTTTTAATTTGCTCCTAGTTTACACTTCATGTCTTGCTTATCTCTGTTCCCCACAGTCAGATATGCAGTTATTGTAAAGCTTTTTATTGAGTCAATGAGGCTTACTTCTCATTTCTGAGGTACTAGTATTTCCCAGGTAAGACATGTTCTGCCCTATCCCTTCCTTCCCTGGTCAGCCCAGAATTCATTCTCCATTTAAGAAGGAAGTTTAGCACAAAACAGAATTGGGAAAAGATAGAATCTGGAACCTGACTTTGCTAGGACTTCTGATGACTTGAAATTCACATTTTTATTCATTAAATATTACACTCAGGTTTGAATAGTTTATACCCTGCTTCTCAAATCACGCTACCCAAAAGTGATCATATCATTCTATGATACCAATATTTGATTATTGAGTTCTTTTTCAAAATACATAGTGTTTCAAAATGTCCAAGTCTTCCTTTCACTGGGATAGTAGGTGTAGAACAAAAATCAACGGCATTGGAGATAAGATAAATCTGGGTCTAAACTCCAGCACAGCACTCCCCTAACTGTGT
Source organism: Cheirogaleus medius (assembly GCA_008086735.1). NCBI lineage: Eukaryota > Metazoa > Chordata > Mammalia > Primates > Cheirogaleidae > Cheirogaleus > Cheirogaleus medius. Next base: position 159,950,733 of record VBSM01002608.1, on the reverse strand, counting down.
GCCTTGGGCAAATCCCTTAACCTGGGCTTCAGTTTCCTCATATATAAAATAGAACTAATAATGCTAGCCTCTTAGGGCTGTTGTTTAAATGTCTGGCATAAACTGTTTGATAAATAAAAGCTATGACTGCTATCGTTTCAATTCTTGTCATTTAAGTCCTTCCCCCAAAATACACCAAGAACATTTACATGGTTAGACCAAAGAGAAAGAAAATGAGCTAAATGCAATAAACATTTTAAAATTTCACTGACACCATTAATAAGATCCTAAAACATTATGTTTCAGATAAACTTTAATGAGCATTATAATTCAGAATATTTCAGAGGTAGATCTGACTTTACCTCTGGGAACAGCTTAGATTTCCAAGATACACACACTACTTGTTAGTATTTACTGAAGTAATGAGATTAATGGAAAAAGTACTTTCTATAAATAAACAATGATAGAAATTTTAAATGTGCTTTATCATTTTTTAATTTTACTAGCATATAAAATACTAGACATTATTTTACTAGCAAAAATGAGAGGTTAAGAGACTATATGCTTGACTATGTATTTTCACTTCTATTATTTTAATATATTCTGAAAAATGCTAGTAATTATTAACTTACTCTCCATAAAATGTAGTAAAAATTACATTCAATTATATCAAAATCAGGAGAATGATAATATGGAAATCATTTATACCATTCTTCTTATAGGGAAAATGTACTCCAAGTTACAACCAACTAAGCACATTTGGAAGACAATCTGTTTTGAAATTGAGAACTGTCCGAATTGACAGATAATCCAATTCACCATATCATTACCAATAAATAGTCCTAAATATGATACTGACATTTCCCTCTGAGAACCTGAGCCTATTTCTTAGATCCATCTCTATTGGATTCGCCTCACAGCTCATCTATCAATTCTAGAGTTTATTGCAAAAGGTATATAGAACCTGTTCTGAAGTACTTCATAGAGAAATTAAATAATACCAGTATTTTACATATATTTTTTATCTAATTGTTCAAATTCAATGCTTCAGCTATTAAAATTGTTGTTAATTTTAAATCAAAATAGTATGCATCCTGTACAGCCTCAGGACACAGGCAAATCTGATAATTATTATTTTCTTTCATTTTATATGAACTAAATTGACTACTCTGACAGAAAAGAGTGACTAATTGGCCCTTGGTAATACTGAAAATACAGATAAAAATATAATACACTACCCTTGCTTTCAAGAAGGCCACAGTCTAGTAAGAGGAAATAGACATGGATAAAAACACAATTATAAAATGCTGAAGTATCTCAAGCATTTTGCTTGAGAACAGAACAAGGTTTTACTGGATCACAATAGAAAGGTAATGCCCCTTTGGATTCATAAAAAGTACTTTACCTTTCTCCAAGTTACCCAAGATAAATAACTAGAAGAGATTCTTTACTACATGCACATTACTATAAATGTATAAATTTAACTACATATTTGAATCCAAGCATACCAGTCTAAATTTAACTATATATTTAACTATTATTCCTATATATGTATATCTAGCTACACATTGAATATAAATGCATAAGTTTAACTATTTTCACACAAACAGTAATTACAAGTCAGTCCACAGAATGGACAAGACTGGAGATTGGCACTATATGAGCCTCTGAGTCTGCAGACAGTAACTCTCGACATCTCACACCAGAACCTGCTCAACTACTAAACTCTTTCATCCTGGACCAAAGCTGTATCTTAATAATAATTTTAATTAAACAACTTACTTGTGAAAATTAAAAGGCTAGAAACAATATTTTACAAAGAATGCTTTGAGCAAGATGAGAATATAGTTCACTCCTTAAATTTAAAACACACAAAACAAAATCATATGTTGTTCATCATATATATATATACATAACAAAAAATATAAAAACAGACATGAAGTAAATTCATGATAGTAGCACTGGAAATGGGATACAAAGAAGACAAAAAAACTTTTCTCTATTGTCTCATTTCATTTATTCTTTTAACAAAAAATATCAAAGTAATTATGGTAGTGTTAACAATCAATTGTGAGTAACAGAGTCTTGGACTATTATATAACTGTACTTTTCTATGTTTTTAAAAATTTCTCAAAATAGATTTAAAAAATAGGAATGCTGTTCCTAGATATCTTACCTCTATTTTTATTGGGAAAGCCACCACTCATTTCTTTCTTTTTTTTTTTGAGACAGAGTCTCACTCTGTTGCCCAGGCTAGCGTGCCATGGCATCAGCCTCGCTCACAGCAACCTCAGACTTCTGGGCTCAAGTGATCCTTCTGCCTCAGCCTCCTAAGTAGCTGGGACACTACAGGCATGCGCCACCATGCCCGGCCAATTTTTTCTCTATATTTTTAGCTGTCCAAGTAATTTTCTTTCTATTTTTAGTAGAGACAGGATCTCGCTCTTGCTCAGGCTGGTCTCAAACTCCTGAGCTCAAACGATCCACCCGCCTCGGCCTCCCAGAGTGCTAGGATTACAGGCGTGAGCCACCACGCTGGCCACCATTCATTTCTTTATTACTCCATGGAATACAGAAACCTCAAAGGACTTTCTGGGTTCATACTAAACATCAGTGAAGCAGTTGGATGAGAACTGTGGTCTCCAATTCTTTATGCTTAACTCACTGACCCAAAAGGCCTTCCTTTCTCAACTGTCCACTGAGTTTACTAAGCAGATGTGAAAGTACATTTTCACAGTTTAGGCCTCATCTAGCGTCAGCTTCCTAAGTATTCTGTAAATTCCCTGTACCTAACAACTGGTACAACTCTGTTAGCTCTCAAAGTAGGTAACATGCTGAGAGGATGGTTGATAAGCATTATATTTAATACTGCTATCTTATTATACTTAAAAACAAACCAAAAAACTTGGCCATGCATGGTGGCTCACATCTGTAATCCTAGCACTCTGGGAGGCTGAGGCAGGAGGATCACTTGAGGTCAGGAGTTCAAGAGCAGCCTGAGCAAGAGGGAGACCCTGTCTCTACCAAAAATAGAAAAGTTACATGTGGCTATCCAATTTTCACAGCACCATTTATTGAATAAGGATTCTTTTCCCCAGTGTATATTGTTGTCTGCTTTGTCAAAGATTAAAAAAAACACAAAAACCAAAAAACTTAGGTGGGCATGGGGGAGGGCACCTGTGGTCAGTCCTAGCTACTTGGGAGGCTGAGGCAGGAGGATCTCTTAAGCCTAGAAATTTGAGGTTGCAGTGAGCTATCATGACGCCACTGCACTCTACCCAGGGCAACAGAGCGAGACTTTGAAAAAAAAAAAACCTTTGTAAACCCTAAGCATATGTCTTATAAAATAATTTTTAATTATTATTCTCCAAACAGATGGCGAAAACCAGGGTCATCAAATTATGCCTTCCACTTGACTAAAACCAATGATCTGCTAAGAACTTCAACAGGAGAAATGTGGGAACAGGAGAGAGATTCAGCATGGAGAATATGTTATACACTTAGCAAACACTAAAAGCAAAAGGCATAAAAAGTGTAAGGTATTATTTTAGAAACAGCCTTAAGTTCTGTGGCTACTTGTGGTTACAGGAAGAAGTGGAGCAATAAGGTTAGAAAGGAAGGTTGAGTCTAGGTGAAGCAGGACACTGTACGTCACACTGGACCCTGTTCTGTGATAGGTGAGAAGTTACCTACTGATTGCAAAGAGAGGGGCAGCACAATCTGGTCTGTGTTATAGGCCAAGAACTTCAATGCTAGTCCTGTCTGCCAAGGGACTTGCTTAATTCCTAACTTTTCTCTTGCTCTGTCCTTTGGTTTTCTGCTCTTCCAACTGAGAGACTTAGTTGCTGTCATTTCTAGTGACTGTGAGCCCTGAGATTTGATTGCCTGATTATCCCTGACTTGGGCTCATCTAGTCATTCCATCTTACCCCCATGTTCCTCTGCCATTCCCAGTCCTGACAAAAGAGAAAGTCTGTCCATCTCTCCCTCCCTCCCTTCCTTCCTAGAAAGTGCCACTGGCTTTCTTTCTTTCTTTCTCTTTGGGGGACTGCAGTGCAAGTAGTTTATTGTTTCTTTGGACAAGCATCATTCAAAATCCTAACTTAGTTGAAATATTGTATACCTTTTTTAGATAATTTTTTTATCTCCTAAAACTAAACCAGCATGATTTGTAGCTTTTATTTTATACTTTTTGTATAAATGACTTGAAATAGTATTTCCCATCAAGTAAGCTGACTCTATAGTAAATCGAAGCCAGTTTATACTTCTAATTCCTTAAATTTCCTTTTCATACTTTGACACTGTTGAACATCTGTTCTCCCAATTATATTCAATTTATGATTGTGATAATATGGTACAACTAGAATATTATTTTTAACTGTTCATAATTGTAATGTGCTAATACAAAGCAAAACATACTTTCAACATTTGATGTGTGGTTATAGCTTACGGTTTTTTTTTCAATGATTACATATTTTTTCACATCATATTTTCCATGTCAGAAAACCAGTACCTAAGGACAATAATCTTGGTTGGCAAATAATATATCTGTCCTGTCTATCCTATATTCTATCTATTAAAGCATACATTTGCAAACATAACCTCCAATACGTAAAACGGATGAAAGTAGAACTGTTCTGGTTGAATGAGGGGCTAGTAAGGCCCAGAGCCCTATTTAGCCTTCATAGAACTTTTGGGCTACTCAGAACACAGACAGAAAGTCACTAACCTACAAAGTGAAGACCGGCATGTCTCTTTGTATACCCCTGCAGCACCACATATAATAACCTACTAAGTTGTCAATAAATTCTTGATTATGACAAGTTGCCTTTATACCCCCTCCAGAAACCACAGCTTACTTTGGCCTCGTGGTGACCCTTTAGGCTAGTGCCTCTAGATGGCACTGTTTTCATTAGGTAGCGAAGAACTCAGGCTCTAATTACTAAGTTATTAACTCAATAGTACACAGGCAGCCCAAACAGCAACAAGCATACTCAAAGTAAAGTTATAAATAATAAGTTACTAATTTAAAACAAGAATTAAAGACATTTCCTAGAAAGTCAGACACACAACAGATACTTTCTCCTGGTTTTCCTCATCAGTATTTATTGGTGAAGATCTAGGGCAGTGGTTCCAAAAATGTGATCCCAGGACGTCTGTGTTTTAATAAATCCTCCAGGTGATTCTGATACATGCCAAAGTTTGAGAACCCCTGACCTAGGGTGACCGTACAAGTCCATTTTCAACCTTCAAAGTTGCTATTCATGTTCTGTTTCCGTCTTTAGTATGACTTCAGATAGCTCACTGTGATTGCTCGAAGTTGTTCTGATTAAGTAATTCAATATATAGCTTCTGTCTACTGTGGGTGGCTTTTCACATCAAGGTAGGAATATACGAATAAGACATACTAGCTACTCACTATTAAGAAGTTTGAACACAACAGAAGAAGAGGGATCATCCTTTGCTAGTATTTTACGGTGTTTCTGCTACTTCCTAGCTCCTTGTCTTTGGCTGATTTCTTCTCTTACCAGAGTTCAGATAACAGGCCAGGACAGCCAGCAACTTTTGGAAGTTTAGCATGTTAAACAAGCTTGTTTTCTAGGAAGAATTCTTTTAGCAGCTCTGTTTTCCAAACATAAGATAGCAAAAGCACATTCTAAACAGACATATAAACTTCCTGACAAAGGAAACACTATGGTATTAAACTGCTAATTTGTGGCATATATAAAGAAATAGCACAATAAAGAGGTATCTTTAACAATATTTCACAGCACAGCAAGTATCTGCTATAAGTTTTATTCACTTTCAGTCACATTTCAATACGACAGTTGTCAAAATGGATTTTTTTGGGTGGTGGTGGTTGCTTTGAGTAAAATCCAACCAAGAAATAGATGTTTTTAATCAAGGCAACACAATTTGTATGTTCAGTTTCATTTCACTAATGCTCTTAAAATCTTCCACTGCTAGGTAATCAATATTCACTTACCTTTCAAAATACACCCTTGCTCTAATGTAATGTGTTCTTAATTTTAAATTCCAATTTTTCATTGCTGCTAAATAGGAAAGCAATTGACTTTTGTATATTAACCTTGTATCCTGTGATATTGCTGTAATTGCTTATTAATTCCAAAAGGTTTTATTTGTTGATTCTTTGAGATTTCCTACATAGACAATACTGTCATCTGTGAACAAAGATAGTTTTATTTCTTCCTTCCCAATCTGTATGCCTTTCAATTCCTTTTCTTGTCTTATTGCACTAGCTATGAATTCCAGTATGATGTTGAAAAGGTGTGGTGAGAGGGGGCATTCTTTCCTATTCTCTATCTTAGGAGGAAAGCATCCAATTTGTTACTATTAAGTATGACATCAGTTGTAGGTTTTCTGCAGACATTCTGTATTAAATTGAGGAAGTTCCCCTCTGAATTAGTTTGCTGAGACTTCTTATCATAAACAGGTATTATATTTTGTCAAATGTGTTTTCTGCCTCAATTGATGCAACATGATTTTTCTTCTTTGGCCTGTTGATGTGATGGATTATATTAAATGATTTTCAAATACTAAACCAACTTCGTATACCTGCAATAAATTCCACTTGGTTGTGGATTATATTTCATTTTATACATTGTTGGATTCAATTTGTCAATATTTTGAGAGGATTTTTACATCTATATTCAGAAGAGGTATTGGTCTATAGCTTTCCCCTCTTTCCTTATTTCCCAGCCTCTGGCAACCATCATTCTACTCTGTTTCTATGAGTTTAACTTTATAAGATTCCACATATAATTGAGATGACATGGTATTTGTCTTTTTAAATTTTTGATGCTACTGTAAATGTGATTGTTTATCTCTTTTTTAGATAGTTTATTGTTAGTGTATAAAAATGCAACTGATTTCTGTATGTTGATTTTGTATCCTACAAGTTTACTGAATTATTCTCACAGATTTTTGGTGGAATCTTTAAGTCTTTTCTATATATTTAATACAAGATCATATCATCTGTAAACACAGACATATTAACTTGTTCCTTTTTAGTTTAGATGCCTTTGATTTCTTTCTCTTGCCTAAGCACTCTGGCTAGGACTTCCAGTACTATGTTGAATAAAAGTCGTGAGTATGGACGCCCTTGTCTTATTCCACATCTTAGAGGAAAAGCTTTCAAATTTTTACTGTTGAGTATAATGTTAGTTGTGAGCTTGTCATATATGGCCTTTCTTATGTTGAAGTACAATTCTTCTATACTAAACTTGGTGAACGTTTTTAATCATGAAAAAAATGTTAAATCTTGTCAACTGCTTTTTTGGCCTTTATTTAGAAGATCATATGATTTTTTTCATTTATTCTGTTTAATGTGGTATATGACATTTAGTGATTTGCATATGTTGAACCATTCTTGCATCACAGGGATAAATCCCACTTGATTATGTTCTTTTTAACATGTGTTGAACTCAGTCTGCTAGCAATCTATTGAGAACTTTTGCATCCATGTTCATCAGGGATATCTTGTATGATCCTTATCCAGCTTTGGTGGTTCAATTTCTTTAATATACATAAGCCTATACAGATTATTTTTCCTGTATGAGTTTTGGGAGTTTGTGTCTTTTAAGAAATTGGTCCATTTCATCTAAGTTTATTGTCCTTTTAATATCTATAGAATCAGTAGTAATGACTCTTCTTTCATTTCTGATACTGGTAATTTATGTCTCTCCCCCCCCCCCCTTGGTTAGCCTGGCTACAAGTTTATTAACTTTATTGGTCTTTTCAAAGAAATAGCTTTTGGTTTTGTTGATTTTTTTCTACTGATTCCTTGTTCTCAACTTCATAGATTTGTGTTCTCATTTTTTTCATTTATTTTCTTCTGCTTGCTTTAGGCTTAAATTGTCCTTCTTTGTCTAGTTTCCTAAGGTGGAAGATTAGATTACTGATTTTGGATCTTCCTTCTTTTATAATATATGCAGTCAATGCTATAATTTTCCTTCTAAGCACTATTTTTGCTATAACTCACAAATTTTTATAAGGTATCTTTCCACTTTTTAGTTCAAAATATTTTTAAATTACTCTTGAACCTTCATTGACTCATGTGTTATTTAGAAGTGTGTTGTTTAATCTCTAAATATCTGGGATTTCTTAGATATGTTTTTGTTGTTGATTTCTAGTTTAATTCCATTGTGGTCTAAGAGCATACTTTGTATGATTTATACTCTTCTAAGATTGTTCAGGTGTGTTTTAAGGCCCAGAATGTGGTCTATCTTGGTAAACGTTCCATGTAAGCTTGAGAAGAATATGTATTCTGCTGTTGTTGGATGAAGTCCTTTGTAAGTGTCAATTTGATCAAGTTGATTGATGGTACTATTCAGTTCAACTATATCATTATTGGCTTTCTGTTTGCTGGATCTATCAATTATAATAAAAAGAGTGTTGAAATTTCCAGGTATAATAGATTTGTCTATTTCACCTTGCAGTCCATCAGTTTTGCCTCATACATTTTGACCTCTGTTGTTAGGTAAATATGGGACTGTTATATTTCCTTGGAGAACTGATCCTATTAACATTATGTAATGTCCCTCTTCATCCCTGACATTTTCCTGGTTTTGAAGTCTGTTTGATCTAAAATTAAAATAGCTATTCTAGCTTTCTTTTGATGAGTGCTACAACAGTATATCGTTAGACATCCCTTTACTTGTAATGTATCCACACCTTCACATTTAAAGTGGGTTTCTCATAGAAAACGTACAGTTAGATCTTTTTTTAAATCCATTCCAATAGTCTTATGTCTTTTAATTGGTGTATTTACACTATTCACATTTAAAATGATTACTGATATAGTTGAGTTAACATCTATCATGTTTATAAATGTTTTCTATTTGTTACACTTGTTCTTCTTTTTTATCTTCCTTTCTTCTTTCTTTAGCTTTAATTGAATATTTTATATGATCCCATTTTCTCTCTTATCATATTATTATTAATTATAGTTAAAAAAATTTTTTTTTAGTATTTTCCCTAAAATTTGCCATATATACTTAATCTAGATCCATTTTAAGTAATGTTACATTACTTCATCTTTAGTCCAGGTACATTATACTGAATGTTCACAATTCCCCTCTTCCATCTCTTATAACATCGCTGACATTCATTTCACTTATCCAAATGTTATAATCACCCAGTACATTGTTACTTTCATTACTTTGAACAAACAGCTATTAGATTAATTTAGAATAAGAAAACTGAACTTTTTTTAACCTTTATTTATTCCTTCTCCCATGCTTTTCCTTTCTTTATATAGAATTGAGTTTCTGACTTCTATTATTTTCTTTTTCCATAAAGAACTTCTTTTAATATTTCTTGTATGGCAGGTCTACAGCATCAAATTTCCTCAGCATTTGTCTGAAAAAGTCTTTATTTTGCCTTTACTTTCGAAGGATAATTTCACTAGATACAGAAATTTAGGTTGGTGGTATTTTTCTTTCGACACTAAATATTTCACTCCATTCTCTTCTTGCTTGAATGGTTTCTGACAAAAAGTTCCCTGTAATTCTCATCTTTGTTCTCCTCTAGATAAGGTGGTTTTTTTCCCTGCCCTTTTTCAAGATTTTCTCCTTGTCTTTAGTATTCTGCAATGTAAATATGACACAACTAGGTATAGACTTTTAGTATTTTTTTACCCTGTTTAGTGTTCTCTGAGATTCCAGGAGCTGTGTTTTGTATCTGGCATTAAGTACTTCAACTATTTCTGCTCCATTCTCTCTTTCTTCTCTGTTTGGTATTCCAATTATGCATGTTACACCTTTTTAAATTGTCCCAGTTCTTGGATATTCTACTCTTTTTTACTATTATTCTTTTTCCTCTTTGCATTTCAGTTTGGAAAATGTCTATTGACCTATTTTTAAACTCAATGATTCTTTCCTCAGCTGAGTCCAGACTACTGGTGAGCCTATTGAAGGCATTTTTCATTTTTGTTACAGTGTTTTCTAATATTTCCTTTTGGTTGTTTCTTAAGAGTTTCCAACTCTCTGCTTGCATTACCCATCTGTTCTTGCATACTACTTTTTCCATTAGAGTCCTCAAAATATTAATTACAGTTATTTTAAATTGCTATCTAATAATTCCAAAATCAGTAATAAGCATATATCTGAATCTGGCTCTAATGCTTGCTTTGTCTCTTCAGACTGTTTTTTCATGTCTTCAATAATGTCTTATGATTTTTTTTGTTTAAAGCTGGACATGATGTTATTGGGTAATAGGAACTGAGGTAAACAGACCCTTAGTGTGAGGCTTTATGTTAATGTGGCTAGAAGCTGGGCTGTGTTTAATGTTTGCTGTACCTATAGGTGCTAGATGCTTCAGTTTTCTTTAGTGTACTTGTTTTTTCCTCCCCTGTTATCTTTGATTTTCCCTACAAACTATTTAAGCAGAGTTTGTGTCTTGCAGCTCTTACAGTTGTGATCCACTTTTACTATACTGGAGACCTGTTGATATGGTGGTAAATTATGGGGGAGGAAAACTTCTTATAACCTTTTGATTAAATCTCAGTCTTTCAGTGAGCCTGAGTCCCTGTGCTGTGATCTTCTAAAGATGTGGTCCCCACCCCTGGACCACAGACCAGCACTGGTCTGCAGCCTGTTAGGAACCAGGCCACACAGCAGGAAGTGAGCAGCAGGTGAGCTAGATAAGCTTCATCTGTATTTATAACCACTTCCCTCCACTTGCATCCCTTCCCCCATCCCACCCCACGCCTGTCCCATGGAAAAATTGTCTTACATGAAACCAGTCCCTGGTGCCAAAAAAGTTGGGGATCACTGTCCTAAAGTGTTTGTCAGCTTTTTTTTTTCCTCAAGTATGTGAGACAGGAAGGCTACAAGGAGGCTATAGTTGGCTAACTGCCCTTCCCCCAGGTTAGATAAGGGTCTGGAAGTCTTTTTTCCTTGAAAAGTAGGCCTTTGTTATTAAGAATGCTTTGGGCATACTGCAAAATAGTTACTTCTCTTCTATCTCTGACAAAAACTCTAGGGGATTTTTCACAAATTTTCACAAAAGAACCTGATGGGGTTCCTGGAGGTAATACCGATGAAAATGGGGGAGTCCCCAAGACAAAGCTTGCAGAAGTTTCTCACTCTCAAAATAGTCTGCACTTTACCTCCAGCAGTTCATCAAAATGACCATATATGTATCCTACCGGCTATGGCTCTAGTATCTTCTGCTTCAGGTAAACTGAACTTCACTGTATTCCCCTTTCTCTCCAGATCTTAGGTGGCAGTTTGTCCTGTGACCTCAATTCTCTGATAGGTCTAAGAAAAATCATGATTTTCAGTTTGTTCAGCTTTTTCATGTTGTGCGTACAGAAGTAACGAATTCCAAGTTTTACAAGTCAGAGCTAAAACTGGAAGTCCACTATTTGTTTTTAAAATCATTCTATACTAAATATTTTCTTGGTGCATAACATATGCCAATTAAATTTTTGAATAGGTAATAAGAAGAAAATAAATGTTGGGGTGAAAAACTCTAAACATTTAAATTGTAACTGTTTTACTATGGTTTAAGATACATACTTCATTACGACACTGTCATAGGGGGAAAAAAAAATGCACACAAATATACTCCTTCATGCTACAGTTCCCAGATGCTTACTTCAGCCTGGAGAAAACTCCTGAGCTATTGCACAAAGTGTTAAAGGCATTGGAAAATCTCATCTCTCAGTGCCAAGGTGTTAATGTTTGTTTGACTTGGGGTTGAAAATGTTTAAGCATAACTAAAACAAAACATTATGAAGTTTTAGCATTCCTTTTCAACTTTTAAATTATAGAACAATGAATTTTTTACTTTCTTATTCAAAGTTTTCCATATTGTCTTAATTTTTAAAATAATAAGCACATATAACTTTTTAATATAAAAATATAATAAAGAAAGCTAATCCATTTTGAAAATAAATAAATTGTACATTACTCCTTGGTGCCAAAAGGTCATCTCTAAAATATAAGGTTAAAAAGTAGATAAAACTAGATAAATTGATACTGTTTATCTGACATGGAACATTTACCCAAATTAATAATAGATTAATAAACTAATCTTCTTTAGAAGGTGTTCAGAAGAGTTCACATATGAAATCATATTTATTGCCACTATATTCAAATTTTAAAATAGAAACAAAGAAGTTATATCTGATATCATGGCCAGAGGCTGAAGTCAGAATATACAGTTAAAAATAAATATAACCAAAACTAGCCTTGAATATCATTTACTTAGATCATTCATAGAGTACAGGCTTTTTGTATATTCAAACTTATACATCAATGTCTAAAAGAATCATGAATATATAATACCAAAGCATACAAATGTACCTTTATAATACTATATCTTGAAAACTTAGAAGCTTGGTAAGTATAAAAAGACACTTATACCTCAGGGGAAACATTCAAGAACCGGGAGCAAACTAGGCAATGAAGCCACAGCTACCTCTCTCTCACCTCAGATTAACTAAGGGGGACCTCTTAGGACAAAATGCCCTTGAATAGAATGCCTGTAGAGAATTTAAGTTATGTTTTTCTTTTTCACTCTCATTTTTTATATTTTAGAAGTGTGAACATGCTAGAATTCCCATAAGTTAAAATATGTATTACATCCTCCATTTAAAAGCTGTCCAGCAGTGTACCACATGGAGTCCTGGCTCTCTTCCCAGCTTTCAAAGTCCTCTCAAACTGGCCCTGCACAGCAGTAACATACCCACTAAATGTCGCTCCCTTCTATGCTACTCCTTCTGCTTGTTATCCCTCTGTGCTCTCCTCCACCCTACAAATCCAAATCCTACTCAACTGTCAAATCTCCCTGTTATGGTCTAAATGCCTGTATCCCCCTAAAATTCTTATGTTGAAATCCCACCTCCAAATGTGATAGTATTAAGAGGTACGATCTTTGGGAGGTAATTAGAATTGGATGGGGTCGTGAGGGTGTAGCCCTCATGAATGGGACTAATGACCTTATAAGAGTTCCAAGAGAGCTTACTTCCTTTCTCCACCATGAGAGGGCACAGAAAGAAGAATGCCATCTATGAATTAGGTCCTCATCAGACACCAAATTTGCCAGTGCATTGATCTTAGATTTCCCAGTCTCAAGAAACTGTGAAAAAGACATTTCTATTGTTTATAAGCTACTTAGTCTATGGTATTCTGCTGTAGTGGCCCAAACTAAGAAATCCTACTCTATACAGTCTTTTCTAACCCACACTGTGTTTTCTCCTTTGTTTACTCCTTAGGTATCTACATGATCAGCAGGCCAGAGTCTGTCACTTAATCCTTCCCTAAACATGAGAAAGAAAGCTTCTTTAGAGTAAAGAGCATGTCTTATAACACTTTTTATCCATGATTCCTCCTACCACAACCCCAGAAAAATAATATGTGATCAAAAAACAAATAGTTGATTACTAATTGGTAAACAAAGAAGCTACGTCATAAATTGTTTGATCTACCCAAATTCTACAGAAAATCACCTGCAGAAGAATTAAAATGTTTCTAAAAACCTTAAAATTACCAAAATATGGCACCATGTACCTAATGCCACAAGCAGAGGTTTCTGCTGATGTAACTCTTAACCTTAGCAGGCTTTCTAGAAACATGAACAACCACTCACTGTAAAGGAAAGTAGATGTTAACAAGGACGTACCCTCTGATGTTGTAAGAACCTCCTTGTCTTTGGGGACCATGGTATGCCCAGCATGACTGATAATCCAAACTGGAAAGCGTCTGTTTGTCAAAGTATATAAAGCCTTTGCAAATGGCACATAAAAAGTGGGAAAACCAGGGTTACCTAAGAAGAGAAACACAGACCTTAGATTAATCAAAGCAATAAACCCACATAAGATGTGCAGATTGGAAAAGAATGGTCTATTTCTCCTCATACTCTCCTCTGAATTCTTCAGAGTACCCAGAGAGAGAGACATCTTCAAACTTCAATTAAAGTCACTGAAGTACCCTATTTAAATAGTCTTCAGTGGCTTCCCATTGTTATCCAGATAAAACCTAAAATCATTAATACTGCCTAGAAGGCACCTCAAGATTTGATCATGCTCAGTTATCACACTGCATGAAAACTAGAAACAGGCCAGCCAAAACAGTGTAAGAATCACGCACAAAGAAAACATTAAGGAGTCTACTGTTTTCTTGTCACTTATCACAAGTACTTATACTGTAAACAGATGTACAGTTTGATCTTTTGGGGGAGAAGACCACCAAAAAATACAGGCAGATTTATCTTGTATGTATACAGAAGGTATTTTTGACATGAGTTTGCTTCACAGAAACAAAAAATAAATTATCTTTTTAAAAAGATTCAATCTAATATATCTGTAGGGTAGAAATACAGTGAAATGGAGTTTTCATCTTGCTATCACCATCTGTACAAAGTCTTCACAGTTACTAGTCCATTTCCACCAATATCAATTTCTCCAATCAATTTATCTATTTCTTCATGCTGTTAGGTTTTCTCCTTTTTGCAATTACATGACATGGTTCTGGGCCACTGATGTAAATAACCACTGCCAAAGTTGTCTAATTTCACTAATTTTTCTCCATTGTACGTATCCTTCCGTTTCCCAGATAAGCAGTGTAGTAAAGTAGTTAAGAGCACACACTCTGGAGCCAGACTGCCTACGTTGGAATCAGGCTTTGCCACTTAGCAACCGTGTGAGCTTTGGCAAGGTATTTAACTTCTGTGTCTGGGTTTCCTCATCCATAAAATGGGGATAATTATGGTACTATCTCATGTGAAGACTAAGTGAATTGATATAGGTAAAGCACCTCAACACTGCCTGAAACACAGTAAGTACTATATAAATATTAGCTATTCAAACTTGTACAAAAATGTCTAGCCATAAATGGTAACATATAAAGCCTTATCATCCATATGGTTATTTTGCTTCTGTTATGTTCTGACCTAGTGACCCAAGTTCCAAATTCCTTTTTGCGACAGTGGTATTGTAATCTTTGTCAAATAGGGTGAAAACTTCCTCAAATGCAGTAATATGCTTTTTGGTCAGCTTACTGGCCACTGTGCAGCTAAGGGAGGAGGGGCATGCCAGCACAGGGGGTGTAACATCTATGGCATCTATGGTGGCTATGGATGGCATCGTTTCATGTCTTTTAAATTTTAATCTTCAATAAGTTTGGAATATTTTTTAGTATAAAGTATAAAACAGCAATCCAACTTCTTTCCACTGATTTGAAATGTCTTCTGATCCAATACTAAATTTTTACATTAGCTTGCTAATTCTGATTCCAAATAATTCTGTTTATTTTTCCTTTTCTCCTCTTCCAGTATCATACCATCTTAATTACTACAGTTTTTTTAATGTTTGAGTAACTGGTAGGGCAAATCCCTTCTCTTTATTTTCCTTTTTCTCAATTTTCTAGGTTGGTCTCATAAACTTTAGGATTATTTTCAGTAGTTTCAATTTTTAAAAATCTCTTTGGGATTCTGATTGAAATTTCATCTCATTAATAGATTACTTTAGAAAGATTTGCTATTTTTTACATTACTGTGTATAACCTTCTAGGAATGTGTTATGCCGCACATTCAAATGTTTTATGTAGCTCAGTTAAGAAATCTATAGACTTCTTCACTGGAAAAAAATAATTATAGCTAGCATTTTTAGGTACTATAACTTACATGCCAGGCAATGTTTAAGTGTTTTACATAAATAATTCATTTAACCCTCATATAAGGTAGTAATACTATTATTACTTCCATTTTATGGATGAGGAAACTGAGGTACAGAGAGGTTAGATAGCTTCCCCACGGTCACACAGATGCTAAGTGCTCAATAAATATTTGATGACTGAAAGAATATACAAAATAAAATAATATTTAATTTTGAAAAATCAATAATCTAATGTAGGATCTTTTGTTCCTTGTTTTAGTCAGTCTTACGACAGCTCTGTAAAGTAGGTGGCGTTAGGGATAATCAGGGATAATTAGCTGGCATTAGGGATAATGAACGGACAGTCACTTGCACAATATTTGGCACATGGTAGGTGCTGAATAAATGTTAGCTATTATTACTACAATTATTAGTACAATTAAAAACTGGCTTAACATTAAGAAGACACCGAAGATAATAACTACACGATTGAGATGCATGAGTTACAATGATAGGATACATAAAAACCAATGAAAACTAGATAAAAGAACCGCTGTAAAACAATTTTTTTCCCATCTCTGCATTTAAGTCTGAGTTCTTTCCCTTAAGCTTTCTGATCCACTATTTTATCATCATCAGGTAAATGATGATGCTAATTACTTCATGTTCATTCATTCTATTTAGTATTATGGCTTCTTTTACATATTCTCTTAGCCATCAGTTATTTATTGAGCACTTTACTGTATGAAGGTCACTATGTTAGGCAGGAGACAGATGAGAGACTTTTTACAATTTATATACTAGTGACAGAATATACACACATAATTAATTAAGTGAGATAACGCCTACAAAGGATCAAGAGATAGAGAAGGTTAGAGATTAGGGTGGCCTGAAGAAAAGGTCTAAGGAGGTCGCATTTGGCTGAGACCTGAAAGAAGATAAGAAATCAACCTTGCAAAACTTTGAGGGAAGAGGATAAATACTAGGAAGGGAGAAGAACAAATACAAAGGCCCTCAAGAAATAAAGAGCTTGGCTCTTGAGGAAACAGAAGAGAGTCCACAATCCTTGGACATCTCAGATATCAGTGTGGCTAAAGTACAGTGAGAGATACAGAATCTTGTATGAGATAAAGTTGGAGAGGAGGTGAAATGCAATCATGTAGTACCTCATGGGCCATGATAGGAAATCTGACTTTGAATCGAAGGAGTACTGGAAAAGATTGAGGAGGGTTAAGGCATGATCAGATTTAAATTTTAAGAACATTTTTTTCTGTATTAAATAATTAGAAAATATTATAAAAACTTTTATAGCAATAAATTTGAAAACTTAGATGAGATGGACAACTTTCTAGAAAGACACAAACTATGAAACTCACTCAAGAAGAAATAGATAACCTGAAGAGCCCTGTATCAATTAAGTTAATTGAAATATAAGTTAAAAACCTTCCCACAAAGAAAATTCAGGCCTTTATGGTTTCATAGGTGAATTCTACCAAACATTAAGAAAGAAATAATACCAAATCTATACAAACTCTTCTAGAAAATAGAAGAGGAAGCAATATTGTCTGACTTGTTCTATGGGGCCAGGATAACCCTAATGCCAAAACCAAACAATGACATTACCGAAAGAAAGAAAGAAAGAAAGAAAGAAAGAAAGAAAGAAAGAGAGAGAAAACAACAGACCAATATCCCTTGTGAACAAAAATGGAAAATTCTAAACAAAATTTTAGCAAATTGAATCCATCAAAATGTTAAAAGTATAATACATTATAACCAGATGGGCTTTATCAGAGGAATGCAGGATTGGTTTAACAATCAAAAATTAATATTATCTACCATATTAACAAACTGAAAAAGAAAAACCATATGATTCTCTTAATAGATGCAGAAAAAAAATGGAAGTTTTCTCCTGTCAGAAATACACTTAACAGTACAGCATGTATATTTATAAATGTGCCATACACTGATGAAAACTACATGAAATAAAATGAATCAGAATTCCTGAATCTGTATGCTAACTTATTGCAGTACTGTAAGTCATAATATATCTATGTGTGAAGTTTCATATTTTATGTAACCTATATGTCAACATTAAAAAAATAATCATTTATTCAAATATGTTAAAAGACAGACTGAATATCTTTGTAGTCTCTCCATAGAAAACATTATGAAACCAATGTCATACGAAATGTACTGTCATAATAAAATACACTGAGCATGTACCCAATAAATGTAGCAAACAAAGATGTCAGGCAGCTATTAATAATTTAAAAATTGCTATTTTCTGGATTTTGCAGTGTTTCTAGTATTTTATCATATTTTTAATTTGTAACTTGCCACGGTTTACTTTCTCATTCTAAATAAATAATCATTTCCATTAAAAATACGTTAAAACTTTTTTTCCAAATGCTTAGACGGGCCAGACAGGTATTAATGAGTCAATGCAGAAGTGGTAGGTATGGTACCAACATGAAAATCTAAGCCCCTGTATTTAGAGGGCAGCTACTACTCAGCTCCAGTGGAGTACTTCCATAATAACCAATGTTATCGTTTCCTTGTGTGCCTTTCAGATATTTTATGTATATACTTTTTTTTCTCTTGATACAAATTGAAGATTGTTCCATATTAGTACATAAAGTGTTTCCTCTTTCTTTTCTTTTTTTATAGCTATATGGATATTACACCCTTTATCTGATAATGAGTCAATATCCAAAATATATAAAGAATACATACATCACTAGCAAGAAAACAAATAACCCAATTAAAAAATAGACAAAGAACCAAGTAGAGATTTTTCAGAAGAAGATATACAAATGGCCAACAGGCATATGAAAAACATGTCAATATCAATAATCATCAGGGGAAGGCAAATTATTAATAAAACCATAATGAGATATCATCTCACATCTGTTAGAATGGCTATTATCTAAAAGTCAAGCTGGATGTGGTGGCTCACACCTGTAATCCTAGCACTTTGGGACGCTGAGGCGGGAGTATTGCTCGAGGCCAAGAGTTCAAGACCAGCCTGAGCTAGAGTGAGACCCCATCTTTACAAAAAATAGAAAAATTAGTCAGACACGATAATGCGGCTGCACTCCAGCCCAGGTGACAGAGCAAGACCCTGTCTCTTAAAAAAAAAAAAAGAAAGAAAGAAAAAGTCAAGATCTAACAAATGGTTAGGCTGTGGAAAAAAGAAAATGCTTATACACTGTTGGTAGGAATGTAAATTGATGCAGCCATACAGAAAGCATATATCATACTTATTGCAACTTCACATTATCTTCCTCCCAATTCTATTACTTCTTGTACGTCTGTATTATAAGTAGAGAAACTTAATCAATATAGATGGTATCATTACTCTTGAATTATTTCTCATTAGGTAACTTCTTTAAAAGTAGCCATTGCTTGTTATAGGTGTCTGTATCCAGCAGCACTTAGCAGCACCAGGTTGGGCACATGACACTCACGTAAAATAAATCCTTTCAACTGAATGCATGGCCAGTAACATGAAAATCTAACTTATAACAGAGACAGAAATAGAAAATGCAATGCAAAATGCTTAAATATCATTTTATACAGTACTTCATACTTTGCCACTTTAATGTTATGGCTTATGTTAAACTTTACAAGCCATGAACTAAACTATCTGGTTAAGAAACCAAGAAGAAAATTAAAAGGGCCATGTTCATGCAACTAAACAAGATATACAGATAGATAGATACAGATATTCATACACACACACACAGAGAAAGAGAGACAGAGAGAGAGATTGATCTCCAGGTGTAAGGATGCTGGTAAACATTTCAATACAAACATTCCAATGTTGGGATACAAACATTCTAATACTTACATTCCAATGTAAGTAAAACATTTTATAAAGGTTCATATCAAAATGTGAACACACACTTAATAGTCAAATGCCCAAACTAAGGATAACAGAGGCTGTGGTGATCATCTCTAGGCCCTGACTACCAATAAACTCTAACTATTCAACACTGTAATTGTAGACTTATGCCTTCTGGTTAATTTTATAGGGGACAAAAACTGCCATGTATCAAGTTAATAAGGCACGGCATATTTATAACATGTTGAGAAAAGCTGTCATGTGGACAAAACTTTGGGCTCATTCATGGAGCCTTGTTTGCTATATCTCCAATCACAGTGCTCACAGTACAAGATACTTCACGTGATTTTATTATCCCCCTATAACCCCCTGAGAATTATAATAACTCAGTATGTCCCATAGTGAATTCTCAAATTATCTCCCTTTTCTCATTTCACTACTTTAAGAAAGTCCAAAGATATTACTTAACAGAAATTCTAAAATAGATCTAAGGTTCACTGGAAAAGATGAAACTAAATTAACAGTTCTTCAATCTGTGGATTCTGCTAAATCATTCCTCATTATCATTACTAACTGAAAAGTAAAGAATTAATTTTGCTAGCTGCAAAAGCAGAGTGATTTAAAATGAAATGTTAAGTCAGTCTATCAGAGATAGACATAAAATAGTGTCTGAAGTAGCTTAACAATACTTAAAATTCTGTTATCCTAATTTCCCCAACAACATAAATAGACGAGGCCCCAAAATAAAATACAATTCTGAATCCCACAACTAATGAGTGGCACCAGCCTACAGCTCTCAGGAATCCAAGGAGAAGAGCCAAGTGCAGCAATGAGAATAGCAGCGCAAACATAAAGGAATACTAGGAAATGAAATGTGTTCTGAAAATGTCAAAGCACTATAAACAATGAGACTATAAAATGAATGTTTCAAGCTTCCTTCCATCCATAGTGCCTTGGCACCGAATGCTCCCTCCAGCTCCTCACCATATCTGAAGCCTGGCTCTCCCCGGCAGTGGACTGTCTTCCTTTCAAGCCTCTTCAGTAGAGGTCTCACTTACTCTTCTTTTTTTTTTT
>VBSM01002608.1:159894469-159918475 GCA_008086735.1 Cheirogaleus medius | reverse complement strand
ACAATATTTGTACCCCCATTATATGATGAAATAAAAGGAAAAAAAATTAAAAAACAAATTAGCAGACCAAGTGATATAGAAAATGGTAATACATGACAATGAAACTATGTGTATACCAGAAATGAAAAGTTGTTTAAATATTCAAAATTTAATCAATCTAAGTTATGACTTTAACAGAAAGGAGAAAAATCATATAATAATCTCAATTGATACAGAAAATGTATTTGATAAAATCCAATAGTCATTTAAAAAACTCCTAAAAAAGAGAAACTGAGGAATTTTCTTTTATGAAATACAAATATGAAATATATGCTATTTTCATATAATATAAATATTAAAAACCTACAGCAAACATTTTATTAAGGGTGAAATACTGAAAGCCCCTCTGAGTTTGGGATCAAGATGTAGAAGCCTGCTATCAATACATTTATTCTGTATTGTATTTGCCAATGCAATAAGACACACACACACACAAAAGAAATAAATGCATGTGATTGGATAGGAATAAAGTGTCAAACATGACTATACACATAGAAAATCTGAAAGAATCCACACATACACTATTTGAATTAAGTGAATGCAACATGGTGATTAGTTAAAAGGTTAATGTATAAAAATCAAATGTATTTCTATGTATCAGCAACAAGCAACTAGAAAATAAAAATTTTAAAAAGATACCCCTTATAACAGCATTAAAAAATCAAATACTTAGGAATAAATATAACAAATGATGTGTAAGACCTTTACACAGAAAACTATATAGTTTGCTGGATATTACTGAGAAAAATTAAATAATGAAGGGACAAACCATATTCATGAGCTGAAAGATTTCTTAGCATAAAGTAAACTTCAACTTAGATTTTGTAAAATTCCAATCAAAATCAACTGCTTTCCTTCCCCTTCCCCTTACTCTTCCCCTCTTCCTTCTTCTTCTTCTCTCTCTCTCTCCCCCCGCCCTTTTTTACGGAAACTGGAAAGCTAATCTAAAATGTATAAAGAAATGTAAAGTCAAGAACAGCCAAGATAATTTTGAAGAACAACCACAAATTTGGAGGACTTTACCCTATATCTAGACTTAAGAAAAATATACAATTACTAAGCACAAAGACAGACAAATAAAACAGTGGGAAAGAACAGGGAATCCAGAAACAAATCCAAACATACATGCACATGATTTAAGACAAGGGTGTCCCTTCAGAAAAGTAAGGAAAAGGTCCTTCAAATAAATGATGCTGGGTCAACTGGATACTCCTATCTCACACCATACACAAACTGTAATACTAAGTATACTGTAGATCTTAATCAGAAAAGTGAACAATAAAGCTTCCAAAAGATAACATCAGTGTAAGAGTGTTCCCGTTTCTCCACATCCTCGCCAGCATTTGTTGTTTTGGTATTTTTTGGTAGAGGCCAATCTCACTGGGGTTAGGTGATATCTCACTGTGGTTTTGATTTGCATTTCTCTAATGATTAGAGATGTTGAGCATTTTTTTTATATGTTTGCTGGTCATTATTCTTTTTTTGAAAAGTTTCTGTTCATTTCCTTTGCCCATATGATGGGGTTGATTTTTTCTTGTTGATTTTTTTAAGTTCTAAATAGATTCTTGTTATCAGCCCTTTATCAGATGTGTAGAGAGCAAATATTTTCTCCCATTCTGTAGGCTGTCTATTCGCTCTAATGATAGTTTCCTTAGCTGTGCAAAAAGCTTTTTAATTTGATCAGATCCCATTTATTTATTTTTGTTGCTGTGGTGATTTCTCTGGAAGTCTTCTTCAAAAATTCTTTGCCTAGGCTGATGTCAGAAAGGGTCTTCCCAACATCTTCTTTTAGGATTCTTAAGGTTTCATGCCTTAGGTTTAAGTCTGTTATCCATCTTGAATTAATTTTTGTGAGAGGTGAGAGGTGGGGATCCAGTTTCATTCTTCTGCATGTAGCTATCCAGTTTTCTCAGCACCATTATTGAAAAGAGATTCTTTTCCTCAGTGTATGTTTTCATCTGCTTTGTCAAAGATTAGATTACCATATGCAGATGGTTCTATCTCTGGATTCTCAGTCCAGTTCCAAAGGTCTATGACTCCGTTCTTGTGCCAATACCATACTGTTTTAGTTATTATACTCTTGTAGTACAACTGGAAGTCTGATAGACTGATACCTCCCAGCTTGTTCTTTTTACTTAAGATTGCTTTGGCCATACACTGCTGGTGGGACTGCAAATTAGTGCAACCTCTGTGGAAAAGAATTTGGAGATAACCTCAAAGAGCTAAAAACAGAATTATTATTTGATCCAACAATAGCACTACTAGGCATCTAACCAAAAGAGCAAAAGATATTCTATAATAAAGACAACTGCACCCAAATGTTTATGGCAGCAAAATGCACTACTGCAAGGATGTGGAAACAACCCAAGTGCCCGTCAATTCATGAGTGGATTATTAAAATTTGGTATATGTATACAATGGAATATTACTCAATTATAAGAAATGACAGTGATCTAGCACCTCTTATATTTTCCTGGATTGAGCTTGAGCCCATTATCCGAAGTGAGGTATCACAAGATCGGAAGAATAGGCTACATTTGTACTCACCATCAAATTGGCAATGATTGATTAACACTATGGTGCTCACATGGTAGTAATATTCTCCAGGGATTAGGGAGTTGGGGGGTATAAACTCACAAAAGGACACGGTGAGCACTGTAGAGGGGAAGGGCATGCCTCTAACCCTCACTTGGGTGAGGCAAAGTCATTAAATGTAACCAAAATGTTTGTGCCCTCATAATACCCTGGAAAAAAAAGATAACATCAGAACATACCTTTATGAGGTTAGGATGGCCAAAGGTTTCTTAAACAAGTTATAATATGCTTTAATCATAAAGGAAAAGATTTTTAAATTGCATCCATTAGGATAAAGAACTTATATTCAGCAAAAGACAGAGAGTGAGAAGGCAAGTCACAGAGTGAGAGAACATTATACATATATATATATATACATACACACACATATATGTATAGTATATGTATACATTTATGTATAGCATTCTGGATACAGGCTTTTTGGGAAATATATATATACACATGCACAGGAAATATATAAATATAAATCCTATATGTACATGTATATATATATACACATATATATAAAAATACAGATTTTTCCCACAATCAAGCACATATCCAGCATATATAAAGAACTTATACAAATCAATAAGAGACAACCCAATACTAAGGTGGGAAAAACACTTAAACAGGCACTTCACAGAAGAGAATATCAGATGGCCAATAAATATAAGGGATTTCTAGAAGAAGAATCAAAGAATATTGATATAGAAACTATAAAGAAAATACTGATCAGGGAGAAGACCAATTTGCTGGATATGCCCAGTACTAGAGTTGTCCTACTCCAGACTATGGAGGGCTTGAATGCCAAGCTAACAAATTAGGAAACCAGTAAGTCCAAAAAAAGGTCTTCTAGGAAACATGTATTACAAGATAATAGTTATTGCACTTAAAAAAAATACACCATTCTCAGGATATATTGAGTGTTTCAGTTATTTTTGTTACATAATGTACTATCCCACAATTTAGTGGCTTAAGACAACCATTTTATTATGGTCACAGATTCTGTGGGTCAAGAATTCAGAAAGGGCACAGCAAGGATAACCTGTCTCTCATCCAAAGTCTGGGGCCTTAGCTAGTCTTATGTTTGGTGACTGATGCTGCTATCACATAGCCTGGACTACCTACGCATGTCCTCTCCATCTGGTTTCTCCACATGAGCTATTTCAGGCTCCTTCATAGCATGGCAGCTGGGTTTCAAGAGCAAGTGTCTGAAGAAGACCAGATTGAAGCTGTATCACCTTTTATGACCTACCCTCAAAAGTCACATAGCCATCGCTTCCCTGTTAGCCACATGCCTATTCATATTCAAAGGGAGCAAAATGGACTCCTCTCAGTAGAAGTGTCAAAGTCATATTGTACAAAAAACATATGGCACGGGAGTTATTATTGCGGTAATCTTTGGAAAACACAACCTGCCAAATTAGGTTGAACAAAGATGTATTAAGTTTTAGTTCCACAAAACTTTTCAAAGTATACTGAACTTAGAAGCTTGAAGAGGGAGACATAGTATGCAACCTTTGAAAAACTGATTTGGCTCTCGCCACACAAAGAAGAGGTCATGTGAGCACAAGCAAGATGGTGGCTTCTCTACAGGCCAAGAGAAGAGGCTTTAGAATGAAACCAACCTTGCTGGCACCTTGGTCTTGGACTTCCCAGCCTCCAAAACTGTGAGAAATACATTTCTGTTGTTTAAGCCAAAAAAAACCCAAAAAAAACAAACCTGATTTGACCACATTTTATTGATGGTGATCCTACTAACCTCTCCCATTAATATCTCACTTTCCTTCTCAGAACAATATGGGAAAATGTTGGAGGCACAGGGAATCCAGTGGTTTTTAAAAGGGAGAAGGACTTGATTTAAGTAGTTCTTTCAGGAAGATTGTGGAAGACAGAAAAAACATAAGACTACACTAGAGTTTAGAAGGTATCAAAATAATCTAAACAAGAAATGAAGGCAAGAGTGGGAATGAGAAAAGAGTGAAAGAATCGAAAGTCTTGGTAATGATTCCATAAGGCCAGGGAAGAGAAAGTGACAGAGATGACTTAGATTTTGATGCCAAAGATGAGGGGAATGGAAGCACTACCCACATACAGGGAGGAATATAAGGAGAGGGGAAGTCAGTTGGAGGAAAGAGAGTTGAGTTTAGTTATAAGTATAGAAAGTTTCAAGAAAATAAGGAACAAGGGCAGCAGACAGTGGGAAACCACAGAACTAAAGCTCCAGAAAGGACAAAGTAGAAGTACGGTTTGTCTAGCAGCTTCTTGAAGAGTTCCTCTATCTTGGCTTCTATGACACCTCCCAGTCCTAGTTGAAAACGTTTTCCTCCCATCCTCTGTTCCCAAAAGTTCTGCCCTGGGGTCCCTTCTCTATGTGCTCTCCTTTGGAGGTTGTATCCACTTTGAGAATTAGCCATGTAGAAGAATTCTTCTATCTATTTCTCAAGTACCTATCCCATTTTCCAACTACTGAGCATTTTGATCTGGATGTCTTACTGACGTGTCAAACTTTACATGGCAAACATCAAAATCATCATGTTTCAAAAATCAAACCCTACAAACCCCTACATCCTGACTTCCCTGTTGCCACATGTAGCACCACTATTCTCCCAGTCATTCTAACCCAAAAGCTTCTTTGACAACAACTACCGTATTTGGGGAGCAATATTCATAGGCAAGGAAGAAAGAAGTTAGCAAAAGAATAAAAGGAACAATTAGAAATGGGCATGAACTAAGATATGTAAAGTCATATAAGCCAGAGGGCAATGTTTCAAGAAAGCTGAGGGATGGTAATGAAATTTTTAAAATAGATAATGTCAAAGAGCCTAGGAACTGTGGTAAAATAGTAAGAACATTTTAGAGTACTTTCTATAAGACAGGCACCATGCTAAGCACTTTATAGATATTATATAATTTAATCCTGAAGGCAATCCTACGAGATAGGTGGTATTACTTCCTCCTCCCACCCAAGAAAAACATGAGGAGAAAATTGATTGAAAGACATTAAGCAACTTGCCTAAAGTCACAGAACTAGTAAGTTGGAAAATGGTAAAGCCAGAATTTGAACCTAGAAAAGTCTGAAGGACTCCAGAGTTCATGTTCTTTATTTAAAAATTTTACTTATATACACACATATAATTTTACTTACATGGATAAATAAGATATAACACATGCTGGGATTTTTTTAAATGGTGAGTTTTTTTTTAGTCTTTTGCATCATGCCTCCACTGTACCTCTTCTCCTTATCTCCATTCATATCACTCCAAACCTATGCTATTAACTTAGTATTAAGTCTTCCATATCCTTCTATAATCATATTCAAATATATATAAGCATTTACATTTTTTCACAAATATGAGTTGTCACTGTTTGATGAATAGGAGCATATTATACACATTTCTATGTACTTTGCTTTCATACTTAACAACACATGGAAATCCTGCCAAATCAAAGTGTGTAACTCTAACTCATTTTTTAATGGTTGCATAACATAGATATATAATTTATATATGACCATCTCCCTGTTGACACTCAATTAGTTCCCAGTTTCTTCAGAACAATGCTGTAGTAAGTACCCTTAAATACCCATGTTCTAGCATGTATCTATATGTACCAGTGTTTTTGTTTTTATAGGCCAGATTTTCAGGTATGGAATCATTGGGTTGAATTTTAATAGGTGTTGCCAGATTATTTTCCAAAAAAGAATAAGAATTATATTTCCTCTAGCAAATTAAGGAAGGTATCTTTTCCTCTATAACCCTATTATCACTAAGTGGCACCATTGTTTATAATTCTTGAAGTCTTTGGGTATAAAATATCTCACTTTTTAATTTGTATTTCTTTGATTACTAGTGTGTTTGAACATCTTTTCATATTTGTTAGTGCTTTGGACTTTCTTTTCTGTGAATTGTTTATTCATATTGTTTGCCCACATTCCAAGTGAGTTATCTTTTTCTTATCAGTTTGTAAGAAAGCTTTGCATAATGCAGACCCTAACCCTTTTCTGGGCTCCTATATTTTACATATGCCTTTCTAGATGTTCACTTTAATTTTTACATTTAAATATTTAATCTACTTGTACACGGATCCAACTTTACTTTCTTTCAGATGGAGAGCTACTTGTGCTAGAAGCCATCTTTTCTCCCACTGAATTAAAATACATTTTTTTCACGTATTAACTTTTCAAATTGACTGGGAAAAAGCTTCTTAATCACAATGCTACACTGTCAGTGAACCTGGCAATTAGGTTCATGGTTCATTTTTAATTATATGGAAGAAGAGGAATGAAATGTATAAACTCTAGAAGTCAATATTACCTAAATCTCAAGTATGGTCACTGAAAGTTACCTGTCCTATTTAAAATCATCAGAATTATTCAAGGGAAAAAAGGGGAATGGAAAGAAGCTTTTAACATCTGAAACTATTTCACAAAACTCCTTTAAAAGTTTAAATGAACAAATATAAATTCTTTATTTCATTTTTGATTCCTGGTTCCTTTTTTCCTAGAGTCTCAAAATTCTCACTCTACCTACTAGTGAGACACTACAGATAATTTTCAATTTATCAAAGTCTAAATACTCTTCTTAATTTCCTTGCCCATTTGCCTTTTATTAGGGTCTCTAACAAGGAATTACCTGGAACAAGAAAGGAGAAAAAATTTCCATCTATTTATTCTGCATCTGCTAATTACAAAGATAACTTTGCAGCGGTTTAAAATCTTGAGGAACATGATTGGTTTACATATATAAATTATCTAAAACTGTCATTAATTTTACCCCCAAAATTGCAATGATTTCTAATTGGAAATCATTGAGGTCAGACAGAAATGGCACATCATTTTTCAAAGGTTGAAGAAAAAGAACTGTCAAGTCTAAATTCCATATCAGACAAAAACGTTTTTCAGGAATGAAGGGGAAAAAAGACATTCTGAGATAAAGGAAAACTAAAATAATTTGTCACTAACAGACACATCTTTAGAAAGTTCTCCTAAAGGAAGTTCTCCAAACAGAAAGGAAATGATGATCAAATGAGGTTTAACTTCAGTAAAGGAACAATGGAATGGATAAAAGTAGCGGTAAATATAAGGAACTATTCTTCACCTCATGAGTTTTAAAAATGATATTTATTGACTGAAACAAAAGTTACAACAACATCTGATATGGTGTTCAATGTCTATAGAGGAAATAAGACAATTATACTGAAGAGGTAGAAACGGTAAAAGGACCTAAATGGAAGTAAACACTTCACTTGAAGTGGTAAAAGTCAATACAAGTAAGCTGTTGGATAAGTTATTATATATACTGTTATACCTAAAGCAACCACTAAAAAAATTAAACTAAGCAATATACTCAAAAACACTATAATTAAGTCAAACAGAATTCTAAAAATATTCAAATAACTTACAGGAAGGCAAGGAAAGAGAAACAGAAATGAAAAACAGAGGAAATAATAAGAAAACCAATAATAAAATGGCTGACTTAAGCCCTAACATATCAATAATTACTTTAAATGTAAATGATCTAAATATGCCAGTTAAAATACAGAGATTGGCAGAAGAGTGTTTTTTTAAGACTCAAATATACATACTATATACAGGAAATTCATTTCAAACATAATGACATTGGTAGGTTGAAAATAAAAGAATAGAAATGATATATCATGCAAATATTTTTTTTTTAAAGTAGGGATGGCTATAATACCATCTGATAAAGTAGACTGCAGAGCAGAGAAAATTACTGGACAAAGATAAAAGGATTAATTCATTAAGAAAATATCCTAAATGTATATGCACCTAATAGACATTCAAAATACATGAAGCCAAAACCAAGAAAGCTAAAACAAGAAAGAGAAAAATCCCTAATTATAGTTGGGACTCTCAGCAACAAAAAGAACTACTAGACAGACAACAAGATACAGAAGAACAGAACACCACCATCAACTAATAGGACATAATCAACAAGTATAGTATACTGCACCCAACAAGAACAGAAGACACATTCTTTTCAAGCATCCATGGAACATTTGTCAAGATTACACCATATTCTCAGTCATAAAACAAACTCAAATTTAAAAGAATTAAAAATCAAACACTTTGTTTCACAGTCAATATTTAATATAGATTCATAAACAAAATCTTTTTTAGTCTGCTGTAACTATTAAATTTATATCCATCCTATCTTTCTCCAGAATAACATGTTGGAGCAAGTAATTGTTTTCTATATCCTGACTTGATGATCCTATTGCCACTCACAACAAAACCACCTTTTTCTGTAGTTCTTTTCATTTGCAAAGCACATTCTCATCCTTTCTTCTCTGACTATGACAAGGTCTTCAAAGTAGGCAGTGCAACTAATAGAATGAGAAATTGAAGGTCAAAGATTTTTACATTCTTTGTTCAAGGTACAAATAATTTAAATGGCAAAATCAGTTCTGTAGTCTTCTGACTCCTATTCCATTATTTTTCCAGTCACATATTACTTTGAAATTGCATGGAATACTAAAAAATCCAAAGAACGAATTGCAAAATAGTGTAGGATCAAGTCCACACAGAAATGAGTATGATGTATTACATGAAGATTCTATGCAGTTATCTTTGTTCCTGTGTGTTAAGTGGTCACAGACCAGCAATTGTGCAATTTTTTTGCAACTTTTACAATTCCTCCACTTTTGCTATTTGGATATTTGCTACTTGAACAACTGCATACTAATCCCAGTGAGATTCTTCTCAAACCTGTGCAACTGGGTCAGAAAATAGAGCTTATATAATGAACAGAAAATCTATCACTACTGCAGAGAAAATATAAAAACTAAAGCACACACTACACCCATGATGAACTTCCTGACTTATCTTTACTTGAAAAAGGCAAAAAAAATTTTAAGGACTCCTTTGCTGCCTCTTAGTGACCAACTGTTACATAAAACTTTACTGTAATTACACACACACACACACACACACACACAATGTTTTAAATGTGCCAAAATGCAGCCTTCAGCTTCTGGACATCAATTAAAGCCAGGAATTTCACAAATTTGCACAAACTACCCTACTTACATATGTTAAATATCATTAAAAATAACATATTAACTTCCCTTTGGTTAAAGTACACTTAAAGTAGACCTAGGAATTAAGTGCTTAATTCTAAATATTTTATGGTAATACTACAAGTGAGAAAATGATGAAAGGGGATCAATCTTTTAACAAAGTCAGTCAGTCAGTCTGAAGGCTTTAAGTTATCAAAATGCAAAATATTAAAATATAAAATTTTAGAGGGCACCTTGATTGTCCTTTAAAATCCTACAAGCTGTCAAGAGAATCCTTAGGTGTGCAGGCTTTTCACATTTAGGTGGAAAAATGGGGAAACACCCAATGGAGACACTCCTACTTACAGAAAGAAGTTTTAAAAAAGAAAAATTTGTGAATAAACATGCTGGAGATTTTTCTGGGTCTCTTTTAGTCATTTGTCTCTTTCTATACAGGGATTTGCTCTTAGAACTAAAACGACTAAGAAATATGGGTTCAAAAGGCGACCCATAAATTCTCCCAGTGTTTGCCACACAGAACACAAAGCAGGTGTCTAGTAACTACTTGCGAGGGAAGACATTTATAAATAAGTGTCCCATCTTAAAGGTGAACGAAAAGTGGAGTGCACTAGACGCCTGCTGCAAGGCACATTCCAAGTCCGGATTTTGACCCCTCTTAGTCATTTCTTCCTAGACGATTGCCCAACGTTCTGGACCCTACTCCCTAAAGGGACCGTCATAAGACTCCCCAAAGGTGAGCCGCAATAGCGGTACAAACGGTGTGTCCCCGCGCTCAGGAGAGCGATTGCCCAGAGGCTGTGAACTCCCGAGCTGTTGCATCACGGTTATTTCTACGGCTAAGGGCCATCTAGCCAAGGGCAGCGGGGGCTCTGCGAAGAGCCATAGAAAGGAATGGGCTCCAGATCCTGCATGCCTGCCCGTCTGTCCTTCCTCCGGCAGTCACCCAGAGCCCATAGATCAGTACCTGACCTGTCTGCCTAATCGGCGGCCGGCTTTCCCTGTGGATCCTGAGAAGGCACCTCTGGGGCCGGAAGTTCCGCCTCCCCGTGACGTCACATCACTGAGCCGCGCGCTGCTCTAGGAAGCTGACGCGTTTAGGGTGCGCCGCGTGCTAGAGGATGGGAGATTTCTGACCCAGGCTTGGGACCGGTGGTCTGGGTCTCCTTGGACCGCCCAGAGGATCAGAGGTTCTCCCTTCTCGTTCATTTGAACTTTATCTGCCTCTTATATGCTCTCAGCTTCCCTTTTCTTTCATTTGTTCTTCATTTCTCCCTCTTTTTTCCTCTGCACGCTTTTCCCGCTTGTATCTCTTTCCTTTCTTCCCCACATTCACAGGAGTGGATTCTAAGTTGATCTTGATTAGCATTAGTATGGCCAGCCTCTGATACTTTAGGAAAATGCTAAAAGTGTCTATTACAGAAGTATATCTTAAACTTACCACACTCAAACTGGTGTGTTTGTATGTATATATAATATAAAATCGATATATATCTGTCCAAAGATGCACTGATGCCCTATAGTGAATATGACAGTCTTATTGTCAGGGGAAACAGACAAGTAGACTGGCAAGTCATCAATGACTCATTTCAGGTAGAAAAGAATCCTTGGTCCTTTTGTATTTAACATCGCAGTGATAGATACCACCATCTGACCAGTTGCAAGTAAACTGGTACCTCTTCACCTCCTCTCTTTGGTTAGTTCTACTTTAGGTAACACTTAATGAGTTTAGGAAAAGCCACTGGCTGTGCTAACAGTTTTTATGAGTGAATTTGTTTTTGATCCCCATAGAAATCAAATAAGGTCAGTATTAACATAGGACCATTGAGTCTAGAAATGTAAATACATATAATAAATGATTGATTACATTACAATGATGTTACAAGGTACGTCCTTGGTGTTGTCTCTCATTACTAATGTACAGTTTAATTTGTGTGTGCAAAATTCCAGTGAGTGTGGTTCACGAATGCAGCGTTTCTTTCAATCCTTGCATATACATCTGTGGTGCATTGCTTCTAGTGATTTATATCTCAGATTTCATTATGCCTGTACCAGAAAAAATTAGCCAAGGGGGTTCAATCTTTCTTTTCTTTTCTTTTCTTTTCTTTTCTTTTCTTTTCTTTTCTTTTCTTTTCTTTTCTTTTCTATCTTTCCAGACCTTATGGTCACACAGTATTATCTTCATTTTATCCATAGTGTAAAATGAGGCACAGAGAAATTAACTTTCCCAGGGTACCTTGGCAGAGCCAGGCTCTACCCCACTTCCCCCCGACTCCACGGACTAACTCCAACACATAATGCAAGATTTATTTTCAAATGGCTTTTCCTGATGCTTCAGGTGTGGTGAGGTGTTCTCCTTTATACTCTTGTTTAATGCACCATTTGCATTCTTCTATTAGGAGGCTCATTTGTCTTTCTCCGGTACCAGACTGTGAAATCCTGGAGGACAAATACAACTTCCTTCTCTTATCTTTGTATTCCGTACGTCTAGAATACTGTCTGATACATGGTAAACATGCTGTAAATCTATGTATAAATGATTCCACTCAAGTAGTGGAGTGGAGTGCCCTGTGAAGGCCACAGAATCCATTTGGCATATGTTCTAGGTAAAACTGCTTTGTGGACCTTCTGTGTGTATATCTTCCTTTCTACATTGGTTTCCAGTTCCCAATAAGATAGGAATTACTCTAAAAAATGTATTCTATATCAATCCTTAAATAAGGACTGTTAAAATCCTTTCATATAGTTCATCACAGCATTCATTCATTCTTTATTCCAAAAAATACATATCAAGTGCTTACTATGTGCTGGGTATTGTTTTGAGCACCAAGGACAAAACAGAAGGAAGGATCTTTGCTTTCTTGGAAGACAAGCAGATAATAAATATATACAGTAAATAAGATATAAGAAAAGAGTAAATAATAAAATTAAATGTCAATGTGAAAGAGAATGGCTCAATCAGGTTGGATTGACAGGCAACTGAGCTGAGCCTTGAATGACAAGGAGTCAACCAGAAGATCTAGTGAAAGAATTCTGGCATTCCTTCTCATTCTTTGTCTCCTTTAACCGTAGCTACCTAGTATTCTAGAACACTGTCCTTGGCACTCTTTTCTATCTTTTCCTTTTTTCTCTTTTTTTCAGAATAATAACTGGCACAGAAGACACTCTTTTATATCTAAACTCTCTCCCTAGGTGTTTACGTCCAGTCACACAGCTTTAAATACTATTTGTAGACAGACAACTCCCAAATCCACATCTTTGGCACATACCTCTCCCATGAGTTCCAGACTTACAGATCAAACTACCTACCCAACATCTCCATTTGAAAATCAAATAGGCAACACAAAGTTCACATAGCCCACACAGAGTTATTGATCTCCCACTCCAGGGGCAGGAATTCATCCTGACCACAGTACAAAGTGGAAATGGGATCTGTAAGACAGCTGGGAACCCAGGCAGAATTCTCTCTCCATACCTTGACTTCACTTCTGTCTTGGCATCTGTTTCATCATTCATTTATCTACAGGCTACACAACAGAATATGACTGTTTATGGCTTATGCAATGTATTCTGTAGATTGAGGAGTCATTAGTGCTGTTTAAATAGTTTCTGCTTTCTACCTCCTAGACACATGGTAGGAAGGACTTTCTCTACAGTTAGGTGAAAGGGTTGGGGGAGGAGGGGATGTGAGCAGTCCTGGCCAATAAATTGTGAGGAAAAATGGTATGTCGCTTCCAGTATGACCAGATGATTACTTGTGTGAGATCCTCCAAAACTTCACTTTTTTTCTTTTAGCAAGATGATGTCAACAATAAAGGTAGTATCAGTCCCAACAGGCTGTAACTATCCTTAAGTAGCTGTCATTGCATAGAGTCTAATCACTGTGTGGTAAACACATGTCTTGGTCTGTTTGTGTTGCTATAACATAATACCTGAGACTGGGTAATTTGTAAATAAAAGAAGTTTAGTTACCTTATGGTTCTGCAGGCTGGGAAGATCAAGGGGCTTGGTGCCAGCATCTGCTTGGCTTCTGGTGAGGGCTTTGGTGCTGCATCATAATATGGTGGAGAAGGTCGAATGAATGAGAAGTAGACACTTGTGGAGACCAAACAGGAGGAAGAATGCCCCTTTATAATAACGTACTCTTGTGAGAACTAGTCCAGTTTCTGAGATCAAGAACTCACTTATTATCACAAATTTCACCAACTTATTCATTCAGGATCTGCCTATGACCCAAACACCTCCCAATACCACTACATTGGGTATCAAATTTTAGTGTGAATTTTTGTGGGGACAAACCATATCTAAACCATAGTAACACATATAATGAAAAAGAAATAAACCTTTGTTGTTTAAAGCTTCTGAGATTCTTGCTGTTGTTACTATAGTACAAATGTAGCCTTTCCAGATTGATACAGAGAGACAGCCACACAAATACCCTTTGATTTTAATTCCAAATACCCAGGGGAGAATTTCTGATAGGCTCAGCTTGGTCTAGTGTCCAGCAATTGTCCAGTCATCAATGGCAAGTGCTTGCGGTCACATTAACCCTCTGCCATGAGTAGGGGGATGGTAGTGAATGGGCAGACATTCCACAAAGATGTCTACCATAAGTACAAACAACAATAAAATTAGACCTTTTATGGACTGTTTTTAAAACAGTAAATAACACATTTTTACCTTTTACATAAAAATTCTGGACTTTCATTACTCATTCATTTAATGGTGACTATCTATCACACTCCAAACATTCTTCCAAGCTGAGGACACAAAGGCAATCCAAAGGGAAATGCCCTTGCTCTCACAGACACACAATAAAGAAATTAAAGTAATTCATATACAGTGACAGTGCAAGGTCTACCACTCTCGGAAGGTGCCTTGGAAGGGCACTTCCTAACCACCTCTTTTGGTCTTTACCCAGACCCAGGAACACTTGACTTTGAGAAAGGTCTCTGGAGTTTGGTCTGGGTCACAACCTGGGGATGCCCACTTTCTGGCCAGATCAATAGGTTTCTAGGTTTGGGTCTGACTCAGATCTTGGAGATGCCTGATGTCTGATCAGATCTTAGTCTGAATCAGTCTGGTCAGATCTAGTAGTCTGAGTTGGGGATGCCCCTCTGGGAATCTCTTTGATATGTGCCCATCTTTGAAAGATCTTTTCCTTTTCTTTCTCCTGGTTATTGTCATGGACAACATTCAATTGGCCCCACCTAAAGAATCCCCATTGGGATATCTCCTTAAGAATTTGAAAATTTTGGGACTTACCAATTTCCCACCCAAACATTTAGTCTTCAATTGCAGTACAGCCTGGCCACAATATAAATTAGATGGCCAGGAGGTTTGGCTCAAGAATGGATCTCTTAATCATAATACCGTTCTTCATCTAGACCTTCATTGCTGCCAGCTTGGCAAATGGTCTGAAGTTCCCTATGTTCAGGCTTTCTTTGAGCTTGCTTGACATCCAGACCTTCTCTCTGCTTGCTGCATGCTACTTCTTACCACTACATCTCTCCCACCATCTTCCTCTGATCCGGACGATGTTTCCCTTTCAGCTCCCCCTGTTCCCCCTCCATATTGCCTCCATCCTTTGGTGCTATTGTCTAATCCTTTAAACTCACAGTCTTCACTTTCACCTACTTCTTCTCCTTCTTCTTCCTCTTCTCCTTCTCCACCACTCTTGCCCAGCCATACTTGTTCTGGCTGGCTATTTTAAAATCCCTTCCCACATGTATACCAGTTATAACTTTGGGAGGTTGCTGGGTCAAAAGACATTATAAATTATTCAGAGCCAGTATGAAAATCCAGCCCTTTACCTTTCATGACTGTCTGAGGCCATTCACCCCTTTACTAACTTACATCCTGACACAAGGGAGCAACAATCCATCTTAGCAATTCACTTCGTCTTCCAGTCGACCCCTGATATTTGGCTTAAACTCCAAAAACTTAAAAAGGGGCCTCAAACTCCATAAGCAGAACTTTTCAACCTGACCTTCAAAGACTTTAATAACTGAGATGAGGAGAGGAGAGAGGAAAAGAGAGAACGGGACTAGCAACAGGCCCAAGAGCAGGAGGTTTTCCAAATGGTGGCTACCACTATAGGAGGAGCTTTTCAGAGACCAGAGTTACCCGAGGGGCTCAGGCAAGAAGTCACCAGGAACATGCTCTTCTCTGAGAACTAAGTCCTGTTTTGACTGTAATCAACTGAGTTACTGGAGTAAGGAATGCCCCAGCAAGCAGGCTCCATGGGACCAACTCCTTCAGGAATGTGCTGATACCCACCTTCCTCAACCCCTTAATTTAAAGGGACCTCAACATTTACACCCTGGAGACTGGATTTTACTTAAGGATCTCCCAGGAAAAACTGGGCCCCTCCAACCTTTGTGGAAAGGTGCTTTTCAAATAATTCTCACTACATCCACTGCTACTAAACTTCTGAGAATTCCATTCTGGATTCATCTTTCCCAACTCAGGCCCACTAATCCTGCAGAGGAACCTACTTTCACCCACCTCAAAATCCCCGAGAATCCATCTGCCTACACCTGCCAGTCCATCACCAATACAAGGCTTCGATTCACTCGACAGAAGCCCCCAAACCATGAGCTTTAATAATAAGCTGTGGTATATATGGCTTCTTGTTGCCCTTGTTCTCCTTATACTTCCACAAATGTTGCCACAACCCAGCTTACATATCAGGCCTGTCCCTTTAGGCCCGTGCTGGGAACCCTAATAATAACCCTACTTTCTGTATCACTGCACACAGCTGCCCCTTGTTTGCTTAATCACCTGTGGCTTAACCTGTTTTCTTTGAGTTTGTTTTACAGAAATGAATAGTACTGAGCAGACAGAAACAGGCGGTAGTCCTTCTCCATATCTGCCAGGCCACATTCCGAGAAGTCCAATACAGCCAGCCTAGCAGAGAAGAAAACACACACACACACACACACACACACACACACACTCACACACACCGTCTCCTGTTATCATTCTGCAACAATAACTTCTCTATCCTTTATCCCAATAAAAAGCCCAAAGCCCTCATCCTTGGGGATGGCATTCCTTCTTTCTTTCATGTTGTGCCCTTTCTTCCCTTGGAAAGTAAAATACATTTCTTGCTTCAAAACCTATCCTAATCATTGTGTTGAATTCTTTCTCATCCTGAGCTATGAGCTCCCCTCCCTAACAATCATATTATTTTAACCTTAAATACTTCAGCATGAATCTCTAACAGATAAGGACTTTTTAGAAAAGAACAGTAATACCTTTGTCACACCTTGCAAAAGTAATAATAACTCCTTAATATCTTCTAATATTAAATACATATTCAATTCATCAAAAATGGATTTGGCTAACTGCATTCTCATGGTTCTAATCTGGGCCTCTAAGGCAACAGTAAGTGTTTGCATTTTACTATGGGAGTACCTTAATATTATCATTTAATTTCATTGTAGAATCTCTGATGAGCTGTTTTAGACAGCATACCAAAGACAAAATTGAAAATGGAAGACAGAATGGGTAATAAAATTTCAGCCTTGAGCACAGCATGGCCTTGGTTTTATCAAATAAAAGTATTCTTCTGAACCAATAAATAATAGCCTCTGGGGCAATGCCCCCCTTGCCCATCAGAGGTTCCTGAAGGACATCCAAAGAACGGTTATCATTGTAATAGCCTGTAGGACTCTCCTAAAGGGTCTATCTCTTGAGGGATATAGACCGTAGGCTAATAAAAATGAAAAACAAAATCAACAGGCTGGAATATATTTTCCACTCCCACTGTTTCTTTCCATAGTGAAGGATCTCAATTGGTGTAACATTCCTGGCCTCTCCGAATCCCTTCCTCACTCTGCCCCAGGGAAAGTGGAGTGACTTGTAAAGTTTGGAAGACTAAATTATAATGCTTAAGTCATCTGTTTTCTTCTTGGAGTTAGCTTCCCATGGGAAGTAGAAGTCTTTGCTCTTCCATGATATAAGAATAACCTGGGAAAGTCTCCATACCATAGAACATTTCCTGCCACTGGGTGTGTAAGTCTGTCCAATTCTGGAGTTCACTTATCCAGCCCTTTTGGCTCTGATTCTGGTTATGGGCTCTAATATTGACTTTATCAGAATAAAGATGACATTTTGGTCTCCAGATGCTTTATTCCTAGTCTCATTTCTCTGTTTTTTTCAGAACCCAAATGGAGATGAAGTGTACTACTTTGGGGGTCCTCTCAAAAATATTTAAAAAATCATAAAATGTTATTTTAATATGCTGCTATATTCTATTTGCTAATAGTTTACATAGGATTTTGTACTGATATTCTTCAGTGAGATTAATTTTGGCTTTCTTTTAGAGTTTTTGTTACCAATATTATACTAGCTTCATAAAAATAATTCAGAAGTTTTCCCTTTTTAAAATTTTCTGTGCTTTGAAAAAATTTAAATTATATTGGAACTATTGGTAATTTGTATTATGGTAAAAATCACTCTTTTAATTCAGGTTCTCAGATTTATTTGTTTGGAGTTGAACAAAGTAGTCACTTATGGCTCCTTAAATTTTCTCTATATTTGTGGTTATTTCATTATCATTTACAATTTTTTTTGTTTTTGTGCTATTCCCCATTTCCCACTTGATCAGATAAGCTAATGGTTTATATTTACATATTTTTAAGGTTTTTTTGTAGAAGCAGTTCTTGTGTTAACTTATTAGTTCTACAAGTTTTTCTTTTAGTCATTTGATATGCTAGCAGATTTGCTCAGTTGAGCAATTGAAGATCACTGAGTGGACTATCCTTTGGATGAATATGTTTTCAGGAAGTCTCTTAGACAATGAAGTTATTCCCAATAATTTCCTGCCCTTCTCAGTCAGAGATTGTATTTTGGGCACCACTGACATCAAGCTTGGCCTCCTGGCTTGTTTTGGACAATGGAATGTTAACAGATGGTCTGGTGTGAGATTCTGCCAGTCCTCTTTTCTCCTTGCCCCAAGATCAGCATGTCCCAGATTGGGGTGTTCCTTTGTCCTGGGTCCCAGAATGAAGAAGAGGTGGGATTGAGGTATAGTCAACTGGTTAAGGACACATATGTGGAGCAAGAAATAAATCTTTGTTGTTGTAAACTGCTGAAATTTGGGGATTGTTTCTAATTGCAGCAAAAGCAAGCAAAACTCTCTGATACAGAACATATTAAATATATAGGTATAGATCCTTTATATGTATCTTTACATACTATATTATATATAACATATAACAGAAAATATGTAATGTTCTTCTAAGTATAAGATAGTAATATCTTTTGAACAAATAATGTGTAAGTACGTTTTATGGGACTTGAAACATAATTTTTGCTATTTAAATTATTATTATAAAATTTATAGTTGTGTCTTTGCTTTTATGATACATTTGCAGACAGAGTCTTGTTTGATGCCAAGTCTTTGCTCAAAAAAGTTCTCCTATTACAACTCTAGCCCTTTTAGGAAATCCCATTGTTCTACACTCATCAGCTTTGGGACATGGTTCTAGAATTCACTAATATGAAAAAAGACACTGCCTCTTCTTGTTTGCAATTTTTAAATTCTGATTTTATTACTTTTTAAAATTAGTGTAAATAACCTATAATCATAGTGACATAATGTATCTTTATAAATGTCTTTTACAGAGGAGAAAAATAGTTTCTGTTAAATATCAGATACACAAACAGTGTAAGATATGAAGATAATTTTTAAAAATTATTCTAAATAGGGAAAAGAAAATATGCCAACTTTTTCTTGAAAGCATCGTCAAAAAGTCAGGTAATATTTAAGGATTCCAAAGTGAGCATCATATTTTGATACCAGAGACAAAACATTGTACTTTTGATTTAGCAAGTTACTTACACAGTTTTATAAATACTTTAGCATTTATATCTCATGGGTAGATCTAAGCAAAAGCATATAAAATGCCAAAAATATTTGAAGAGTGTTTTTTGGTTTAATACGCCCTGCATTACATTGTCATTATTTTACATGGCAAAATTGGCATAAGTGAAAACTTGGTGTATTGTCTAATTTTGTTCTCATAAACCTCAATTCTTTATTTGCTAGTACAAATTTGAGACTTAGTATGCTAATCTCTGAGGAATCAAATATGCCTAGGAAGAAATAATCTGTAGGGAAACTGCAGCTATGGACCATATGATTTGCATTATTAGTACTTTCCATGTAATAATTCTACACACTGTTATCATTAGCAACACTATTTCAATCATGAATATCACCAAGTTCAGAAGAAATCATTTCTGAATTGTCTCTATTAGACCATGATCAAGAGGAAAAAATACAAGACTGAGTTTTCCTTTAGTGTTATATCTGACATTTTTAAATAGACTCATTTTCTGTGGTTTCATGTGACCTATTACATTTGTCACTGGATGGCAAGAAGGCCTGTCTTTCATTAGCCCTTCCGCTAGTACTTGAGAAAAATATCCTGGAAGAAAAAAAATTCAATCTCCAACCCTCCCACCCCCAGATTTGGGGGACATTTGATTTTTTGAGAATTTCAGTGAATATTGTCTCTAATTTTAGTTGAATACTCCTTACCATATGATGTTATAAGTTATAACTAACATACTAACCGCCTAGAAATATGTTTCTCTTTGATCCTAGAAATGGCTTTTGATTAAAAAATTGGCTCTCCATTATGTTAAGGGTGAAATAGGATTTAAGTGTGAGGGGAAAACTGATCTGAAAAAGACAGAACAAAAGAGTAGATCAGAGTTAAATTTGTTACTTTTTTTATCCATCTCTTAATTTTTTCCCTCCTTTCTGTTTAACCAATGTTAAAAGAAAAACTTTAGACAAATTATATTTAACAGAGTTTGATTAAGCAAAGAATGACTCACAAATAGGCAGTTCACCCCTCCCCACCCCCAACCAGAATAGATTCAGAGGGGCTGCACACTGTGCCGTGGTCAGAGAGGGTTTAAGCACAGAAAAAGGAAAATGACACACAGAAAATGGAAGTAAGGCACAGAAGCAGCTGGATTGGTTATAGCTCCAGGTTCTCATTTGAACACAGTTTGAGCTGCCTTTGATTGGTTAACACTCAGTGATTGGTACAAGTAAGTTACAGTCTGTCTACACATCCAGGTAGATTACTATGTGTGGAGAAACTTTGAGGCTGAACTTAAAATATGTAAGGAGGCAGCTTTAGGCTACACTTAATTTAACACCAAGCTCCAGTATTTACTGTAACACTTCTGCAGATCTGGAGTGTGTCTATACTGGGTTTGGTGTGTGTGTGTTGAGATATAAAAATTAAATCCTAAGCCCCCCAGTTGATTGAATGGA
Organism: Cheirogaleus medius; assembly: GCA_008086735.1. Lineage (NCBI taxonomy): Eukaryota > Metazoa > Chordata > Mammalia > Primates > Cheirogaleidae > Cheirogaleus > Cheirogaleus medius. Next base: position 159,897,519 of record VBSM01002608.1, on the reverse strand, counting down.
CCCCCTCTTGGCCGAGGGGAACCAAGAAAAACCTTAAAACTGAGTTCCTGGATGTCAGGATGTCACCATTGTGCTTTTTCCCCTGAGGGTTAAACAGAAACCAACCCTTTGGAAGGACTTTCTCCACCTCTGATTTCAACCAACCTCGTGACTGCCCCTCCCTTTTTGCAGTTTTGGTCCAACAACTGACCAGCATTTCTTCTTGATAAGAGACCACCGACCATGGAGTTGTTTTGACCAATCTCCGGAGGATGCTGTGCACAGAGAGGCTTCGTGTACTCTGCCTCACCTTTTGACATCAGAGGGCTGAAAACTCCACCCTGGGATCATGCTAATGCTGCCATTTTGTGAACATGGGTCCCGGGCAGGGGCATGAAGCTCAGTTGTGCATGAACATGTTTCTCCTTTCATAAATATTCATGACTCCTCCTATAGCTTGTTAAATATGTATATTCTGCCACCCTGATCCACATAAATTCCTGTTCTTGCTGGCTGCCTACAGGCTGCAACCGCTTATGAGGAATAAAGCTCTCCTTTCCAATACAAACCTGTCATTCTTCAGTTGACCCTGTGTGTGTTAGTGTGTGTGTGTGTTGTCTTTGCAAGGAAGCCCCAGTTATTTGTCTTGCTCCCCTGTCCTCTTCTCCCATCATGAAAGATGTCCTTAGCATCTGTTAGTTAGTCTATTGGGGTGGACCATTAGGGATGAGACAGAATTCCTCTTGCACCACTTGCGGATAGACATATCCTAGGGTAAGTGTCGAGAGATCTTTCAATTGTGAAAATCAGGCTGGGTCACTCTCATGTTTAAAATTGCTAATTGGCTCCCTCTTATCTAGAAGATGAAAGTCACACTCCTCCAACCAGTTTATGAGGACTGCATGATCTGGGCCTAAACTCCCATTCTGCTCTCATCTCTCCACTCCAGGAGTCTCAACTTCTTAGTTCCCCTACAAGATAAATTCTGACTCCTCCGTCTTTACACAGCCTGTTTGTAAATGTGGCCTGGGATGTTCTTTGCCAACCAGAAAGGCTAATTAATCTCTTTTGCTTTTTGTTTTGTTTTGTTTTGTTTTGTTTGTTAACGTTCCCTTTTTAGTAAAGCCTTTCCTGCCTGCCCCAGGCACCCTCCAGTGCTCACACTGTACTTTGTACATACCTGCTGAGGCAACATCCAACATCTACTTTCCCCTTCTTTCCTCATAAAAGATTCCTGAATTTATTTGGAGTGCCAGCATGCCCTATTCCCAAACTTGTGGCCGAATGATCAAATGCTGGCCCATGAAACACAAGCAGATGCTGAATTCCCAAGAAATCTTCTCAAAAAGAGAACAGGATGCCTGGCACTGCCCTGTTTTGTCTTTATACCCTTTTTTCCTTCATACTGCCTGGAATATGGATGTATTGGCTGGAGCTCCAGTATCTGTCTTGGACCATGAGGCTCCCTTGAGGATGAACACCATATATTAGAGATGGTGGGGCAGAACGATGGAGAAATCCCGAGACTGACACTGTTAAGCTGCCATACCAGCCTTGGACTATGTACCTCTAAAACTTTTTTTACTTGAGGGATAGACGTTTACTTATTTTGTTTAACCTAAACTTCTTTCAGTTTTCTCTTACATACACGAACTCTAATCTTTTTTTTTTTTCAGACAGTGTCTCACTCTGTCACTCTGGTGTCATCATAGCTCACTGCAACCTCAAACTCCTAGTCTCAAGTGATCCTCCCGCCTCAGCCTCCTGAATAGCTGGGATTACAGGCACTCACTACCATGCCTAGCTAATTTCTCTATTCTTTGTAGAGACTGGATCTCACTCACCAACTCTAATCTTGATGAATACATCTGAATTATAGCAATTACTGAGGTGTACAAGATTGGTTTATTTTCTTAAACATCTTTTTCACTGTATTATTTACTTGTAGGAGTGTTGGGGTTACTGTGTTTTATTATAATATAACTGTTATGCTGTGCCCTGCCAGGGCATGACTTTAAATTGATGAGACTAAGAGTCAATGGACCCTTGACTCAGCCTTCCCTCTTGAGTCCTCCCTTACTCTTATGATCCCTGGTTGATTCTTGCTGCTCCCAACATGCTGACTTCAGAAGACCTTTGCATACCTTCAGGTCCAAGATGGACACAGGCCCTCGCCGTCGTTCTTCTGAATAATGTTTAGAACAAGATGAAATACTTAAAATGGAAATACACAGAGAGAGCAACATGAATCTAGAATAAATTGAATTATAAACTCTGACATATTCTCACTTTGTGATTCACTGCAGGGTCCCACTCAGTCTAGGAACCATCTGCCTCCAGGAATAAAAATGTATTCTTGAACACTTCTCACCTGAAAGTTTCCTTCTGGAAATCTAGACTTTTCAAAACTCAGGGTCAGTGAGGGTGGAAAAGGCCTAATTATTTGTTTTATCAACTGAGGTCCATCTTATAGTTGTTCTGGTTTCATCTGAAGACATTGCTTTTTCTCAAGATGATATATGCCAAGAATGACCTTTTGGGAAGCACCTCTGAGACAGTAGGTGGTGTGTGTGGGTGAGAATCAAGTCCACCCTATATTATTGAGTCAGTAAATGCTGTAAGGGGCTGTGCAAATGAACCTCCCTGTCAGTAGGTGCTTATCAGAGGAACAGGCACCTGTGTTGCTTTTGGGACCCGTGACTCCCTCTTATCTCTTGGCAGAAGCACTTGCATACCCCAGCTGGTAGTTGGGGCCTCAGAACTTCCGGGTGAGTCCTTATTCTCTGCCACAGTGGAGGCGTAAGAGAGTGAGGCTGGGTGGGACTGGGTCAGATGAGTCTGCCTTCAGGCTCCACAAAAGCTGGTAGGGGCGGGGGCGGAGCAAGATGGCGGACGAGAAACACCGCCAGTTAGAGCGTCTCTGCAGAAAAGAAAGCTTCTAGAAGATATTAGAAGAAAGAAGCAAGTAAATGACCATACATCGGACGGGGGTCGGAAGGAGGAGTGCCGGAGAATATGGGAGACTCCACGAAAGGAGGTTGCGGAGGAGAACTGGAAGGAGAAACCTCCGG
>VBSM01002608.1:159854760-159894369 GCA_008086735.1 Cheirogaleus medius | reverse complement strand
AAAAAAAAAAAGCTGGTAGGGTAGCTGTCTCAGCAGGGGTCAAAGGTCCACTCCCAGGCCACCAGGAATGGGCTGAAGTGGCCCCACCAGCCAGAAAGTCTGCTTTTTGGGGAGGAGCTGTCTGAAAGTCACAGTCTGGCTGTCAGGAGCGAGTTTCACTCTTCTCCCCTCTCCCCTTCTCTGCAGTCTCCCGCCAGCATCTGCCATCAGGCAGGAACTCCAGCTAGCTGAGCTTCCCCACGCGTGTGCTGCGGCTGGGACCATGCTGCACTCTCTTTTCATTTCTGCCCATGCAGACTCCATCCCCTCCTGAGGTTAGTTCACAAATCTCCCCTCCACATCCTCAAGCAACAGTATCAAGTCCTGGGGGCAGGGGTTCTGGCCTGTGGGCCTGTCCCCAGGTTCCTGAAGATTGATCACTGACTGTGTCAGAGAGAAGTGTGCTCGTCCCGAGTGCCTGTGGTGTGCTCAAGCAGGTTAGATGTTCCTCTGCTTTGGCTTGTGCCCTTCTCTGATGCAGCAGCCAGGAAAGCAGCCCTGGGGAGGGCCAGTCAGCCCGGAGCTCTCAGTCCAAGCACCGCTTAGTTCACTGCAGGTCTTTAGGGGAAAAGTTTTGAGCCCCACTCTCTTGGAAGCTCTGGTGTGGCGGATGCATCAACAGAGGGGAAGCACAGTTCCTATGAGCCCCAGCTCCATTGTCTGTCTTGGCAGCCAGGGGCAGGGGAATGGAAGTAGAGGAAAAGAGTCTGAATGGAAGAAAGCTAGCACTCTGGTTGTCTCTGTCCCTCTCTCTAGAAGGCAGCCTGCCTGGAATATCCAAGGGTCATGCATATCCTTCTGGACCATCAGCCCCCTGTGGCTGCCACACTCTGGGCCAGCCCCTGGCTGTCTAGCTCCTTTTGAGCCTTACCTGGGTTAAAGAGCTGTGCTACCTGTTCTTGGGTTTGGCTTCTTAATGAGAAGTTTCCTGGGCAGTGGTCAGCACACCTCCCTCAGTACCCCTCAGCAGTAGTGAGGACTTTCTTCAGGGATTTTGATTGGCTTCTACCCTGCCTGCTCAGTGTGGGACTCTCACTCGATGTCCTAGGACATTCATAATCCTTCTAAAGTGGAAGGCAGCATCCTGGTCTGGAGGATCGGTGGTGAGTGAGAGCAAAAGTCTTACAACCTTAGGGTTAGGTTAAACTGAACAGAATCAGCTCAAAATTTCCATCACATCTCAGACTGTGGCAAAGCACGCCTCAATGTCTGACTACATATGTTGGGAAGTTGTTAGGGAGTTGCAAATAGGAGTTAGAGTTGTTGTTTACAGGGACACAAAGGTTCTAGAAGCAAGGGGTTGAAAATGACACTGTCATAAGTTGGTGAAAGTGACACTGTGCCCACCCATTGCACTTTATTTGGGCTTCAGCTTTTTCACCTTTAATTCTGTGTTTTACCTTTTTCCATTCTCTGGCCATGGCCCATCTGACTAGAGACCACCCCTGCTTTCTCTTTCCCCATAATACTTATTAGTGGAATGTTACTCATGAGGATTACCAGGAAAAATTGTCCAAGACATGGAAATGGGCAAATGAGATGGGCTCCTTTGATTTTCTGTCAACCTTCCGTAGGAGTAGACATTAACTTGTAATGCATGTGATTGCTGTCCATAGCAATGCAAATTAATTTTTTCTGGTAGAGATAAAATTGATTTCTGTAGTGTGTAAAACAAAAGCCTAAATGTTAATATCTTACTGAGCTTTAGAATATCAGTTTTATATCTATTAGCAAATTGATTTCAACATTACAAAGATATTTCAGATATATGGATTCCATATATATTTACCTATATGAAAAATTTTTATAAAATTTGCTCTAAGGGATCATAACATTAGATGTAAATGGAGAGAAATTTGGCTGATTGCTACGAGTACTAATTTTTTAAACATGGAACACTTTTTTCAATAAAATGGCTTTTACTGATTTGGGCTTAGTACTGTAGGACAAGATGTACTTATAAATCTAACAAGCAATTTTCCCAGATTCATGTGTATAGAAACACTGGACATTAGCAAATGTTGATGGAATTAGCTTTATTATGCGATCAGACAAAAACATCACTTCCTTCTTCTAATTATTATGCCTGAGCTGAGCCCTATAAACCACATTAGACTTTTTATTAGAATGGGATAAAGCAAGAGCTATCCAGGATAAAAAATAGCATTAGGAAAGTATTGGAGGTTATGAGCATTGGAATGATCTAAAGTGAGCAAACATTTTACTGCTTGGGCAGAACATTCTAAAGTGGAGCAGTGGAAGGTAAGGCTGGATAGATAAGTCAAATGGGCCTTCGAAATGTACCCTAAAGGAGAGTGAGGTGACAATGGTAATCCTGGAGTAGGGGAGTGGCATTCCAAACATAAATGGTTTAGGAAGAGCGGTATGATGTAAAGTGTCTGGAAGGATTGGATTGGGAGGTGGTCGGCCGGGGGAGGGGCACAAACTAAAACAGCCTTGAGAACATTCTGGATGGAAAATAAGGAAAGGATATGGGAGATTTTTCAAAGGTTTAGTGACCTTTGGAACAGAAAATGAAAATGAGTGTGATATCAGCCAGGCGTATTGGCTCACGCCTGTAATCTTAGCACTCTGGGAGGCTGAGGTGGGAGGATCTCGCGTGAGCTCAGAAATTTGAGACCAGCCTGAGCAAGAGCCAGTCCCTTAGCCACACATGGTGGTGCTCACCTGTAGTCCCAGCTACTCAGGAGGCTGAGGCAGGAGGATCACTTGAGCCCAGGAGTTTGAGGTTGCTGTGAGCTAGGCTGACGCCACGGCACTCTACCCAGGGCGAAAGAGTGAGACTCTGTCAAAAAAAAAAAAGTGTGATATTAAGGATGACTTTAAAAGTTTTAAACTTAGGAGTTTGGAACAACAGATTGGTGATGTCACTGAAAGGTAGGACAGACGAAATTTCTGTTTTCTGAGCCTTTTCAATATAAGGCAGGTCTGACAAGATACTCTTTTATATTGTATTGTTTTTTCTTTCTCTCTCTCTCTTTTTAATTTTCAAAGCATTTCCCCCAATTTGTCTCCTATGGCAGTCACAACAATCAGTGAGGCCGGCATGGCAACTGTCGTCTCACAACTGTCACTCTTACAGAATGAGAAACTGAAGCTCAGGGATGGTCCAGTGATGAAATGATTTATTCAAACTTCGGGTAGGTGGCCCAACTTACACTGTGTGTGTGTGTGTGTGTGTGTTTATCAAAGAAGTTGGTAAAATAATGTACAAACATCGTAGGAATTCAGAATAGTGGGCGAGTACTCATCAGGGAAGAAGGTGAGAGGGTTCCACATAGAAGGTGATTAAGGAGAGGAAGGGTCTGTGGGTATGGTCAGTACTCTTCTGCATGTGAGATATGGGTGCCGTGGACATGAAATAATCAGACATTAAGTGTCCAGGTATCTGGAACTTGACTCTTTAGTGTTAATACAAATTGAAAGTAAGGTCTTTCCTAGTAAAAATAGACATACTGTACAATATAATGTATTTGTCATTCTCTACTATTTACTGATTTGTGGGTATTTTCTGGTGTATAGTGTCAGGAACTCTCCTTTCTCTTTAAGGAGGGGAAATTCATTTGTTTAAACAAGGCGAGGTCTGGGGCCCAGCGTAGGGCATAAAGGTAGGGAGGTGAGAGAGCTGTGGGAAGATCTCTTCGGAAGAAGGACACTCCTCCACCCCTCCGGATGATTCAGAGATGCTCTTGTCATGGCATCCCTTGTTTGCTACCTTTCGGAAATACTGAGCAGCACTGCACGTTTTCTTCTCCCCATTCTCTGTAGGTCAGGGAAGTTTGGAAGGAAATGGAAGTACTAATCGAACCCCCATCAATTTTCATCTCTAAACACTTTGGTCATTAGAATCCAATTATTAAAGCATATTTTTTATCAAGGCTGTAACTTGCCCTCCTCCCATAGTTCATGGAGTTATGATGGAGACACCTGCCACTTGGGCTAATTTTTGTATGGCATGAAAGTGAGTTTTCGACACTGTCCTGTCATCTAAGTGAATGTTAAACCCCCTGGAGTTGCAATTTACAAAATTACGAAAGCAGGTTTAATTTGAAAATGTGGGACTTGAATTCTTTATGTGATTAGCAAATATTAAGACATTCAGATTTTCCTCATGATATAAACCCAAACAGAATACTATTCAGGATTAGAGATATTTGTTTAACAGAGACATGAAATTCAAATGATCATAATAGTTAATTAGAACATTTAAATAGTTCTTATCAATGCACAAGAGTACTTTATCAGGAGGTTATACACTACTATAGGGTGCCCGCAATGCTTTCTCTGTTTTCTAAAGTTGACCAGGCACACACATAGCTCATGCTTATCACACACATGGCTCTTTTGTAGCCACAACAGTGCCAGAATTTCACATAGTAGCCTTTCCATTTATCAACAATATTATAGATGAAAACAAAACTCAGATATTTGGAAAATCCCTCTTTCTAGTACCAGTATATGCTCCTGGATTTGATCCAGTGCAGTTGTTATTTCGGCACTTGGAACATTTGAAGTCAACTCTACAGACATTGCTCTGAGTAGGTCTACACGTAAGTGCAAAGATTGCATGTAGGCTCTGTCCAAGAAAGGATTAGTTTTCTATCAGCTAATTTTGGGTCTATTACTATCCAGACTTCACTGTAAGTTCTCTTATCTTCTGGATTTGGTAAATGGAACTGTTGATTAAATGAGAAAGCTGATGGGACATTTACCAGACAAAACACAATCTCCACTGCCAAAGACACATTTCAAAAAGTCATTGTAATTTTTAATGATTACGTGTGGAAGCCTGAAAACATAGCTTTGCTTAAAAAAAAAGAAAAAAAAACTTCCCACAAAAGCCTCCTAAAATTCACAATCTATAAAGTATATTCCTCCTTAATTTCCTTTTTAGCTCACTTCCTAGTTTCTAGCTGCTTTCATGGGTCTCTGCAGCTGGCACTCTGCAGAGTGTTTGCTTAATAAATATTTGTGCACTGAGACTAATCAAACTACAGCAGACAGCATATGAGGACATGTTGACAAATCTCTTAGATCTGAAATGATTTAGACCTGTGGTCCCCAACCCCCAGGCCGCGGACGGGTACCAGTCCATGCATGGCCTGTTAGGAACCAGCTACACAGCAGGAGGTGAGGGGCAGGCGAGCCAGCGAAGCTTCATCTGTCTTTACAGCGTCTCCCAATTACTCACCATTCCCTCCTCCACCCCCCCCCAAGTCCGTGGAAAACTGTCTTCCATGAAACTTGTCCCTGGTGCCAAAAAGATTGGGGACCACTGGCTTAGACTACGGTCTGATACCATATAATTTGTAACTTAAATAGATTTTAATATGGAGCAATAACGATTTAAATCTCTAGTTCTCAGGTGAAAAAGTTATTGTCTTCATAGTTGGCTATAAATATTGTAGGACGCATAAGCAGCAGTGCCAGATTATTATTAAATTAATGCTAAGAATGTGAAATGTTTGAGGGCCAAGCTATGGATAATATCAAAGGAAACTAAGTATATCGAAACTACATGATGTCTGATATGAAATATCTATGGAAAATTTGAAACGCCCTTCCTTTGCTTTGGCTCACGGTGGGTTTTAGATTGCATTCACGGATGTGGTTTCTGTCTGAAACCCACAATAGTCTTATGGGGCAGGCAGCTCAGAAAGTTCCTGTCCCTTTGAGGGGTGAGGAATCTGAACCTTGGAAGGGTTAATTGATCTTCTAAGGTTTTCCAGCATTATTGGCAGGTCTTAGACTGAAACAGACTTCTGAACTCTTCAGTGAGTACTCTTCTCTTACCCATTATAACATCAGGAGAAAAGAGAACTTAAAGAATAAGAAGAAAGAAAAGGGGAAAAAGAGTTCAATTTCATAGATTGTTACAAATGATAAGCATGTAGTTAATTTGGTGAACATTGGCATAGCCTTCTTGGGGGAAAAATGGCTTGATTTTTTTTTTAAAAAAAGTTCAGACACGAGGTGAAAATAAGCTTTGTGGAGTAATAAAACCCTTAGTGGAAGTAAATGGTAACATTGACTCTACTGATTAATAGGTTGATTTGCACCTCTTTCTAGAAAGATCCTTAGCATATGCTCCCATATGCAGTGAAATCACCAATCTTTTCAAACTCTGTGGGGAGTTTTCCTAGGGGAGGTACCTCTCTTCCTCCTTCTGCACCAACTAGACTGATGGTAGTGCTCTGGTTAACCAATGTGGGTTTCTGCTGTGACAGTTGTCAGAATCCAAATGGAGTCACTGTGTCAACTCCTAACAGCAACAAAAAAAGCCAGGAGGTTCTGAAGGCGGGCCCTCGTGCATGTGTCTATGATAGGAACTATTACACTCTCTGAAGGGTTCTTATGCAGTATGTCTGTAAGCAGAACTTTGTCAAGAACTTTCCAAACTGCAGCTTGCTTACTTGAGTCATAAGAACAGCTAGACCAATGTACAAAAAACTGTTGCCTGATAGATACATTGTGTCCACTAATGAACTGACTCCTGCAATATGCACCTGGAACCAGCATTCTCTTTGTCTTAAAACCACTTGAGTGTATTTCTCCTTTTGCCTCTGAAAGCTTCTCCTTGCCTCAGCCTGCTTGAATGTGCCATGATTGCCATGGTATGTGTATTCCAGATTGCAATCTTCTCATTCCTGAATAAACTCATTATGTTCAGACAACCTCTACCTGCTTGTTATGTATGTTGACATTGCTTACTGGGAAATTTCAGAAATCTCCTCCTGAGCTTTAGTTGTAGACCAGGGGAGAGGAGATGCTGAGAATAAAGGCAGGCACAGATGGGATGGGAAGGCGCACACTTGGCTGTCATCAGTACTTAAGGAATTCCCTGATGCAGAACCGGCCCAACACCATCATCCACTGTGGGCTAGAAGTTACTTTCCAAGGCCCAGATCTAGCAATGTGTTTTATTCTTGGAGCCTTAGAGAAAATTAACAAGTAGAAGAATTTTCCCAGGGCTGCAAATGACAGTCCTTTTCACGGCTGTGCTTCTGTCTGTCACCAACATGCTAGGGCTATGCATCTTGAACTGTAGGATAAAATCCTTCATTCTTACTACTTGGCTCTTAAGAAATTACTCTAGAAATCCAGTCATTCAGTTTCTAGTTCACTTTGGATCTATATGTACTTACTTTAATAAAAAAATCATTTTGGATAGTTAAGATTCTTGAATCTTCAGGGGGTGATTAACCCATATTTCAAGATACAATTAGGGGCTTCATCAGGCCGTATGAATTCTTTGTAAATCCCACTTGAATTTCATAGTGTGCTGGTCTATCTGCATTAACAGAGTCATTAAAATTTAAGTTACCTCTTTGTTTGTCCAGAGAGAGCTAACTTACATTTTAATGACTCTGTCAAAAAAAAAAAAAGTAGGTTACTAGGAATAAAACCTGGTGAGAATCTGTGCCAAGGGGAGGCACTCTTCCTTCAGGTTCCTCAAGGTTAAGAGAGCTTTGCATTTTCCCTGGCGCTGAGGCCGGGACTAGGGCCAGGGCCAGTGTTGCCCCATAAAGCAAACTTCTTAGAACACATAGGGGCTTTAGGAAGCTAAATATAAACCTAATCATGATTGGAAGAAATTCTATTTGTGACAACTCATGACTGTAAGTACAAGTTAGCCCAATCTTCTAGCTACTATCTTGAGCAACCTGGCTTTTGCAAACACCCCTTAACCCCCATCTCTACCCTCCCTGAATTCCACTGGTTGCAAAGGCATTCATGTACATACGCACTTAGGTCTATGCCTTTTCTAATGGTTCAATCCATTTACACATCAGTCTTCAAGATCTAGCCCACCTGAGGCTGTTGTGAGGCAGACAAGGATAGAAAAGAGGCACCTTGGCATAAAGCTCCTGGTCAGACATCTTTCCAGGTTGTATTCCAACATCCACACTAGCTGCCAGACAGCCTTCCCAAAACACAAATCCAATCATGTTGCGCTCATTTAAAATTCTCCCGGTACGCTGCTCAGCTTTATCTCCCACCTTTCAATTCATGCACACTGAGGACCTCTTATGTTTCTACATCTTTGCTTCTGTGGCACCTTCTACCTGGACAAACAAAGAAATAAACCTACTGAAACTTCAAGCCTGTTTTCATTTCTTTTCTTCTGTGAAGACTTCCCATGATTTTCTACCTTGCCTCTACTTCTAAGACAGATATAGGCTCACTCATCTGCCTGTGCCCACAGAACACAGTGTTTACTTGCAGATTACTCAGTGATTGTGATGTACGTGGATCTGCACACACGTTTTAACTATATTTTGAGCTTTTTATGGGCTGAGCCATGTCTTCTTCCCATGTTGTATAGTATTAGCTCTTAGAAAATGATAAATTAATAAATTAAATGAACAAATGCAACAGTCCCAGAACAACCACAAGGTTTCTGGTTATCTGAGAGTTCTCTTTATGGAAGAGAATGTTCAGAGTGTCCTGAGTTCAAATAAATTTTATTTTGTCCTGACTCCCTAAGTGGAGATTAAACACAAAAATGTTGAGGGTACGGAGGAGTCAATAGGAAGAGTCAATGGATTGCAGACATTGCAAAAACTGAGGTCACCATAAATCTGGACTTTTAAGCTTTGTAAAACTTTGAGTGACATAATTTTATTCTCTTAAAGGAGAAACCATAAGTGAAAGAGTACCGGGCAGGTAGCTGATGCTCAGCAAAGGTAAGGTCCCACCTCTGTGCATTCCTCTGATGAACTGTAATCTACGTTCTCCTTACACCTACTCATCCATTACTCAACAAATGTTTATTTGGTATCTGCTCTTTGCCAAGCCTGTGCTAGACTCTAGAGATACAATGGTAATACTGGTGGGCATGATGAGTTGCCTTCGCAAAGCTCCTGTCCAGCAGCAAACACTGACGTTTCCCAAGGATTCCCTCTTGCCTGTGTTGTCTTCTATACATTCTTCCTGGAAGATCTCATTAAACTTTTTGGTTTTACTTTTGCTTTATAAACACTGATCATTTTATTTCTACCCCAGATCTCTCACCTGAACCCTGGATTTGTATATCCAATGCTAATTAGTCATCTCTCCCTAGATGTGTCTCAAGCACCTCACATGCAGTACGCCCATGGCTTACCCCATTATTTTCCTCCTAATACTCAATTTTATTTTCTTTATGCCAGTAAATGTCATCATCAATTACCTATACTCCAAATCCTGGAACCATCAACTTTAATGAATATTTATTGAGTGCCTCTCTTGGACTTTGCACTGGGAAAATATTTTGATCTGTGTTTTTGCTCTTTGGCTTTTTCTTCTTCTTTATACCAGTCCTTCACCCCCACTCCTCCATGTCCAACCTGACTTCAGTTTGATTAGTGTGATTCCTACAAAATTTCTCCCCATCCCCTCCTCTCCACAGCCAGTGTCTAGATTAAAGTTTTCAATGTCTCCCTTTCACCACTGAGCTATCGTCCTGTCCTCTATATCTCTACAGCAGTGGTCCCCAACCTTTTTGGCACCAGGGACCAATTTCATGGAAAACAATTTTTCCAAGGATTAGAATAGGGGGAGAGGGGGATGGTTTGGGGATGATTCAAGGGCATTACATTTATTGTGTAGTCACACCTCTCTGCCAACGATAATCTATATTTGCAGCCTTTACCCAGTGCTAGCATCACTGCCTCAGCTCCACCTCAGATCATCAGGCATTAGATTCTCACAAGGAGCACGCAACCTAGATCCCTCACATGCACAGTTTACAGTAGGGTTCGTGCTCTTGTGAAAATCTAATGCTGCTACTGATCTGACAGGAAGTGAAGCTTATGTGATGATGCGAGTGATGGGGAGCAGCTGTAAATACGGATGAAGCTTTGCTTGCTTGCCCTCTCGCTGCTCATCTCCTGCTGTGTGGCCCAGTTCCTAACAGGCCACAGACCATATATAGGTCCACCGCCCTGGGGTTGGGAACCACAGCTCTGCAGTATATTCTGAAGTCTCTGATGGCTCCTCTTTCTTACAGAATAAATTCCACCCTCAGCTTGCCATCCAGAGTCCTGCACAGTCTGGCTGTGACCCATTCACCTGGCTTTGTATCCTTCTATGCTCTTCTCCACCCCAGAACCTTGATTTCCAGCAACATTGGTTGATTCATTTTTTTAAAAATAGGCCCCAGTCTTTTCTACCATGGTATCTTGCTTGAGGTGTTGATCTCTTTGGAGGGTCTTTCTTATCTTCTGTATTTTTTGAAATCCTACCCAGCTCCATCCCCCTTCCTTACAGTTTTCCCATATCTCCTTAGACTATAGTCATTTCTGCCTCCCCTACTCTTCCAGGGGGCTTTGTTTGTATTGTAGTGGTCATGGCCAACCAAGAGAGCTTTGTATGAAGTGTTAGAGGAGCTAGGCTCTATCTAGAGTCAGTCTGTCTGGTTCCACCTTTGTTTTTAAATAGCACATTATATATTTGACCACAATCCCCAAGATCTTGGATTGTTACACCCTAAATCTGTGAATACAGAATATCCCAAACCAATGAGCTTTTGGGAGATTTGCTGCTTGTCTTAGTTAAAAAGAAAAAAGTTATTTGGAACACATAAATGTCCTGTGAAAACAAAACAACGCAAAACCTTGTACTAAGTATGGTAGAATTGTTGTGGGCGTTTAAAGGGCAAGGGCAGGGAGGGGTAGCTGGAGAGAATGATGAAACAACATGATTGTAGCAGCGATAACATCAAGGCAGGTCCCTACGTGATCTTCATGCCATTTGAGGGAGCACGTTAGGTAAGCGTCCTACTTTGCCCCAGCTGGTGTGAAATGAAATAACTTGGCAACAATTACTGTGCACACACATGATAACATGGGGCAAGAACAGATGTAGGTAGGGTTAGATCTTTATCTGGAGTTGGATGAGGTTTAATCCAGGGTAAAAATCAACAGACTGAAAAAAATACAGAAAGTAGAGCATAATTTGGGCTAAAACAATAACAAAAACTTTGTCTTCTCAATTATAGTTTACCTCTTGAATTATGTGGATAATAATTCCAAATTCTGATTTTCTGTTAAAGCAATGAACATTAAAAGTAATACTGACATTTGAAGTCATTCATACGATGGGAAATAAAGCCATCCACTGATCTTGTTGCACCAATGAAACAAGCAAATATTTCTCACCCGAAGGTGTTATTTAGTTATGAGGTCTACCTGCTACCTGCTCTGTGCAGTTGTCCCTACCTCACCTGCCACCTGCCTAGGTAGTCTCTCCCTTCTCTGGGCTCCCACAGCCTCATGGGCATATATCAATTACCGTATTTTCCAGACTGCATCTAATTGTGTTTTTTGTTTCCCCTCTAGACTAAGCATTCCTTGGGGATCTTCAGGCCACTTCTTAAATATTTTTGCATTTTTCCCTACAGTGAAATTCCAAGGTTTGTTTGCCTTTTATAATTACGTTTATTTAATGAGGAAAGGAAGCAGAGTGAGAACTTGGAGGAAGAGTGTGAGCTGTTTCAACTGGAGTCTTCTCATGCCAGGAAGGAAAGAGAGGAAATATAAACATCAAACGAATGAGAGCCTGACAGTCCTTTATAGACGGACAGCATCTGCTGAGGATCTTTCTTAGGAAGGAAGACGTCGACTGGGTGATGGTAAGTTAGGGCTTCACAAGAGAGCTGCTCAGGACTCAGAACTGCATCAAACCACACAGCTGCCACGGCCAGGACACTGGAGGGGAAATAAAGCGATGCCTTCCCCAAAGCGGGGAACAGGATTCCTCTTCCGGGTCACCAGGCTGGCTGCCTTTTGGTGCAAGCAGAAGAGAGGCTGCACTGGTAAGAAAGAGTCTGAGGGGTACTGCAAGAGTTCTATACTCCCCTACCAAGCAAGCTGTCTTTACAGAAGATGCTGGGGGTCCACACCATGCCATCCAAAATTCTGATATTCCTCAGCAAGAGTCAGCACACTTTTTCTCTCAAGGGCTAGACAGCAAATATTTTTGGTTTTGCATCGCAATTACTTGACCCTGCCATTGGAGTACAGAAGCAATCATAGCCAATATGTAATCAAATGAGCATAGCTGCGTTTCAATAAAACTTCGTTTATGGAAATTGAATTTTGAATATCATGTAATTTGTATGTGTCACAAAATGTTATTCTTCTTTTGATTTTCCCCCCCCAAATATTAAAAAATGTGAAACCATTCTGAACTCTTGGGCCATATAACAACAGGCAGTGGGCTGGATTGGGCCCATGGCTGCAGTTTGCTGGCCCCTGCTCTGCAGTTTCTCCCCTCCGCCTTTAAAGAAAGGCTTCCCTAGAGGTAGCGGTCAACGTCCTCAGTCCAGTGTTGGGAGAGCAGGTGGAGGTAGGGCAGGGCCAGGAGCCAGACCCACAGTGGTTGCTGATCCTGAAGGCTTCTGAGAGGGGTTTGAGTGCGTTTTGGGTGATCTGACTCACATTGGGGAGGATGAATTGAGAGAGACATAGGCAAGAGATGGAAAGATGGTTCATGTGGCTACTAATACGGAAGTGGCCAGGTGAGAGATGGTAAAGTCTGACCTAAATTGAGGCCACATGGATGGGATCAGATTTGAGAGTTACCATTCATCACTGCAAATGCATAAATTATCTACAGTGCTCTCTTCTGGAGCCTTACTATACCACCTTGTTTCCCAAATGCCCGATGTCTGTCTTTCTTTTGTGTCACCTACAGAATTTACCAGAATGCTGGGCACTTAGGCAGCAGTAATGCTATGGTGCTATCTGGTACACTGTTGGATTAAAAAAAGAAATTTGGAATGTATATGTATATATATATAACACATAAAATTTACCATTTAAAACATTTTAGATGTACAACTCAGTGGCATTAATTACATTCACAATGTTGCAACCATTACCGTTATCTATTTCCTAAATTTTTTCATTACCCCAAACAGAAACTGTATCCATTAAGCAATAACTACCCCAGCCCCTGGTAAACTTTAATCTACTTTCTGTCTCTGTGAATTTGCCTATTCTAGATATTTCATGTAAGTGTACTCGTATAATATTTGTCCTTTTATGTCTGACTAATTTCACTTAGCATAATGTTTTCAAGGTTCATCCATGTTGTAGCAGGTATCAGAATTTCATTCTTTTTTATGGCTGAATAATATTCCATTATGAGTATAAACTACATTTGCTTATCCATTTATCTATTGATAGACACTTGGGTTGTTTTTACCTTTTAACTATTGTAAATAATGCTACTATGGACATTGGCAAGCAAGTATCTGTTTGAGTCCCTGTTTTTGATTCTTTGGGGGTATATAGCTGTGAGTGGAATTGCTGGATCAATATGGCAATTCTGTATTTAATTTTTTCAAGGAATCACCAAACTGTTTTCTGGAGTGGTGTCACCATCTTACATTCCTACCAGCAAAGCACAGGGTTCCAATCTCTCCACACCCTCACAAATGCTCATTATTTTTTTTTTTCCTTTTTCAAAAAAATTATAAACTTCACCTAGTGTGTGTGAAGTGGTATCTCACTGTGATTGGATTTGCATTCCCCTAATGACTAATGATTCTGAGTATATTTTCAAATGCTTATTGGCCACTTGTATGTCTCCTTTGTAGAAATGTCAATTCAAGTCCTCTGCTGATTTTTAAACTGGAATGTTTGTCCTTTTTAAATTCGGTTGTATTTTTTTTGTTTATTCAGGATATTAATCTTTTATCAGATATATAATTTACAAACATGTTCTCCCATTCTGTGTGTTGCCTCTCTTGATAGTGTCCTTTGATGCATAAAGTTTTTAATTTTAATGAGGTCCAAAAATATCTATTTTCCCTTTTGTTGCCTATATGAGTGTTGGTTTTGATCTTTAGAATGACTATTTGTAGATGTTAGATAAGAAGGGTGGGTTTGTGTTGCTGAATATTTAGATGTTTGAGTAACCCTGTCCCCCTGACTAGACTAGAAGACCTTGTTTTAGGGAGCTGGGTCCAGGGCACAGATACCCACTCTGGGTGGCAGAGGAGTCTGAGGAGAGAGCTGGGATGTCTCCTTGGTCTCATTAAAGAATGCTCCTCAGGCCGTTATTGTTATTATTATTATTTTTACTATATTTATATCTCACAGAAAGGCCATTTTTAAAAAACAGAGTCCCAGGCTATCTAGGTGGCTGACCAGGTTATCGGGGAGTTATCTTCAGCCTGCTTTAAATCCCTGTTTATACTCTTTTACCCTGTGCTCTTTGCCTTCTCAGATCCCCAGGCCCGTAGAGAATGAACGATGGCTAGTGGCTACGTTCTGTTCTACTCTCCACCAGTTAAATTTAATCTTCTAAGCACCTTATCAACTTCAATTAAAACTATTGTTTTGTGTAACATCAAGAGGGCATCACCTGAATTGTAAAATCAGTGATGTCATCAGCTGAATTGTCCTAAGGCTTCTAATATCTACAAGATGCATAACATCACCAGTTTTACAGCTAGTTTTTCTTCCCGGATAACCTTAGTGTTTCTTTTATTTTTTCATCACTGAAGAAGACAATACATTTGGATAATAAAGCACAAAACTCATGTACTTGTATGTATGTGTGTGCATTCAGATGAAAGCACTTTAACTTTGTGCGTGCAAGTGGATTCTTCAAGCACCCTAGAAATATCAAAAGTCATTTTTGCCCTTTCCAGACTTCAAATACAATTTCTTGCGATGTATAGGAAGCAAAAGCACACTCCCAGAGAACATCCAAGCACCTATGAAAAGATTTGGGGGTCCAATTCCGGGTACTGTTTCTCTCAGAGTAGATTTAAAGTTTGTGGAAACTGCCAGTATAGTGCTTTAATCAGTATAAAAGTTTAAAGACAAACTTGATATGATCCTCATATCCCATATTCATATTCCCATACAAGTGATATCAATATAGAAGTGGCCTGAAAGAGCAGAGTTGGGAAAATATCTGAGTAAGCCACTAGTCCTGCCAACTCAACACCAGGCCATCTTGACCACACATTTGGAACAACAAGAAACAAGTCTGAAGCCTTTGAATTCTGGGAATGAGGACAGCTGGCTTGAGAAGAGGAAGGGTGGAACCCACCAAGCCGCCATGGCTGATCCCTGGGGTGTGTTTCCAGCCTCTCTGGGAGGAGGATAAACAGAGCTCAAGGAGGCTGCGCGGACATTTATCAACAGGCAGGGGACAGCAAGGGTCACATGAAAGGGCAACAGAAAATGGGGAAAGACGGTTACAGGACTAAAATGCTACCAAGGACAGCTTTGTACAAGGTGGAGTGTGAGGAAGAAGGAGAAAAAAGGAGGAAGAATAGAGGTTTTCTTCCTAGAGCCTCCCAGCTATAAGAATGAACATGGATGTGAATAACTACAGCAGGAGAATCCACAAATTCTGCTCTGAAAGTTGGTATGTCTCCACTTCGATGTGGTTAGGAAAAGCCAGGGAACTGATTAAAAGTGCAGATTCTGACAAAGTCAGTTAAGCTGGGGCTGATACTCCACATTCCTAACAAGCTCCCAGGTGATACGATGCTGCTGGACCCCCTTGAGTATCAAGGCTATGAACTGAAGATAAGGTAGAAAAAGAATGAAGGAGGAAATGATGGAAGGTGGAGAGTTCTTGGCCCTAGCACTTTCCCTGCCTGTCATGTCCTGGGACCACTTCCAGGGGAGCTCCTTTGGATTCTTTGGCAACAAAATCTCCTTAAGTGGAGTCCACGACAGAATTCCCTCTTATACGAATTGTAGCCATTTTCTTCTCTCGAATTGTGTAGCAATGAGTGACACAGAGTGTTGTAGGGGCTTATCCCCCCACCCCCGCCGCCTTTTGTGGAGGGAAACACTGTGGCTTCAGGGTTGTGCAAACCTGGAAGCAGAGACATTAGCATTCCTGTCCCAAAGGGCTGGAACAGAAGCCACATGGAATCTAAGTAGGTAACTGAGCATACATGAGACATCTTTAAGAATGCCTAGAAAACCGTATATTTTTTGGTGAATCTGATGTGTTAGAGAAATACATGGCCCTCTAAGGAACCACACGTGTACTGCTTAGAAGAGACAGCACTGGTCACCTGTCTGCCTCAACAATCACAGAGGGGAGTGCAGCACCTGCCTTTTCCCCTCCCTCCTCCCATCCCAATGCTGGAGGAGCCAGAAGACGGCTGCCATCTGAAAGCCAACTAACCCCTCATTCTCCTTTCTCTTCGATCTCTACACACTCACTTCTTTTAAACCATGTTTCTGTGTATATTTCTTTTGCTGTGAATTTGTATGTTTATAACTTTTGCCAATTTTTCTATTGTTATAATGTTTCCTTGATTTATGAGAGCTCTTTATATGTATATATATATATATATATAAAATAATACAATTGGACCTTTCTTGAATGTGTGTGCTTAAAGTTTTGTTAACTAGACACATATGGCTTTCAAAGATTCAGATACTTCTCTCTGGGCATCGGTTCTGCAGAGCATTTCTGTCCTGTGGGTCCCAGTGTCCCATCAATACTATTGCTGCATAACAAAGCACCCCAAACTGAGTGGTGGGTTGAAAAAAAGTGGAGTTAAATGGATACCAACTGGCCAATTAAAGATCTCAAGAATACTGAGTGCCTCATGCAAATCTGATGCATCGCACATGCCGTGAATGTTGCATGCCTCCGTGATCTTTCTGTTCATTCCAATCCATGTTTAGCACATATGTGCTCTTCTTTTTTGTCTAATGTTTCTTATGTGATACTTCTGTGCTTAGTTTCATCTTTCTGTATGCATTTGTTTCTTTAATATTTTGTTATAGAATTGAATAATCTTTTTAAAAAATCACAAACATTCATTGCTTTCCCCAAGGCCATTTTTAAAACATTTGAGAAGCAACCTAGGAGCCACACAAGGTGTAGTCAAAAGGCTCCTTTCTTAAACTGAGGTTTCTTTCCCATTCATGACTAGATTATGATTTGGGGCCCCAGAGAGCGTGGCAGGGAAAGCCAGCAACATTCTTCCCTGTGAAGGCCCGGTTAAAACCCACATGTGAACTGCTGGGAAAGTTTACATGTTCTGACAGCAAGTGGGGACTCCTTGGAGGCCATTTCTGGCACAAGCCTCACTAGAGGTACGATTGCTCTGGAATTGAGGCATGGATGTGGAGGGCACCAGACTCTTACTGAACACACCTGTATCTTTGAGTGTGGTGGAGCGGTGGACGGTGGCACCTCCTACTCAGTTATGTGCTAATTCTATACAAAGTGATAACTGCAATTGAGATTAAAATTGGAAACAAATAAATCCCATCTGCCAACGTTTGTAACATCCCCATATAATTAATGGACAAAAGTGAAAACTTAAATTGCCCTCATAAAATGAAAATAGTTTTTGGGGTAAACTTTATCCCTTCCATTTAATAGAGATCATTAGGCTTTTATTTTACATCGAGAAGGGAGATCAAAGGCATTAAAGACCAATTATTTAAAATCAAAACAATGTTTTATTGGGTTTTCATGAATTAAAATAGATCAAGGACTTTCCAAAGCTCAGGAACAAAGTGAATAAATTTAAGAGGATGGAGTATAGAAGGGAAGAAAGTTAAAACACTGGAAGTTTTATACCTAAATAATCGTTCTTTACCTGCCTCCACCTCTTGGGTTTGATAGAAAAACAGAGATGAATTGTTTTCATTAGCTAAGCATATTCCAATGTTCTATTAGCTAAATGAAAATCATTATAGTCCCTGGTGGAATAATTTAAGCTAGTATTCTTTATGTGGCTCTGCATATAAACATCTAACTTCAGAGTTTTAACCAAGATCCAAATCAAACAAAATTTGTTAATTTCATCTTTCAGTAAGACATTGTTCAACTAATGCACAGGTGTACTCTTTGGAAAGAAGCCAGCCAGAAAATACTTGAAACTGAATACAGAGAAATTATCAAAATTTACTAAAGACCATAGGTTATAGTCTTAATTACTTAAAGAGCGATTTATTAAAATAGCCAGGAGGGGTTTTAGTCTCAGCTGAAATGTTTGGGTTGGTTCCATTTTACTTTCTCCTTATTCTAGAGTTTAAATCATTTCGTGTTTTATTCCCCCCACCCCACACAGTACCACATTGCTTTTTGCGTCATGCCAATAAATACAAAGTTCTTATTAGTTGAAATATGAACAAACAAGAAATACTCACTCACTGTCTAGGTACTCTTGATTCACATGTCTAAGGCACTTAGGATAAATGATACCCATGCCTCTTTGTTCTGCAAAGAGAGCTGAAAATCTCCAAAGATTAGTTTTTCTTGCAGAGCTTCCAATAATAATACTTGATTACACAAGGAATTGATATAATAATAGTTTCATATGATAATAATGCTTAGCCTTAAGCATTTGTCACCTTCAAAGTGCTTTAACTGTTTAATTCTCGTAAAGCCTCTGTGTAGTTGAGAAAGTCAGCAAGCAGCACACATTCTCACTTCATCGTCTTTAACCACAGAAGCTTGTTTGTCTCCTCCTGCACCACTTGGATCCAGCTGGGTTGGATGAATTGTGAAAATGCTTCCTTCACCATTTCATTTTGTCTTGTGTAAACCATGAAGCTGGCAGAGAGCTGCTCTGTTTTAAAAATTATTATTATTATTTTATGTTATAAACATTAGCTCAATTATCTTAACTTTACAAAAATATCTGGTGAGTTCCTTCTGTAAGACAATGAAACACAACTCCTGGGGCCTCTACCTTCTAATTCTGGAACACTAGATTTGGGATGTCCTTATCAGTTATTACAGAAAGTCCCTTTGTTGGAAAGATAGTCTAGAAATAAGAGGAATGTTGAAGATTTAAAAGCATTTCAAACCTTATCCAGATTAAAGAGTTCAGAATTTTTAAAAAACCAACATTTTTCCCCCTAGAGTTAAGAGAGTAATACATAAAGTATATTTAATACAATTGAAAGTTACTTAATTTTAAAAACGATTTTTAATCTTTTAAGAAAAGATTAAAGAAAATAATGATAGAATGCAATCATTTCTACTAAAGCTTATTACTCTTGACTCTGAATTTAGAGCTCTAGTTGAGATTTGGTTTAGAGAATTCCAAGGAGTAGTCACTATATCAGCCAGGATAGGATAGGTTTTGCTGCAATAACAAATTAATTGCAACATCCCAGTGGCTTAACATAGCAAAGGGTTAGCCCTGTGCTGTCTGTCCATTCAGCAAAAGGGTGGGGTGGAAAAGGGACCTTTGCTGCTGGGATCCAGCCAATGGATGCTCCACTATCTTGTAGCTAGGTCCATTTAGAAACTGCACATTCGCCGATGCAGGAAAATTAGATCTGCTTCTCTATGATTGGGTTCAAAAGCCACAGGTATCATTTCTGACCAGAGTCCATCAAGCACAATTCGGCCAGAGGAAGAGCAAATGGACCATGTGATGAGTATTATTGCCTCTGCCTCAGATACTATGTGATTTTTGTAATATTTTATATATGATAATTCATATATAACATATATTTATGCATAAAGCACATTATGTATATAATATAGTGTTTTTTATGTACATAGCATACATTACATGTATATTGACCTTATTTTACTTATATTTGTCTAAAAAATTGAATGCAAACTAAAAATGTTCGTTTCCCTTCTAATTTCCATGATCATTTCAGCAGAGTGACCCACTGGGAATCTACTTGCTCCAGTAGAAAATACAAAGAACAGTGGAGAACTGACTTTAATGTGTGCTCCATGGAACACTTTGTCTTCATCACTATAAGCCTATCAAATGAAGAGCTCATCACACGTGCCTTGCCTGCCCAGCCCAAACCCATACAGCACACTACACCACCGAGATAATTCTGACTGTGTAGCTGAAACAATAGGGTCTGGAGCATAGAGGGTAATACCCCTGTTCCAGCTGTTCACCAGATTCAGTGGAGAGGCAAGCCAGGATTCATCAATGCTCTGGCTGCGGCCCGCCATTTCTCAAGTTCAGAGTTCCACATCAAGGGAATAGTGTGCTAAAACAATAGCCTAAATGTTATTTAGTTGGGGAGAGGATGTGGCTAGAGGCAGTGGGTCTATTTTCAGGCCATTTTAAGATTTGTCAAACCACTGTAAGAAACCTTGGCTGGACCTCGATAGATGGAAACTGGCCTTCACTTGCTTCAAGTTCACTCTCACTTTTCAGTCTCTTTGACATTTTGCTTCAGGAAACATAATTAAGTGCAAGAAATCCAGATAAATAAGTAGAATGACTGCTTTTTCTTTTTAGGAGGATTTACTATATATCACTAGATATTTATAGCACTGTCTTATTTAATGTAGAACCCACAATGATTATATGAGGTAGGTAATAGATCTGCGTTATTGACAAAGAAACTAAGATCTAGATAGTTTAAATAAATTCACCCAAAGTGACAAGGCTATAAGTTGCAGAAATATGACATGAACCCACACACACTTATTCACTGAATGGATGAAAGGGCCTGATATGGCGGGGTCCGATTAAACTTGACCCCACCGCACCACACCTCAGCATCCCTGAACTTGCTCATGTGTGCATGCTCAAGGGAGCCTGACACTCCTTTTCAGCCATGGTCTGTCAAAATAAGCTCAGATCTCAGAGGGACCGTCAGAGTCTTTCTTTAATCTTGAAGAAAGCCCCCATATTAGAGGCTAGATACTTTCCAAACAAAATTTGTTCTGTGAAGTTTGGATTCAATCAAACGGCCACCCTTAAGGACCTAGGGGGCCACATGTGGCCTTCAGGCTGCAGGCTCCCCACCCCTGTGTAACAGACTAATACACAGGGCATCCTGGTTGAAATTTTGGTTCTAGGGACACTCATCATAGGCTCTGGAAGGTTGAAGTTGAAAGTTGTCTTAAAATGCTCTCTAGAATCTGCTATGAAGTCAAAGGCATTTTGCCCCTGAGAAGTTTATCAAGGCCCTTATGCCATCTGAGCTCCTTACTCACCACTCCACCACACACCCCAGCTGTCTGCCTGCCATGAATTGAATGTTTATGTCCCCCAGTATTTCTATGTTGAAACATGATGGTTTTAGGAGGTGGGGACTTTGGGAGATGATTAGGTCGAGAGGATAGAGCCCTCATGAATGGGATTGGTGCCCTTGTGCAAGAAATCCCAGAAAGGTTGCTCACCCACCCCACTATGTGAGGACAGATTCATCTATGAATTAGAAAATGGGTCCTCACCAGACAGCAAGTCTGCTGGCACCTCCATCTTGGACTTCCAGCTTCCAAAACTATAAGAAATAATTTTCTGTTGTTTATAAACTACCCAATTTATGGTATTTTATTATAACAGCTTGAAGGGACTAAGACACTGCCTTATCAGACAGAGATCTGAAGCCTGTTCACAGTGTGAAAACCACCTCTAATGAACATTCAAAGTAAAATCTCTTTAGAGGCCTTGGTTTTAAGCAGGTGCATGTGAGAATTCAGTAAATACATTTTATTGAATGAATGAATGTTTCTAAGAGGGAATTATTCCACAAAAAGGGATTTTTGGTGTAGAAGGCCTGGCTAGTGGAGTAAGATGGAGGTTGGAGTAGAAGTGTCCAGAGCTCCAGCCACAAAGTGCATCCGATCTGCCAAGAGCCCCAGGGGTGCTGCTGTAATTCTCCAAAGAGAAACCCTGGGGGTGAGGAGGAGGCATTTAGCATTCCTTTTCCCAGGGGCTTATTCCTGCTGGTGAACCCAGACCATGATGATGGCGCACACTCTCTTTGATTTGTTTCCTTTTTGCACCTCTCTTGGGCTAGCACAGATGTCTGCAGCCTGCAAACAGTGGTGAGGTTCACTCTTGAGCCAGGCCCAGCCCACTTCCCAACACTAGCCCCTGTGCCCACCACAGTGCTGGTCCCTTACCCTCTTGCTCTTGCTTCTTGGATTTCTTTGTCCTTCAGAGTCCTGCCGGTGGTCTGGGATTTGAGTTGTGTAGACACTAAGCAGCAGAGGTTAGGATCCCCTGGCTCAGGTCTGAAGATTCTGATTAGAGGCTTCTCTGGCCACCTGCCCACCAGCCTTTCTGAGCCCCTTAATCTGCATCCCACAAAGGTCTTCTCTGCTGTGGGTGGCGAACCACAGCAGGGCACCTGAAGGAGTCAAGTGAGGAGGCCCTTAGACCTCAGGTGGTTTAATCCTATAAAAATGAAACTTAATACACAAGATAGGCTAGGTAAAAATGCTTTTGTGCTGCATTAATGTCCATGCTGGACTCCCAATCCCAATGGGCTCAACTATAGTAATAATGGTGATGATAGTAGTAACGATAGCAATCCCAACAACCATGTGATAATAAAAGAGAAAAAGCAGGAACCAAAGGGAGAATCCTGCCACTGCCTGGTGTGTGTTTGTTGTCATTGCTGATTGAGCAGAAAACTAAGTTATGGGCCCTCTTTTGGTTCTTAAGATATGATTGCCTTTAGTTCTTTTAACTTATTTGTAATAATTGTTTTAAAGTGTTTGTCTAGTAAGTACTAATACAATGCCTGAGCTTTCTTTATTGGCTGCTTTCCTCCCTAAGTGTGGGCCACACTTTCTTATTTCTTTGCATCTTTCATAGTATTTTGTTAACAACTGGACAAATTAAATAACATAATGTGGAAACCCTGGAAATTAGGTTCTCTCCCTTTCCCATGGTTTGTTGTTGTTGCTGTTTCTTTTTCTTTTTTTTAAATTTCTTCAGGGACTTTTCTGAGCTATTAATAATTCTGTAAAGTCTGTATTCTTTGTTGTATGTAGACACTGCAGTCTCTGCCTGATTAGCTTAAATGTCAGCTAATAATTAGATAGAAATCTTAAATGTCTGGAACCAATAATTCTCCTAGTCTTTGCCTAGGGGCTTTGTGTGTGTGTTGTGGGTGTCTTCAAAACACAGTTAGATAGTTGACAACTCTGTCTTTGCCTTCAGTTTATGCTTTCCCAGATTCCAAGGTCAGCCCAAAGTGCCAGTTTAGGGCCTTCTTAGGTCTTTTATGAGATTGTATATAGCCCTACACGTGCACATGGCCTTCTAGATTCCCAGGAATATGTCATAGCTTTTCAAAGCCCCTGTGGACAGTTCATTCCCAAGATTTTCTTTTTAAGTTTTTTGATTAGCATATTGTTTTCCCCAACTATTGTCCACTGCCTCAAATCTTCAAGGTTAATCAATAGCCTCTAATTTGTTTTGACAAACACTCTCAGGGAAAAGGATTTTTGTAGCTGGCAAGATATGAGTCAGGTCAAATAGAGGCAGCCTTGAGGATGGGGTCTTTGAGGGAACCACCATATAGGTGAAATGACAGTTCTCTGGAATTAGACTTTGAAGGGGCTCCATCGCTATTGTACCCCTGCAGTGGCTGCCAAGCTGATGGTTTTTAGTGTGATTTCAGGCTGTTGGTTTTCAAAGTTACCATGGAGTTGGAGCAGGAGTGATGGAAACAGGGCAAGCTAAAATGCCTAAAATGTCTCTGTTCTTTTCACAATTCAGACTTCTTCTTGAACAGACACTCCCCTGATTGCTGCAAGTGTTTGGCTTTAAAAAAGCCTTTCACTTACTCTGAAAAAGCTGATTCTGACAAATTTTGCTGGTTTTCTCATTACTTCTAAGGCATTGAGAATTTTCAGAGGTCTTTACTCTGCTATTTTTGCTAATGTCACCCTTCCTTTCTTCCTTCCTTCCTTTCTGTTGGGGGAAGATGATTGAGAAATTAATGAGATGTGGCTCATAAGATCATTATTTTATTGTATTGCCCAATATTGATATATTAAAGACAGAAGCAGGAGTTTGCAGAGTTTTGCCCTGAAGGAATATGTAAACTCATTATGTTGCATATCAAGGGCTGCCTTGCCTTGGGTGGGCTCTCAAAGGTCCCGAATGGATGGGTTCCATGAGACTTCTCTTTATCTCAGGTCTGTGAGCCTCCCTGATCTTGAAAGACAAGACAGATATATGCATGGCTCACAGAATGGGAGCCAGAACAATGTGTGCCCTAGCCAAGAGACTAACCCCTGTGGTTATGAGCAATTTAGAATGTAGAGCTGGGCTTCCTGCCTTCTCCTGACTGTCTCAAATCCACAATAAATAGATAAAAGAAATAAAGAGCCACTCTATCTCTGTGTTACTCCTCTGTTAATTGATAGCTATCTCTTAGAACTTAGAAGTTACTCCTTGAAAGATTTTGTAACTGTTTGTTCACATAGATAGAATAGGTTAGAAATTGTAAGAAGCCCTTCAAAAAACTTTTAACCCAAACGGAAACTACCTGTTGATATATAAATCTGTTACCCTGGCAACTGATAATTGATATCTGTGATTATAAAAATTTATGTGAATCTAACCTTGAGGCTCTTCTTCTGACGGAGATGTAGAGGAGACTCCTGAGTACCCTCACTTTTTCCTAATTACTTCATATAAACCTATAAAACTATACCTTCATCTCTGTGTATTCTTTTATTCTCTCTATTTCCTATTAATTTCTTATCCTCTGTGGCGACTACTACCTAAGGGACCTGGTTTCGCGGGGAGAAGCAGCTGATCTTCTCACGACCTGCCTGAATCTTTCTTCTTTTAATTTTTTCAAGAAACATCAAGGAGGCACCATGGCTGAGGCAGAGAGGGAATGCTGAGGTCGGAGAGGCAATAGGGGTGCCAGAGCATGTAGGAAGGGCTGGCCTTGAGGCCATTGTAAAGAGTCTGGATTTTACTCTGATATGAAACCGCAACAGGGATTTTTCAGTAGATATATGACACAATATGAGTTGGATTGTAACATAGTCATTCTGGCTGCTGGGTACAAATTATAACATAGGGAATCTGAATTGGGAAAGAACAGAACCAGCACTCTCTCAGAGAAATCCCAAGTCCTTTCCCTGGCCTGCAGAGCCCTGTGTGGCCTGTCCCTGGCCACTTTGGCCATATCTTATCACTTTACTCCTTTTTAACTCCACTCTAGCTACACTGGAGGACTTAATTTTTGTCAAATGATGCCCCTGCCCCAGAGGCTTCACACCTGCTGTCCCACCTGCCTGGAGCACTTTTCCTGCAGGTGCTCACATGGCTCATTCTCTTCCTTAGGATCTTTGTTCAAATGTCACTTTATCAGAGGGGCTTCGTTGACTGTTTTATATGAAATGGTAACTCTCTCCCCTCAACGCTTCATCCCATTACCCTCATTATGTTTTTTCAGAGCTCCCATCACCACCTGACATGCTCATATAAATATATGCATATATATGTCAATCTGTCTGGCATTGGGAATAGAGCTATCCCAAGTTCCTCTTTTAGCCTCCAGGAGGGAGAGGAAGTGATAGAAGAAATAATTTCTCAGAGAGAAGAACACGTGACTTTCTCATTTTCAGAAAGCCTCCTTCTCTGGAAGCCCCTCCTTATGGAAATCTCCTCTTCAGTCTTATAGGCTACCCAGTTCTAGGGCATTCTCAGGTTGAGTGAAAGTATGCTGAAAGAAGAGCCAGGGATAAAAGAGGGCTTCTTAACTTTTGGTTCTGGCCGACACAGAAAGTCACTGGATTAGTTAACGTACCCTTCTCTAACTTCTGTAACAAGTGATCCTACAGACTCAGCTGCTTAACACCATGCAGGTTTATTTCTTACTCACATAGTCTCTCATGTGGATTAAATGGCTCTTCTTGGCCATGCTCCTCCATGCGGGAACTCAGGAATCCTCGTTCCTTTCATCTGGTGAATTCATCCTGAATATGTGGTCTCTGAAAGGAAAAAGAGAAACCCTGGGGAAGGCAGACTGGCCTTTAATTGCTGTAACCCAGGAGTGCCACACGTCACTTCTGCTCATATTCCACCGGACAAACACAGTCACGTGCCTCCCCCTAAGTATAGGGAAGGCTGGAAAATGTTGTCATCTTGTATGCTCCAGAAGAGGAAAGTGAAACAGTATCTGGCAAACACAGCGCTGTTTCTGTGCCAGGATCACTTTAAGAGTGCTGAAGGGCAGCTCTTCTCAGAGTCTGCCATGGGGTGAGCCGGAGGTGAGGAAGAAGTTGCTGACTGCATAGGACAGGTTCTTCAGGTTCTTGGCAAACGGCGTCCAGCCCTCAGTGGGATGAGACTGGTGGGCTCTGGCTCAGATAACCATCTCCCCTGGAAGAAAACAATTTCCCTGACATTTGAATCCCTGCAAGCTTCAAACTTCAGTCCTCAATGACATGCCCTGTAGGGCATTTCCTTAGCAGTATCAAGAGTCCTGGGGCCATGTTCACCAGTGTCTTTGAAGGCTGATATTGGGAAGCTCCTCAGGTGGAGCAGTTCATTTCCATGGTGTGAACAGCAGCCTAGAATCAGGTTAACTTGGCAACTTGCATCTCAGCTTTGCACTGGGTTGTTTCTTGGAGGTATATCATTCCTTATGTGTTTGTGCAGACTTTCCTTTGAGGGAACATCCCTCCTCAACCTGACAGTCAGGTTATGCACAGGCCTGCTAATACACTGTGCACCAGTTAAAACGTCCAATGTGGAAAGTATTATAACAGCTATGCAACCACCTTTGATTAGAAGCAGCTTTTGCTTCAGATATGATCTGTGTTACCAGAAAATTGAGCATATGCAAGGGCTGGCTTAACTTCTTTATTCTTTTCCCTCCTCTTGGTTATCATTTTTTAACCTTGGGAGGTGAACTGTAAAGCTCTGAGTTCCCTGCAGAGCGTCCCATGGCATGTACATTGAGGAGCAGAGATATATAGGTACATGAAAACCATTTAGAGTAGCAAGTAAGCTTTTGAGCATAGAATGTTTTTAAAAAAATATTTCATTCTCAAGCTTTGGCATATTACCTGAGAGGCGGAGATTCCTTTAACCAAAACAACAAACCAAAACTACATACTTAGAAGCTGTGCCAATGTCTGATTACCTTGTTTGGGGTTTTGAGTTCCCCAACTACCCATGACTGTTGAGTGTGGAACCATGCCCTCCTGCAGGATCCTTTGACATCTTATGTAAAATACAACCTGGTTTTGTAATGAAAGGTAGCTGGGTTTC
Organism: Cheirogaleus medius; assembly: GCA_008086735.1. NCBI lineage: Eukaryota > Metazoa > Chordata > Mammalia > Primates > Cheirogaleidae > Cheirogaleus > Cheirogaleus medius. The sequence goes on along the minus strand of VBSM01002608.1, from coordinate 159,867,347 downwards.
CAGGTATGGTCATGGAGTTTGCGTGAGGCATAAAAGTGCTTGGTGGAGGGGCCTGTCTGGCAGGAGTGGAGCCCTTCTCCTGGCGGCTAAGCCCTGCTCTCTGGTCCCATGCGCGGTCTCAGGCCAGAGGATGGAGCATCTCTTGTAATTTGAAATCTCAGTGAGGCACCCTTTGCCCAGAGGCACTGCACAGTAAGGCTGCCACGTCCCTCACCACACCTGCCCTCAGCCTCTGGATGACTCTTAGGCTCCTCCACTGCCACCCAGGGAGAAAAGACTCGAGGTGGAGGAATTCCTCCCCTAATACCACTTCTCCCAACTCCCTTGTCTCCCCTATTTATTCTCAGCTTCTGCAGTGACATCCCTGCCCACAGATAACTCAGCACACATGCGAATTTTCTTGCACATCCAAACCCTATAGGAATGCGTATATAGCATGACATTTTGCTGTATTCACTTATGTGGGTTTTTCTCCTCCCATAGTTAAATATTTTCCTCTCCTCCCTCCATTCAGCCCGTTTTAAGCAACCAGGCTGTTTTATGCTCAGTCCCTCAGGGAAGAGATGGGAAAAGTTGGAAGCAGCAGAGAAAACAACGAGCTGTCTTGACGTACGTTTCCAGAAGCTGATACTCTCAGTGGATTAGCAAGGACTCACGTATAGACAAGGAGAGAGGGCATCCTGATTCCTCCCTTCCCACTTTAGAAAGGGTGTCTGTGGGGGAAAGACATTGGTAAACAGCTCTGTGGTCTGCCTGTTGGCAGTTCTGTCTGGGAACCGCCCCAACGTGGCATAAAGTGAGTCCTGTGCCCTCAAGGGTGGCACAGAAAAACTGAATAGTCAGATGTCAAGGATCTTGCGCCTGGAATGAGCCATGTCCTCCTGAGAACCTCGATGGACCAAATGCTGAGGTGCAGACAGGACATGAGGCACCTCAGTGATCTCTGAACGGGCACAAGGCCACCTCCCTGCTATGTGAGCTTCCCAGAATAGGGACACAAGCCCGTGGAAAACCAGGGTGGGGTAAGGAATGCTTGTGTTTAATCATCTGCCATCCCCTCTGTGTTCACACAGCAGGATTTTGGTGGCAGTGGGATGGGCATATCTAGAAGTGGTTATTATTATTCCAAGAAACATGTAAGTCCAGGAGGAAATAGGATTTGGCTTTTAGTACTTCTAGTTTCTCAGCAGCTCACCTACTGCGTAAAGTGAGAAATACTTTTATTTCTGCCTTCCCCACACCTAAGTATTTCTATAGACAAGACAAATTAACATTTGCATTTTTCCTCCTTCCCTCACTCCTACCTATGTCTTATGCTCCTTCATCCATCTCTTTCTTTCCCTGCTCCTTCTCTGCAATGAAGTAGAGCATCTCGATGTTGGATTTCACTTTTCAGACTATCAGCCTTCTGGGAAGGGCGTGAGTGAGGAGTTCGCTGGGCACAGGACTGTGAAATGCAACTAATCATAGGCCCATGTTATAAGTGAGTCTGAGTTTGGGCTGCGGAATTGATATGGCTGTGGAATCAGCTACAGCTTCTGGCTTTGAGGATAGAGATGAAGATAATGATGAAGAGTATACCTGTCATTGATTTAATACTTATTAGGTGCCAGGTACTTAGAAAGATCTTCTCATTAACACAGCCAACACATGAGATAGAATTTCTTATTGACATTTATCAGATGAACAATGCGAAACAAGGAGAAGCTGAGTCAATTGACTCTGCAGTGACTTAGACAGTAAAGACAAGTGGAGAGACCAGGCCAACCCCCCTGCAACCAATGCTGCTGTCCTGAATTGATGATAAGTGAGCATTTCAGTAGATGCACCAGCATTGCTGTCTATATCATACCTGACTTGCCCAAAACAAGAGCATTCTTCCATCCTTCAGATCCAGACAGGTGTGCTTCCTGCAGTCATAGTAGTAGAATTTCATGTTTTCCCCTTGGATCTAGCTCAGACTCTCCAAATCTAAGGGGCCTGGACACTTTGGCTCCGATTTGTGTTATTCAGGGTAACTATTCCAAGCCTTAGTTGTTCTCATTACACACTTAACCACTCCTCCTATTAATCACTCTATGTATATGAGACTCCTTTTGTTAAGGAAATGAGGCCAGCCCTCGTGAGCTATTCCAGCTTCCTGCCACCTGACTCCTTGCAAACGCATCTCACATTTGCCTCTGTGTTCCCTGTTCCCTGTGGCCGGACAGGTTGAGGCAGCCCCTCCACTTGCCCCCCTGTGTCTCATTCCCTCCCTCTGCTTCTAAGACTAAGCACAATTCATTTTTTTCTGATTCTTCATTCTTTCTCTCTCTGTTGGTTCTTTTTACTCAGTCTAAAAATGTGCCTAAGTTTCTTGGGTCTTAAATAAACAAACAACAACAACAACAATAATAATAATAAAAGCCCTCCTTTCTGACTGCTTTAGTTGGCAACCAGTCTCCTTTCTCCCTTCCAAGGACAGGGAACCCCATTTCTTCACTTCCCAAGAATTTCTTTCTCTACAGCAATCTAGTTTCCATCACTCTACTAAAACCGCTCTTGTAAAGGTCACCTATAGCTTCCTAATCTCCAAAATGAATCAGCAACTTTTAGTCCTTGTCTTCCCAGACGTTTCTGCCGCCTTTGACACTCCCCACACCTCATTCCTAAGGCTCAATTTCACCTATGACAGCTCCTCCTCTTGGCTGTCCTGGGACCGCTTTGCTTTTTCCTTCTTGGGTCTTCCTCTTGAGATCATCTTCCTCAATTCTTTTGTTTCCTAGAGTTCTGTCCCCAGGTTCCCTCTCTTTTGACTGTAAATATCCATTCTGCATACCCTCATCCACTCCCATAATTTTGGCCACCACCTATCACACGGCTTCTTTGTCTCCAGCCTACACGTCTCTGAGCTTCAGCCTTCATTGCCTGCTGGATATTTCTCCTTGTGCATCGCAATATCACAAATCCTTGTTATCTTGGCCCCTAAATCTCCCCCTTTTATCAGTTGGTGGAGCCATTCCTCTTTTGCTCTGATTAGAACCCTGGGAATATCCTGATTCTTCCTCTTCCTCCCTATTAAAACCAATCAGTCACCTATTCCTGTCTATTTTACCCTTCGAAGTCTCTTGAGGCCAGTTAGGGCCCCGACCTCTCTCCTGGGTTATTGTAGTCGCCTCTTTATCGGCCTCCCCGTGTCTAGTGTCTTCACAGCAAATTCATTCTCTCTGTTGCAGGAACTTTTTTATTTTTTTCACAAAACATAAATCTGACCAAATCACTGTTCTCTTTGAAACTTTTCATTGTTCCCCTCTGCCTACATAAACCAGGCTGGAATAACCTCCTCCTGGCTGAAATAACCTCCCTCCTTTCCTCTCCTTTGGCTTGCCCAAGACAACGCATGGTCTCCTCTTTTATGACCTAGGCCCAGCTCAGGCGTCACTTCCCCAGGGAAGTCACCCATCCTGGGTGCAATCACCCAAGCTGGGTTCCAGGACCCTCCCAGAACTTGCTTGTTAGACTAATTCTTTTGTACCACAACGTGCTGTTTCCTGCCATGCTGTGAGCTTCCTGAGAGGAGGGCTGTGCCTTATCAATCTCCATTTTCCCAACATTAGACTGAGAATCTGCCGCATAATAGATGCTCAATAAATGTTTGATGAATCAATGAATGACATGACAAAATTCCTCTAGAGTAGTAGTTTTCAAACTGTTTTGTCTCGGGAGTCTTTTTCACACATAAAAATCATTGAGGGCCCTGAAGTCTTTTGCTTATGTGGGTTATATTATCAATATTTACCATATTAGAAAATTAAGCTTAGGAATTTAAAAAGTATTTATCAATTCATTTAAAAATATCAGTCACACAAAAGAATATATTAATAAGAATAACATATTTTTGTAAAAAAATTCTATTTTCCAAAACATAAGTGAGAAGGGTGGCATTGTATTGTTTTTGTAAATCCCTTTAAAATACAGCTTAATAGAAGATTGCTCAGTTCTCATCTCTACTTCTGCATTCATACTGTTGAGATATATTGCTCTGGTTAAAGTCAGTGAAGAAAGTCTAGCCTCACACAAATCTGTAATTGGAAAAGGGAGGAGTATGTTATTAGTGTTTTCCGATAATTGTGGATATTCTTCTGTAATTCTATACCAAACTCAGCCAGTACTTAAGAGTTAGTTACACTGTGGAATCTGAAACCACATTAGTGAACTTTTTGTAATCTGTTACACTAAAATCCATTGGTTTATCTTGACCTTTGAATAGAAATTTTATCCATGCATGACCTCAGAACATATTATGTTGCTCATTTTGAAAACACTGGTTCACTGAGTTATGCAGATCTTCAAAATGTTGCCTGAGATATTTCATTAATATAAAATAATCACATTCATTAATATCGCCACCGATCTCATCAGAAAAGTGTGTAAGTACTGGAAAGCTGTCAAGCTCATGGTGGCAGATAAAAGTTTTCCAAATTTCTGATTTCATTTAAAAGTTTGCATTTTATCATTAGCAACAAAAACTGTTAGATAGTCAGTATTTCTGTGGAGTAAAAGTGGTTCTCCATGAAGAAAAAGGCTAGCTCAACTTGGAACTCACACAATGGAACAAGTGCTTTTTCTTGAGCCAATCATAATACTGGAGGACACAGCAGAAATGCTAAATGAATATCTCTCATCTCATCACACAGAATAGTAAAGAGATTAGCTACAATAAAATTAATAATTTTTACGGCTTCATTAAGAACATTATTTTTAAAAAATAATATATTTTATTAAAGCCAGTATATTCAAAATATTATTTTAACATATAATCAATATGAACGAACTATTTATGAGATATTTTACATTCTTTTGTCGTGTTAAGTCTTTGAAATGTATTGCATATTTTACACTCATAGCTCTGCACATGCTGTTGAAGGGGAACACCATGGAGTTGGCTGAGTGGCTCAGGAAACAATTACAGACATCACTGCTGCTTCCACATCAAAGCAGAGAGGAGGACAAATGTCCATAAGTGCCATTGCCGGTGAGATCAGCTGATAGCTGGCCGGTGGGTCGGCAGGAGGTGTTGTCTGAGGGAAATGTGGGCCACATGCATGGGGCAGAGAGCTGGGGGGAACCGGCTCCTGTCTGATCATCAGCAGAATAGCCCTTCTTCCCTCTGGCCACTTGGAGCCTCAGTTTCCATGGGAATCTCACATAGGGTAGGTGGTAGTTACTGCCTGTGCTGTGTTTGTCCAGGGCTTAGTATTTCTAGGTTCTTCCCGATTCATTATCCTGTTGGATTTTTCACCCATTTGTAAGAGCTGAGCAAGGCAAACCTTATTCGCATTTGTTGGGAAATACAGGCTCAGAAGAGAAGTATCTTGCTCAAGGCCACATAGTGAGTCTTGCAGTAACTTGCCCAAGGACACAGACAATGATGGGTGTGGGCTGGAATTAGACTTTCCCAGATTTCAGGTGTCCCTAGGCTCTCTCCACTATGCTAGGTGTGTATGCTCTGAGGGCTTCTTAGGGCATGATTTAGGGTTTTGTGTGTGTGTGTGTGTGTGTGTGTGTGTATGAGAGAGAGAGAGAGGGGAGAGAAGAGCGCTATCCTTTCAGAAGGACTTCCTCTGGGGCTTTGGAGACCTTGCTAGTTCAGGACACTCCTTGCCATGTCTGGCAGAAGAGAGTGGAATCAGGGGCTACTTACTTCTAACTAGTGAGTTCCAGGATTCAATTGGGGGTCGTTGGATCTGTGGGTGCCGTGGACCACCCATGGTTTCTGGCTGGGTTTCAGAAGGGTGGCCCGACAGCAGAGGACACATGGCCTTCTGTCACCCCTTACCCCCACCCCAATGACACAGGTCAGCATGAACTTTCTGCAGTTGTCTCTCTCAGCCTTGTCCCTGTCGAAGTTTCTGAAAAGTCCTGATGTCTAGAAGTTTCATGATTATAACCGGCCCCATTATATATCATTAGGTGTCCAGGTCTCCGCGTGGCTCCCTGTGGATGCTGGAAGGTGACTGTACCAGTTTTCCCGGGGAAAGTGTCTGAGTGACAGAACAAGCTTCGCCAGCTGCAGTCCCTGTGCAGACGCTGCCTCCAGCCCGGTGCCTGCCGTGCTCTCATGTGGAGAGCCTGCCTCACCACCCAATCAGCCTGGCTCAGCCATTAAACTCTGTCTGAAGTTTTATTTCCCTCTATTCTTGCTATCTCACCAGGCGATCATTCCCAGGACATTTTGTAACAAATAGCATTTTTTGTTCTGTGAGAACACAGACTCCTGGCCTGCAGCCTGGTGTATTTGACAGCCCAGCTCACCCCTTTCCCCCACCTGAACCTCATTCTTTCCCTCTCTTTGTTTTTTAAAAAGTGTTATTGTTTACTTCTGAGAGCCTCAAGTATACAGAATTGAGGTTCCCATCACTCTCACATCGAGACCTGTCTTTTGTTTTGGTTTATTTTTCCTCATCGCTACCCCATCCTCTCCCCCACAGGAACCCACTTGTGTTGTAAGGTCTGAAATCCCATGTGCTGAGCTGACTTCTTTGAACCTCACAGGGCCCCCGAGGCTGGGCTGTGAGTTCCTCTGCTCTCACTAGATATGTCCCCACCCAGGGGGAAGGGCTCCCTGCCTGATTAGATCCCCCATCGCTGGGCCAGCTGCACCCCACCTGATCCCCAGCCCTGGGGGTTTCATCCCCCTCCCAGCCGTGGAATTATTCAAACAAGCTAATCACATCCTCCCAGGTAACTAGGGGCAGCCCACACCCCTGCCACTTCAAAGCCTGCCTCCCATAGCCCCTTCTGGGTCACTCTGCTCCCAATTCCACTCCCTCACATGTGGCCCTGCCTGGTGTGCAGTGTCCTCTCCTGGGCTGTGAGGGTGTGTGACTAACACACTGCTGTCAGTATCACCTGTCCAGTGCTGGGGAACTCGCCTTCACCAAGGGACCGCACAGTAGGTGACCTGAATGTTACTCCAGTGTGTTTGATGCATGTGCTTCCAAACCGTCTTCCATAGTTTCTTTAGACCCCTGTACAGCCATTTAAAATACATGACATGCTTTCACTCTGCCAGGTTCTGTGTTATACATCTCACCGTTTCTCAGCCCTCACTCTCAGCGCCCCACCCATATTCCTTTGTCACTCCCTGTTCCTAGGTAAGCCAGTGGCTCTTCCTGTGTGCTCCTGGGACTCTTCGAAGACTTTCTATGGTTATAAGAGCAAGACAGGCTGGAAGTGCAGGGCAACCAACGCCCCTGGGAGCCACCCTCAATCTATGATGGTGAGAATACCCCGCTCTCTCGTAGTTAGTTCTGAGGCATGCTCTAGCACTGTGGGCCCCAACTCCTGGGCATGGACTGGTACCAGTCCTGGTCCATGGCCTGTTAGGAACCAGACCACGTAGCAGGAGGTGAGTGGCAGGCTAGTGAGCAAAGCTTCGAAGCTTCACCTGTATTTATAGCTGCTCCCCATGGCTCGCATCACTGCCTGAGCTCCGCCTCCTCCTGTACCTCCCCCACCCCACTCCATCCATGGAAAAATTGTTTTCCATGAAACTGGTCCCTGGTGCTGAAAAGGTTGGGAACTGCTGGTGAAGGAAGCCCCTCAGAGGGCCCCAGCAGGACAGACTCTGGGTGCCCACAGAGATGCCTTGCTCGTTAATCAACTCTTCCTGTCTCACTTGCCCACCTGTCTACCAGTGCTTCCTGAGATCACCGCCTGAGCAGACGAGTGGCATTCAAATCCTTGTCTCGGATTCTGCTCTGTGTTTTGCTCAACACCGTACTTGCGAACTCCACACGTTGCTCTGTGCAAATATAGTTCTGCATGTCTGACCATTGCGTGGAATCCAGCATGCTCATCCCTACATGTCACATACTCCTCTCCCCGGCAACAGATGCTGTGATTGCCTGTACTGTAATCTGCTGCTACCAGAGACCAAGCTGGGCTGGCCATGCCTCTCCGCATGGCGGGGTGAGGTGGGCGAGCCAGGCTCTCTGGGGTATGCACCCAGCCGTGGGGTTGCTGGGACTTAGGGATGTGCAAACTTAATCTCATGAGGTGCTGTCAGCCTTCCCTCCGAAGGGGCTGCACCGGCTTACTCTCCCAGCAGCAAGGCGAGAGTTGACTCTCCCTGGCTTGCAGGCTGGGTTCTCCAGAAACAGACACCGAGATGGTGTTTGGTGACGAAAAAGGTGATTATAAGGGATCAGCATCTGCGAGGGGAAGAGGGACGATGTAAGATTGGGTAGAGGAAGAAGTCGAACTGTGAGGTCGATCCCGCGCAAGCTCTGGAGTGAGGACCCCACTTCTCCCACCGCGGCTGTGGCCAACCCCCAGCGAGACCAACACCGACTTCGCTCCCTGTGCTCCCTTCCTAGGGTGGGAATCTGGGTGACAGCTCCCTGCCAATCCCACCTGTGAAAGTGGTAGCTCGTTGTCATTTTAGTTTGTGTTTTCTCAATCACTAGTGACCTTCAACATCCCTTTATGTGCTCATTAGTAAAGCTGATACTCAGTCAGTAGGAACCGGTTGTTAAATAGCCACTGCCTGAACCCCCAAATGCTCCCCACTATTGGTATGGCCAACCTAGTCCCTCCCCTGGGACCCCCTGGACCTCCCCAGAATTCAGTATCCCCAGGGACCCCTACAACTGCAGGGCACCTCCGCCACCCTGCCCAGAGGTTGAGCCGGAGTCTGTTCTGATTGGTTCTGCATCTGTCGCTGACTGCTTGGAATATCAGCCTGAATGTCAGCTATCTGCTGCTCCCTTTCTGTGAATTGCCTATTCATGACTTTCCCCCATTGTTCTAAGAGTTTCTAAAGCTCACTCTCAAATCTCCCAGGAGGATGCTGTTTGAGGTTTCAAGGCTTTGCTGGAGGTGGGTGTGGAATGGGGAAGGAGGGGTAGGAAGTGTGGAGTGGAGAGGAAGGGTCCCTGGGCTAGTAGCATCTTGCAAGAATTAGCAGGTCTTCAAATCTGGGGCCAAACAGATCCAGGCCCTAGTTCGATTGAGGGGCCTGTTTCCTCAGGCCCAGAGGAGCAGGGGTGTGCACCTGTGCTTGCTGGGAGTCTGGGCAGTCAGTGACATTCCCCAGAAGTCCTCCTGCAACCCTCCTGTGCGACGTCCCCAGTATGCGGGAGGGAGCCCTGCACTGCCTCCACCCAGGCCCAACGTTCCTGCCTCTGCTGTTCCAGCAGCGTCCTGCTGGCCTCTCCGCCTGCTCCAGACTTTCCCACAAACACCCTTCTCTATACTGAATCGCCAACAGCCTCCATTTCTAAAATGTAAATATGAACACATCCCTCGAATTCTTAACACCCTGCAAAAGCTCCTCCTTACCTGGAGCATAACATCCCTCAGCTCGTCACACAAGATCCTTCCTAATCTGGCCCCAAACCCTCACCCCTGTCCCATCTGCCCCATCCACACATATACCATTGTCTCCTTCCATCCCAGAATAGTTCTAGTGCTCCTGAGCCCTGCGCCTTTGCTCACGGGGTTGCTTCTGCTTGGAATGCCTCCCCACCCTCCCGTTCCTGGACGATTCCAGCTCATGGGTCCATGTCAGCTCCTCGGTGAGGTTTCCCTGACTCCCAGTGGCCAAAATGACTGGCTCCCTCCATGGGGCTTTCCCACCAGGTGAGTCCTGACATCAGAGTGAAGTAATTCATCGGTCAAGGAAAAGGGAGAATGGAGGAGGGAATTCCAGGCAGAAGGAAGAGCGTGGGCAAAAGCTGGGGGAGGGAGGGGATGTGGCAGGTTTGTGCACCAGCAGGTGGTTGTTCAGGAGGGCTAGACGGTAACAGGTGTGTGTTGTGCATGTGTTAGGGGACCAGTGGGGACAGCCAGAAATGAAATCAGAGAGATAGGCAGGAGCAAGGTGAGCGGTCGAAGTGTGACTTACCATCTGGCGATGGGGGCAGCTGAGTGAGTTCAGTGGGCAGAAGCCTGGCCAGCCTGTAGCTGAGTTCATCAGCCTCATCCTGTGGGGCCAGCTCTGCTCAGCAGATTTCATAGCTAGAGCCTTGGCCACGGCGAGCTCCCCCCAACACTGGCAGAGGGGCGGGCCTTCCTCCGCTCCTGGAACCTGGCTGCTTTGTGAACAGATTTGCTCCAGGGGTCCCAGAACTTCTGGTTTGAGGCTAGCTGAACACAGGTGAACCCTGGACTCACTCCTGAAGCTTCAGTCCATATTAAAGTGGCCCGTTGTCTGAGAGGAATGGTTCCTGAGAGGCAAGGTGTGGTCAGGGAGACCCTCCAGCCGGGGTGAGGGCAGCAGAGAAGCTGAGGCCCAGCTGCCTTTTGTGTTTTGATCAAATGAACTGTTTGCTTCCAACGGCTTATGAACTCGACTCTAACCAAGAGGATGTGGTACCATCAGGGTGGAAGAGAAGGGCAGTGTCCCAGCCTGAGCCCAGAAAGCCCCCTGGGGATGAGCTTGTGCTGAAGGGGCCCCACAGAAGCCTGTGTTTTCATTACTAAGCAACTTTAGGAGTGTGTTTTGGGGAAAAAAAGACGGTGGGGTAATAAGTCTGCAATAATGGGTGCCATGTGCAGGGAAGGCAAAGTTACCCAGCGAAGGAATAGAAAACATGGTTTATATTTTCAACAGTTGGAGAAAGAAATGAAAACTGAATATTTGCTGCACCTGTGAAAACATATTTGATCATGACGGCAAGCCCGGCATTCTTAGTGCAGGATTCATATTTCATAACTCATGTTCAAACAAGAAAAATGATTATAATGTTAAGTATTTCCTGAGTTTATTTTGATGGATGACAGAATAAGTACTGTATCTTTCACTCATTAAAATACAGATTGGTGTAATTTAATAAATGAACTTAATACACAGATGTTCCAGGCTGTTTTAGCAGGGTGTATATTAATCAACTTCTTTATATATGATCCTCTTTTATATTTTTTAAAGAAACTTGCAGGAGCCAAGAATTTATTAGATTTGCATGCTCTAGGATGAGTATCAGATATCAGGTACACACAGGAGTGTATTAAGATGAAACAGAGCCAGATCTGCCGAGCAGCCAGGCCCCCACGAGGGCCATCCCTGGGCTCCCGGCTGGCTCTCTGGGTCGTCTCACAGAGGTCTAGGGGTCCCTGCTGGACTTGCCTGTTGTGGTGGCCTTAGAGCTATTCAGCGGTGCCTCTGGAGACCGAGGTGGGAGGTGGTGGCTTCGGACACTTTGGTGGCCCAAACTGTGCACTGGATCTGCCCTGGAAAGAGGCTTTTAGCCCACGGGGGCCGTGAGGAGACTTCTCAGGTTCCCTGGCCTCCCCCAGAGGCCTCTGAACCCAATGCCACCGTCCCTTTTCTCACTCCTTCTCAGCAGCACATGTAGGGCTGATGCTTTGTTCTGTCTGAGCTTGTTTCACATGAGGGAAGCTTGTCTTACTGACAAAATCACAAACCCCTGAAAGCAGGGCCGTGCCTTCCTCATCCCCCACAGTCCCTGCCCCGTCGGTCTGGCTGGTCTGTGCCGAGTCCATGTGTCAGAGAGCCGGGACCAGCCTCCCGAAGGATCTGGCTTTGGAATTGGAAATGCAAGGCCGAGAGGGTTGGGGCTGGGAGGGGTGGGCAGCGTGAGGACACAGCGCTAACTCTCTCTCTGCCTGCGGGCTGGCCTGTGAAGGACAGAGAAAGCATGAGAGTTGGGGCTTCGCTTCAGCCTCCTTCCTCTCCCTTCTGCAAATCCTATTGTGGGAGAAGTTGTCTCTGGCCGGCAGGGGTGGCGGGGAGGGCTGGGGGTGTGTTTTAGGCCAGCTAGAGCAGTTTTGCAGCCTGCTCTGTCCACACAGAGCAGCGGTCTCCAACCTTTTTAGCACCAGGGATTGTTTTCATAGAAGGCAATTTTTCCACAGACCGGGATTGGGAGACGGTTTTGGGATGATTCAAGTGCATTACATTTATTGTGCACTTTATTTCTATTGTTATTACATTGTAATACATAATGAAATGATTATACAACTCATCTTAGGTTGGGGACCCCGACACAGAGCACTTAGTTGCCTCTCAAAGCACCGTGCACACTCTAGTGGTCGAGGAAGGACAGCTGTCTCCCTGCTGCCCCGCACTGGCTAGGAACCCCTGCGGGGCCTCATTTCGTCCACTGCAGCACCTCCCTCCTCGTTCATGCTTAGCCCGGGACCCCACGCCCTCCTGCCACTGCTGGGCAGATCGTGCAGGTCAGCCTGGGTGGCTTTCGTGAGATAAGCTGCTGTGCAGAACACAGGCGCTGGTGTCGCTCTGCCCGCACCCCCCACCCAACGAGGGGTGCTCCCCCCTGCAGCCTGCTGTACCCTCGGTGGCTCATCAATCACATGGGCAGGCCCTGCAGGTGTCACATGCCTGTTTGCAATAAGCTCTGGCCATAATCATTAATCATTCATTGAGGCTGTGGTTAGCGGCCCTTAGTCAAGGGGATGGTTTCAGGTTTTCCGGGCTAAGTGCCTCTCTAGCAAGCATCCTCCTCGGCCCTTTCATGTCCAGTCATGTGATGTTCTGGGCATGCTGCGCTGGCCACCAAGGCCGGGCTTTGTTCTGGAGGGCTGCTCTGAGTGCTCCCCTCAGGGCCAGTGGAAGAGAGTTC
>VBSM01002608.1:159831723-159846937 GCA_008086735.1 Cheirogaleus medius | reverse complement strand
GCATTTGTTGTTTTGGGATTTCTTCATACAGGCCAATCTCACTGGGGTTAGATGATATCTCATGTGGTTTTGATTTGCATTTCTCTAATGATTAGCGATGTTGAGCATTTTTTAATATGTTTGCTGGCCATTATTCTGTCTTCTTTAGAAAAGTTTCTGTTCATTTCTGTTGCCCATTACTTGATGGGGTTGTTTGATTTTTTTCTTGTTAATTCTTTTGAGCTCTAGATAGATTCTTGTTATCAGACCTTTATCAGAAGTGTAGAGAGCAAATATTTTCTCCCATTCTGTAGGTTGTCTATTTGCTCTAATGATAGTTTCCTTGGCTGTGCAGAAGCTTTTTAATTTGATCAGGTCTCATTTGTTTATTTTTGTTGCTACGGTGATTGCATTGGGGGTCTTGTTCAAGAAATCTTTGCCTAGGCCAATGTCTGAGAGGGTTTTCCCAACCTCTTCTTCTAGGATTCTTAAGGTTTCATGCCTTAGGTTTAAATCTATTATCCATCTTGAGTGGATTTTTGTGAGAGGTGAGAGGTAGGGATCCTGATTCATTCTTCTGCATGTAGCTAGCCAGTTTCCCCAGCACCATTTATTTAATAATTAATAAAATTGATCCCTATAATATGGGACTTTATAAACCAAAAGGGTAGATAGAAATATGAATACATACTTTTGAAAAGTGATATTCTCCTAGAGCAATAAACACCAGAGGGATGGGAATTCAGAAGAGAGGCACTCTGTAGAGCCCGGAGGTAGTGGAAGGCTTCCGGTAGGAACCTGAACCTTGAGGGAAGAGTCAGGATTAGCCGGCTGGGCAGGTGTGAGTGGGTAGTGTGGAAACTGCAAGAAAATGATTGCAGGAGATGAGAAGAGGATTAATCAAGAGCACTGGGATATCCTTGAACAGGAGGAGGGAGGAGATCATTTCCTTGGACATTAAAAAGAGGAAGATGAACATGAATATATAGAGAGACACATTTGCAGGTGTGGATGTAAGAGGAAGATGTTGGTATGGTTCTCTCCTGGTAGCCAGGATTCTGTGGATGTGAATGTCTCGTCAGCACCCATTTGTCCATAGGACCCATCAGAGGAACTCAGATTGTGGTTCAATAGAACAAAGAACGTCCACAGCAAGAGCTGTCTAAAATTGGAAAGGACTGCCTCTGGAGGAGGTGAGCTCCTCATCCCTTGCTATGTCTGAGCAGGGCCACTGCACAAGGACTTGGGCTTTGGAGTAGGCATTGTAGTCTATTGCCTGCAGGTCATCCTAACATTGACATTGTTTCATTCTTCTAATAGGAGAGGCTCGGTACAGCAAGATTGTCCCCATGAAGTATGTATTACTCAGGATTCTCCAGAGAAAAAGAGCCAGTAAAAAGAATCAATGCCAATACTCAGTATCTCTCTCTCTCCCTTTCTCTCAATTTCTTTTAAGGAATTGGCTCATGTGATCATGGAAGCTGGCAAGTCCCAAATCTTCAGGCTTGGCTGACAAGCAGGAGACCCAGAGAAGAGTTGATATTGCAGCTCGAATCAAAAGGCAGTCTAGAGGCAGACTTCTCTTTTCCTGGGGAGATGGCTGTCTATTTTTCTCTTAAGGCTTTTAATTGATTGGATGAGATTGCCCACCTACATCATTGAGGATAATCTGCTTTACTCAAAGTCTACTGATTTAAATGTTAAGTGCATCTAAAAAATACCTTCACAGCCACGCACAGACTAGTGTTAGACCAAATGTCTGGTGTAGCCAAGTTGACACATAAAATTAACTATCATGATGTAGGAGACCTGCTGTGAGCCTGCTCACATCCAGGTCAACTGTGGTTCAATAAATAATATCCACCTGCCCCTTCCCAGTCACTTTATTTTTTTATTTAAAAGTTGTTTTGTTTTTTTTAAATCTAGCTAAAGGGAAGAGTGGAGACCTTCCCAGTTACTTTAAAGGCCCAGATGTCTCCTCTTCTCACTCTGCTCACCACAGCCATACGCTCGGGGATGGAGGAGCAGGGGGTGTTGGTGCCCTTCCCAGAAATTTGTCCACATTCCTACCCAGTCATATTGGCTCACTCCAACCTGGTCTTTCCAGATTCTCCAACCTAATTCCCACTATAAACCCCTTTCCTCTGACACCCACTTTAAACACTCTCTATTCCCTACCTGAAATTCTCCTGCACGTTTGACTCTGGTATTGGACACGCTGCCCCTTCCAGCAGGTAATGAATGCTTCGGCTCCCACACTGTCCCTCACAGGTGTAAGAAGGCTATAAGACAGAAAAAAAAAATCTCATTTCCATTTCAAAGCTATAAAAGGCCAGATGAAGAGGAATTAAATTACTTGCCCAAGAAATCTTTCAGAGAAAGTCCAGCGCTGCCAACATGGGGTTTTCTGCACAGCCACACCGTTCCCCATCTGCGTCGGAACCCTTGGCGCATTTGTCAAGCTTAGTGTCCAAGACATCTCCAGCCTAATAAGAATAAGGTGCCCTGGGCTGATTCCCAGCCAGGGAGGGAGGGAACAGATACACATTCCTTTGAAGCTGGTTTCAGATTCTGGAATGCTTTACTGGAAACCACACAATCTCAGGAGAGATTCATCACCTCCTGATGCTGCCTTTGGACTAGGTCAGGATAGGGGCCCTGAACCTCTGAATGAGACAGTGTCTGCCCTGATTAGTGGCTTCCTGTGTGGTGGTTGCAGGATTTATTCAGAGCTAGCCTGAGCAGATCTGGCTGAAATTCAGAGTGAACTCCCTACCTCCTCTCTTCCCTCCCCATCCCTCCTCTTTCCTCATCCCCATATTAGCTGCTGCACGTTCATGGCTGAGAGCTGCTCACAGCATGAGAATGGGGTTTAAGTCCTTGGATATCAGGACAGAAGCACAAGCAGAGGGACTCTTGCCTGGGCTTGGACCTGGAGACATTCTCCTGTCCAGGAGCTGAGGATAGGTTTGGCTGCTCCTTTGTACCCTGAGGGGGAGGCAGCTGGGAGCAGTCATGTGAGCAATGGATGAAGGGTCAGATGCCTTGAGACCTTCTTCTATTCTGCTGTTCCCTTCCTGGTGATCCCAGGCAAGTCACAAAGGCAGAGAATGGTGATGCCAGATGTGCTTTTGGGGACCATCCTTCTATTTCTCTATTTAGAGTTGAGGAGGCATGAAGAAGTCACAGCATTGGCTGAAGGTCTCAGAGTAAGGTGGTGTCAGAACAAGAACTAGAAATAACGTGTACACTTCCCATCATTGCCTCCACCCCTCCTAATTTCTCTGTACTTCAGGTTGTCTTTCCTGCCTAATGGAGGCCAGTAACATCCACCTCTCTGGCTCATTGTGAAAATCAAATTCAATTACAAAAGGATTCTAAAAGGGTGACAATATGTTGGGTTCTCAGGGGACTCTTGGATGCTAGGAGTGGCACTTATGTACACGCTCCGACCTGGGAACAGCTGTAGGTTGCTGTCCCACATTCAATTGAACCCAGCAAGGACACAGGTGTGAATTGCAGGATGGGAGATGACAGGGAGGATGCCCTGTTGGTGCTCACTGAAACACTTGCAGCCCCAAACTTTCTGAGTGACCTTTCACCACCTTGGCCCCTCCCCCAATAAGGCTGGACCTCCTCTCAATTCAAAAATTAAAGGAGAAACATCTGGCACAGCAGGATCCATTCTGATTGCTCCGTGCCCATATCATATCACGTATTTTAGATCTCACTATTTTGATTATCTCTTGATATGCAACAAATCACCCTGAAACTTATTATTTTCAAAGGCCTGTGGGTTGACCAGACCAGCTGGACGGTCCCTTCGAGGGGGTTACAGGTGGTTGCAGTTGGATGGTGGTTGGGCTGGTGTGATCTGAAGGTCACTGGGGCTGGACGTCCAGCAGGAGTCAGTGGGGCTTTCAGCTGGAGCATCTCCACGTGGCCTCTCCAGTAGCCTATGCTTCCCACCGCAGGGTGGCCCATTTCCCAGTGGGAGCATCCCAGTCACCACTGTGCAAAGGCAGGAGGCAGAACTGGCCTGTGTCATCTCCACTGCATTCTACTTGTCAAAGAGGTCAAGGGCACTTTGAGATTCAAGGACATGGGCAAGTACCAAGATCACACTGCAGAGGAGCATGTGGGGTGAGAGATATTCATCTTTAGAAAATACAATCTGTCCCAGTCACCGTGGGAAGAGCTCACCAGGCTGGAACTCAGCCTGCCTGAAGTCCCCTCTCTCCTTCCCAGGCAGATCTCTGACAGCCAGGCTGGGAGAATCTCCTCCTTCTCTAGAGCTCCCTCTCCTTCATCCTCACTCCTCCGTCCGAGAAAAGAGCTGCCATCGGTTCTTCACACTCTTACATCAAAGGCCTCCACAGATACTCTGGGCCAGGTTTGCACCAACTACAACACGGTGCGCCATTTCCTGGCCAAACTGGAGGGTGACATCAGTCTCAGGAGTGTGAGGGAGGCCAGTGGGAAACTTCTTCCTCTGTGCATGTGTAGGCAAGGAATGGTGTGGCAGGATGCATTGCTGTGAGACGTCTTTGGGCAAACTTTGTCCCCTGCTAGAGAAATACGATGATGACAGAACACAGTATGTGTCATGAATGAGCTAACTGAAAGGGCTTTGCCTTCCCTGACCAAGTCAAAGCTACGTATGCTTCACGTCACATCCTCACCCCTGCAAGCAGGCTTGTGTCCACCTGAGCTGCACTCTGGGAAGTGTCTGGCTGCTCAGAATTGCTGTCCCCTCACATCCTGTGGGCCAGGGCAGGGCTTGGGGTTGTCATCAGCCACTGTTAATATGTAGAGCTGATCCCTTCGCCTCATTTCCCTCTCCCAGCGTGACTCGCGGGTGCTTTTGCAGCCCACAGCCCCGCCACTCACTTCCCCAGCACCGCTCCAAACTCCTGCCGAGCTGTCTTAGGGAGAAGAATTTGTATGCCCTTCTCTTCAACTGAGGAAAAAGTGACTCTTGGTCTCTCTCCAGCCAACCAACCCCCAATATGCTTTTTATCTGAGGGAAAAATCTGTTATTCATAAAGAAAAACAAAGGATGATAAATTATAGGACCTTGTAAAATATATTAACATGAGTCCACACTTTCTTCTGGATAATTGAATTTACAGTGACATCAGCCAGAATCTGCTGCTTAGGCAGGAATGCCAGCCTCCCTCCCTTGTTTTTCATTCTTCTAGTTTGATCCCACAAAGGCCGGGATGAGCCCAGGGCCGCCATTGTCTCCAGGCCGGCACGTGTTGCAATCTTGTCCAGGATGTCATTACTTGGTCTGAGTTAGGAGCTTCATTAAAATTATACATCTCTTTCAGAGTTGTAAATGATAAGCGACCTAACAAAAGGGGGCCTCATTAGATGACAGGAAAGAATTAACTGTCAGGATGCAGGAAGGTAAGGCTTTGGCATTTATGAAGGTCAAATGAAGGGTGAGTAATGTAACAGAGTATTCCACTTAAAGTCAGACAAGGTTCCTGGGAACTACTGCTGCGGCTGCTCTTTGGTGCTGTAAGAAATGGGTTTTCTGAAGACTTTACTTGTATTGCAAGGTTGTGGGCTGTTTATGGTTTGCATGAAACCTCCACCATATTTTAATTATAGTTGGATGATTGGTTGGGGGAAAAAAACTGGAAAATGTCCAGAAATAACTCATCTCTGCCAACGGTTTTGATCTTCCACTCCAGCCAGTTATTCATTTTGGTTAATCGGCATTTTGCCAAAGAGGCTTCAGGAGACAGGCGGCTTTGCTCATCTGAGGATCCCTATGACTTGGCTCTGTTGGACTTCCTGTCTTTTCCAACCTTGTCTTTATCTCTTCAAGTAATAGAAGAAGTCTGGTTTTCAATGCTAACCTCAGTGCAGTTCACTGGCTTGGGGCTACTTGGTGGAAGGAAGAAAGGAATTTGGGTACGTAGGAGCTGGCATTTTGATTGGCATGACCCCAAGATCTGCAGGGTGTGGGAGCAAGAAGCAAGAGAGAATGCAGGGAGGGTGAAGGATGCTGACACTCATGGAGGTGGTCCACGTCAGATCTAAAGCATTTGTCCCCTTAGGTCCCAGCATCTTGGGGACTCAGGGGCAGGGCCACCATGTAGGGTTGTGTAGGTTATGCAAAGGGTACCCAGTCAAAGGGATGGGCAGTGGACGAGTTTTAGCCTGTGTTCCATCTCCCACTTCCGGGTGCCAGGCTGCATCCAACCAGAGCTGGGATTGGCAAACGATGGCCCATGAGTCAAATCAGGTCCACCACTTGGTTTTGTAAATAAAAATACTTTGGAATACAGTCAGGCCCATTTGTTGATGTGTCATCTATGGCTGCTTTGTGCTACAGTGTACCATTGAGTAGTTGTGAAAGAGACCTCATGGTCCGTAAAGCCTAAAACATTTACTATCTGACCCTTGATAGAAAAAGTTTGCAGATAACCGATCTAGAGGTGGGGGCACCTTTTTCTAATTTGCCAAAGGGTCTGTCTTCCTGCCAAGTCCATATTGTATCTTAAAGATAGGGCTGTCTCTGATTTGCACAAAGCTGCCTTATGGATTAGCAAGGCCCAGAGGAGGAGATCCCAGCCGTGCCTCTGAGGGTGGGAGCCTCGGGGGAGCTGGGCTCACATGGCCTCACGCCCGCCCACCGCAGGCTGTTTCTAGACTCTGGAGCTGGCTCCAGGCGGTAGAAGGCTTGTTGCTCAGAGAGGCTGTTCAGGGATCCAGGGGCTGTTCGTAGCAGCTCCCAGAGGTAAAGCAAATGCTTTCTTTGTTCCTTTTCCAAATAACCATAAAACAGAAAGGTTTGTTTTTGGATCTTTGTCACTGGCCACTCCATAAAGAAATGCAAACTGTCTCATGACTTATCATCAACCACTTGTTTACACAGCAGGGCTGATTGACACGGTTTATTTTCCTGCGGTTTCTCTTCTAATCTAAAGTGAAACATGAACTAGGGAATTCATGGAGTTCCTTTCACCTTTTGCAACCCAGAACCTGCAAGAGAGGTGCTGTTGGTCCTTTTTGTTGGCCTGTGACTGTTTTCACATGTGTGAATATTATGTCGTACTTAGATCTGGGAGCACCCACCTGAAAGGTCTGGCCAGCCATACCTGAAAACCTGCAGGCTCCCTCGCCCTCCCCAGGGAATCAATGGGCAAAACAGGACCAATGATCTGTAGAACATAAAGCTGGGAGGGAACTCAGAGTTGTCCTGTCTTGTGACAACTTCGGAGTCCCTTCACTGGACAGAAGACGGTGGCCCCAGTGGGGTGCAGTGGCTTTCCCAAGGCTTCACAGGACTCGGGGGTACCTCCTCTGGTCGACCCTCTGCGGGCAGGATTTAGAGTCCAGGCAGGAGACCCTCGTGGCAGGAAAGAGTGCCATGGTGGTCCAGATCCCTTGAGCGGGAGCCTGATAGGAATTATGGTGCCAACGTATTCAGTACACTCAAAGCATGGTCTTTACAGTGCTCTTCTCAGTCGTGATCCCACTTGGTCCTCCCCCATCCTCCGAGGCCACCACTGTTTCCCTATATTCCATCACTTGTTGTGTATGGTTAAAAGATCATCCTAAAGTGATCTGTCTGGATGGGATGGAATGAGAAATCTAATAGCCTTTACATGTTAAAGGGACAACACAATGGGTACCTTTTGCTTTTTTTGGAAAAAAAAGCAAACAAATAAAAACCTCCAGTCTTGTTAACTGTGACATAACCTACTTTTTTAAAAAAAGTTGACTACATAAAATCAGAACCGGAATGTCCTGGGGGAAGCAAAGGTCATGAGGACAGACCTGGGAGTCTGCCAGGGGAGGAGTGTGGATCAGGGATGAGGAGGCTGCCCTTCGATGACAGTGGCTCAGGGGACTATATCACCTGGGACACCAAGTCCAGAGCTGTTAGTTGACCCTCCCTGGAGGAGAGAGACATCAAGATGGGTGACATCCCAAATCTCCAAAGCATTGCCAGGCCTCTACCAGGGGCTGCAGTCACTCTTGCCAGACCCCAAGGAGACATGTTCCTCCCCTTCCTTCCTCCTGGTCTTGTGCACCAGCCTGTTGTCCACACCCTCTTGGAGGTTGTAGGAGCCCTAGAACTTGGCTTGGGTGTATCGTGCAGGACATATACAATCCCAAGATCTGTTTGAAGTCTGCTTTCCTGAGGACTTCATGCCGTGTTGCCACCTGCCTCCTATATATCCACCCCCACCCCCACATATTAACTGTACTCACAGAGACCCTGCTCAGCTATGGCAATCTTTTATGAGAGGATGGTTGTCTCTTTCATTTAGCATCTTCCCCATACATAAGACACATCAAGTAGCCTTACTCAGCAAGTGAATTAATTCCTCCAAAGTAAGTTGGAGGATTGTCATTGCTCTTAGGACACACTGAGCTGAGTTTGTGTGTGTGCACACATCTGTCTGTGTGCATGCATGTGACCTCCTCGTGAGAGCCTCATCAGCCCTCTCTGCCTTCACTGAGTGCATTTGCATGCAGCAAGCACCATGAGTCCTTGCAGTTGACACGAGGGAGGGTTTGAGGTCTGGGCAAGAGTGAGAACACTGGGATCTCTTTCATTCTGTGAGTCCCAGCAATGGAAAGGGCTCTTAGTTATTTGGGGAGGTCTGGTTGGGCTACTGCCTTGCCCAGTGGCAGGGGAGGATTTGATGTACTGTAAAGACCTGTTCCTGTTCAGAGATCTGTGGTTCAGGCTAAGAAAAAGAGAACACAATTTCCTTACATTCAGGTTGTCTATAAAATTGACAATAAGAGGCAATCAAACTCTGTCCTAGGAAGTTCCTCTTGGGTCTGTATCTTCAATCAGAAGCAATTCTGGAAGGACGATTTGTCTACGCAGAGCCAGCAGTTGACTAGGCCCTCAGTTTCTCCTTCCCTACACACCCTTCTGTGTTCCTGTTGGTGAATCATCTGATTTTGGCAGAGACCCCTTTTATCAGGGCTCCACAGCACCAGAGCTGTAGTCTCCAGAGTCCAAGAGATAGGGTTGAAGGAATCCACTGCTTGGGTTGTACCAGCAGGAAGAAGGAGCCTCCCAGGAATCACCTGAACGCAGAGCCAAGCATTCCAAGGTGCCACCCTGTGCTGGGAGGGCCACAGGTGAACACTGGCAGAGGTTAGGAGAGATTAAAATACATCCCAGCCTTTCTGAGGGGTCATGGGTGTGTCCTAGGCACTGGGGTTCTGCTCCATGGAGATGAGCCCAGCCCCAGACAGTTTGACACGATGAACCTGTGCTTTCCTCCCCCTGCAAAGGTGCTGCTGATGGGCGAGCAGTCTTTTCACATTCCCGCTCCCAAGCACTGTCTCTGCAGCTTCCCTCCTTTCTCGGGCCTTTTCTTCTTCTGGAAGTTTTCCTTGTCCATCCAAAGTCCTCATCTATCTGAGCCCTCACCTGTCTGAGTGCCCAAAGTGGTGATGGGAAGCATGGGAACTAGCCCAGCTTTGCCCCCAGACTTTTCCTACACAAGGCCTCCT
Organism: Cheirogaleus medius; assembly: GCA_008086735.1. NCBI lineage: Eukaryota > Metazoa > Chordata > Mammalia > Primates > Cheirogaleidae > Cheirogaleus > Cheirogaleus medius. Next base: position 159,837,457 of record VBSM01002608.1, on the reverse strand, counting down.
CTCTCCTAAGCAACTTCACTCTGTAAGCTCGGTCAGTTTTGGGGAAACAAAGGACTTGGACCCAGGAGCTTATCCAGGTAGGTGGGGGCTCAGGAGTGAGGTCCTGTACACATCAGAACACCTTATCGAGAGCGCAGCACTGACTTGGCACGTTGAGTGCCCCAAAGTGTGGCACAAGCCAGGTCCCAGCTGCTTGGTGGATGGGTCTCTGCTCTTCCCAACTCCCCAGGGTCTTCTGTGTTGCCATGAGTATGACTCAAAGTCACATGCAGTGACATGCAGTCCCAGGGCTGCATCTTTGTTAACATCATTAGTATTTTCAAGAGATGATTTATAGTGAAACCTGTTCATCTTTTCCCTCCAATAACAAAAAGCCACGCCCACAGTTGCTTCTACCCCTGCTTCCCTTTAGCCTCTTGGCCTTTCGGGGCTGGCCAGAGTTTCCCCAGGCTCAGAGGGCCTTTGGGCACCAGTGACACAGCAAGGAGGCAAAGGACTCGTGGAGAAGGCAGGGGCTGGGGCATTTGTCTTTCAAAAACCTGCATAAATGGTTTTAATATTTAATCCCTGGATTGTATTTTCTTGTGCTACTGGACATCACCAAACATCTTTGGAAGCAAGAGAAAGCTAAATACCAATCTCATGACATTTGGTTTGAAGATTTTTCTCCTTCTTACCTTAGTTTCAATGTCTTCTGCCTTGGATAATGTCTGCGTAATTGAAAGACATCTGACTGATAAAAAATATTTCCCTCTGGAGCCCAGAAGCATGAGTTCAAAGATAGTCTTTGCCAAGGGTATATAATGATAACTATTTAATGGCTGGCATGTTTGACAAACACTTAGTGGTCTTACTGACAGAAGAACCCATCAGTCCAAAAAAAGATGAAAAAGATTTAACTTGGGAAACACTCATTTGGGTTCTCACTCAGAGCATGGGAAGGTGCCAGGCCATATTGCCCAGGAAAAGGATGATTGTGGGGGACTGGTGATGGTCCTCAAATCTCTCATGGGGAAGAGGGAGAGGAAATAGAACATGTGGCCCCAGAAGGCAGGGGTAGGACTGATAAGAAACTCAAGAGAGGAAGATCAGAAAGCAGAACTTTCCAATAATCGAAGTGCAATGTTGCTTCCAGTCCTGGGGAAAGATCAGAGACTAGGGGGGAATATTCATCAGTGATATTGCAAAAGAGTTTTTTTCCATAATGCAAGAGACCTGAGAAGCCAAATGTGCAATAAAAACATACAATCTGGTGACCCTTAAATCACACACACACAAAAACCTAATGAAGACCTGGCCTTAAAAAGTTTAATGGTATTATTCATCTTCAGTGCAAAGGTAATGAAGTGGGAGGATGGAGGAAAGAATGGTACACACTTAGAAATTTACAAGACACTTGATTATCATGTATCTTGTAAAAGAAGTAATGATCTTGCATTCAAGATGAGAGTAGTACTGGCAATCTTGGTCAGGACATGGTCCTCTTTCTCAGCTCAAAGGAGAAGAGCTCTTGCTGGAACAAAGTCAAGTCAGTCCTGAAGGGTCCTGAAAGGAAAGGTCCACAGGACAGGCCCCTCTGGAGGCAAGGAGAGCTGGCTCAGGTCCCCTCTGTACCTACCACCCACACTCACCTGTTCCAAACCCGTGCGATGGCAACTGGCAAAAGGAAGCTCCCAGGGCCTCCCTCATTGCCTGGCAACACTCAGAGGCCGTTGGATGTCCTTTGCCCCCAACCCCACCCCCACCATGTGTCTCCTAATCTCTTTGAGACCATGCTGGCTGCTGGGTTGCAGTCCCACCCTATTGCTTCTCCACAAAGGGTGCACTCAGGCAACCAAACAACAAAACAACTCGAAGGGAGACCAGCTGTACTTATAAATAAACATCCCAAGCACATTAATCCGCTGAAGGTTTTTATGAGGGGAAGCATAAAATTTCAAATAAAGGGCTAATGGGAAATATGTCCAAAATGCTGGAATCAGTGATGCTGTACAGTAGGGAACTGCCCAGCTAGATTCATAAAAACAAAATGTAACTAACAACTGATGCCGTTTTAAGACTCTGGCCCTCTCACTCCCACACCTGAGTTGTATATTTTATCTGAAGGGCTGTTTCATGTTCTAGAATCAGCTCTGTTTGCAAGCGAGCTGTCACGATTTTATGGTCTCAACTTTAAAGAGCAGGACATTTCTTTCCTGGAGAAGAAGGCTAATAGGAGGTAAAATGCAGGGATTATGGGCTCTCCCACAAATCCAGGCTAGCAGATGTGCCTCTTGCTGTAATCAAAATGAATGTTTTCTTTGGCCCCAGCTAGGAAGGCCCCTTTCAAACATCCCTGGGACCAGGAGACATGTGCCAGGCCAGAAAGCAGATTGGAAGCAGACGGTGAGCGAAGCAGGTGTCTAGCTCTTTGCTGTACCTGCTCCTTCCCCCATTCAGGACAGGTAATTAAAAAAAATGATAGCTGACTTTCTTTTTGTTAAGTGAAAAATGGGGGATGGCATGTGGCTAGCATTGCTCCCTGCCCTGGCCTTCACCTCCACTCACGATCTGCTTTCTTCCCCCTTCGGGGCGACGCTGAGCTCTTGTTTTGCAATCTTTTCCTCCTTCACTTTGTACCAGGCCAATCTGGGCCGAACGAGGGGACCCTGTCCCCACAAATATGAGCCTTTGGATCAGTGAAAAGAGCTTGGCTTGGGCAGAATTGCTCTGCCACTTACCAGCTTTGTTTGACCTCAGGCAAGTCATTTATCTTCTGTTTTCTCATCACCAACATCACAGGCTCATGGTGGACATTCCACGGGGTGGCCCAGGTGTAGGCAGCGGCTCGGGCAGGGTCAGGCTGTGGAGGCTCATAGTCCTGGCTCTGCCACTTAGTTGTTGATCATGAACAAATACTTTCCCCTCTCTGAGCCTCAGTTTTCGCATCTATAAAATGAGGATAATAACCCCTCCCAGGGATGTTAAGAGGATTAAGGAAATCTGCACAGAAAGTGCGCAGTAGAGTATATGCCACAAGGTGGGTACTCAGTGAATCTTTACTATTCTTGCTATGATTTAAGCAGAGATCAGGCAGTTTTGCAGTCTGATTAAAGTCCAAAAAAGGCAAACTGAGCACTCCACACCCTCCTCACCTTGCTGCTAATGGAGCTCTTGTTTCATTCCAGTTCCAGCCCATCTCTGAGCCTTGGCTTGCTGCTCACTTTCTGGCCAGCTGCTATGCCCTGAGCTCATCCCATGAGCTTGGTTTGCCAAGTCTGAGTGATCCTCACCACTGTCTAAGGCTTGGCTTGATCCCTCTGGCCTTCTAAGCCCCTGGATGCCTTTGATAGGGTCTCCTGTGTTATCCCCATTCCCCGCTTCCCAAATACTAGCTCTGGTCTGCTCAGCCTGGGGTCAACTTCAATAAGTGATTAATAAATGAGAATAAATGATTAATTATATCTTTTCCCTTCACTCCTTCTCTGGGGTCCAAACACTACTTTCATCACCTGCTCTGCTCACTCCAGTCTGACACTGAAACAGAACAAAACAAATGAAAACAACACACTTGCTAAGGACAGATGGAATAATGACGGCACCAAAGCGGTGCCCATGGCATGAATTCTGTGCCCCACTCCCTTTGTCTCAGTGGATCACTCTCTGCTGTGCCGAAGTCGACTCTTCTCGTCCTCTCTGCCCACACTGCCTGCACTGTGCTAGCTCTTGTGGCTCTTTAGCTTTTCTTGACTTTTTGGGCCGGAGTGAGACTGGATTAGTGGAGGGTGGATGCCATGGCCTAAACCTCTTGGTTCCCCTGTATGTCCCATCACAGAGCAGGACCCTAATACAGACTAAAGGGAGGAAGCCCAGGCCGCGAGGAAAGACCGTGTTGGAGGTACTCCGACCAGCAGCTGCAGGAGAGGTCCTAGTCTCCATTGCAGGATGTAAGGGACCCTCCGAGATGTCTCCTGCTCCAGCCACTGCCTGACCAACTGCATGAGGGACCTGGATGAGAACCACCTGGCTGAGCCCAGTCAACCCCTAGAACCATGAGAAACAATGATAATAAATGATCATTGTTTAATACGCTCAGGCTGGGGTGCCTTGTTAAGCAGCCATAAGTACCTGGATCACTGATCACTTCAGAAGCTCTTTGGCTGTTGGCATAGTCATGCTAGCCACAAGCCATGCCCCTTGGAGAGGCTTAAAGTGCCACCTCCAGCTGGTGGTGGGCAGTGGCTCCAGGTTGCAGCAGCTCTTCTGCCCCAACCTGCGTGCCAGGCCTCAGGACTGACAGCGACCTTGGGCTGCGGGGTTCCTCTGGCTGGACCCCTGGCCTGGGGAGGCGTTGGCTGCCTGGCCGTCATGGGTGACCCACCCTTCCTTCTCTGACAGAGCTGGGAAGATATGCAGGGCCAGCTGTGTGCTTTGGAAGACTGCTTCTCTGGTTCCCCAGCTCTCTCCCCAGTGTGGGAGTGTAGGATTAACCTCCAGTTTCACACCCTGGAACTCCAAGTACCATGCAAGGTTCAGTGTTTTTCAGGTGCAAGCTCTTTATTTGGCTTTTAGCAAATGAGTACAATAACAAGCTAGAATATGCAGGTCCTCGGGGGGTGAATCTGGGAACCGCAGAGTAAAGGGGTTTCCAGTTACCCTCTGGCTTGTGCTCAAAGGCCTCACTCTCCCTGAAGAATGGGTGTGAAGGTTCAAGCTACGCAATGGTCTGGGAATGGAGACTTGGAAGAGAGGACCGAGGCTCCCCAGAACTGCAATACACGCCTTTAGCCAGCAAGCAGGTGGCCAGAGAGAAAGGGAGGGAGGGAGGCCGCAATGAGGGCGTGTGACAAGCATGGCATGCTCTTTCAAGGGGCATCGTCCAGCAAGTGCTGGGCTGCCCTCGTCTGTCAGCCCTGCTAAGGACCGAATGTTTGTGTCTTCCCAAATTCATATGCTGATGCCCTAATTCCCAATATTATGCTATTTGGCGGTGGGGCCTTTGGGAGGTAATTAGGTTTAGATGAAGTCATGAAGGTGGATCCTCCATGATGAGATTAGCACATTTATAAGAAGAGGAAGAGAATAGAGCACGCTCTCTCTCTGTCATGTGAGGCTACAACAAGGAGGTGGGCATCTGCAAACCAGAAAGAGAGGCCTCACCTCCTCACCAGATACCAAATCTGTTAGCACCTTGACCTTGGATTTCCCCCACCTCCAGAATTGTGATAAATACATGTTTGTTGTTTAAACCACCCAGTTTATGCCTTTTGTTATAGCAGCCCCAGCTGACTAAGACAAGCCCTAAGAGCCTATTTTTAGTTTGCCTTACAGGCCTGGAGGAGCCTAAGTGATCATCTCCTTCAGCCTGAACCTCTGACAGGTGACAACCCTCATGGCTTGAGGACATGCCCAAGGTCACACATCTGGTAGGAGGCAGAACTCCCTCCACAATTTAAGTGGCCAGTGTGGCAAAGCCTTGGCTCTCAAATCAGGAAGACACTGGCTTTCACTGGTCACCAAGTCCATCTACACACCGGACAGTAGAGAGCAGAGACGATTACCCAGCAGGTCATCACCAAAAAAACCCCATGGAGAAATGAGGGAAGTTCTTGGCAAGGATTTGTTTTCTATAGGGGTTGGAAATCCCTGGATGTGTGCTTGGGATTCTTAGGCCACTTAGTAGAGACACAGGGAGAGACATAATTACCATGTTTCCCTGAAAATAAGACAGGGTCTTATATTTATTTTTCCTCAA
>VBSM01002608.1:159797094-159829822 GCA_008086735.1 Cheirogaleus medius | reverse complement strand
CTTTTTAAAAAAATTATTAGAGCAATTTTTGTGAAACTGTGGATAAGTCAAACATTTGTGTTATTTTGGAATATGAGTTCCATCATGGAACCAATGCTGAACAGATAGCTCGAAATATCAACGAAGTATTTGGGAAGGATGTGGCTAATGAATGCACAGTACATCGATGGTTTGAGAAGTTCCATTCTAGTGATTTTAGTGTTGAAAATGAGCCACGTGTGCAACCTGAGATCAAGGCGGATAATGATGAGCTGAAAGCTTCGGTGGAAGCGAATCCATTTCAACCTAAGTGTGAATTAGCAGCAAGGGTTGACATTACTATTCCAACAATATTGGACCATTTGAAACAGATCTGCAAGGTAAAGAAGCTGGATAGATGGGTACTGCATGAATTAAATGAGTGTCAGAAGAGAAATCATTTCAAAGCTTGCCTTTTTTTGCTGTCATGACATAAAGGCAAACCATTTCTACACTGTATTGTTACACGTGATGAAAAATGGATTCTTTTTGACCATTGCAAGCTTAGGCACAATGATTGGTAAAGATGAAATGCCAAAACACAGTCCAAAACCAAATATTCATCAAAACAGACCATCATCTGTTTGGTGGTCCATTGCTGGTATTATCCACTACAGCCTCATGAAACCTGGTCTATGGATTACAGTGGATGTCTACTGCAACCAGTTGGACAAAATGATGAGGATGCTTGTGATTAAGCAGCTGAGATTGGTCAATAGAGACAGCCAGTCCTCTTGCAAGACAACACTCGACCACATGTCACACAAACAGCGCTGCTCAAACTATAGAGGCTGGACTTGGAAACTCGCTGTCATCCACCATTTTCACCAGACCTTGCACCAAGTGACTACCACTTCTTTCAGGCTTTGGACCACTTCTTGCAAGGAAAAATATTCAATTCTCAACAAGCTGTGGAAAACACCTTTTGCCATTTCATCACCACTCCCTCTCCAGGCTTCTTCGCTGCTGGCATAAACAAGCTACCATTAAGATGGCAAAATTGTGTCGATACTTTAGTCGCATACTTTGATCAATTGCACTGCTTCTTATTTGAGATACAATAAACTTTTGATTCGAAATCGAACATTTCATATTTAATGACTTAATAAACTAGCCTACTGTTGACAAGAAGTCTTACTATAACATAGTCAATTAACATATATTTTGTATGTTATATGTATTATATACTGTATTCTTACAATAAAGTAAGATAGAGAAAATAAAATACTAAGTAAATCATAAGAAAGAGAAAATACATTTACAGTACTGTATTGTTTTTATCGATACCATAAGTTTACATCGTCTGTTTACAAAATGAACTGTGAGTCTGAAATGGCGGCAGCCGCAGCTGCAGACCTCAATCTCTGGTACATATCAAACAAGTCAACCTTTTCTCGTAACGTCATGACTGTTCTCTGCTTCTTTGGAGCACTTCCAGCGTCGCTAGTGGCACTTCGTCTGGGTCCCACGGTGTTATTCAAGGTTTATGGTATTGCACTAAACATGACTAAAGATGCTCTAGAACCCTGAGAGAGCACTTTTTACTGCGATATGCAATTTACCAGAGAGATGAACTGCTCAGGCAGAGATGATCGGCATCACACAGGCATTTTAAACAGATACTCCTAATGCTTAAGCTCCCCACAATAGCAACAGGAGGTGGCTATGAAATTATTACAGTACAGTGCGCACTACAGGTAATTTATGCAGCTATGATTTAATACTGCTTCTTTACATTTGTTTGCATTTTTCTTGACTGCAAATGGTGCCATGTATAGTCTGTAAGAGTTTGTCGGCATAAGCTTTGATGATTTTTAATTTTTAATAAGAGATTTACATATCTTTTATAGTAGTAAATGATAAAAGAGAATAGTATCTTTATATAGTTTATACATTCATGACATACCTTTTTCTTAATTTTTTTGATTCTGCTAGGCTATGCAGTTTGTTTGTGAGTTTTTTCAAATTGTTGCAAATCTCCAAAAAGTTTTCCAATATATTTATTGAAATAAATTCATAGGTAAGTGAACCTGTGTAGTTCAAACCCGTGTTGTTCAAGGGTCAGCTATAAAGTAAGAAGTGCAGGCAGAGTAGATGTGGGGGTTGGGGGTGGAGGATGGGGGACTATAATCACAACTGGTCTTGAGTTGCTGTCACCTTTCTAGAACCTTCTAGAACTCAAAGGCCACTCATACTGTGGCCAAACTTTGCTAATCTTCCCTCTGCCCTGAAGGCTGCTTTGGCTAGAGTTGGGCTGGCTTCAGGGGAGAAAACTGGCTGTCCCTTGGAAGCCTCACTTTGGCGTGACAGTTGTACTGCCAGGAAGACCCGTTAGGCAGAGGCAGATGTCCTGTCTCCCTTGCACAGCTGGGGCAAACTGAGTCCAGTGAGAGCAGAGATGTCCTTTGTTCAACCTGGGGACTGGGCAGCCGGATTTAATCTAAGTAGGTTGAGGGTGGGGGTTGTGCATGGTCTTGGGCTCACCCAGAATAAGCTTTAATTCTACACCAGGATTCTCAATCCTGTACCACTAAGTCAGCATCAAGCATATTCTATTACTTATTTTTGATAATAATGCATGCACATGATATAGATTTCATAATAATACATGCACATGATATAGAATTCAAAGGGCACAAAATGATATGAGGTGAAAAGTAAGTCTCCCTTTCACCCTCTTCTCCCAGTTTCTTTCTCTAAAGGCAACCAGTGTTAGTAGTTTCTTATATGAACTTCTGGAAGGAGTCTCTGCATATCCAAGCACATATATTCGATTTTTTCTAAACAAGTGGTAGTATTGTATATAGAAACTCTGTGTCTGTATTTCATGCAACATATCTTAGACATCATTCCATATTAGGACATTCAGAACTGCCTAAATATAGTCACAGCTCTATAACATTTCAATGTATTGATATACTTTTATTTAATTAGTTCTCTATTGAGGTACATTTGGGTTGATTCCAATCTTTTGCTTTTACAAGAACAATGCTGCAATGGATATCACATATCACAAATCTGTAGGATAAATACCTAGAAGTGGATTTGCTGGGCCAAAATTATTGCCTTACGAATTTTGATATTTATTGCCTAACTTTCCTCCATAAAAGTTGAGTCACCTCCCCAGCAATGCATGAAAATGTCAATTTGCCTATACCTGCACCAACACAGTGTGCAGGAAAACAGTGTGGTGGCAAGTTTTTCAACTTTTGTCAATCTGATAAGTACATAATGATAGTTCATTGTTGTTTTAATTTCGATATTCACATAATGAACCAGGTTTTTGCATCTTTCATACGTATTTATGTGTGTATCTCAATTTCTTTTTCCATGCACTGTCTGTTCATATCCTCTTCCCATTTTCCTACAGTATTTTTGCTCTTTTTCTACTGAGTTGTTGGGATTTATTGGAAAAGGAGGGAATTTCCCTTCTCCATGCTTTGTATTTTCAAGTGCATTGTCCTCTTCTTGAGCCCCTTCCCCTCCCTCACTCGGATTGGATTGGCAGGTTTGGGAGGAGAAAGTGTGTATGCCTAGCTTGGCCTCTTCCCTCTCTGCCTGACATCCCCCCCCCCGGCCCCACCCTCTGGAATCTGCCTGCAGAGAACATGCGCTCTTGGCAGCTCTTGGCTGTGCCCTAAGCTTAGTGGGTAAAAAGCCCTACCTCTGACAGGTGGGGCCTTCAGTCTTCTAGAGCTGCCTGTGACTTGGTGGGCAGATCTGCTTCATTTTGGGATCCAGTATTAGGAAGATTGTTTACACCACGAAGTTGCATTCCCCAGTGGCTCTATCAGTAACAAAGCTGACTTTTAAAGCCTGATTTACCTACTCCTTTGTTGGCAGGAAATTATGGTAGGAAAAGGGATGCTATTTATTAGACCCTCCCACCTCAAATGAGCTTTATAAGTATTAAGAGAATTAATCTTTTACCTATGATGTAAATCCCAAATATTTTTTCCAGGTTTTCATTTGGTTTTTGGTATTTTTCTTCTTTATATGGAAATCTAGTCTAATTGGTCAATTTCATACTTTATGGCTACTGAAGTTTTGTGCCGTGTTTAGAAAAGATCTTCCTCACTGCTAGATAATAAAATGCAATTGCCTGTGTTTTCTTCAGGTAAGTACCTGCTTTCATGTTCCATGTTTAGATGCTTGTGAGGTCCTTCCTGGCATGGCATGCTACTGGGAATCTGGACTGACTCTGAAGGAATGGGACTTAAGGCGGTGGCACAAAAAAGGATATGGGAACACGGGGCCGCGTGTCTTTGCTTGGACTGGTGCTGTTCCGTGATGTGCGGTTCTGAGTCTAGGCACAGGCTTCTAGGCTTGTTCGAGCACTTCAGCGGCCACAGCAGGGGAGGAGGAAAAGCAAAGCCCAGCTAGTCTCCCTCTGGGGCCCAGAAAGGGAGGGGCTCTCTTAACATACTCTGTGAGTTGGGTGCTAGCAGGGCTAGAGCCCAGATCTCCCAACAGGAAGCTCAGGGCTCGTTTTCTGGCCTCAGTGGAGTCTAAGTCCGCTTGGTTCCAGCTGAACCAGAAGGCTCAGGGGACAACATGCCCAGCTCCGAGGCAGATGGGGCCCTGTTGCAAGGCCCTGTTGTATGGCATGGGCTTGGCCAAGCTCAGGCTCCTAATGTGGCCACTGGCCCTGCTGAGATACCCCAAAAACTAAGGCAGGGCTACAACCATGGCCTCCGAGAGAAAAATGGTGATTTGCCTTCCCTCTTCTCACTGAAATCAACAACAGGCTGCAAACGTGGGATCACTTAGAGACCAAAGTCTTCCTGCATCGGGTACTTGTTACTCTCTAAGTTCCTTTCACATGTCATAAAGGAACATGCCTTCAGGGGAGCAGAGAGGGCTGTGTGCGTCTCTCCCCTCAGCCCTTTGAGACTCAACAGGCTGAAGACCAGATTGAAGAGCGGCTCAGTTTCTTCCCACCTGTCTGTCAGCAGTGCTGCCCTCTTCCCACCAGCCCATCTTGGAATAAGAAAATTACCCCTCACTTTTTGTTTCTCATAAGTACAATTAAACACTGAGAAGTTCTTTGGTTGTTCTCTGATCATTTTTTGCGAATTATTGTGAGTCTGGATGAATGTGAGAATGCTTTATTATAGGTGTTCATGTGCTATGTGCACATTTAAATTTTATGTATTAAAACTTGTACTGTCTTTTCCAAGTGCTGTGACCAATTCTATGGGACCTTTGGTTGTTTTTTCTTCCTAGCCATCTTCCCTTTCTGCTCAGATAGCTCTGGACAGTCCCCACCGAGGCCTCCACATACAGTTGTACAGGCTGCGCACTGCACAATTCTAAGGAATTCTATTGATTTTATAATCTATGGACTGAAAGGTACCTTTGGAGTTGAGGATTATGGCAGCCCTGCCTCCATCCGTCGTGTGGTCACAATTTACATAGGCAATTCTAATTCCTTTGTATAATTAGTGACTCATATGTTATATTCCAGAGCCACATGGAACTATTTTTTGGGTTACCTGCTGTTCTGTATTATCCATGCTTAACTCTCCACTAATGCATGTGATTAAGAGTTACTGCCACTCTCTCAGTTGAGTTGAATGAAGGGGATAAGAGGAAAATGTCAGGTTAAACTGATCCACATGAAGGCGTGAGTGACTGATATGCCACCAGAGCCCTGGCGAAATGGGGACTGATATTCTATTTCAGTGAGGGACATTATCCACTGAAAGGAAGATTTCAGTTGTAAAATTATAACTAGGTGAGCAGAGGAGGGGGTAGAATTTTTGTCTGGGTGGGAGAAAGATTTGAGGGCAGAGTTTTCTAAGGCTCTCACTCTCCTCTGCTGAGGCAGAAAAGGCCAGAGAATTGTTCTTGGTGGCTTTGAGTGATGGGGGTTACAGATATAAGGCTTAAAGTCCATCAGTCAAAGGGTCCAGATTGAAGCAATAGAGACCAAGAAGCAGGAACCATTTAGAATTCTCTCTGGCTGTAGGGGGACCCACCCAGGGCCCAGGGCCCAGTGGCAGCAGGGACTGAGTTGAGTGTCCAGTGGCATGTTGGTGGCACATTCTGCCTCGCTGCCCTGGGTTCCAACCTGTTTCCTAGTCCTGATTGTCCAAATTTCCTGTGGATCCTGTAAACTACGTGACTGATATCCTTCCTTCAAATTCCATTCCTTCTTAGATTTACTGGAATTGGCTTCTGTTGTTTGCGACAAAGGCCTGACGTCTTACTGACGTCAGAGTGATTCTCCCTGTTGAGCAGTGCTGTGCTCACAGACCCTCTCTTTGGGGGGCAGGGAAGAAAGCCCTCATTCGTGGCATTTGGTGTTTGCCAATTTCCATGGTATAAATACTCCTTGCATGATCAATTTCAAAATGCCAACTTTTAAACACCTGCCTAGCAAGATTCTTGAAAATTTAACAGTTGGCTCCCAGGAGCCACCAGGAGCTGACTTCAGCATACAGTGCTAAGGATCAGAACCAGATGGCCCAGCTTCGGGACAAGAAGGGCGCTGTGGGAACGTGGCCTCTACAGCCAAGGTTATGGGTCTGCCAGCTCTGACTGCACGCAGGGCAAGGAGGGCGGCAGCCAGTTGGTGAACTGTGGCATTAGAGTGGAGTTAGGGCCCAGACTGCCGCGAACCCCCCAGGCCAGAAAGAGACCCTTTCCAGTGGGGGTGGGGAAGAAACTCATCTTTGCCTTAAACCTTGACTGACTACTAAACGGGATTCCTGCTTCTTACAGCTTGCCTCAGTTTCTCCATATAAAACGTTGCCTGATACCTGCTGTGCCAACGTCAGAGAGCTCTTGTAAGAAGCAGGCACATTGTGCTGAGGCCATGAAAAGCCAGCTCTGCAGGGAGAGCTTGTGACTTTGGGGGCTGCAGCGGAGGGCTCGAGCCCCGGGGGAGGCTTCCAGCTTTGCATGCTTTGCGGCATCTGCACGGTGCGTGCCTGGCGTGTGTGCCTGCGTGTGGCGTGTGTGCCTGTGCGTTGCGTGTGATGTGGGGAACCGGGCCCTGGGGGAATTCAGCCCCGTGTGGCTCCAGGCATGTGTGTTGGATTACTGGGCCTCAGTGGGTGAGCAGACGACAGAATCCTGCTTTAGAGGACATGAAGAGGATTTGAATGTTTAATAAGAAAAGAATGGACAAAACACGCTGCAAGAAATCCACAAAATGTCACTGGCATCGGTGGGCCTGCTCCCTCTGGCGTGTGTCGACAGGGCTTTGTAAATAGTCTGATTAGTCCGTGTCCTCTTGTGACCTAGACATTTACAATTTGGGTTTAGGTTTGTTTCTGGGACTTAATGTGTTGGCCAGTTGCAGAGAAAAACAAAAGGGACACCGAATGGTTTCCTGGCCCCACATCAGAAAAGCCCTGTAAACAACTCACTGGCCTTCAGGCGCCCCGATGTCCACACCCCGGCAGAGGTGCCACTTGGAGTCCCAAATACCCAGTGCTTTATGCCCTGTGGGCTCCTAAGCAACTCTATGGAACAGCTTGTGATTAGGGCTAAGGGTGAAACTCCAATGCTCTGGGAGATGCCACCTGCCCCACCCAGGGCACTCAAGTCCCCTCCTCAAGTGCCTGTTCCCTTCTTAGCCTCTCAAATACATTCTTTCAACATCGACCCTTAAAACATTGGCTAGAAAGTGAGACCCTCAGTAGCAACTTCATTCATGAACTTAATTCATGAACCACATGAATCCCAAACTCTGTTTCATATCAACTGTATTCCAAACAAAGACTACAGTTGAGCTTCCATTTGCTGGTACCCCCCAGGCGTCCCTGGCACTCTGGGTCCAGAGCACCCCACCCTGTATCTGTCAGGCCTTAAAGCTGGAAGGGAGTTGGGGTGACACCTGTCACCAACTGTGATGGCCCCAAACGGCTGTGCGAAGCTTGCAGGTCAGGATTCCTCGGTGCCAAAGCTGCCCCAGAGCCCGGGCGCTGTCACCCTAGAGAGAAGTCTGTTCTCTGACAAAGCTGCCCCCTGTTTCACCGGCTGCTGCCCGCGGGCATTGTGCTGACGACCGTAGACGTCTGCGTTCTGAGGGAGGCAGGAGGGGTCCCCTGCCCTGTGCCCCTAGTCTGGGAGGAAATGGACAGAATTCTCTTGTCATTGTCAAGCTGAGAAAGAAGGTATGTGCTCAAGACCTGCATTTTGGGGGACAGGAAAGTTCCCAGATCACCCCCTTTTCCCCATAGGAAGCACAGCTACTCAGCCGTGCGTTCATGTGCTATCATCCCAAATTGCCATCAGTCTGAGCTTACAACTTTCAAGGCCTAAAAAAATAATCCCCTTTCCCCCAAAATAAACATTACACACGCTCAGCAATAGAGTATAGGATGAGAGAATTTGCGAACTGGAAGGAATCTTCGAGTTTATTTTATAGACGAGGAAACTGAGACCCAGGAGGGGCCGCTCGGCTGCAAGACGGAGGCTGGGGACCGGGTGTCCCTGCGGCACTGGGCTGTCCCGGGGCTTCCTGCTGAATTCCAGGACGGTGTTCACATGTGAAATTACCAGGGCAGGAGCTATCTTCCGTTTGAATGTCACAAGGGGTTTGCTCACAGATTAGAAGGGGTGATGCAAGTCCAGGGATTTGCTGTTTTCTTAGATTTCTGTGCCACTTGGAACACTCAAAGTCACCAGCTGGAGAATCAGGGTACTTTAGTTTTTGTTGTTTTATTTTTTCCCCAAAGGACAAGGGAGAAGATGGTCCCGCTAGGAAGGAAAAGGTCTGTAAATTTCTGCCATTTAAACCTTTGTGGCTGAAACCCAGAAAATGCCAGTGACCCAGTGGGAAAATAATCGGGGTACTGGGGATGAAGCAGTGGATGGAAAAGTGGGCTGCTCCTTTGACCAGCGAAGCTTCTCAGAAATGGCCAAGAGAGCCCGGAAAGACAAGAAAGCCCGGTGAGGACAGTGGGGAGTGGCTCTCCTGGGTCGCAGGGCCAGACTTGCACCCAGAGCATCGGCCAGTTTCCTGCAGAGAGTGTGTGCGTGTGTGCATGTGTGTGCATGTGTGTGTGTGTGTGTGTTGGGCAGAGTGAGGGGACTTCCCTTGGCCATGGAGGGCATATGACATTTTGATGGGGCTCTTTTGACACAGAGACATGCTGACGAGGCATACAAAGCACACTGTGAAATGCACAGCCTTTTCTTTTTCTTCTCTTTTTTCTTTTAATTACTAAGCAATGTGTGTAACAGTGCTCATCTGCACTCATGCTCAGAGACCGGGGAGTCTCGGGGGCTGGGTAATTGACAGGGGTGTGAGTCCCATATGTTACTTGATAAAAACAAAACAAAAAATACAGACAAGAAAAACAGAGCTTGGATATATTGAACGGGGCTTCATCAAAAAATCCTCAATTGCAAACTGCTGCATCTAAATCTCTTGCTCCGTGCCTCAGCTTGCAGCAGCTCTGGGGGAGTCCGGTTGGGAGGCTGCAGCTACCAGCCCTCCTTGGGCGTGTGACTGACAGGCAGGTGCCAGTGGCAGGGCTGTCTCTCTCCAGCCATGTCCACTCTCCCTGTGGGCCTCTGCCTGCCACACCCCTACAGCTCCCAGCGAGGCCCCTGTCCCTTTTCTGCAGGGCTCCAGCCTCCAGCCTCCAGCTGGTTTCTCCCTGGGGATGCAAGGGACACTGTGACTTTGGAAAGGCATTTGGGAGGAAGACTTTGGACAGGAAAGCTTGCCTGGGTTCCTGAGGCCACCAGGGGTGGGCAGCACCTGCCCTGCTGGCTGTAGGGCCACATGTGCCTCCTCAGTCCAGGTCTAATTCTTGGGTCTCACTTCTCCGGAATCAGCACTAGTGACCTGTCGTGAGGCTCCGGCTGAGTCTGAATCTCCTGGATGCTCCAGAATGACTGCTCCAGGGACATGTCTACATGGCCTGCCGTGCCAGAGCCCCTGGACCTGGACAATAGAGGTCTTTGTCCCAGAAAGGACTGCACTTGAGTAATGTGGTGGCTTTGTTGGGCAGATCAGCAGGGCCTCATCTCGGAGTGCCCTAGTCACCCTCCTAAGTGTCTTGGATTTCCTAGGTCTTTCACTGGGCTTGGCATATGCTTAAAGAGAGGGAGCGAGGGGCCAGTGTGCCAGGCCCAGATTGCTGCTGTTGTCACACTCTTTGGAGCTCCTTCATCTGTTGGAACAGATAAACCTGCTCAGAGACACACATAATGAGGGATAATGACATGTGTACCAGGCAAAACTGTCCAGGTTGGGAGACTACCTGCACGTAGTAGGGGCCTGATGCATACCTGTGGAATGGAAGAGGGCTGGCGAGGCAGCAGGGGGGCTGCCCTATGCATGGAGGCCGGGCTGCTAGAACAGACCCTTGCCCGGGGGCTGGCGTGAAACCACCTCTCACAGTTCACCGGCCTCAAAATGTTTCGACGGCTCCATAATAGCCTTATACTTAGAGATTTGATCATTTTTGTTCCTCTGTTCAAAACCTCTGCTGGCCCCATCACCTTCAGCAGCATTTGCTCGAGTATGTTCCGTGGGATATGTGTCCCGTGAGGTGTTCCTTACCACTTGGCTTCAGCGGTCACGCTTCCCCCCTGAGGATGCACGATGCACGTTGGCAAACTGAGGGCTCCGAGGAGTCCTGCAGGGAAGAAATCAGTTTCCCAGGCTTGACCGTGGCACACTGGCCCCTGCCTTTTGTTCACTTAACACTTGTTAGCACAAAGTATGGGGCACACTTTGGCAGCGTTGACCCATAGCGCAGACGCCAAAGTGATCTCCTACTCAACACACTATGACATCTGGCCTTAACCTACGTCACTAGCACGTGGCTCCTCCTCCCTCTGCCCCGTGTCACCCCTTCCTTGGGTGTGCTGTGTGCTGTGAACTGAATCCCCCACCCCAGATTCCCATGTTGAGGCCCTGACTCCCAGTACATCACAGTGGGACTGCGTTTGGAGATAGAGTCTTCGAAGAGGTGATTAAGTTAAACGAGGCCTTAGGGGGACCCTATTCAATCTGACCGGTGATCTTGTAAGAAGAGGAGATTAGGACAAAGAGAGACAACAGCACACATTCAGCACACGGAGGAAAGGCCACGAAGAGACAGCAAGAAGGCCACTATCCTGCACCAGAAAGAGAGACCTCAGAAGGAACTGACCCTGCCACACCTTGACCTTGGACTTGCAGACTTCAGCACTTCAAGGAAATACATTTCTGTTGGGTAAGCCTGTGAAACTCTGTGATGGTGGCCCAAGCTGACCAACGCCCTGCACCACTCACTGGCCCCTAAGCACAGCCCAGGACTCCGTGTTCCATCCCATGCCACACTCATGCGCCCTTCGTCCTGGCATGCCGCTATACTTCTCTCTGCAAAACACAAACAAAACCAACATAAGATAAAGCACAATTCTGCCTCTCTTTTAAGGCCTCATTCAAATGCCTCTTTGTCCAATAAGTTTAACCTGTCCCGATCTGTTCAGCTGGGGTGAGTCCCTCCCACTCGGCGGGTGCAACGTCAGCCCAGCTGCCTCCCTCTCCTGCCCTGTGTTGTGAGACGCGCACAGGTATTCCTCTCGCCTGCTGGTGGCTCTCTGGGGGCAGAGCTTACCCTCAACCCAGTTCCTGGCACAGCGCCTCTTGCACTTAAGAGGTGCTCAATCATTATTTTCTGGATGGACTTAAAACTATATCTCTGTGGGCCCTTGTGCCAGCCTGGCATCGTTGAGCTCCGGTGATGCCAGGGCCCAGACTGCAGTGTCTGCCCCGGGGTAGGAGGCCTCTCTGGAGGGGGCAGCCTCTGAGATGGGCCCTGAAGGGTGCAGGAGAGTGAAGTCATGCCTGGTTGAGAGTGAGGGAGCAGAGAACTGCTTTATCTGCGTTCACACATCATTGCACGTGTGTTGGACTTGCACACACAGGAACTCTGGGTCTTGCACACGGAGGGACTCTAACCACACGATAAAGAAGGAGACGGGCGATCTGCCAGCACCCGGGGCTGCTGGCTCTGCTCCCTGAGGAAGTTCTTTCAGTGACCGCACTGGAGCCAGAGGCACAAGCGACTGGGCAGCGGACTGGTGGGTGCGCGTGCAGTGGCCGGCCCTCACGTGGGGCTTGTCGAGCGTGCCTACGGCCCTGGCCTCGGGGACAAGGGCCCCAGTGGGACGGAACGTGGACACTCTGCACTCTGATCTGAACACGGCTCTCTAATTTCCCAGTAATTCGCCCTTTCTCCCCTTCCCCGGTTGGCTTCCCTGTCACTTCATTTCCTGCCGTATTCTCATCTTACAGCAAAGGTGAAGAGCGGCGACCTCTCCTTGCCCCAAAGCGCAATAAAATCCAGAACAGATTTTTGTGAGTAAAAATAGGATTGAACACCGCCAGCCCGCCACCTTGGGCTCCACGCAGCACGTCTGGCCTGTGAGGTTCTTTCCCCACCTTCCAGCCCCAGGGCAGGGCCGGCGCCCGCGGGAGGGTGGCCAGGCACAGGCTGGGGCTGCTGGCCAGCCTTGTCCTCCTATGCAGGGGATGGCCGTGAGGATGGGGACCGCCTCAAAGGTTGCCCCCTTGCCAGGGGACCAAGGGTGAAAGATTGAAATGTCAGCACCTCGTGGGGAAGAATTTCTGTCTGGAACATTTGGGAAAATTCCAAGTAGGATACAACTGGACGCCCGTCCCTCCCGCCCAACCTAGTACTGTCAAAGGACTGTGGCTTCAGAGGCAGACAGACCCCGGTCTGGCCCTTGCTCTTTGGTGGTTGCTGTGTCATCTAAGGGAAGGATGTTCCTTCTAAGGGAAGGAACTTCACGTCTGTGAACCTCAGTCTCCTCGTATGTAAAATGGGGATAAGGACGTGGACTCTGTAGGTGGGATGGGAGGATGAGACAAGAGGACACATGCGAAGTGCTCAGCACGTGGTCTACACGTGTCCCTCTTGCCATTCAGATCTTAGCCTAAATGTCACAGGGGCCCAGCTCCAGTCCATCAGAGCACCCTGCCTGCGTTCTCTCCGTGGCGGGATGTTCTCCCGTTTCCTTGTTTGTGAGCATCGCCTGGCTCCTCCCGGGTGGGAAAGCTGCGAGCGCGGGGACACTGCGTCACGGCGCCCAACCATGCTGGGGACAGCGGGTACTTGGTGTGGATCTTTTAAATAAATGGGTGCAGAAATGAAGACTGTTACTTTTTATTGTGCCAGGGTAACTTTGTAACATATTAATTTACGTTTTTACCCTTCCCTGCATTTTCCCAGTTTTCCGTCTCCTTTGCAGGCAGTTGGGGGCTCTGGGCGACCTTGCCACAAGGGAGGTTTGTGGTTAGCTTAAAAGCAGAAGTTGCTTGCGGGACACTTTCCTTCCTGGATTTTATTCCCCCAAAGTCTGAAACCATTGAAAAGATTACACTAGGTGTCTGCAGGATGTGAGGAGAGAAAGAAAAGGAGAGAGTGAGAGAGAGATTTGGAAGAAAGAGTGACTCCCCATCTTCCTCCTCCCCAAGTTCACAGAGAGACCTCTGGAGACAGGTGGGGCAAGAGGGAGCTCTGAGAGTTCTGTGAACAGCAGGGGACCCCGAGATAGACCCCCCCAGAGGGGGCCATCAGCACTCAGAGGACCTCAGAGGACGGGAGTGGCTCTAGAGCAGCAGAGGGGACTGGGGTGCTGGGTGTCTGGGCACGGTCAGCTGGGGCTGATATCCAGTGACCACAGGGGCCTCTCTGGTACCCGGATGCTGCACACAACCCTGGAGAAGATGCAGGTCTAGAACGACTAAAGCTAAATGAGGGCTCAGAGTCAGAACTCGTCTGCATCATTTATACACTGACTCCTTCGAAAGGGCTGACGACCCACTCTGGGGCAGTGTGTGGAGAGAGGCGTGGGTGTTTGTGAGCAGTGTTAGGCACCTCTGCGCCCTCTGTCACTCCTGGGCACAGCGAGGCTTTGCTCAGCCCGGGGCTTCACACCTGGGAAGATGGGAGGGGACTACATATCAGGTGTACATTTGCCCACTTGCAAAACAGGTCATAATTCTTTATTTTTCTATAGCCCAACTGAACCTAGTAGAAGGACCCCTGGTGCCACAGCTGATGTCTCAAACCTGCCGTTCTGCATGGCTCCTGCTATCTCACTGTGTCATAGCACAACCCCAGGGCTTTGCAATTCAGGAGAAGTGTTGGGAGAGCCCAGGGCCTCAGATGTGGACAGCTGCGTGGCGGCGGCTCCTTGTCAAGGCCCCGTGGCCCATTAGATGACAGCCGCCCGCTGTCACCTCCCCTTGCCTGCCACGCTCTGCCAGGGCCCACATCGCCACAGCTCCCACGGCAGGTCGTGCTGCTCTGGCTCTGCGTGGGAATGGGGTAGGGACCCCTCCCACCTCCAGCCTTGGGATCTCCCTCCCTAGGGGCAGCCACTTCCCCTTGTCCCTCAAAGAACCAGCTTCCAATTCCTTCCTGGCTGAGATGAAACCAGGTAATTCTTCTGTGGACTTGACTTTCCAAGAGCAGGTCACCTGGTGATGTCTCCTCTTGCTCTGAAACACAGAAGAGATGTCACAAGAACTTGCTCCAGAGAAAATGACCAAAATCTGTACTGGCTTCCTATCCCTGCTGTCACAAATCACCACAACTCGTCGGCTTAAAACGACGCACATGAATGTTCTGTAGACGTTTGACATGGGCTGCACGGGGCTAGCATTCGGGTGTTGACAAGGCTGTATTCCTCTTTGGGATGAATCCATTCCCTTGCCTTTCCACCTTCTAGAGATGTCTCAGTTCCTTGGCTCCTGGCTTCTCCTCTCATTGCAAAGCCAGCAGCTCAGCACCTCTGACCTGCTCACAAGGAAATGCCATTCTACGTGAGTAGCAGACAGGCGAGCTGGCAGCCTGGTACCCCAGGTGAGGCAGGCACCGCCTCTCAGAGGTGCTGCTCAGACCCGCGATCCTCTGACCTGCTCTCCTAGACGATAGAAAAACACGAAGGCAGGGACCGGGTAAGACTCATCCTCTTGTTTTCCTTGATGCTAAGTAAATATCACTTGCGATGAATTGTTTCTGTTCTTTCTGAGTCATTTTTCTCTCTGGGGCCATAGTCGCCCATTTGAGATGGGGGACTGGTGCCAAGCTAGGGGGCCGAGCCGGCATCCTAGGCAAGAGTCTGAGCTGTGGGGCTTGGAAGATTTTCTTTATTGTCCTGCATTTTCCCCATCAGAAATGAAAGCCGGAATTGAAGCAGGAAGTTCTATGTCCAGTTGTGGGGCCTCACCAGGAATCCACCCCAGACATCAGGGAATTCGATTTTAAAACCCTCCCTTGGGCTCAAGCAGGACTTTAGCATCACTTGAGGGTTGATCATGGAGTTTCTTCATAAAATAATACACTAGGAGCAAGGGGATTAAATCGAGCAAGTGAAACACTTGGCAGAGTCTCAGGAAAGACGTTCTGAGTAGATCTATTAGCTGTGCCCCAGTGGGAGGGGATTACTGCCTGAGTCGGGAGGTGCACAGGTTGGCGACAGGGAAGTATGTCATGGGGCTTCTGCCGCTGGGTCCAGGCTTTGAGGTTCTGGCCTCTGCTCAGAAATGTCTCCTGCAGCTTCTGCCTGGGAAAGCCTCTGAGCTGTGAGCCCCTTCTGTCCCTCGGCCTCAGAATGCTCCCCTTCCTTTCCATCTTCTCTTTCACATGAGCTTGAGGATCAGGACCCCACATAGGGCCGGGGACCCGCAGGCTGCAGGGGATGGCTGATCACAGGATGTCAGAACCCAGAGGCCACCTCCTGCCAGGGGCCGGCTAAGGGCAGGGCTAAACTCTCGGTGGTGAGTTAATGTTTGCTGAGGGATGAATGGCATTACTCCGGGCCATTACTCTTTCTCTTAGATTGGAGCAGTTTAGCTCCTTACACCCCCGTTAAGCTCTTGCAGGACCTGGGATCCACCGAGGACAGAGCAGCAGGCTGGAGGAGTCACATCTCCTTGGAGGGCTACCCTCCAGGCCACCCTTCAAATCAGGACTGGCGGCCAATTAGTGGGTTGTGAAATGGGTAGTAGATGGAGATCAGCTCAGCAATGAAAAAGAAAAAAAGACATAGAATCGAGGAATAAGGATATGGCTTTGTGAAAATGTGTTTCAGTTTCACGCATGATATATAGTGCACTAAATGTGGGTTGCAATGTGAATGTATTTCTTATGGTGGTCAAGGTCTAGAAAGGTCAAAAGGTCTAGAGCATCCCAGAATAGCTGGGAGATCTGTGCTCCCTGAGGGGAGACGCTGAGCTCTGACCAGGCAACGTCTTCAATTGTGAAATAATGATGCCCAAACCGTCCACAAAGTCCTTTTCCTGAGACCTTGGGGGCAAGTGGAGGAGCACTGGATGGGAGTCAGAGGCCAGGGTTCTGAGCCTGGATCTGTGGGTACTTGCTGTGAGCCTTGAGCACATTGCTAACTGCTCTTTGCCTCAGTTTCCTCCTTTTGCCTATGGGGAGGCTGCATTGTGTCTGTGTGCACTGCTGCCCTCTGGTGGCGATATCTGTAACTTGCTGCAGCTGTAACTTCTCTTTGGGTTTGTGGATTGGCTTGAGGCTGTCCAGATTCTGTGAGGAGGGGCAAGGAGAGCCTCACCTCCATGTGAGCATGTAGCATCCCACAGGTGTGTTGTGAGGGCTCTGCAAAGCCCTCAGATGGTTCAGATGCCCTGCCACAAGGTACACTCTCATGTGAGAGTGTAGAGGAAAGCACAGCTAAAGGACCTACTTTGTAGCCAAAGGTTTGTCAAGGTCCAACTGCTGGGGGGTACTTAGCTGTATCCCAGGCACTCTGGATGCATCTTCCAGGTCTGAGCAGTGTTTTCTGAAGCTGCTGAGAGAGTGGGACCAAATGTCTAGAAATTGGAGCTTGTCTTGTCACTTTTTTTGGCCTTTTCCTTTTTGATGGTATCACCACTTATTTGCACCTCCAATTAAGTCTCTAATTAAATTCCCTTCAGTCTTTGATTCAACCTCTTTCAAGAGAAGTGATTTTTCCAAAAAAAAAAAATATCCTTAAACAGCATACTGCATTGTTCTGGGATTTATTTCCAGTAAATTAAAAAGGGACTGCATGTTCCCTGGCATTGTCCTGAGATTGAAAAAGGTCAATTTTTTGCAAGAATATGGACCTGTGGTTTCTCCAAGATTTGGGGTTTTATATTAATGACTAATGCATCTTCAAATCTTCCAAAGCAAATATCTTGGATCACCATATTCAATAGGTTCTTAATAATTGTATGCTAAAAGGTTGAATAGATGAATGATTGGGCAGAGTCTCAGCAGTGGCACTTCAGGTAAAGCTTCTGAGTATGACATCACAGTGCACAGTGTACCACACACGCAGTGGATTGGACAAGGGGACCCCACTGTCACGTGGTAGGATTGGTTGGCCTGGGGCCAAGTCAGGGTACTTAATTGATGAGGTTGAAAGACC
The DNA here is from genome assembly GCA_008086735.1 of Cheirogaleus medius. Classification (NCBI taxonomy): domain Eukaryota; kingdom Metazoa; phylum Chordata; class Mammalia; order Primates; family Cheirogaleidae; genus Cheirogaleus; species Cheirogaleus medius. Next base: position 159,812,395 of record VBSM01002608.1, on the reverse strand, counting down.
CAAGTAAACATTTAGCAAAACTGGAGTCAAAGCACTTTTCAAAACAATCATTTAGGTTATTAAACCACTATCTTATGGGGGTTGGGAAGCTGAAGTAGGGAGTGTTTTAGTTTTAAACAATTCGCTTCCCTTCTGACTTCAGGAATCCCCATGATGGTTCGGTTTTGAGGACATTACCAGTCAACCGCAGCCATGAAGTGATTAGCAAATGCCTGCTCTGGGTCTGACTTCTGGGCTGGGTTCAAAGCAGAGTTCTTAGTTTAATAATAATACAGGATTAGCTTTCCTTTAAAACTCCCCATGCTGGAACCATTTTGAAAAACACAGAAATATCTATGGAAGTTTGAGGGCATAAGTGAAGACAGAGGGAAAACAAGTGCATATTTAGGTTCTTGTACACACCCTCTCATAATGCGTCCCGGAGAAAATGTCTCTCCCTCTTTCTCTTGACAGGAAATGGGACAGAGCAAAGTAGGAGCTTTAATTCCTCCCCACAACTGTCAACATGCTGAGAGTTGGTTCCAGTGCGCATGGAAGCCTGGATCCATGTTCTAGCCATGCATATTGTTTATTGCTGCCATCTAAAGGAATCCAATTAAAGGTTTGGAAGAAACACTAGAATTCTAGTGTTTATAGCAGCGCTTCCCAAAGTTATGGACAAGTACTGATAGTGGTATGCGAGATTGTTTCAGCCAAGATATGGGTAAATATTTTAATTTAATGGTTATATAAATTTTAACACACATTACAAAGACACATAGCTAATACACCATACCTGTGATTTCATGAATAGTTTTACTTAGGAAAAGACTAAAGAAGCTAACTAAGTAAAAACAACACACGCACACAGAGAAAAGAAGGCATGTTAATTTAAAGAAAACTAATGATAGTACACAGTAAAAGTTGTGAAGCTGGTACCTAAACAATGCAGTCTGGGGGACAGATGCAAAGGGAGTATTACATTTTTGCAGCACTATTAGGAGAAGTTCTGCAGTGTGATTCTGCAGCGTCATTTGGAACAAATATTCATACCACTTGTGGGAAGGCTCAGACACTGGTTGTGTTGGAGGAAGCCTTGGGGGCTTGGCCGGTCTCTTCCATTATAGGGAACATTTTGACAATAGAATCTTTCCAGAGTCAAGTCTCTGTGAGTCCACCAGTGGTGGCAGTGGTGTCCGTGCTTGGAGCCCCCACTCAGGACAGCCCTCTGCAGGAAGTGGACATCCTCACAGCCTTCCTTTCTGCCCGTCTGTCGGGGTGCAACTTCTCACCGGTGCCACTAAACCCCACCATGGGACATCAGAGTGGAGGCCAAGCTAACAGGTAAGTTTCCCACAAACTCAGGCTTCTCTACCACCTGGGGGTGCAGGCTGGAGTGTGAGCCCCCTTGTGTCTCTTGCAGGATAAAGACGGGAGGCTCTGCTTTTGCTCACTTTCCTGAGGCTTTGGTGACAGCGATATGGCCTGGCAGGGCACTTAAGAAGACAGCTGATCTCTCCAGGTGCCTTTTCTGTGGACCTTCATCATGAATCTCGACACCTGGCTAGAGAATCTACTCCTAAGCCCGGCCTTGCACTGGCCTCTTGTGGGTAGAGAAGTGGAATACGGGATGTGGGTGCTGGGGAAGACAAGTGTGCTCACCTTGCTGAGTGCTTTCCTAGAGAAGGGGCTCAAAAAGTGCCCAGAGCTGGTGCCATTTGGTGGTCTGGAAGTTGCTGATTGCTTTCTCTGTCGCAAAGCCTTTGATTTCCACCGGCGCATGTGTACACATGTGGGTATTCTTGGTGGCCTGACCATTGAACATAATTAAAAGAAATGATTGGCTTTCTCTTGATGCAAACATCTGGTTTTACTTGAAACAAGATGACTTAGCTGTTTCAGAAACATTCTTGTAACCCTGGATTCACATTTTCTTCTTAAAATATATATTTTCTCTGTCCGGGCAGCATGTTAATGTAAACACTCCCTGTAACTGACAACCGACAGTTTCAGAAGTACGTGGGGCTCCAAGCACCGGAGGAACCGCAGGAATGATTGCGTTTTTGATTTGATCACTGGAAATCTGTTTCAACAGTTGCTCTGATTTAAACAATTACTCTGATTTATACTCCGAACGCTGTAATTTGCAGAAAATGTAACCATGTGAGGACACTTTTGTAGAGTATGTCTTGGCAACTTTGTTTTGTTGTGATGTCATTCCCTTCAACTTCAAGGAAGCACAGAGGAAATAGAAGAAGGAAAACAGGGTCCTTCTTTTTGATGTGTTTTCCTGACTGCCAGGGAAAATGTTCTCAAGTCTTCCCGGCTCACCACTCCTTACCGCTCCCAGCCCCCAAGGCCAACTCGGCAGGGCTACAGATGACATCCAGGAGAGAAGTGAAACCCAAAATTTCCTGAAGGTCAAAGAATTAAGCCCAGAAGTGGGGGCGGCTGGTTTTGTTGTCACAGCTGCTATTTTTCGCAGTGAAGGCAGGACAGGTGGGATGCCTGCTCTTGCACCACGTTTGTTAGTGAGAGCCAGGTTTGCAGAGCTGGAAGGCTGGTGCAGAGCACGAGGCTTAATCCCTGCATTGCCCAGAAAGGAAGATCTAGATAGGTTAAAGCAGTGGTCCCCAAGCTTTTTGGCACCAGGGACTGGTTTCATGGAAGATAATTTTGACACAGAAAGGGGGCAGGGGATGCAGAGGCAGAGCTCAGGTGGTGATGCCAGGCCCGTTTCCTAACAGGCCACAGACCAGTATCGGGCCTCGGCCCAGGGGTTGGGGACCACAGGGTTAAAGGACGCTATGTAGGTTCTAGAGCAAGCTAGTGTTAGAGCCAAGGAAGGAAACAGGTCTCTGGGTTTCTGATTCACTGCAAGATTGTAAATGTAGGCATGTGATTGCAAGTTGATCCCATGTTATGTACAGAGTATATATCTTAGTAAGGCAAATACAAAGTCATAAATAAAAAAAAAAATAGGTGGTCCGTGCTTTGGAGGGTGCAGCTTAAGGAAGCTAGTGTTCCAAGTCTTTGTTCTGTCTATAACCGCCCTCCTCCTCCAGCTGACCCAGCTGGGCCGGTGCTGCTGGGGAAAGAGCCAGGGCGGGACAGAAGGTGCTTCTTACAGGAGGGGGCTTCATGCCTCTGTGGGTGGCACCAGGACCCACAGTGGTCAGGGGGTGCCCAGCCTCTGTGACCACATCTTCCTGGACCGTCTGTCTCTGACCTAGCCCCAGCCTGAGAGAACCACGGGGAGATGGTTCAATTTAAAGTTTATCTCCTTGACATCTGTATGCCCCCGTTTTTCAGTAACCCCTAAAAACCCACTTATGTGGCTCCCATGGCTGAGGCACAGTGCAGCATTTCGAGTTCCAGCTCCACCTCTGATTTGCTGTGACCAAGAAGGCATCTCTGGTCCCTTTGCTGGCCTCAGTAGCCTCATCAGTTAAATGAGAAACTGGACCAATAAGTGCTGAAATCTCTTCCAGTTTCACCATGCTTTCAATCCCTGACCCTATCATGGTGTTTGTTTTTCTTGCTTAAGAAGTGATAGAGGCTCATGTTGGACAATTTTTCCCACTCGGACCTCATACTCTTGGAGGTGTGAGGTTCCTTGTGCACATTGCCTTTCTCAGAGAGCCTGGAGGGGGATGCTTGGCCAGTGGCATGCCCCATAGCCCGCCACTCCTCCTTGGACTGTCCTGAGCGACACTAGCAGTGACTATCTCGTGTGCTTCTGCCCTGTGTGGTCCCTGCCGGATGACGGGGAGTGTCTCCGTTACTCAGCTCCTAACACAGGCGGTGCTCAAAAATTGCTTGCTAAATAGCACTGGATTGGCTATTTGACTAATATGTCGTGGAGTTTGTTCTTGCTAACTACACTGACAAAAGAAATGGTTCTTTCTTCACTTTCCTAAAGTTGATCTGATATTCTGCTCACTGGGTAATGGGGAAGAAAAAAAAACCCTAAACTTTGGTTCAATTCAAAATTACAAGCTGATTCCTTATTTGAACAGTTTCTCTAGATAAATGCCTGTCTTTCATCCCTCCCCCCTTCCGCATTCTCTTGCCGCACAAGGCACTTGGGTGTGTGAGGAGGGAAGAACACGAGACGCCGATGATGCTTTGACTTCTGAGGCAGGGGCCCTTAGTCTGGTCACTGCCCGCCTTGTTGGCTTTGGTGGCCGAGGCCAGCAGCTGGCAAAGCTCGTGATTTTGCCCCTCTATTCTTGGCTGCCCTCCCTGGGTGACTCAGGCTCTGCTGCCTCCCCATCCCACAGTCTCTGTTGCAGGGTCACTGGGCCACTTGCCATGTGGCCATGCAGACGCCCTGGCTCCCAACTCAGCGGCCATACAATCCCTCTCGGAGGGCCACGGGAATGTTTGAGTCCCAGATATGCCACAAGGAAGCTGAGTGGTTCAGGTAACTCAAGCTTCTGGACTTCCTTCAGCTCTAGCACGCAGCATGAGATTGACTTTGGTACAGTGGTGCACGTTGGTGCAAGGATCTCATCACCGAGTCCCAAATGGGAAATAAGGCAAAAGTCTCCTCTTCTGGCTTTGCCCTCCAATTTTCCAACATGTTAGAACCCACCTTTCTCACCACCAGATTTTTCTGTATATCTTCCCTTCTGTGCCTCATCCCTCAGGATAGGAAGGAGTAGATTTCTGGCATTTTCTTTCCTTTACAGAATATCCTTCTCCTGAATTGGGCAGCAAGTCTCATGGCCCTATTTATGCTATAGAAAAATTTGCATGACCTGAATTGCTTCAATTGATGTGTGTCTCTCTCTCAAATGTATACTTATCTCCTGCCTGCACCTCTACTCAGAGATCCAGATTTGAATATTGAATTGCCTTCTCAACCTTCCCCCTGGGAAGTCTAGTAGGAATTTCAACCTTAACATTGCCAAACCAGACTGTTTTGCTGCCCCTGGCAACCCTAGATCCTCCCTCTACTCGAGGCATTTTCAATCTTGGTGAATGGCATTGCTGTCTACTCAGTTGCCAAGGCCAAAAACTTAGGAGTTTTGCTAGAGTGCTCGCTTTCTCTCATGCCTCACGTCCAGTTCATCAGCAAATCCCATGGGCTTTTACTTGAAAACATATCTTGGCTCCAAAATGCTTCTCGCCACGTTCACAGTCACCATCTTATTGTAAGCTCCCATCTCACTTATGTGGACCACAGCTGTGGCCTCTTGACTGGGATTCCCACTTCTACTTTTGTCCCCATAGAGCAGAGGTCCTCCTTCAGGGGCCATCTCAGCCCCAAGGGACAGTTGGCAATGTCTGGAAATATTTTTGATTGTCACTACAAGGGACAAAGGGGAAGAAGGCAACTGGCATCTGGTGGGTGGAAGCCAAGGATGCTGCTAAAAATGCCACAGTGCACAGGACAGGGACAGCCCCCACCACAAAGAATTACCTGGCCCCAAAGGTCAACAGTGCCAAGGATGAGCAACCCTGCCACGGAGTTTATTCTCCCAACACAGTAGCCAGGGTAATCTTTCTAAAGTGAAAATTAGATCGTGTCACTCCCATATTTGAAACAATAAAGCTTTCTATTGCATCACAAATAAAACCTAAATTATTCAGTGGTCTCCAAGGCCCTAGAGGACCCGCCCTTTGTAAATTTCATCCTATTTCCTTTTCTCCATTTGGTCCATTTAGAATATTCCAGCGGCACCAATCCTTTGTCTCCTCTCTAATTTTTTAAACTTGTCTTGTCTCAAGGTCTTTGTAATACTTGCTGCTACTTCTGCTTGGAACACTTTGCTGCAGACCTGTGTTTGTTTGCTACCTCATTACCCACCTCTCAGGTCAAATGTCACCTTCTCAATGAGTCTTTCTGACCTCCCTGTGTAGATCAGCCCTTTCTTCCCTCTCTCCAACACCTCCCAATTCTATCTTCTTCATAGCACTTATCAACACCTAAGATGATCTTATTTTTGCTTGTGTATTTGTGGTTTGTCTTTTCCTCTAAGTTTCTTAAAGATAAGACTGTTCTTCCAGAACAGCAGAGAAGGGCCTTAATAAATATTGCTGACTGCTTGACTGAGTGATTTTTAGTATGTTGAATAGATGCTAGAGTGATTTAGCACATCCTTTCTCCTTGTCAATGCCTGGCTTTCAGGCCGATTGCTTTACTGTGAAATCTTATTTCAATAATATGAGCTGAATATTAACTCCCTATGCATTCCCGCTGTGATAGTGCTTGGCCCCCTGTCCCCATCCCACCACAGCATGCCTTGGCTGGCTAAGAAATAGGCCACGTACAGGAAAATTGCAAAAGAGAAAAAATATATTTTTTAGGTTGTTGTTTTTCAAAATAGTTCTCTGTTACAAATGGAAACATACAAAGTGTTCATTTATTATTTTTTTTTTAAAGATCAAATACTGCTTTCTTTAGGAGACAAACTCTACTCACTCTTCTTTTTCCCTCAGTGTGGGACAGGACTTCCCTGCAGCACAAACATTACCTAAGACTATATCTACACTGGTGAAAAGGATTTTTTCCTTGTAAATTAGCAGAGAAGGTCAAATGCAGAAGTGCTGCATTCTCAGGAGCCATTTCAAATAACAGGGTCCCCTCTGCCAGTGTAGGAGCAGCCTGAGGTTTCACCCACACAGTTAGATGAGGATGTGTGAGTGCGCTTTTTGTGCGCAAGTGTGTGTGTAGAGGTCTGCATGTGTGCATCAGGTGTATATCTGTGCCTGTGAATATACCCCAGAGGCCAAAGATTGAAAATGGGAAAGGAATATTCAGTGTCTCACCCAGAGAAAGGCAGTGAAAAAAGAGTACACATTTCACAGATCTAGCATTGGCCACGTGAATTACTATCATTTGGATAGGCGGTAGTTATTTGTAACTTTTATAATTTATTTGCAAATTGCCTAGATTCAAAGCCATTTTTAGTTTGTTTTAGAAAGTTTACTGAATTTTTCTGAGCCTCGATCTCCTGATCTGAAAATCAACACTGATAATTCATTTATGATGGTCCAAAAATCACCAAAAGCTCAGTACCCATCATGATTAGATGCCTTCCCTCCCCTGCCCCTGCTGGCTAAGAAAGTCTGTCCTTGCCTGATAGTTCTGGGGTCTTTGTGACCCAGACTGGGTATGGGTGAGGGGAAAACGTGGAGGTTAGAGGATTTCTGTTGCAATGGCTGAAGAACAGAAACAGAGCCAGAGTGGGGAGGAGAGAGGGAGATTGAGCCAGAGCAGGCTCAGTTGGGGACAATTTCCTTGCCATTAAGGATGAGGAAAGAGAGAGGATTTGGGGCATCTGCAAACATGTGCAGCACTGTAATGGAGGGAAATAGGGAAAAATGACCACTAAAAAGGTTTTCTGTGTGTTAGGATGGTGATGCCACTTAGTATTTCCTCCAGGGACTGCAGTGCTGACTGATACTGTTCTTCACTTTGGCAGCCAGACAAAGGTTTCTTTCCTGAGACAGGCCTTTTAAGAGAGGAGTCGGAAAACCAGACTTTATTCAAGTTAGAACAGATTCGAGTGGTTGTTGCGAGGATTAAACATGGATTAAGTGCTCTTCTGTGTGTAAACCTTCAGCTTAGAATCTGGTAAACATTAAGCACAAATAAAATTACAATTTTTATTACACAAAGCTATAATTAGTAATCTGATCACTGTCTTGTCTCTCAAAAGACCGACTCGAGCCTTAAGAGTGAGTGTACAATGTCATTTACTCAGCACTCTCTGTTTGCCCCTTATTTAGTAACTGTTTTTATTGGTTTGGGTTTTCCCTCGGCGCCCCCCACCCCAGGTCCTGTTGGCTCAGAGCTGATCATGAACCTAAGAGTAACGTCTCAAAGTCATCTTGGGATCCAGAGAAATGGGGCTCAGCTTTGAGGGCACTAAATTCTTTTCCTTAGGAATGGCTGGGCCTGGCTCCTTTGGAAATATCTTTATGCAACCAAGGGGGTGATAATTGCAATGGAAAGTGGACAGGTCAGCTGGGTTCCCAGTCCTGGGGCTACCGTGCAGTGTGGTGAGGGTCCCTAGGGTGCCGACCCCTACCCTTTCCCTCTGGCCATCCCATCTCACTCCAGTAATTGCAGTACTGGACTCCACTCAGCCCTGAGCCTGCTCTGCAGCTCTGGGAGGGTGATGCAGTTCTTCACAATCTACAAGCTCAGGATCAACTCCGTCATCACATCCTGTGTGATGTCTCGGGACAAGGCGTGATCCACACATGGAAAACCTTTAAAGGGAAATCACGACACAGCACAGTGCCTGGCCCAGGGGAAGCACGCCTTAAATGCAGGCGGAAGGTGGCTGGAAAGTGGCATTGCTCTCCCCACTCTTCCTTAATCCTTCAGGCATCTGTTGCCTTGTCATCACCTTGTTCCTTGTGCGCTGGTTTCAAGTGTTCATCTAGGAGGGCAAGGGTCCGTCTTTCCCTAAGAGGCAGGTGCCAGATGCCTGGAGTTCAATTCCAACTCACCCTGAGCCAGTTACTGAATCTTTCTGGAGCCTCAACTTCTTCATCTGGGAAATAGGGATGTTGATGATATCTATCCCATAGAGATTCTACGAGCTTACATGGGCTAATAGTATGTAATTCTGCCAGGCATGTTGTAATCCCTATGTAAGAGTTCATCTGGGTGATGGTGGCCATGATGATGATGATGATGATGAAGATGATTCTCTTCCCTTGTGTCCCAGCAACATCCAGCACAGGTCTGGGCACAGAGCTGGTTGGTCTCAAGAGATCTGCAAAGCCTGGGAGGCAACTGAGAGGCCCATGCAATTCTGAATTCACATGGTAACAATTATCAGTGACACAAGGGACGCTTTCCTTTTGGCCATGAACTCTCATTCCTTCGTGGGAGCGAGAGTACCTAAAATATCCTTCAATCCATATATGTGGGAGTTGTTGACCAGGGCAGTGAAAGGGATAGGTAGGAGAGGTTACTTCCCACTGCCAGGCTCTCTGTCCTGAGAACAGTGTTCTGAGCTATCATCTCAGCCAGGTTTCTCATCTGAGCCAGGTTTCCTCTGGGCAGGTGGGGAGGGAGACGAATTATGAAGTTTTTAATAAGTGCCCCATTTCCTGTCTTAGGAAGGGGCCAGGGCTGCAGAAATGAGTAGGGGACCTTAGGGGGAAGTTGGCCCCTCCAGAGGTATTTGGGACCCAGATTAAATCACGTTCCATCTAAATTCTCATTTTCTTCTCCAACAGACTTTTTCTAAATATTGTGGTTTCTTGACTCAAGGATTTTCTGGCTGGACAGGGACTGCATGGAGAAAAGGGAGCATTTGGAACACCTAGAAATGAAAGCCCTAGATTAAGACCTAGGCCGGAGGCTGAGAATTGCAATGGCCTTTTCCCTGGAAGGCTGTCTTCTGGCTCTCACCCCATGACAGCTAACTGTAGACAGATTGCTATGATGATTTGGCCCTGTGAACAACATGAGAACAGGGGCCCTCCTACATATTCATTTCTTACTAACACTGATCTGACTTAAATAGAGGATTTAAGTGTATTTTGTTGACCTTGGCTCTCTCTACCCCAGCCACTTTGCTCATAATGGCACTAGGGACTTTCACGTCTATGGAAAGAAGATCTGAGGCACGTTCCTGGAATGCTGGGTTATAATCTCAACCTTAAACAGAGTGGGTCAAAAAGGAAATCCCAGGAAGTGGGATGAGAAGATAAAAAAAGACCCACGTCCACAGGAAAGACAGGGTGAGATGCGTGGGACCAGGGGGAAGAGGAGATTAGGGCTGACTTTTCTGCAGCTGTGTCTCCAGTCTGCCTAGCTTGAGCGCAGCTTTGGTCCTGTTAAACGGTGAACAGGTAGAAGATTCCAATATTATGTGCAGGGACTTGCATAACCTCTTTCTAAATCTCAGGTACCCTCCCTTGGCAATTGTAAAGGCTCTGCCTTAGGGGTCAGTGTTGGCCAAGCTCAAGAATACAATGTTCCCAGATGTGACAGGCCCTCATAAGCTGCTCTCTAGAGAGTTGCAGAGCTGTCCAGGTGTGGCTGGATATCAGCGGCATTTTGTGATCAATGACCTGCTTGAGTAGTTTCTCATGGTGGCGGCAAGATGTATACACACTAAGGAGTGACCATAAATGCTCAAGGGAGAAGTACAGGCAGAGTTGTGCCAGAAGTTCTCAAACTTTTCAAATATAAGGATTTCTTATTTTTTGTAAAATGTGACTTAAAATCATTTATTTAACTTCTGACTCTGTGGGTCAGCAATTTGGGCTGGGATTGTATGGGGAGAGCTAGGCTTGGCTGATTCTGGCCGGGCTCTCTCATGCACCTGTGATCAGCTGCTGGGTTTACTAGAACCTAGGTGGTCTAACACGGCTTGGTGGGATGGCTCCCCTCGGTTCCATGTGGTCTCTCATCCTCCATCAGGAAAGTCTAGATTTTATTATATGATGGCGGTGCCAGGATCCCAAGACAGCACGTGGAAACGTGCAAAGACTCTTAAGGCCCAAGCTTGGGATTTGATCATGCTCTCTGCACCATTATCCAAATCAAACCATGAAGTCAAGAAATAGATTCTACCTCTTGATGGGAGACGTTGCAAAGAATTGGGGCAATTTTTGCAATTGACCACAGGTGTCCTTTGTGCTTTTGTTAGCTTTAAGGATTTAATTCTAGCCTTTTGAAGTCCATCAAATCATTCATGAAAGGGAAATCTGAGAAGAAACCTCGTGTTTGAGAGATTTTAAGGATTCCTTTTTAATGTCAAAATATTTCGAAAACCCACAGAATAGTTCAGGGACTTATACAATCTAGAGTTTGAAAATTACTAAATGACTAAAAGTTATTATAAATTTGGGAAAGTTTTGAAATAAATTTGTATCTGGTAATCATAGCAGTATCAATATGCATTAAAAAGTAGTTCAGGTTTATAGGATAAGACATTTTAAGGCAATAGGCATGCTTAATGTGCAAGCAGCCTCATGGGCCCCTAGCTCTGAGATATGATTAAGATCCAGGGCCCATAGGGTAGGGACCATGTTCTAAACCAGGTAAAGAACTGGCCTAATGATGTTCAATTCTGCTCCTACCTGCCTCCTCTGATTCCATGGACTGTGCACCTATATACAGTTGCCATTTCGTGGGAGACTAGACTAGACACTGCCCTAAGCCCGTTATACCCTCTCTCCTGACACCCAAGCCATTTTCCCCTCAAGCCAATCAATGAGGTATGAAATTCGACGATGAAAAAGTCACATCCCAACTTTACGATTTCTAGGGTTAACACACAATTCTCCTGGGGGTGGAGACAGGACGTGTGGCTTACTCTGCAGCTCCCCAGCAGGGTGAAGCAGCTCCACTGGGCCACTGAGCAGTGGTGGGAGACTGCAAGTTCTCTCCCCTCTTCTGGGCTTCTGATTCTTGCAAAGAAAGTGGGAATTGAAAAGGCCCTTTTAGGAAGGTTGAGGCTAAAATGGGCAGCAAGGAGGTGGTGTGTTTCCAGGCCAGGTACAAATAAAAACCAGTTCTCATCTCTTTCTCCCTCGTCTTTCTGTTTGATCTTGTTACCCTGCCCCTCCCTCTGTGCCGGGGCCTGATCTCCCTGCACAGACACCTCCTCAGGTGGAAAAACCTTGACTTTGAGAGGTGGAGTCTTCCCTGGTTAGTGCATTCCTGCTCCACATTTGGAGTTTTGACAGTGAGTTTAATGTACAGGGAAACTGCAACTCTAGTATGGAGCACCCTGGTGAGTGCCCAGGGACAAGGCACCCTGTGGTCACAGCCTCCTCATATATGCAGAGAAGGGAGGAGAGTAGGAGGGAGCTGAGGCCTGGTTTCCATGGGCGTTCCTCATTCCAGCTGGGTTTCTTGGAGGCCAGGCTACACTTCTGCCCTTTGACACCACAAGATACCTTGTCACCTTTCAATGCACCTCCCTTTTGACTCCCTTAGGCCAGTTTGAGTGGAGTTATTTTTTTACTGGCAATTCTGATAGCATTGATTAAGACACAGCAATTGAACAAATGAAGACAGGTTCACTTGAACTTGTCTGTGCTGGGCTCTGGCAGCTGCAATGTTGAAGTCATGGCCTCTGCTCTCCCCACATGAAGTCTGGCACAGGAGTCCAACACATAAACAGGTAATTATAGTGCAACGTGAAAAGAGTGACATAAAAATGTGTGCATGGGAGTCATAATTAATGCAGAGAGGGGGCCATATGGGCAGACAGGGAGGTGTCATGACAGCGGGTTTTGAAGGGTCACCAAAACTCAACAGGAGCAGCAGGAACACAAAGGATGACATGTGAAATAGGAGTTTTCAGGACTGATGGGTCTGGGGGTTGGTACTGCCCCGGTGTGGATGAGGGGAGTGAAGGCGCTGGGGTGCTGAGGCCGGGTGTGCAGAGCCAGGTGGTCCATGGCTGCTCAGAGAACCTTCCCAGGCTTGCTCCGTGGCTCTTGGCTGCTGAATTATGGAGATCTGGGTAGGTGTAATTTCATTTCCTATATTTCCAGCAAAGGCATAAAATTGAACAATGTTGTCATTTGAACTGATAAAAGATCATCACCAATTTATAAAATAGCATCCTTTAAAACATTTCTGACAAATGTTCTCAACATTGAGCTCAAAGATCTCAGAATCAAGGCAAGGTGGAAAGGGCCCGCTTAATAAATGGTTTCACCCCATCCCCTTCTTCCACCCCCTGCAGATATCCCTTGCTTTACAAGCAAAGAAATGGTGGGAGATGGTGAAAACGTTCCTGTGTCAGGACACCATCATGATCTCAGCGTGTGACTTGGCCAGCATGCTGCCACACGTTTAGGGCAGCAGTGGGGGATGTGCTGGGGGCCGTAAAGTGGCCACTTGCACAGCACACTCTGTTATGAGGACACGAGGGGAAACAATCCCCTCCAGCCCTCCTCAGAGGGTCCCACTTCTAACGCTACCTCTGCTGGCCAAACTCCTGTTAGCGTCAGCGTCTTGTAAAATATGGAGCAGCCTGTAACTTTCATTTTTCCCTTTCAACTGGGATGTTAAAAGAAGCTTTAACATTTCCTCCAAAAATGCATTTCAGAGATCATATTTCCTCCCAAGGGGCTGCTCTGAATGAAGACTCTTCATTTCAAACCTGATTTAATCCAGGAAGTGCCTGGAAATCAGGCATTGCCAGCAACGACCAGCGAAATACACACCCGTTCTAAATGGTTCGTCTGCTGCTAGCTTTGTGTGTTTAAGTCAGGAGGTCCGTCTACAGGTAGTTATTGAAGGCTCACTTTCTGCCAGCACCTGTATACCCACTGTCCCTACCGCCACCACCACCTGTGTCATTATCCCCACCATCACTCGATGTTGCCGTCACATCAAGGTTGTCACCAACGTGGACCCCATGAACCCTCCTTCTGGGGCCGGCCCCTCACTTGGAGGCCAATTAAGACAGAGGACGCGTTGTCTGCAGGTCAGCCTTCTCTCCCCTGTCCTCATCCTCCTTCAGGAACAGAAGCAGCAGAGGTTGGTCTAGCAACTAACTCCCTGTGGTATCGGATAGAATGAGCTTCCGGAATCTGTCCTTCTGGAAGGGGAGTGTAGGTCAGGAAACTACAGGGCCCACCTTGCAAATAGGAAAGACTGACCCGCACTATAGACCCTTGAATCCAGCAGCTCCTGGTTGGTTGGAGTTGTCATCAGTACAGAAACCATCCCTCCTGGATCAAAAATGGAGTGACACATGTTCACTGATGGAACCAGTGGGACAGGGTGTTTAAATTGCAGCTTTCTTGGAAAATTAGGATGTTAAGATATTGAGGAAAGGGCCAAGAAGAGTGAGTTCTGCTCCCAAGAAGACTGTGGTGGCTGCAGGCCTGTGTGTGACCTGTCAGCCTTTGGCGCTGGGTGGGTTACCGGTGGCAGATGCTCCAGAGAGTGTTCAGAGGAGGCACCTGGGGTGACTCCCTATGTTCTGCTGAAAATGAAGCTGTCTACCTCATAGAGACCAAGTCCCGCCCAGGGAGAGGGTGAGCTGGTGTCCCTCTGAAGCAGTAGCTCTCACCAAGGAGATTTGTCCCCCAGGGGACACTTGGCAATGTCTGGAGACACTGTTAGTTGTCACTATGGAGAGGGAGACACTGCCAGCAGCAAGTGGGTAGAGGCCAGGGATGCTGTAATCAGTCTGGAACACACAGGACAGCAGAAAACTGCCCAGCTCCGAATGCACACAGTACCACGGCGAGGACCCCTGCTTGGAGGGGACGGTCCAGGCAAACTGCAGTGGCCAAGGCCTGGCCTGAATAAAGTAAGGCCGGGGAGGGAGGCTGGTGCAGAACTGGCTGCTACACAGCCCGGGACCTGGAACAACTTAATCAGATGCTCAGCTTTGAAAACTGAAAAGGAAACCTACACAGAAATAAGCCAGACAAACCAAGAAGTTACAATCAGAACCCTGATTTGTTTTCATAAGGCCTTCTCTCCATCCACTGCCCCAGAGAAGGGCAGCTGGACGGGACCCGGGCCTGTCCACGCTGGGACATTCAGTGGGCACGAGTATAATCGGCTTCCACTGAAGGCTCCACCAGATGAGGCTCTGGGCTCTGATGCTGCCGGGGAGTTAGCTGCAAGGAGAATTTTCTGCTCATTTAAAAGACAAGTAGCTGGGAGAGATGGGCTATGGCACCACCCTGCAAGATGACTATTTTCAGGAGTAGGAGGTGAGTGAGCGGAGGTTTGGGGGTTTGGGTCTGCATGTGTGAATGACATTCTGGCTCTGCAGCCTGGGGTCCCAGATCTCAGAGCCTGGCTGAGCATGTTCCCTATGGCAGATATTCCCAACTTGGCCAGGACAATGCAGTCCCTGCCCTGCCCTCCTTCCCACCCACACGGACCCGCTGAGGGACCACAGGCTGTGTTGCAAAGGGCAAGTGCCCCTCCCTTGGGCTTGGTCTCACACCTGGATGAGAATGGAGGCCACCCTCTCCTATGGTGTTGGCAGAGGCAGGGGGCCCTGCCCCCACACTCGCCCTGCTCCCTGCTGCCCAACAACCCCTCTCCTACTCTAGGGAGGGTCAATGTTAGCTTGAAGACTCCCAGGCAAGACCCCAGTACCTTCTCCCTCCTCTGCTTCTGGCTATGCCTCTTGGGTGAGATTGAGCTCGTTGGCCCTTGAGGGAGGTTACAGGGTCTCAGAATGCAAATTCCCTGAGTACAGGGCAGGGACTTGGTGCTGTTTAGCTCATATTCCCAACCTCAGTAAGTCCAGGAGTGTTTCTCTATACAGGCTGGCTGGCTTGATCAACAGAAGGGTGAATGGATGATGGTAATGGGTGGGGTGATATTTGGCCCCTCTCTGATATCTCCCAT
>VBSM01002608.1:159731939-159787217 GCA_008086735.1 Cheirogaleus medius | reverse complement strand
GCGCCTGACGGCCGGTCCTGGCTGCAGACCCCATCGTGTGTGCAGGGATGGGCAGAGGGCAGAGTCTGGCTCATCCCTTATTCACGTGTGTTCACCGAGCCCCTTCGTGTGGCCCACGGGACAGGCCCCCAAAGCACGTGGCTGGCACTTCAGGTGGACCCATTGAGGGAACTGAAGAACAAGTGAGTAACCAGGTGTCTCCCCTGCCTGACTTAGTGTCCCAGCAGTGCCCACCTGGGCAGAAGACTGGCCGAGCTTGGAGGAGTTAGATGTGGCCTCTGCCAGCCCCCAGAGATCTCTGGACTCATGTCTGGGGGACATGGGACTGTTCTGGTGGTGCTGAAGCAGGGGAGTGCTGGGGGAGGTCTCAGCCCTGAAGGGCACCCCTTGCTCTTCAGCTCCTGGGGAGGGGACACCGCCGGCCCAGCCCCGGTTTGCACTGACCTCAGCCGGGGTGGCGACAGTGGGGAGGGCAGGAGGGCTGATTCTCGGGGGTCTCCAGGCTTGGAACTTAACCTCTCTGGGGGACTGTCTTACACTTTTGCCTCCAGCTTTATATTTCTCAGAACCATTCACATGATACTTTAGTGCTTAACAGCCATAGAAAATATGCTCTTTTTACTTTTTTCATCTTTTTGACTTAAGATCACGTTGGTGCCAATTTCCCTTAAAATAATTCACTACCTGTGGGCCACTGGTGTGAAATCCCAGCGGTAGCCCCCACCGACCCTCCCTCCTCAATTCCACGGCCTCCCCTCGCTCACGCTCCGCCCGGGGATCCTTGGCCTCTGTGTTTATACACTAATGTTTTTTCTCACACGTTCATTGTGCAGCTTTCCTTAATTTGGTGTCCTGCCGGGCAGCAGCGGGAAGCCACTCAAACATTATGTCAGTGATCTCAAAATTGAACCCCAGGGCTTTCTTCTGCCAGCAGATGTGTGGCACACTTTATTAACTCAAGTACCCACGAGTTGAAAATTTCATTAGTTTGAGGGGAGGGCTAAGTCCCATCAAGAGACCTGGTCTGGACAGATTCTTTGTGTCAACCTGACCCCTAGCAAAACGGATTATTGTTCTAAGTGAGACAAGTGACCTAATGTTCTGCCTATTATGCACACATGGTCTGTAACCTTTTAAAATACGAGTGTGGGAAAACAGCACATTCTGCCACATCCCTGACCGCAAATTCCTGACAGGTGGCAGCCGGCCTCTTAGCAACGCCACAAGGAGCCTGGAATTATCCAGGGGCCACGGTGGTTCCCTTAGGCCAGGTACAGGGTGGGGTCAGGAGACCACCTGCTGGGAGGAAGGAGCCCACAAAGGCAGAGCTCAGGCTCCAGTGCCACCCTGTGACAGGCTGGGGGACAGCCTTGGATGGGTGGCAAGCTTTGTAGAGCGCAGGAGTACCCCACCTCCCAAGCCCCGTTGTATGGGTCTGGGGCTTTCCAGAAGGACTGGGAGACTCCCAGGGAGGTGCTGCTGTGCTTGCTGGGCAAAGAGGATTTGCCAGGCTCTGTGCTGGGTGCTGAGTGCAGCCACATCCCTGCTGAGAGCACCCTGTGCAAACCCCCCTGCTCACCTGGGCCCTCCCCCCCGGCCAGATCCCCCTGTTCTGAGTGGCCTTATGTTCTGCCTGTTAGACACATGGAAACTGTAACCTCTTAAAATACAAGGAAGGGAGAAAGGCACTTTCTGCCCCATTCCTGACCACAAATTCCTGAGAGGAGGCCGCGGGGCTCTGTAGGAAAAGGAAGAACATGCTTAGTTGGGTTTAGCATCTCCTGGGGCCTCCCTAGCAAGGCCCTGAGCAGCCTGTGGAGGACACAGGTGTCCCAACTGTGGCCTGAGTCTGTGCAAAGGCTGGGGGTGAGAAGGGGGTGGGACTAAGGGGTCAGGCAGGGGTATACTCTCCACGGGGAGCGTGGCCGGAGCAGGATGGCAAGTCCAACTGGGGGACAGGGATGGCTCCTGGGAAGGAGGACCGAGTAAGGCTGGAACAGGCCAGAGAATGAAGTGAGGAGGGTTCCAGGAAGGAATGGGGCAAGGTGTGGCTCCTGCGTGGAGTTTCTGAGAATGCTAAGAGGTGGCTGTGATCGTCCACAGCACTCTGGCTCTGGGCTGTGTTGGGGCTTAGACGTAGGTCAATTCCTGGGCTGAGAGAGATTCCCAGCAGAGAGTGCTAAGGCAGCATTTGGTGGCACCTCAGTCTCCAGCAGGGCCTGCTGTGGGGACCCATCTTCTGACACACTCATCTCTTCAGGGGTGGACGAGAACGCCTGGAGACTCAGGGGTGCAGCCTCAAGGCCCGGCCTCGGCTGTCCCCAGAGGCTCTGCGCCTGGCCTCCCAGAGAGCTGAGGGTAGGACTGCCCTGGCCCCTACCTTCTGACAGACACAAAGCAGAGCTGGTTGTAAAAACTTAATTAAATGAAATATTTTAACAAGAAATTCCAAGAACAGAATGCCCTGCTCGTAAGCAAGCGATCACAGAAATAAAAGCTGACGGGAAGCGTGTGTTCTGTCCAGCAAGAGAAAGTTTCTGCAAGAAACAAGGTAGTGCAGGGAGCCGCCTGTGTTGGACAAGCGGGTGAGCGGGCTGGTCTCTGAGTCACAGCCCAGCTGGGCTGGGGCACAGCCCTGGGCATGTGACTACTCAGCTAGGGAATGCATGGACTCCTGACCATGCTTCAAGCACTCGACAAACCTTTACCGAGCACCTACTGTGTGCTGGGCAGTGCATGAGGCTCTGGGGGTACAATGCCTTCAGAGATCACCAGGTGCTCCTGGGAGGGGGACACTTTGCAAGATGAAGAGATGGAGGCTCAGGGAGGTGATGGGACTGGGTGCTCCTGAGGCAGAACTAGGACTAGGACACAGGTCTGCAGATCCCCAAGTCGGGGCTCTTTTGCCACCTGACCTACTATTTCCACCACAGCTCAGTTAGAAGGGGCACTGAAGAGGAAACCTCACTGTGTTTGCAGTTCCACTGAATGGCAGCGGTCCCTGAGCAGGGCCACCGCCAGGGCTGGAGTGTGCCATTGTACCTTCGAGGGGAGCACAACCAAGTCCTGTCCTTGCAGCAGAGGACCCTCAGCCTCAAGCTGAGGAGAGGGCCTGCAGACCAGAGTGTTCACACGGCTTGCCTGGTGAACTTCCTGAAGGAGATGGCACTTGAGAGAGGCCTGAATATTTCCTGGACTCAGCGGGTGGTGTGGCTGGTGGAGAAAGGACGGAGCCAGGCCTGGGAGTGGGGAGCACAGCATGGCGTGTCCTAAGGGGCAGGAGCAGCCTGCATCAGAGGTGAGAGTGGAGCCCAGGTCAGGGAACCTTTGTCCTCTGTAAGTGTCACAATGATGAGGTGCCAGTCTGGGGCCTGTGTGAGAGAAATGCACTGCACACACAAGCCGAGGAACTTGCTTGATTTCTCTTGATTGGTTATTTCCTGGAGTAGAAGTCTTTCTGTAACTCCTGCCACTTGGTGTATTTATTGCATACCATCTGCCAACAGCCTCCGTAGGACCTGGCTCCGCACCAGCTCTATTTAAGCAAACTCCATCAAAAACCATGAAATCTGCAAAGAAGACCCATTTTAGGTAGAATGGTTCACAAGGTAAGAGGAAACTTTGTTTTCCAAGAATATTCCCCAACAGGTTCTCTTATGTTGTACATTTCAAATATTCTTTGATTTATCCAAGCGAATACTCAAACTTTCCAGGATCTAGTGAGTGTGTAAAGTGAGGCAGGTCTGTGATTGGCTCAGAAATCAGCTTATAAAAAGTGACTTTCTTTTGCAGCAGAAAAATTGCTTCAAATTCTATTACCAAATGTCTCCCAAGGACTCAGTGGACCCATGGGGAGAAGCCGGGTGGCCCCTGGAGAGGGAGAGGGGCGTTAGGGTTGGCCACGCTCTGCTTGGATTCTCCTCTGCCCCTGGGGCTGCACATGCATCCCATCCCAGCACTGTAGTTTTGCCCTACACACAGCTGAGGGGAGACCCTGCACCCCCAGTTTACATCTGTACCTGCCACAGAAAAGGAGTCACCCCTGCATGGGCAGTGGGGCCTGTGAATGGGGAGGCAGGGTGCCAGGGAGTGGGGTGCTGGGGAGGAGGGTAAAGCACCCAGTCTGCCAGGAGAGTGAGGACTCAGTCAGCCTCGTGGGACTTCAGCCCCTTCCTCCTCTCATCCAAACCCTTTCCTGAGAGGAAAAGCCTGGAAATGCCACTTTCGCGTTTGTGGCCAGCCGGTCAGGGGACAGCAGCACACACAGTGCTGAGTGAGTTGTCTCAGCCATGTCCACGCAAGGGAATGGATGTTTCAGCAAACTCAGGGATCCCCCCAAGAGGGAGCGCTTCGGCGACCCAGCCACGCAGTGAAACGTAGGAGAAGACTGACAGGGACTTTGCGGAAGCCTTGGACTGGCCAGCTTGATTTCAGTTTGGAGCAACACGGGCCAGAAGATTAGATCATGGCAGGCACCTGGCCTCGACTCGCTGCAGCAGAGACCAGAGGGGTCTTCAAGGACTAAGAGACATTCTTTGCTGGGGCTTGAAGGATTTCCCCAGAAAAAAACAAGTCATGGAAATAAAATAGTTCAGATAGTGTAGGAGGACCCGGACTCACGCAGTTCATCTGGAGCACGTTCCTTGAGTTCCCGTTTAGCAGATGAAGCAACTGAGGATCCGAGAGGTGGGATCCCTGGGCCCCATAGCTAGTGTGTGGCACCCTTGGAGCACCCTTGGAACTCACACCCAGGTCTCCCTCTCAAGTGTGGTCTGCCACCTCCTGCCCCCTCTCTCCCCATGATCCCAGGGTCCCTGGAGTCCTCCTCTTTTGGGCCCCTCCAGACTGAGGGTCACATCCGGCCTCCTGTAGCAGAGCCTTCCTTGTTCAAGTCTCTGCCCTGAATGCTCAGGAGAATGCCTGGCCCAGAGAAGGGGCTTAATGAATAGCTACAGAAGTCATAGTTTTCCCTTGAAAAGCTGGAGTTAATTCATCCCCAAATTTCAAGTGAAGAGGGAAGGGAGGCACATAGTAATTTAAGTGCTTAATAGATGCCATGTACTTACAGGTTTTTCTTTCTGCTTTGTAAAAATAATTAAACAAATAAATAATTAAATTGATCAGTAGCATAATAAACCCCTATAAACTCACCCCCTAGCATGAGCGTCACCCACATCCACCTGCGAGTCCTCACCCTCCTTTCCCTGTCTCTCCCCACCAGAAGTGACCTGTCCTGAACCTTGAGTTTATCATTCCCTCACTTTAGAGCAGCAATTCTAGAAAACAAAATGTTTGGTTGCAGTTGATTTTAACTTTATTACAAGAGTATCATGCTGCATTTAATCTTCTGGGACTTGTCCTTTTAATCCCTATCCTACTGTGGTGAGGTTCCTCTAGGTAGTCGTGTGTGTGATTGTAATTGTAAGCCACGCATTTGACTGCTGTCCATACAACACGATCAGTCTATCCATTCTGTGTGTGTCAGGCTCAGTGCACACTATCTCATTTACTCTCTACAGCACCACTTTCAACTCCTGCTCAGAGTGGCTCAAACTATTCTTTCATAATCTCTACGTTAAAGATGAAACTGAGGGTTAGAAAAATCAAGTGACTTTCCTGAGGTTCCATAGCACATGAATGGTGAAGTTTGAATTTGGTCCAAGAGCTGAGGCCTTCTTTTAAGAGGAGGGAAGCACTGGCTGCCCTGGCCTTTCCTACCTCAGCTCAGTAGAGCTATGGGGCAACAATCTTCCCTATATCTGTTCTTTTCATGACCGTCCAGTGTACCACGTGATTATGGAAATGTTCTGAGGGCCCCAGCTTTGATCCAGCCAGCCCAGTCCCTGTACGAGAACCCTAGGTCTTCTGGGGCTGTCCTGAGCTCCATTACTCTATAAGGACCTGGGCACCAGGCTGGATGGGCCCACTTGATGGAAGAAAAGAGAAATGGAGAGTCCACTCAGAAGCTTAGGGGGAGCTGGTGGAGCTGGGCTGTTGATTGAGCTGCCCCCTTTCTCAGGCCACTGTTTGGTCTAAACTCTGGATGCCTTTGCTCAGTGTGGTTTGGAGTTAACTCTGCACAGCCGACAGCCCAAGTCATAGCTTAAAACAGGGTGGGGACACAGGTCTGCAGCTCATGAAACAGGCCACCTCCAAGGCCTGAGTCATCCCTCTGACCCTAAGACTGGGCCTCAGTGGTGTCAGTCCAGGAGGTAAAATGGACACAAGGCTCAGCGCTTACTCCTAGTGCCCTGGGCATCACTGACCTTAAGCACTGCTCAGACCCGGGGAGGCATGAGCCAGTCTGTGCAGGAGGAGCAGGGCAGGGCCCTTCTGCTCCACCAACTTTTATAAGGCCCTGGAATGTTATTCGTTGATGACCACCCAACCATCTCGCCCACAAATGGAGCACTCCGTAGCTGACCTCTTAATGTGAAACAGCATGCGAGGAGATGAGCTAAGAGGCAGGGTCTGGTTCTGCACATTTATCTCTGGTTATTAGACACTTTTAGAGGGAACATCTGTTTGTCCACTCTGGCTCCCATGTTGCCGGCCCCAATCTCTGACTAAATGAGGACTAAGTTATAAATTAGAGTCAGAAGTGGGACCTCAAATAGGGTATCAGAAGGGGCTTTGCTCGACTCACCAAAAAAGGGGAATTGGGCTCCTAAACTGACCAGCCTCAAGAGAAAAGCAGAAGAAAATGGAGATAGCTCCAAAGGCGCCTGGTGGGGCCCAGTCCCATTGGATCCATTTTATGTAAGTTTGTCCTGGGGACAGTGCCGCCACTCTAGGTAGGACCTGGGAGTCAAACCAAAGCACACAGCTTGATCGTGATTTTGAAGTTCCAGGGACCTGGGCTGGGCTCCTTTATTCGATTTCTCCTTTGGGTTAAAATGTTGGATATTTGTTTTATAGGAAGAATATCTGTTGTTTATAATAGAACATCACCTCATGGTATGTTCTTCGGGGATGTACATCACTCTTAGGATACTAGACCCATTAACTACACAAAAGGAAAAACTCTTTTCTTGTTAAGTTTCTAAAGATACTTATAAGGACATAAAGTTAATATAATAATGTATTAAAATTCTCCTTCATCCCTATTCCTTTGGATATTGTTTCTCTAGTTCGCATTGCTAATTTGCTGGCTAGATATTTCTCTGCTTGGACGTGTCACTGCACACTGAAACTCACCATGTGATCCCATGGGCCCACTGCAGCTGCCTTATACCCTTACCCTCCCCTCCAACACATTCCTCTTGTTGCTACTGATGCCCCATCATCTTTGAAGTTACACAGGTTCAAAATGTCCTAACTCTGAAGTCAGCCCTGCCCATCCTGCTTCCTTGCTCTTCGTCTCTGCCCTGCAACCCCTCCAGTTCCTGGCCCCAGTGACTTACCAAGGCAGTTCTTGCACCTATCCTTTGTGTTTGAAATAATCAGCCACCTGATTCTGTCAATTCTGCCTTCTTGACCTACTTTTTCCCTACTCCTCCTCACTATTCCTGACATCTAGGACCTGAGGAGCTTGTCATCTTTTACTTGGACCCTGGCACAGCCTCGTATCCAGAGTCATCCCCATTACAACTCATTATACATGTGGCCATATTGGTTTCCCTGAATCACAACTCATATCACTCTTCTTCTCAAAGACTTTCACTGGCTCCCTTTCTTCAGCAAAAAGTGGGCCACCTCTTCACTCTGACATTCAGGGCCTCCGCAATATTGCAAACCTGCCTTTCCAATCCTGTTTCCCTGCTACTTTTCCTGTGCTCTAGCCAAACTAGACAATCCAGTGTCTTGAAACACACCCACCTATCTTTCTTCACTTCTGTTTCTCCTCTTCCTAGACTTCCCTTTCTCCCTTATCTACTTATCAAAGCCTATGTATCTTCAAGATCCATTTCAATCTTTTCCATAAAAACTTCCTGATTTACAAACTTTCTTGTTTTAATCTCTCATAGTACTTTGTTTATGCCCATTATGAGACAATACATTCCACCTCTGAAAGGAAGATGGGCAGACAGACATCTAGGAACCGCACCTTGCTTATCTTTGTCTCCTCTGAGGAGCCTTTTCATGGTGCTTAGCATACAGAGGCATTTCACAAATGTTTATTGAACTGGATAGGTATCCCTGCCTCCATTCTTTCTCCTTGCCATAATCTCATTTCATCTAATAATGACGTCACTTTGTTTCAACATAACATTAATGTTACAAAACTCTTTCACATATATTATTTCAACTAATTTTCATGAATCCTGAAAGGCAGGCAGGATAGATATTATCCTCATTTTAGAGGTAAGAGAACTGAGGCTCACAGAAAGGAAATAAGTTACCCAAATTAAAAGCAAATAAGGAATGTAGCCATTAGCTGAACCAAGAGAAGTATCCTGATATGCAGTAGAAGACCAAAGAAGGGACCAAGCAAAGTCTAAGCTCTCCTAAGGGTCCTTTCTTCTTCCAACTTTATTCAGAATGATGAAGATCTTCTAAGCCAGTCCAGCGGCACCTTGTATGAGGGATACCAGTCAAGAACTGGGCAGGGGGTACTGTGTGATCATACGATCATTTTGAATTTGTGGCTATTTTTCCCTCTTCTCAGCCCCAAATATAGATATCATCACATGAGCACTGGGAACCATGGACTCCCTCTTCTCCTCTGAATTAAGCCATTATGCCAGGCTCCTTTCTGTTACTGAAGAGTTCAGAAACCCTTGCTGAACTATGTTTGGAACCACTCATGTGGTACTCTGGAATCTGGGTCCAGTTTTCCCCCTTCTCTCATCCTCAGAACTGACCCCTCATTTATCCATCCATTCATCCATCCATCCATCCTCCAACAGACTTTCCTTGAGTACCAGATCCATGCACTACCACGTATTCTGCCTCCCTAGGCTCTTTCTGGCTCACACAAACGAGATGCTCCTCAGGATCAAATGATGTGCAAGCCTTTGTGAGTACTTGCTACTCCTCACTTGGCAAATACAATTCCTGAGATTAATTACCTCTTTTTGTTATGTGGCAAAAGATTTCCCTCCACAAACTCTCCCTTTCTCCTTTTCTTTTGCCACTTAAATCACAGTATATATTCTTCTAGAGGCTTTGAAATGACACATTTACATGTCTTTCAGTCTGAATGAACTACACTGAGCGGGTATGGTAGACAATAAAGACTCTATTTATTGGTTCCCCTCCCCCCAAGTTTAGCAAAATAACTAAGATCCTGATTTTCTTTAACTTGTAGAAAATGTCATCCCCCCAAGTTCAGAGACTTTCATAGCCCCTATGCCAGCTTCAGTGCAGGTTCAATTCATGTGTGTTTCTGCTGGCAGTCAGCTGCCTGTTGCAGGGCTGGCTCAGTAAATACAGCTTGATTTTTTCCCCTACCATGTGAAGCTTTAATTGGAACAGAAGAATAAATGAAGATTGCTTTTAAAAAATTAGAGGGTGACAGTAAGTTCTCCCGGAGCAAGCTTTATGTAGGGGCTCATAGCTGTGGTTGATTGCAGCTTTTTCAGTAACTCAGTGATGTATCTCAGAAACATGTGGTAGTTTTGAATGGACAGGTCAATCAATCTTTCAGACTCAGCAATGAATTTTTCATAGTAATCAGAGAGTTGGTCTGAAAAATCCTGCAGTTTATATCTAAACTGCTGGTGGTAATCAGAAATGATTTCCTTCATTGCAACAGTCAAGCTTTTAATTATTTCCTGAGCAGTGGCAGAAAGCTCTGCAATCTTCTCTTTCCCCTTTCCATCTGCATCAGTAAGGATGCTAAGATATTCCTGGACAGCTCTGTGCATATGTTGCTTAACTTGACCTGAGAGTTGGGAAACAAAGCCAGCAGCACTGACAGTATATTTGGAATGGAAATCCTTCAGGGCGAGTACTAGGTTCTTGATCAGGTTGAATATCTTTTCTTCAAGTTCATAATATTTCACTGTCCAGCCAACTACACTTGGATCAAAATATTCTTCACGAAGAGCCTTTATGTACTGCTGGATAGGCTGTAACTCTTGGGAGGTTTCCTCAAGTTTGTTTTGAACAAGTTCATGGAACTTACCAAGGTTAAGGTATATGATTTCTTTCAGGGATCCAAAAACATACGGAATATGTTTGTTGAAGATTGTGTTTATTTCCTGTTGAATATCATTAGTGAGATAAGTAAATTTCTCCTTCTTTAAACGTTTAATTTCTTCTTCTATCTCTTGGAAAACTCTTTGTAAAATGTCCTGAAGATCACTTAGCATCTTTGTGATCTTGACAGACTGGAAGTCATTCAATGCCTTTTGGATATCTTGTGATAAAGATTTTAACAATTTTCTACACCCTAGGATTATATCTGTTAGTTCATATCTCCTTGAAACAAAATGGAATTTAATCTTTAGGTCCTTGATTAATTCGGATTTCTCCACTAGGTCTTGGAAATAGGACAGCAGTCTTTCTAACCCATTATGGACATTTGAATGTATCCGGGACAGTACCTCCACTACTTCCCTCATGGCCATAGTGCCAAGTTCATCTCTAGTGTACATCCCGGCTTTCCCTGGGAGCTGGAATCTGGTGGAGTTCAGGAAAGTAATGAATGAGTCAATCAGACGTTGGACTGTCATACGGTATTCTTGAGTAATTCGTAATAAGTTGTCAAACACGTTATCCTTGAGGTACAAAGTCTGGACCTTGTCCTTCCACTCCTGGTAGGTTTCAGTGGCATCATTGGCTACTTTCCAGAGCTGCGTGTCCATCTTATCAATTTGCCTCATGGCCCCTTGATAGGCCCACTCAGCCTTGTTCTGCAGACTTCTTCTTGCTTTTGAAGAAGCATCTTGCAGGGTGAGTCCGGTGTGCTCCTGGTGGTACTTGTTGACATAGTTATAAAGGGCCCCTGTGGCCTTGGGTACTTTGTCTTTCAGGGAGGTTAGCAATCTAGAAGCTGCCCCATCTTCCCAATTAACTTTGATCTGAATTTCCTCATCGGATTCCCGGTACCTCAACTCAGTTTTGAATATGGTGAATTTTTTATCTGGAGAGGACTGAATCCAGTTTAAAAAAAGAAAAAAAAAGATGAAAAGAACATGATGTTTTCAATTACCCTGATTACATAATATACTACACTAAAACTTCATTACCAGTTAAAAGTAAAGATCAGAGGATCTTTCATATTCTGAAGGGAATTTATCTTTCATATGTCAGTTCATGTGTTTGTTTTATGGTTAAACAAGTCTACTGTTGTTAATTCCTCTTTATAACATGCCCCAGAAAGAATAAAAAAAATATGCTTGGCATTTGGCATTTACACACTGATACTTAACATTGAAGCTTTCTTGGGACTAAAAATTGGAAGAGGAGGAGGAGGAAAAGGAACCAGAGGAGAAAGGGGAAGAAGAGACAGGAAAAGACAGATTCAGGGAAAGAAGTAGTAGCAAAAAGGAGAAAGTTTAGAACCCACCCAGCAGAGACCCAGAATCCCAGTATTAGTACTCATTCTCCACGCCCATGACTAACTTTAGTAATAGTAATAGAATGAGGTTAGGTCTTCTCCTCTGGTAATGGCCTCTTTGATTTGGCCCTGGCAGAGCTTGTGAAAACCATGAGAGGAATTTGATAGATCTCATCCAGGAGTGTTATTGTGGAGAAGAATTTTGAAGCCTTAAATATTCCAGAAACCACTCTTTGAAAAATGTCCTCTGCCTAGGGTAGAGTTTGCCTATGGTTTGGATGATGAGGCATAACTCAAATCATCTTTCTGGATTTGCCCAGAATTAATAAAATAATAGTGTTAATATTATATCACGGGTGCATCTAGTAATTAAAATCAATGAAGGACTCATCATAATGCTTACCGGAGAATAGTTTCTGGGAGAAGTTCAACCTCGTCACTGCCTGTCTTTTACCTAGTTTGGGAAAGCTCTAAGAGAATACTTTGTCTAGAATTAAATGTGTCTACCCTGACTCTCTACTTGCTTCTCGGGTGTGTAATCCATTAGATGGGACTCACCTGAGGGCTACGGTAGTACAAGTTGCATTTAAAAAACTCATCATCTTTTTCTAAGTCTATGCCCACAGTGCCTATGGCTGGGGAGGCGGCTTTCTTGTGGAGATCCATGAAGGCTAGGCTGGTGATGTCAAGATGAACTTCTCTTTTCCATTCCCTGAAAGCAGAAAAGCAGATAAGCCATCACGAAAGGAGTATGGAGGTGGCAAAAGTCACAAGGAATTTTGAAAAGGGATAAGTTTCAACAAAAGTTCCATACTGAAGTCCTTTGTATTTGCTATTTTCTTCATACTCTGCACTGAAGTCACGGTGCGCAAATGCTCCTTTGGTCTTATAGACTAACGTGCCATTTTCAATTTTGTGTGTTCCCACAACTGTAGAGGAGAGATTTTACATTTTCATTAGATTCATAACTATAGGAGATAGACGTTTTCATTGTGAAACCTGGGAGAATTCTATCTTAACCAAATAACTTACTCATCTGTTTAAAACATGCAATGTGCAGTTCACGGTTGTTTTTAAATAAATAGAAGACATTATTAGTCCTAAAACAATTATAGAAAATCTGTTTTGAGTCTGTTCCTTTTGAATGTCAGTAGATTTTCTATACTTTGGTTTCTACATGTTGGGTACGTATCTCCTTTCTTATTTTAAGTTTTGCCATAGGAAGTAATTATGCCTCTAGTCATAACTAAACACATAATTATTTACTTATAATGCTCATTGAAAACATAGAGTATCTAGGAGGGGAGGTAGGCTATGCCCTTACCATTTAGGTCATATTCCAGGAATTGTATGGTTGAGCTGCATGTGGAATCCAGGAATGTTTCAACATGATCTGCTTTGTTTTTCAAACCAGCACTCCAAGTAGCATTATACAAGGGAGAGGCCACTCCCAAGCGTGCAGTCAGTGCTCCAAAGGAAGGAATGAAAATCCCAGCAGGTATAGAGAACTCAATGGCAGGAATCTCAACAGTCTGCTCAGGCATGATGATGGTGGGCAACTTGAAGTCTGCAATCTTGCTGGCCACCTCATTTAGATCCCAAACAGCATTGCCAACTGAAATGCTTATTGGAAGGGTGAACTGGGACACAGTTAACTGTGATTTAGGCACAGTTATCTCGAAAAAGGGAACTGAGGAATCCTCTGGTTGAGAATATTTTGTTAACACAGCGACTTCAGGGAATTCTACTTTGGGTAGCGTTGGTAGGTTGAGGGCAAATGATGAAGTTCTTAGCTGCTTATAGATTTTTATTTCACTTAAGTCAAGTTTGTAGGATGGAACCTGAAGATCTGTGAATGGGACTCGGAATGCAGGTGTGACAAGAACTGAATTTAGATCATTTAGTTTCAGCCCAGGGATGATGAATTCATTGTCCAAAACTTTCACGGGGACCGAGAAAGGATAGCCATTGGGGTTTTTGGTGTACACAAGGGCAGTTGAAGCACGGAGATACTGTCTCCTGTCAATGCTGGTGGTTACGTCCAGCTTTAGAAGGTCCCATAAGCTCTTTTCATAAACTGGTAGCATGACATATTTAAGGAAACTTAGGTGTCCTTCTAAGCCTCCTGCAATGTCAAGGTGTGCCTCTTTTTGGTCATTGGAAAGCTCTATGTGGTTCTGGAAAGACCCAGAATGAACCTGGACCTCACTTTTCCAGCTGACCTTCTGGTTCTTAGTGTTGGCATTCAGGGCCACTTCCTGGCTAAGGGAAGGGATATTAAGGAGGGAATTGGGCTGACTTGTACGGACCTGAACAAGGGCTGATATTTTCCATGGGGAGAGTTCCAGAGTGGCTTTACTTGTATGTTCTCCATGTAAAGAAAAGAGGCCCTCTAGCTGTAAGTGGTTTTTCATATTGCGTTCCCAGACAGCATATATGCGTTGGAGAGTGGCTTCTCCAGCAAAATTTTCTTTTACTTCAAAATTCCAGATATCATCAACTTTGGAAGCCCCTTGCAGCTTCACTGAAGACCGAGTGCCCCTGGAATTCAAATAAGTGCTGGCCTCACTGGCAATAGTTCCTGAATATTCCCGTGAAAGGACCAAACCCTTGACATCTCCTTTGGTAGATGACTCTATGGAAAAGTAAGAGGTGAGGCTTTCCAAGACGAGCTTGTGGTCAACTGTCCCCTGAGCAGTAGAGAACAGCTGTGGGGAATTGAAATCATACTTTAACTCAATGGAGGAAGAGACAGTAGGTTTTGACTTGGTATTCCCATTAAGTTCTTGCTTGAGATTCATTTTCAAAATTGGAATTTGGACTTTTGCAGTTGTCGTCACTGATGCTTCCAAGTTTTTCTTGGTTAAGCTAACAGTACTGTTATGACTGCCTTCCACAAATTTGTTGCTCAGGGACAGACCTGTGGCTAACTTCAACCCTCTTTTTCTTGTCAATCTTGAGGTGCCTTCTAATTTGTACTGCAGTGCATCAATGACAGAAGAAGAGGAAGAGAGGAGATGAGCCACAATATCTGATTGGTTATAAAGTCCAGCATTGGTATTCATTGTGATGACACTTGATTTAAAGGAGAAATCATAGGTAATATTGCCCATGGCTGGAATAAAAATATTGTTTGCAGTACCCAATTCCTTGAAATCTGGAAGAGAAAGCTTGAGAAGATTCCTAGGGACATGAAGAACAGGCAGCTCTAGGGATGGAAGGACTAATGTGTATGAAGGCACATAGTAGTCAGAACCCGGGAGGGTGAAATTAGGGGTGTTGATTGCTTTTGGGATCACATAGCCAAATTCTAACATCTCTACTGTGAATGGAGACACTTCAATATTGATGACTGGAATAGTGTATCCTGGAATTTGAAAGGTCCTGGGGAGATTGTTGTGGGATTCTTCAACTTTGTACTTATCAAACTTAATTTTTGCTTCATTATAGGATTTGGTGAGAAAATCCAACGTGTCATCTTGGGCTTTCTCAAAATGACTGTCAAAGGTATTGATGTTCTGACTGATAAACTCATAAAACACACGGAAAGGATTTTTGATGGAAAGTTGGTCTTTGTTTTTCTTATACTGAGCCTTTGCACTTAAATCAAATGATTGCTTTGTTGTTTTCAAGAATTCCTTCAAGCCTGTTTTTTCCCATAAAGAGAAGTCTTTCAGTGGTGGAGTTGTGATTATTGTGTAAGGTAGAGTCATTTCGGGAATTGTTAAAGGAATGTTTAAGAAATCCAGGTTAGCTTCTCCATTTATTCCTACGTGGGCCTCGGTAGTGTGCTTGTTGTTCCCAGCAGAGAAGTTGTGATTGTACTTATACTGATTGAACCTAGCACTTGCTTGCCAACTTGCTTCCTGGGCACTAGGACTCAGAAACAGAGCATAATTATTCAGGAAGTCTATCTTCCCCGTCAACTTTAATGGAAAACTAACTTTCAAATTCCCTTCATTGTTTGTGGATGCAGTAATCTCAAATGAACGGGCTGAAACAGAAAGAGAGTTTTTCAAAGTTCCAATAACTTTTCCATTTAAATGAGCATCGTGGTTACCAGTTATCTCTGCTTTCCCTTCCCTGAACAGGGCTGTGCCTTTGGCAGTGAGAATACTGCGGCCCACATGCTGGGATTCGACTTGTGACTGGATTTCAAATTTAGAAAAGTGGGGGAAGCCAGCCTCATAAACCAAGTTTTGGTTTACTCTTAGGTGTTTGCTGTTGATCCTATTGGATAATCCAAAGTAAGTCATGAGTTCTTTCACAGTGAAGTTAATTTGTGATTCATGTGTTCCCTCATCTGAGAAGTTGGGGCAGGCCCATTTCCATGACCCTATTCCGGAGGAAGTCCATGCCATGTGGCCAGCTTTCAACAGTGTCTTGATTTCGTTGCGTAGGTCAGCCTGACTAGAGAAGTCCAGTTTGGGGATGTTCAGTTTGTGGAAGTACTTAGTGTTGCTATCCAGGGTAAGCTGATTGTTTATCTTGACAAGCACACCGTTACTAACCTCCAGCGTATTTTTTTCTGTGTGTAAACTTGCCACTGTGTCTGATTTTCCCTCAATAGCATCTCCAGAAAATAGCATTTCACTCGCATGCTCTGTTCTCAGGTACTTGCTGGAGAACGTCACAGATTCCTTCAGAACCAGCGGATTAATCTTAGGGCTTGAGAGTTGTGCATTTGCTTGAAAATCAAAATTGAGAACTTCTAATTTGGACTCTCCTTTGGCAGCAATGGAAGCTGCAAAATCTGCTTTGTTTGCCGAAGTAGTTACATTCTGTATGTTGGCATTTGCGTCCAATGTGAAAATGGGAGACTGGATTTTCAAAATGCTATATAACTTGCCAAAAGCAGGTACCTCAATACTGTGTGAGATGTGGGGAAGCTGGAATTCTGGTATGTGAATGTCGGGAAATTGAAAATCATTACGGTTGAGATTTGGAATTACGAATTCTGGAATTGTGATTTCTGGTAAATAGAAATCTGGCAGGGTGATTCTACCAAAAGGAATGTTCTCCACCTTGAGATCCCTCAGATATACTTCTGGAGCTGGCCACTGCAGGTCACTGTTCAGCATTTGGTCAATGGTTCTGATGATCTTTGCTTTTATTTCTACTAAGTCAATGGTAAAGGAAGGAATGTGCAAGATGTTGAGGATAGTAAATTCTGGCGTGGAAAACCTGGATGGGATTTTTTTATTTTTCAACTCTTTGAAGTTTATCTGAACAGATGGAATCCTTAAATCTGTTAGGGGGACTGTGAAGTCAGGTGTCTGAAAGGTAGCTTCCTGAAGAGCCCGAAGACTGACTTCGAAGGCAGGCATGGTGCCAAAGACAGTCTGGATTTCGGGAACAGTGAACCCTTTTTCTACCAATGCTTTCACGCTTTCAGCCAAATCTGGGATAGAATACTGCTCTGCAAAGTCAGTAAGGTTCTTAGCAGCAAGAGTCCACCAGTCAGAAATGTAGGTGACAAGTGTGCTGTAGACCTGGCCTACCAGAGACAGGTATTGCTCAAGTTCTTGCTGAATGTCCATTTGATACATTAGGTCTCGTATATCTTCTAGGGTCTCTTGGAATTTGGCTTTCATGTGAGTCAAAGATGTTGAATCTAAAGCATCCTGTAACCAATCAATGATTAAGGTTATTTTGGTGTCCTTTAGGCTTTCCAGATACTCTGAGGCCATGGTCTTGGTGTCCTCTACAAACAGTTTTAGTGTTTCAGCTTTCTGCGGTAGTTCCAGAGCCTGAATTTTACCATTGATTCTCTGAGTCACCTCACTGATTTTGTTATTGGTTTCCTCTACAAACTGGTGGTAATCAAATGACTTTAATTTCTTTACCAACATGTCAAGGAATTTGTTAACTTCTTCAATGAATTTTTTTAAAGACAGTTCATCAAGCTGCTTGACAGCATCATCAATAAACCCAACCAATTTCTCAAAGTAATCTTTTATCTCAATTTGTTGTAGAACATTGCTTAGCTTCTGAACAGTCTCCTTCAACTTGTATTGGTGGGCCAACTGGACTGATTTGTCCATTAAAACCTGAATTTGTTGGTCTACTTCATATGCCTGGATTAACTTGTAGACTGCGGTTCTAAAAGCATCGATTTTCTCTGTTACTTTAAAATCTCCAGTAAGATCTACAACATATTTGAAACTCTCAAGAACATCATGTATTATTCCAAATGGAATTGTAGTTCTCAATTGATCTAAAAGCACTCTGACATCAATAGCCTCAACTTGTTGTTTCAACTTTCCAGCAAAGTGCTGGAGGTCTGTATTCTGAATGTGTGCCTTGAGTTGCTGCAGTTTTTCTTGTATACGCATTCTGATTTGATATTTAGTATCTACATTTTGAATCCAAGATGCAGTACTACTTCTAGTTGTGTTAAAATCAATATTTTCAATAAACAAATATAGATCATGTATTGTTTTTTCTAAATTTACACAGATATGATAATGTTCATCAAGAATTTTTAATTTTTCAATGATTAGATCAATAATCTTAGCAATAGCTGTTTTAAAATCATGTAAATCATAATTATTTTTAATATACTGATCAAATTGTATCACATATGTCTGCATTTGAGACAGTTTTTCATTAAAGTTGATTTTGGCATTATCCAATGCAATTTGTAGATCATTTTCTGTAACACCATATTTTTTTGTGAAAGCAGTCAGTTTCTCCTTGGCACTTGAAACTTGTCTCTCCCAATTGAATGATTTCAGAGAATCATTAACTTGCTGTGGGAGCTTGCTCAGGGCTGCTCTGTATTTCCTCACAAATTGATCAATGTCAATGCGCTTCAATTCTTTCTGTATGACTTCCAGTACAGTTATAATTATTCTTTGATTCCTCTCAAAATATTCTGGCAGGGTTTTAAAAAATGGGAGGCTGATGACGTGGATGTCTTGGTTTTTATCATACTTCACAAAAGCAACAATTGTAAATTCTTGGGGCTTGTCAACAGCATCTCTCATCTTTAAAGCATCAATGACATTGTACTCACTGAGTACAAATGGCACGTTAATTGGGTAGTCTAGTAGAGTTAGGTCAGCCAGGGCTCGTCCACTTAGCTCCACACCGATTTTGTCTTTAGTGTTGTAGGCATCTAAGTCCTGGCTGTATTCATTATTGTTAAACTGGGTCTTGAGTTTCCAGGTGCCTGTCTGCTCAGCTGGAGTAAGCAGGGCGCTGACTTTGTGATCCAGAGCCATACTGATGCTTTTCCTAGACACGAGATGGTGACTCGTGGATCCTTTGTAATCGTGAGAGAAAGTGAGGGCCAGAGGTTCTGCTTTCAACAGGAACTGGCTATACAGCTGCCCCGTGTGTTCTCCCCAGAGAGCTAGTTTCCCATTGCAGTTTGTACGTGCGTCGATGGCCATGGTAAACGGGGCCATTGCAGAGTGGAAGACATTGCTGAAATGCAGTGAATCTGAATCATAGTTTGTGCTGATGTCAAGGGCTGAAGCCAGCCCAGCAATGTCTGTGCTGAGCCGATGGCTAAACTCCGCACCCTGAATCTTAGCTATAGTGTCTGCTTTATAGCTTGCTGATAAGGCAGCGTAAGAAATGGTGTAGATGTGTTTTATTTCATTATTTTGATAGGTTCCTTTTAGGTTACCACCCACAGTCAGCTTCAGGGGTTCTAGCCGCAATTTCCCAGTGTTGGTCAGATCCAGAGCATTGTATTTCAGGTCATTGTTTAAAGTAGTTACCAGAGAATAGGGCTGTAGCTGCAAATTAAAATTTTGCTTGTAAAACTTGTCAGAGCTATAAATGTTGTCAAGTTTTGAAGAGAAGTCCAGGGATAAGCCTGCAATGTTTAGGCTGTTCGTGTGGTCAAGTTTCATCTCAGCGTATGAGCCCATCATGTCATTTGAGAGCTTAAGTCCTTCTCGGCTGAGTTTGAAGTTGAAAATGTTTTTGCTGTCGACACCCAGAATCATGGCCTGATAAGCACTTCCCAGTGACACCTCTGTGAGGGCGGCTTTTCCATCTAGGCTGAATTTGGCACTGTGTTCCCTGAAGCGGCCACTTGTTGTTAATTTCATAGATGTCCCAGAGAGGCCAAGCTCTGCATTCAGCTCATTCTCCAGCACCAGGGGACTATACTTCAAGTTGGTGGTTGCGCTGGTGGATATTGCACCCTGGGCTATCCGTAGTGTTGCCTTGTGAGCACCACTATTAATTTTGTCAGTGCCCAAGACGTCGGCATTTAGTTCAAGTCCGTGGGAATTCAGTGATCCAGAAAGCAGAGTGAAGAATCTCAGTGACTCGTAATCGGCCTGGTACTCAGAGCGCAGCAATGCATTTTGCTTGGAGAAGGTCAGATCCACCTTGTTAGAAGTGGCAAAGTTCTTGTACTTCCCATTGGTGTCAGATTTCAGAGTCAGCTCATAGTTCTCGTATTTCAGAGAAGCAATATTTTTAACTAGGCCACCTTGTAGATCAGAGGTAGAGGTGAGGGAGAGGGTTCCATCCTCATATCTTCCTGTTATCTGGTTGGTGCCCTGGAGGTAGGAGGAGTTAAAACTCAGATTGGACTCTCCATTTAGCTGGCCAGTGGCAGGATCCCTCTGGCAAGACAGGCTGTATGTGCCTTTAGTGTAGAACGAAGAGACTTTGAACTGCCCATCAATCTGGACTTCCTTGACATACAAATGCTGTTTCTTTTTTGAGCCCAAACGGACTGAAGCAGACATCTGTGGTCCCCAGGCACTAGATGCATCAAATGTTAGTAAACCTTTCGAGACAGGGCTGTTTCCAACTTTTTCTACATGACTGAATTTGATATTTGAATCCAGAAATTTGTGGTGTAGAGACCCATCACATGATAGTGTGTACGTATTCCTGTGGTCATACGTTGTTTCTCCAGATCCTAACATAAAAATTAAAAGACATTAGTTAAATTAAGAAATAAATTTCCAGAACAATCTCTATGTTGAGAGTCTTTCAAAATAAAATCCCATTCATCTGGGTCAGTTGTACAATAGACTCTTCCATCTATAATGCAAACATAAAATCTGAGAGCAAA
Organism: Cheirogaleus medius; assembly: GCA_008086735.1. NCBI lineage: Eukaryota > Metazoa > Chordata > Mammalia > Primates > Cheirogaleidae > Cheirogaleus > Cheirogaleus medius. Next base: position 159,766,722 of record VBSM01002608.1, on the reverse strand, counting down.
AGGCATTCCTCCAGGAAGCCTTCCCTGACCACTACAGACCTCGCTGGGTTCCCTTATTGAGTGTTTCCACTGTACCTTATACTTATATACTACACCCTATCATAGCACCTCTGATACTGAATTGTAATTGCTGGTTCATCTGTCTACTTTCTCTGTTACTGCCTAGTAGAACAATTAATACATATCATATATTTAATAAATATTTCTATTGGTTGAATAAATGAAAAGACTTCCAAGTAGCAAGGAAAATATCTGTAAGAAAGCCCAAGTCCTTTCCTCCATAGAGGAGGCTCTCCTATCAGAGCCTGCAGTGAATTAGCCTGTGTGCCCTGTCCCTGAGCCTGGCTCACCTTGCACACTGTAGGAAAGCAGGTCAACCACAGAGTCCGCCTTCACATGGTACCGAGCCCGAAGGCTGAAGTGGTCTGTGCTGGTGTTGCCACCAGTGTAGGAGGCGGACCAGTTGTACAAGTTACTGTAGACATTCGTAGAAAGGTCTAGAACACCCAGGAGAGGCACTCGCAGTTGATACGACTTGGGAATGGTGAAAGCAGGAACTTGGAACTCTTGAGCTGGCAGGTGGAATTCCATGGGCTTGAAGTGGAGGGCCGGTGTCCTAATAGTCTCTAGCATCTTTAGATCTTTGGAAGATTTTCCACCAAAGGGCAAAGGAATCTCAATTTTCATACTGTTCTTGTTGAAAGTATATTTGACCCGGCCATCACTGCAATGAACAACAAAGACAGTGTCCCCACAGTCAGACATCAAGAACTCAAAGTTCTCTGCCATCTGACCTACCGAGCAATATTGCACCTGCTCCATTCCAAAACCCACTCTGTACATTCCCTCATGCAACTCCTTATGCCTGGATCTCTCTACCTTCCAAACACTCAAACCCTCACAAAGTCTCCCAAGAGCCACTCCTTATCATTACCATCCCACCTAAGCCATAGCTAATTTCTCTCATTCTTATAGTGACACAGTCCCTTACACATCTCTCAAAGAACATATCATAATTCTGCTTTTATAATTAGTTATTTATTCACTTGTTGGTGTCTTCTTGGAAAGACTATGCCTTATCCAGTTTCTGTCTTCTCACTGCACCTAATCTAGTATTTTTCACATAGGGAACACTTGATACATATTTGCTAGCCTGAATTGAGGCAATTTGATATGTGGAAAAAAAACAGGTGTAGAAGTCAGTAAACTTGGGTTACAGTTTTAGCTTCAACTAATTGGCAACATTATCTTAGTGAATTAGTCTCTCTGAGTCTCAGTGATATTATCTGTATATGGATAATAATATCCTTTCTGCTGATTCACAGAGATGGCCTTGGATATCAAATGAGAAGAAACATCTAAAAGCATTTGGCAATCTTTTCAATGCTATGCACATACAATAGACTTATGATAATTTATAAAAATACAGTAGGACAGCAGGGTTTAACTATTCTCAACAAATAAACTGTTCATTGTATTATTCCAACAGGGGCTGGATGCTGCCTGTCCAGGTTCAGTAGGAGGATGATTGATAACCACTAAGGCCCTCTTCAGGTCTAAGGTCCTATAGCTATCTTTTCAGCATAGCACCACAGAAGACTATTGGTTAGAAACACCAGTAACGAAGGAAGGTTCTTGAGTCCTTTGAAACCTTTTTCTCTTTTCTTTTATCTTATCTTCAATAGGCTTTGTCCATATGAGTACTCTGGCAGACTTCTGCCCTTTCATAATAATCTGGTCTATTAAACTTTGCGGCTCTGCCATAGACTTATGGAAAGGTCCAAGTGACACAGGCCACTTGTTTTCTTAACCCTGAGGACAATTCAAAGGGCAATCTAGAAAAAATCATAATCTTTTCAGCTTATGCACTGATATTTTATTTTTATGAAATAAAGAAATCAAAGTATAGCATGTATTTTTGTAAATATAGAAATAGACTGAGCAGTTTGGAATCTGACTTCCTTGGAAGGATTAAGCTATATTGCTAAAGTGAAATATAGTCAGCCCCTCTATACCTGAGGTTCTGCATCCATGGATTCAACCAACTGCGGATCAGAAATATTCAGAAAAAAATGTATCCGTCCTAAACATGTACAGACCTTTTTCCTTGTCATTATTCCCTAAACAGGGTAGTATAACAACTACTTACATAGCATTTATACTGTATTAGGTATTATAAGTAATCTAGAGATGATTTAAAGTATGCAAGAGGATGTGTGTAGGTCATGTGCAAATAATATGTCATTTTGCAGTAGGAACCTGAGCATCTTTGGATTTTGGTGTCCAAGGGAGTTCCTGGAACCAATTCCCCATGAGTACCAAAGGACGACTGTATTTTCTCAGAATGCTGCCTTCATTCAATTCTCAATGGCTGTTTTGACCCTCAACAGCTCAACAGTAAGCCTATAGTCAATAATTCCTCCAGCCACTCTTGGATTCTCTATAGTCAAAGGGGGACTTTAGTTACAATGGAAGAAAGTTTAAAGGCTTTCAAATTTTGGTTATGGTGAATAAAACATCTTAGGGTGAAAGTACCAGAATCCTTCAATTACTTTCTTAGGTTTTTCCTGACTGGGTTGGTGTTCACATTCTGACCTCATGTTTAATAATGCAAAAATGCCACAGCGTTTATGCTAGAGTTATTAATCTCCTTAAAATGCTTAAATTATTTCCTTTGAAAATTTAAATTAATAAAATAGCATATAAATCATGCTAAATAAAATCTTCCATTTACTTCACATGGTTTAAGAAACTTTGCTGGTTTCTTCTTTTACCTTTTTAAGAAGAGGTTTTCTGGGATGTGGAAGTCTGGCAATCCCATTTGTTGGAGGTTCAACTCCTTTAGGCTATCGAGGTGATCTTGCAAAGTCTGGGCATAAGGAAGACTCCCAGACGCCTTCTGAAGCCATGCGTTTGTTGCCTACAAAATGATAGAAGGTTTTTAGAGTGATGGGCATGAATGAGTCTCAGGGTACAATGAACATCAGGTGAAAATCCAGACTTGACAGGTCAACTATTAACAGGACAATGTACTGAAAGTTAAAAAATAAATCACAGAAAATTATGAATTTTGGTTGCTAGTCACTGATTTCTTCCTGTGTTTGATAAAAGGAATATCTAACATAGTCAGACTCCTAGCCAGGGTCCTGAAGCTTCCTTTGATACCATTAGACACAGCAAACTGTTCTGCCAAGTAGCATTCATTTGTTATTTACCACATATATCTTTGTGTAACTGGGTAACTACACATGCGGCAATGGTTCTTTTCTTCCCAGGAGTTCGCTGGAGGCAGGAAGCATGCCTTATACATCTTTGGATGCCCTCCTGCACCTAACTCAGAATTGAGGATGTAATTAGCACTTACAACTATGTATTTATGGCTGAATGATTTATACTTACAACTATTAATTTGGAACCCATGTGCCGGAAAGTCATGTCTGTTTGAGGAACTCTGTGATCCAAGAGACTATTGGCATACATATGCAAGCTTCTAGGATAATCAGAGAGATCCACAGGGAAATTGGAAGCCACTTTTTTGGTATCCACGTTGGAGCCTGTATTCCATTCAAATTCAATCTTCTCTTCATCTGAAAATGCACATATGAAGTAGCTGTGAGTGGTACTAGGTCAGCCTGTCACCATGGCTGTCGACCCTGCACGTGAGTACGCAGTGCTGCTGAAAGTCCTCACGTGGGGTAAGAGGCACGTACCATAACGCCACGCCACCCTCTTGGAAACGGTTGAGCCATAAGCTGTAGCAGATGAGTCCATTTGGAGGAGCAGTTTAGTGGAGGACCAGTGGGTGAGGATCTCACTTCTGGCTTCTGCTTGCAAACGGGGTATGGAAATAATACCTTTGATTTTGCCTTCTTCCTTTGTGTCACAACTATGGAAAAGAAAATCGGTTGGCATCAATGATTTTGTCCATTCCAAGGAGATACATGGGATTGCCCAGAAGTTCCATTTGTAGTGATAAAAATGAGATCCATGAATGGCTCAGACAAACAACCAGAGGTCATACTCATTAACTTCTAGAACCAACACTCAGCACAAATTCAGGACTTTGCAAGAGGTATAGGTGAAAAAGAGGAGCTTTTTGAAAGTTGTTTTGCATCCTGCTCTGCTATTTACTAGCTCTATGGCCTTGGGCAAGTGATTCAACCTCTCTGAGCTACCATTTCCTTATCTACAACACAGGGAAACTCATACCTACCTTGCAGTTTATTGTGAGGACTGAGATAATTTCTTTACAGCATCCAGCACAGTGCTTGATAAATAAGTGCCTGACAAATGGTAGGAAAATATAACTGGACATGCGCAGAGGGTTAAAATGTTGAGGGCTCTATATGCCGCTCAGAGTGTAGACCGGGGACACACGTGGCTTGGTCAGATTTAAAGTGTAAGAGGGTGAAGGGGAAGAGCCACCAGGGCCTGCAGCTCAGGTCAGAACCCCCTAAACCTCCCTTACCTCAGGTGGCCCGTGACAGCGACCTCAGTAATTTTCTTGTTCTGGATGTCCAAGGTGAGTTTGTAAGACACTTTGTCCTTAACAGATTCATTAATAACTCTGAGTATCGTCCCAAAGTCAACATCAAAATCTGGAATTTGGACTTCACTGGACAAAGTCACAGTCTGCCGATTATATCTGAATGTCACGGTAGCCTCAGTGTGCTTCACACCTGAAAGAGTGCGTAAGAGAATCGAGACATGGGTGGTGAGAAGCTACATTTTGGAAGGGAGGAGAAGAAAATGCAGAGAAACCCCAAGAACTCAATGTGCTTAAACAAACATGCAGTTCAGTATTTTACTTTTTAACTCAGTAATGTTCATACATCTGACCTATCTACAAGTATTTATTGACTGCCCATTATGAGTTAGGCTCTGCTCTTGGCACCGGGAGTCCTCGCCTTCACAGAGCTTGCCCTCCACTAGGGGTAGATCACGTATGTCAGGCGGTCATGAATGTTATGAAGAAAGGTAAAACTGCGTACGAGGATAAAGCATAGAAAGGGATAGAAGAGGTGCTATTTCGTATGTGGTGGTTAGGAAAGTTCTCTCTGATAAGAAAATATATGGGCAGAGACCAGAATGAAGACAGGAGCTGAGCCATCTGAATTCTGGGAGGAGCCCATTCTGGGAGGAGCACATTCCTGGAGGAGCACATTCTGGGAGGAGGGTCAGACATGCAAAGGCCCTGAGGCAGGGCGCACTTGGTGCATTTGGGGAACAGTAAAAGCTCACAGTCCTCTGGGTCAGGCAGACATGACATCTCTGTGTTACTTTCCATCCAAGACGCTTGTCCTGGTTCCTTGCCACCCCTGCCCTGGCCTTCTGCTTCCTGCCTCCCCCTTTCTTTGTAACAAGGTTCTCGGGCTTCCTCCAATTCACAGGCTCACCCACTTTATATCTTTTATAAAACTGCTTATACAAAACAATTTTTTTTCAGCATGCATTACTGCCCCCCCCCCAGTGCTTTTTCCTGTGGGCTTTTCCCCCTAGTTTAATTTTCTGACTTACCATCCCTATATAAAAAATCTTCCAAAGTGAACACCTAAATTTGGCCATTCCCTAACACGTATTCCTCCAGTAACCTTTTCCACCTCACTAAATAACAATTCCATTTGTTTTTTTTTTTTTAGTTGCTCAGGCTCCCAAACTTAGAGTTGTCCTGATTCTCCTTTTCCTCTTGCACTCAACATCCACTTGTCAGCCTGATCTTCAAAACATGGCCAGAGGCCAACCCCATCTCATATCTCCTTTGTATCACCCTAATCCAAAATGCCACTGTCTCTTGCCTGGATTGCTACAGTAACCCACATTCCAGTTTCTCTGCCCTTGTCCCCATACAATCTTTTTTCAGTTTAAACATAAATACAATCATGACAACTCTCCAGTGGCTTTTATTTAGTCCATAGGAAAAGCCAAAGTTCTTACCATGGTCTATAAGATTGTCCTTCCCCCACCTCCCTGTATCTCTCTGGCCTCATCTTCTGACACTTTCCTCCCCGGTCACTCTGCTTCAGCCAAACTGGCCTCCTTCCTTTTCTCTAAACATGGCAGCCATGTCCCAGCCTCAGGGCCTTTGCACTTGCTGGCCCCTTGCCAATAACCCTCTTTCCACATGGCTTCTCCCCTTATCTGTGCCAGCTCTTTTTTTATGCTCACTTTACCAGGGAGACTGTCCCTTATCATTCCAAATGGCACTGCCTCTCCCCATCCTCCCTCTTCTCTACCACCCTTAGCCCTTCCTAGACATGTCTGTGCCCTGTTTTTCTCCCCAGCGCTGACCTGACATTTGGAATATTGACTTGTTTGACTTCTATGAAAATAGAAACTTTATTGTTCAGTGTTTTAGTCCCACCTGTTAGAACAGGCCTGCCAGTTATTGGGTGCTCAGTCAGTATTTGTTAAATATGTTAAAATAAATGTGCTCTTTTGAGTCCTGAACCTGAGACTGAAGGCAGAGATGGGGCAGGCCTGTTTTGGATACTCACCTTCTGTCTGAGCTACAAACTTCAGGGTGTCCACCAAGGCGCTGTCCTCTCTCTGGAGCTCATAGGTTGCTCCGACAGAATACTGCTCCACCTCTCCTGTAGGCTTCAGTTCCAGCTCAAATCTAAAGATATCATAATGTAGACAGTGCATGATGTTAGAGCTTCCAATGATGGTGATAATGTCCCCAAAACAATTCGGTCTCAAGTGCAACAAAAATATGGTTCTCATTTTAACATTCTCTCTTGCCCCTAGCTAAGGTGATCTTTATGATCCTTTCAGTCCAAGAGCCCATGGCGAGGAAAGACCCCAGGATTCCCATGGCTTTTGGACAAGCAGAGCAGGAGTTGGCTGGTTGTGCCAGCAACGCTGAAAACAAGCCGTGGAACTGGGGAGCACTGAAGACAAGGGGCCCCTAAAGCACAGTGAAGGCTTCCAGCATGTTGAGGGGCTCCAGGAAGCTCATACCAATGGGTCTGGAAGCTCAGAAACATGGACCCCAAATTAGGAACAAACTGGAATCTGTGTCATAATCTCCTCGTGCAGTGCGTAAGGGAATAGGAAGGGAGAAAGCTGACCAGAGGACCCTGCTTGAAATACCCAAAGGATGGTGCAAACCCTTAAGGCTGGTGACAAGGGCTTATAGCACATGACATTTTTCCTGTGCCCTGCTAGGGGCCATATGTGGAAGGTGAGAAGATGCTGGGCCAGGCCCTGAGCATGTCTGACCTGGTGTCGCCCGTCAGCGGGTAGTAGGAGGCAGAGTCTGTGGAGCTGGCATTGGAGTAAGCGCCCGATGTGCAGTAATTCAGGCCGGTAAAGAACGGCTTGCAAACTGACCAGGACTGCCTGTTCTCGATTAAAGGTGGGATCGCTTCTGTTTTGGTGGTAGACACCAAATGCAATGTGTTGCTGGCAAAGAAAGAGAAACCTGAGTTATCTTCAAGTCATGAGTCGAAATGAACATCACAAATCCTTGCAGTGCAAATGCCCCCTTCTCTCTAGCTCCCCTCAAGTTCACGCCCACCTCAATTTGTTTGATTTATTGAGAAATAAATAATGATAGGAAGAACATTAATACAACTAAGGGTCATAGTGACTCTTAGGTTCCAGACATTGCACTGATTTTTTTCATTTGTTACCTTAATCCCCATAGCAGTAGGCATAGGATTCTCATTTTATAGACACAACAGAGGCTCAGAGATGTTAAATAACTGATCACATGGGCCTGAACTCTGGTGTACCTCTTTCTTCATAAGATACAGGGGAAGAGGAACCCTGTCTCTCTTTCTCTGAAATCCCTTACTCTCTGCTGGCTTCCTTCCACCAGCATTAAACCAGCTCAAGTCTCTTTACTTGGAGACACACACACGCCCGCACATGCTCTTTTTTTCCTTTCTTGTTCTTGTCTCTTTCACAATCAAGAGAGTTGTCTGTCTCTCTTTCAAAGTATTTCTCACTGAACTGCGATTTGACTGCTCACCCCATCATCTTCTGAAAACGCTTTCATCAACATCTCCAGTTCCCTCCTTGCTCCTAAATCCGATGAGCATAGTTAGGCCTTATTGCCCCTGACCTCCCAGAAGCCTTCAATAGAGTTGCTCACGTATGGCCAGATATGGTACCCTCCTGTCAAGGATGTAGTGCTTGAAAAATTAGTACGTATAAGAAAGTTCAACTATTAGCTGGGTGTGGTGGCTCACACCCATAATCCCAACACTTTGGGAGGCTGAGGTGGGAGGATCCCTTGAGGCCAGGAGTTCAAGACCAGCCTGAGCAACATAGCGAGACCCAGTCTCCACAAAACATTTAAAGAAAACAAAAAACAAAAATATGAAACAAAACAGAAAAATAACAACAAGGAAGTTCAACTATGTCCTGATTTCGTCTAAGGATGTTTTCTTTGAAATACCTCTTCTTCCCCCCCAGCATTATTTCTTCACTTTGGGGGTGCCCTCAGACCAAGCTTTGCTGGTGTGCCAAAGCCCTAATGCCAGCTTGAGCCTGCCCGTGGGGTGACCCACTCCTGTGGCCTCTCCTTGGCTTCTGTGGCCCTTTCTGGCCTTGGTTCTCCTGCTTCTCTGGTCATTCTTTCACACTCTTTGCTGGCTCCCCGCCCCTCCCTTTACAGGTTTATCTTCTCCACGTTTCTGTCCTAGTCTGCGTTTGACCTCCACAACCTGTGTGTGCTGACGACTCCCAAATCCATATTTCAAGCCCAAGCCCCTTCACTGGGCTCAGACCCACAGGTCCGTTTGCCAGCAGGATAGTTCTAATAGACTGTTTCCTAAGACATCAAATGCAGCACATCCAAAACTGAACTTGTCACCTTCCTCTAAACCAGCGGTTCTCCCTGTGTAGCCCTATTTCAGCGAAGGGCATCCCCTTCCCTCTTTCTTCTTTCTTTTTCCTTGACCCCATATCCAGCCAATCACCCAGCGCTCATGATTCCACCTCCTGGCAAGTCCTAGAGTGCTCACCGTGTCCTGGTCCTGCTGTCCCGTGCAGGCCGTCATCTCTTCTCACCCATATTTGATCGTAAGAGCCTCCCGACAGGTCTACCTGCCTCCAGTTGTGCCTCCTTCCCACCTATTTTCCACTATGGAGTCAGAGTATTTCTCTTAAAACACCAGCCTTATCTTATCTATATGTCCTTTTCAACTCCTTTGCCTTCAGAAGAGTCCAGACTCCCCAAGGCGGCTTCGCCTACACAGCTGGGCACCGTCTGGCCCCTGCCAACCTCTCCACATCATTCCTCACTTCTGTTTCCTGAGAAGGTTGCCATTTTGAGCTTCTTTCATTTCCTTGACTCCTATTCTTTTTGCTTCAGGACATGACGCATGCTTTTCCCTTTGCCTGGAACACTCATTTCTTTCTCATCTGCCTGGATAACCCTGACGTGGCCCTCCAATGTCAGGTGGAGCATGCTTGCCTGACCACCACAGGCTGCGTGACACGTAATTCCATGGTGCTCTAATACTTTCTCTAGCTTGGCCCTTATTTTATCGTTACTGCTTGCTTAATTGCATGTCCTCCCTGTAAACCGTAAGCTCTAGAAGGTCAGGGACCTTATGTATCTCACTCGACATTCTTGGTACCTATCAGGCAATTAAATACTATTTTTGAATGAACATATCTGTCCAAAATATGGAAACCAAGGTAAATTTGTGGCTGAGGATATCATTGAAAATGGAACTCTCAGGAAGAGGCTGCATCCATACTCATGAGATGAGGAGTTTCATGCTTTACCTGCTAAGCTGGCTACCCTACCACAAATCAGTATGTCCTTCCGTATTTTTCCTGGGGAAAAATGTTCATTTCCCAAACATGATTTCTTTAGAGCTAGTGTTCCTTCATTCTCAAAACTAACAGTCAAACAAACAGACAACAACAGCAAAACCACAACCCAATAACAAGGAATTCAGCAGTAGGTCATAATCTCAAAGCAGAAAAATATAGGACAATTTAGTAAAACATGAAAAGTGGAGGAAAGGGTAAATATTTAGTGAGTCTAGGCTAGGATGAAAATAGGTAATCCAGAACATTTCTTTCCTACTCCTCTCCTTCTCCTTCCCTGGCACCTGAATTATTTCAATTAACTATCTACTCTGGCCAAATCCTGCAGATACATTCTCAATGCTCTCTTTCAAACTAGCTCAGTAGACCTGGCGGAAAGAATTACCTGCCACTGAACAGCTTGACCGGCCTCTTTGGAGAAGGAATGATAAACTTCAGCTGCCCAGCTCGGAGGGAAACACGAGCCTCCAGGCCTGACTCATGGAAGAAGTTGGTGTTCATTTGGACCCCACTCCTAGCAAAGTCTGGAATGATCATGCCCATATTTGTTACAAACTCCACAGACACAGAGGGTTTTGTCACCAGTTCGGCCTGCATCTGGAAGTCAGAAAACAATGTATTCAGTTTCAATAAATACCTCTGCGCCCCTGGCAGTCAGATCAGACACCCTTTCCCATCTGAGGGCAAACATCTCTGGATAACTCACACCCCAGGAAACATTGCTGTGATTTGTTTGGAGGAGGAAAAGCAAGTTCTCAGTTCTCTAGAGCCAGACTGCAGTACCCAGGACTAGGGAGTACCTGAGCTAACTTTAAGCACAACCAGAGGAAAAGATGGCAGGAATACTCATTTATTGAGAGAACTGAGCACTTGTCTTACTGTGATACCCCAACTGGAGCTAGAGAGGCAGCACATTCTGATGGAACCCGAAAGTTTTTCATAAAAATTAATGAAGTGATTACAATGTTGATGCACTTTGTCTTGAACTAGAAACACATTTGAAAAATGTGCACCAGAAACCCACCCTGGAAGAAAAGAATAGCCTAAGAAGTCAAAAGGCAAATGGAGCCTTACATTGGCTACTTCCAATTTCACTCCAGCCTTGGTTCCGGGAGTGATGACTCCAGATGAAGACATCTGCAGCTGTAATCCAGCTCCGGTGGGGAGCTCGAAGGCGTTGTCCATGAAGATGTAGTGAAGGAAAAAGTCATTCTTGGAACCCTGCCTTATGGCCTCTCCAATCTATAGATCCAACAGGGGAGAGAAACTTTTAGTAAGTCTAAATGGATTTTGTTAAATGCAACCTCCCATACAATGGACAATAATTCCTCTTTATCCAGAAAGGAGGGGAGTAGTATATTCTGATTAGCTGAAGAGTTGGAAAAATAAAGATGAATGGTTACTGCTCTCAACAAATCGGGACATAAGATACAATATCGTGTCATTTTCCACTGGTAACTCAGAAGGCACTTAAGAATATTGCTGGGCTTCAGACCTTCGTGAACTTTACGTATTGTGCATGGCTTGGCTTAATTCTGGTGCTTTGGAGGATTCTGAATGTAAATGAGGGTATACTTGAAGTATATTATATTATTATGGTAAAATCAATTTTTTGAAACCAAGGACTTATGGAGATGATGTACCTATCAATTTGCATTTTAAAAATAATATTTCCATAAAATAACTTGAGATCCGTTTTCTTAAAGCCAACATTGTTAGTTATAAAATCATAAGGAGTATATTTATGTATTTTCTCATTTACTAATACATTAATACAAATTATAACAAATATTCGGATGGTGGATTATAGTTTGCCAAATTCTTTCATACTCATTATATCATTTCTATAGTAGAAGGACCTTCAACAAAGGTAGAGTAGGGTACACTTCACATTACTTTCTAGATGAACAAATTAATTCTCTTAAGAGATACAGCTAATATTATTAATAGCTTAATTTCCAAAAGATACCAGTTCTTTGTAATCTAAGAATCATCTTCATTGACATTCAAAGCAAACCTGTTTCTTTGAAGGAAGCACAAGCACCTTCTCTAGTTTGTATGTCTGGGATGTTAAGGGAGTCTGGGACATCTAAAAAGAGCACTGTCCAATTTCAGGGGCCCTCTGATGGGGCCTGGTCACTCACCATCTGGGGGATCCCCCGTAGAGTGCGTGCACCGATCAGCAGCAACTCTCCCAGGAACTTCAGGTCCCGGAGCCTGGCAAAGCCAAGCTCCTCTCCCAAGATGCGGAGGTAGGCTCTGGCTTCTGGGACATCTTGGGATTTCAAATCTTTAATCAGCTTCTCAACACTGAGCATGATTCCATTTACCATGTCCTGAGATTTAGTAATAAAATAGCTAGTGAGACGTCATCACTGTTCAACACCTTTACATTCCTGACGTGGGGACTCACATTCTCTGCTGCAGCCACGTTGGGCCTGAGCACAAACTCCCCTGGTGAGGACACAGGGCAGATCCTGAAATCCGGACTAATTCCTCTACACTGAGATGAAAATCACTGAGGTCTTGTCAGGGATAGTGGTGCTCCCAAAGCTGTTCTTAACTTGAAAATGTAGGCATAGTAAGTGTGTGTAGGGGTCCCTGATCTTTAGGATGCCAGGATTGCTGGGACTCCTCAAGATTGGAGGACCCTCAGTCCCTCACCCCTTCCCTGTGCGGCCCCTTCTTCTATGACTAGAGGAAAGTACTTGGGGTTTCTTGAGACAATGTAGCTGCTACATAAATTGTCCAAAAGCCTAAAAAAACACTCCATCCTAGATAAGTTCTTCTTAAGAGAAGGAGAATTCCATAGAATTCCCAGGCATTGAGAAAGAAAATAGAGATTGACAAGACCCAAGGCAGATCAAAGACCCTCAGCCTCAAGTGGAGGCCAGGAAATTAGGAGATGGAGGGGAGGTCACCAGTGTGCACCTAGGAATAAATTACTGCCCTGCTTCTCCAACTTCAATGTTCACACAAGTCACCTGGGGGCTTGTTAAAATGCAGGTTCTGATTCAGTAGATCCGGGACGGGACCTGAGGCCCTGCATTTCTAATAAGCTCTCATGTAGTGCTAATCCCCAGACCACACTTTAGGTAGCAAAAAGATTAAAAAATAAGAAGCTCCAGATTATACAACCTATTTTACTCCTTAAATGGAGGCTCATTGCTAGCTTCAAAATGGATTTTTGGTCCCATTAGCTAGTGCACTGAGGTGAGTGAGAGCCAAAGAAAGCAGTTAATAATAATGAAAATATTAATTTAAAATTTATAATCGTGCCTGCTTATGTGAACAATAAATACCAGTGTCAGGCACCGTGTTTAGCATTTTAGAGATGTTCTTTCATTTAGTCTTTAAATAACCTTGTGAGGTCTGGACTATTATTAGTACTTTGGGATGTGGAAACAAGTACATATAATATCAAGCAAATTGTTCAGGTGTGAACAGCTTCAAGACAGGGAAGTTAGAATTTGAATCCATGCCCCAGAGTCCATACCCATAATCATCATGCTAGAGTGCCTCTACCTAGGCACACTGAATTTCCAGGAGGCCCTTAACTGCAGAGGATACTGACTAATACTGACAGACCCCATAGGTCTGGCTAATAAGAACCATAGTTATCGCTTCAGTTTGATAGTACCTTGATGACTTCCAGGCTCAGAATAGAATGTTTTTGCCTTGAGACCCAAAGCTTTCCTTGAGAGGATACTTAAATACATACCTGCTCACGTTTATCATCTTTGGTGTAGCCAAAGTGGTCCTCCAAGACCTTGGAGACATGATCAGGAACTTGGCCATTAACCCAGTACAAAGCTTTGTTGACATTGTCTGGGAAAAATCCTTGTTTCCCAAAAAGAGCTTCCAGTGTTGGCTCAAAGCCTTTTCCTTCCAAGCCAATCTGAGAAAGAAAATCAGGCAAGACAATGCCATCAGGTTTCTTTGCCGTCTGTCAGCCTTCTGTTCCCTTCTTTATGTCTATTTAACTAAAAAAGTATTTGATACATATTACAGGGCAGGAGCTGAGTTTAGCACTTCACAGAAGTTGTCTTATTAAAATCTCACGAGAATCTTGAACTGATTATTGGCTTTTTTTCTAGAAGAGGTAGCTAAGGTTCAGAGAGGACAAAACAATTAAACCAAAGATTCACAGTTGGAAGCGGATTTGGGGTTTGAACCAGATCTGACTAGGCAGCTCATACATTTCCTTGGATCTGGGGTTTAAGGGCTTCTCTAAGACGTCTGTATTTTCATTAACACCAAGAAGTCATGCTTCAGGTGACCCCTAGTGGGGAGAGAGGAAGGCGAGCTAGGAGGGAAATTAGAAGGCTTCAACATTCCTGTAGGAACAGCCTGATGGGTCTTGTTCCTCTAGGGTTGGCTTCCGGCTCCCTCAGCTCTTGATTTACGGTTTACAGACGGGGCTGGAGAACTTACGACTCCTCACACATACCTCGAAGAGGTCAGTGGCAGCAAATCCAAAGACAGTGAGGGTAGTTTTCAGCATGCTTTCTTTAGGAAGGTAATTATTTGGATCAAATATAAGATTCCCTTCGATTTTGGCCGAGGCTGAATCAAGTGACGGAAGAGAGACAGATTTGGAAATCTGATAGTTCCGGGAAAATTTTCTGAAGTCCATGAGAGTTGGAAGTTGAGATTCTTTCAGAGCTTCTTTCACTAACGTTTTCAGACTAGATGAAAAGAAGTATAGTTTGAGCTGACACACCAGGTTACTTATTCTTTGTCTCTTGTACCCCAAGTAAATATGGATTTCCAACTGCTACCAAATATTTGGGTTTAATTTGCCCCAAGACCTTGGCTCAGTGTGTCCTGCACATTCGTACAAGCGTTTGTTCCAGGAGAAAGCACATTCTGCAAAGGGCAGGCAGCGGCTCTACCAGAATCTGCACCTGGAATTCCAAACCAGAGCCCACAGTGGCTGATGGGGGAACATTACTCTTACTTACTCTTGGACATACAATTCTTCTGAGTTCAAGATGTTGGCAATGTGGGAAGCCACAAAGTTCTTCACTTGCTCATTCTGTTCCCGTGGTAGAAGTTGGATGATTTCATTGACATCAGACTGGGAAGGATCCCTCATCAGCATGAGATAGGCAGCCAGTCGCTTATCTCCTGGAGAAGCACCATCAAGGAAAGTCTGAAGAAGGACCCCCTGCTCCTATAATCAAAAGAGGAGACAGTTATCTCTGTCCTTCAGTCAGAAGACAGAATGTGCCTAGCAAACGCTGGCATGGTCTGCTGGTCTGCCGGCTCTTTCTTAAGCACAAGTTTAATATCTCTCTAATAACTCTTCAAATGCTGGTATTGAATCTTTTTGCCAATGTTCCCTAGAGCATCATCAAGGTAGAGTTCCCAGAAGATGCCTATCGAATATGTCTTGAATTCAATTGCATTAAAATACAGAAATTATGGCCAAGTGATAACTTGTTTGGAATATCTGCCACTAAGAGAAAATAAAATTGTTTTAACATAAATTATTTCAGTGTGAGGGTAGAGATGGGAAGGGATAGTGAAAGTTTGGGGCTAATCAATAAAGTAGTTTCCAAAGCTCTGGTGTCATTGTCACCTGCGTGGGCCCACGTTGACTTATCCTAGCTTGGGATTATGGGGGGGAAATGAAGCATGTTTTCACAGGATGAAAGCGATAGTTGGTCTGGCACGAGGATGGCATGTAGTGAGAATCTTGTATTCTGCACATTGGCTTAGCAACAAGGTCAAATATTTCTCTCATGTTCACATACTGCTAGGCAGTCAAGCCAATAGGCTTGCTGAAATGTGCAATGAGGAAAGAGTAGAAAAGTGAGTAGAATGATGACATTCAGGATCTCATTCCCTTGGTACTTTCCAAATGCTCGTTAATCTGAACAAGCTTTCACTCTCAGACCTCCTCTGTGGACTTCACCTCATCTTTAAGTTCCATTTTCCGTAGGGCCTGGATGGCAGCTTTCTGGATCAGCAGGGATGGCTTTGTGCTTTTGATACATTTCAGGACTGAAGACTTGAGTCTTGGAGCTAACTGCTCCATGGTCTGGCCCATATTTCCAATGACCTGCATTGAAGGAAAGAAACAAGAACCCATCAGGGTGCAGAAGGAGAGAGAAGTAAAGGGTGTTCAGGAAAAGTGCTTCTGAAATGATGCAGATTACACAAAGACTGACAGTACCCTCAGAATCAACTCGGTGTAATCTTCATCCCCAGTGCAGTCGTCTCGAATCTGTTCCTCTAGGTAACCAGCAATGTCCAGCAGGTCCTGGGTCTCTGTAGGGTGTGTCTTGTGATAGCTACAGAGTAAGAGAAGAAAGTTAGGACTCAGAAAGTGTAGTGAGGTTTGTCTTAAAATCCAAACTTGTGTTTGCTGATTTCATATTTCCAGGCATTACTCCCAAAATGATCAGTGAGGAACAAAAGAGTAAGCAACATTGTTCGAAAGTAGAGAGACAGGCACAATTTTAACACAGAGATGTGAGGTTCTCCCTGCTCCCTGGGGAAATACCGTGTGAAAACTCACCTGTTAACCACGTGGCTCAGCGCATATAAGGTGGCCCGGCTCCGCTGCTCCCTCGCCGTGTTGAAGATCTCCTGCAGCCTCTGAGCTGAGGGCTCTGGGACCAGAGCCACCAGATAGGTCACAATGTCTACCAGAAGGGGTTTGGCATGCGTCTGCTTGAGCCACTGCAGGATGTGAGTGTAGCACTGGGGCTGTCCACACTGAACCAAGGCTTGTAAAGTGATGGGGCTGAGAAGAAAAGCATGGAGGAGGTTGTTCAGACCGCCTGAAGATGGATCCAATATCCTTTGCCCGTGGTGTGCTCTCAGCCAGGAGTACCCATTACCCTTGCTCACCATCCTAATTTAACCAGCTTTCAGAATCCACCCAGAGCCCGAGAACCATGCCACCTTCCCTAGGAGTATCACTCCCTGGAGAAGCACAGTTGCGGAAAGTCTGAAGAAAGACGCCCCCGACCCGTAGCTAAAAGAGGACTGTTGTCACCGTCACTTTGGTCAGGACACAGAGCATGCCTAGCCAACATTGCTACAGTCTCATTCCTGGCCTCAGTCTCCTCTCTGGCCTTCACAGCACTTAGAGCCAGTGCACTGAAGTGTAGAGAAATCAAATTATTATTTTCTTTGCTTGAGTTCTCTTTTTACTCAGCTATCAGCTTCTGGAGGGCACAGACTTCTTTT
The DNA here is from genome assembly GCA_008086735.1 of Cheirogaleus medius. Classification (NCBI taxonomy): domain Eukaryota; kingdom Metazoa; phylum Chordata; class Mammalia; order Primates; family Cheirogaleidae; genus Cheirogaleus; species Cheirogaleus medius. The sequence continues at coordinate 159,749,730 of VBSM01002608.1, read as the reverse complement.
TCTCTCACAACTTTCCAGGGTAACCACAGCTAGTTCTGTTTCCCTCCCATTTTAACACACACACACACACACAGATACTGCATTCAAGGCAGATATGAGAGTGTGTGTCTGTGTGTCTGTGTGTGTGCGCGTGTGTGTGTGTGTTTGTGTATGAGTTGCTCATGGAATTCTAAGCACCTTAGCTGGTATTTCTCTATCCAGCAAACGTTAACTGATTGATTAACTGGATTCAAATTTAAATGGTCCCTGAGATTCTCTGCTTGGCCAAGGTTTGAAAGTTCAGCCATTTACCATAAGTGACATGAAAAACTGAATTGCAGGCATTAAATACCTGGACACCTCGATCAGCCGTGGCAGGAGGGAGGTGACTGCCTCGTTGTTGAGGCCTCTCAGCTCAGTGACCAGTTTGTTGAAGAGATTTGCTCTCTGGGCGTTCTGCTCAGAGTCAGACAGCTTTTTCAGTTCCTGCAGGGTCTTCAAGACGGCATCAGCCTGCTTCGGCAGGGATGCGGATTTGGTGCTCTCAAAGGCAAGACCCACCTTCTTGGCACCTGGGAGAAGAAAAGTGTCAAAGGAACTCTTGCCTACTTCTTCGTCTCGACTGTTTCTTTGTCTACTGGGAGCTGGAAATTGGGGAGGTATCGTCAGCACAGGAGAAACGAGAAGAAACCTGTCCTGTACTCAAGCCTATTAGGCATCTGGCTCTGTGATGGGTGGTTGACTTAATTGTTCTCGCTGACTCATCATCCCATCCTTGTGGGTGAGCACATTCCCCCATTTAAGGATAAGGGAACTGAGATCCAGAGATGAGCAACTTGCTTTGCCCAAGAACTCTCTGGGTCTAAGAGGCAGAGCTAGAATGCCCCACCTCTAATAATCTGTGACCTTGGATACATCAAGGTCTAAGCCTCTTTATGTGTCACTTTCCCCTCTGCAGAATGGGTATAAAAGCGCATGTCTCTACCACCTGATACCACAGGCTGCTGTGAACAAGAGAACAAAGAGGTAATGCACAGGAAAGAGTTCCGACAATTTATAGAAAGCAATACTGGGTCAGGCTTGGACTAGAGGTCTCTGAATTCCCTTCTACCTCTACAGACTGATTCCCGAGATTACTATCTGGCCTGGCCCTGAAGCCCCTCTCCCACCCACCCCACCTCATCCTGGCAGCCCCGGGCCTTATCATAGGATGTGTGATGTCAGTTCTACCAAAGTGAAACTCAGGATTCTAGTTTTCTATTTACAAAAGCTGTGGGAACTTCTTCCTTTCCTTTATTCCATTGCAATTTGACAACATTCTGAGATAAACATGCTTTCTCACTAGACATTGCCAGAACACCAGAGCCCCCTTCACTCATTAGTCAGCAGACATTTACTAGGACCCACCAAAGAGCGAAGCCATGATTGACACATGTTGAGCAGATTTCCCAGCAACTATGAGGATGAAAGTCTCACCTTCACCAAAGAAGCGGCTGTTGATCTTAGGTGTGTCTTCCAGCTTCAGAGTCTGGGTAACGTGTGCCATCATCCCATACTTATTCCTGGGAACAAAGGAAGCACATTCTTTTCATGTTTGATCTCTGCTTCTACCCAAATCCTGCCCACCTTTGCAAGCATGGTTAATCCAGCCATCCTCAGCCTCCTAATGGTGAACAGCACACGTTCCCTCCTGGTCGCTAGTTATCCCTCCACCAGCAGGACGTGGGCACCTGGTACTCTCCACCATCTGGAGCGCCCAGAGGGTGGGGACTAACACTGCGCCTCGAAATTCTTTTGTATCTTCCACAGCATGGTGCCAAGAATATAGCAGTTACTCCATAAATTTTAGTCGATTGTCAGTTTTCAGAATGGATTTGGATCTACCAGTCTCCAGGCAAACTCCCCAATCCTCCATGAAGCCTTTTCTAACCAGGTCATCCTGCAACAGTCCCTAGCATTTACAGATCTACAGCCCTCAAAGTTGGGTTCTAAGATATCTTTTGCTGGTCTCGGATGGTTTATCTTGCCTAGGACTTTTCTCCCAAATTGCCCGTTAGCTTGAAAAGGGGGCAGGGATGGGCTCTGCTCTGTGCCCCTGCACAGGCCCCCCTGTGAGGCACGGCCTTGCCTACAACTGGGCGCTTGAGAGACACTCAGCACACACTGACCATTAAATGATAAATCAGGAGTGCAGTGTGCGACCTACTTGTAGGAGAACGGCAGGAACAGGTGCTGCTCCTTGCAGATGGCTTCCGACACATGCTTCCTCTTAGGGTCCAGCGTGTACTGGCAGGACTGGCTGCTGCTGATCAGAGTTGACAACGGGCGGGACTGCAAATGAAGTAGGAGAAAAGCGTTTTGATCAGTCACTGCATCTTCTGCCATAGGCATTTACCTTCACAGTAGACAGGAGTGGGCGTCCTGTACCACCCGATAAGCTCAGAAAAAGAATTTAACTAGGTGCTTGGGCATTTAGACATGGGGATGCAAAAAGCTGGCCTAGCCAAAGCCAAGTCAAGCTACAGACTTCTGTATTCCACCCCATGCACAAACTCTATATTTGCATCCTGCACATGCCCTTCCCACCATAGAGCCCTTTCACATGATTGCCTAGAAGCCCATCCTATGTCTCCCTTCCATTGATACATCCTTTGTATCTTTCAGGTTCACACTCTACATCCTCCCTGAGGCTTCGCCTCATGAGCTATGTGAATAATACTTTCTCCTTCCTGGGCAGGCCGAGGACTGCTTGTCTGCACTGCTCAGTTCATCCCTTTATGGGGTACGCCACGCATTGTCTCTCACTGCCACGTGCATGAACCTCGTTCCTGCGTTAGACTGGAAGTGCCTGAGGGGAAGGTCTGTGGTTCATCTGCCACTGTCCCTCCCGCGGTGCTGCCCAGAGTGGGGCTGAGGATACAGAAGGTGCCCAGAGTGGGGCTGAGGATACAGCCGGTGCTCAGAAAAGACACCTGAGCCAGCGCATTATCTTCATCTGACTGCAACCCTTGCAGTCATCAGACTCCCTGTTTTTAGCCCCAAGGATGATGACCAGGAACATCGCCAGGCATGGCACTGATTGCTCAAGATCTTCATGTGTGCTGAGACAAACTGCATCTTGCCCAGGAAGCTGTCAGCAGGGGTTAAGCAAGCTCAGGTAACACTGTGCTCTGTGACCCCAGTGAACAGCAGAGAAGGCTTGTACCCAGGGGTGCCCTGGGCAGGAGGCTGAGGGGCCAGGCTTTGGTCAGGCTGGTTGTAGGGGTGGAAGGACAGGAAGCTGGAACAGTCTCAGTCATGTCACTTCAGGGGATGATGGAGATGAGAGGAGGACACAGGTGTTGGGTCTTCTTTGGTGGCCAGAGGCTTGGAGCTGGGACAACCAGCTCTTGCACAGAAAGGAAAAGTAGGTGGCTTAGCTGCCCTATGTCCAGCCCCAGAGCCTTCTCATTTCTCTCAAGTGATGGCAGATGGTTTGGTGCCAGTGACAGAGGGACAGCAGGAAGGACAGAGCTCTGGGCTGAGAGTCAGGAGTCTCACTCTAGTCCTGGCTCAGTTAACCCCAGGCCATGTAACCTGGGCAGTCCTTCCCACGTCTGCTCAGTGTCCCACCTGTAATCTACATAAGAACATTCTTTTCAGGCTCTTATCGGAAGCGCCCACTAGTTGGAACATTCCAGAATGGTAGTGATGAAGAGGATGCTGCCTAGTGGCATAACAAGGCTGATGCGGGACTTACCATGCCTTTGATGAGCGCGAGCGGGCTGACGCCTGTGCTGATGGGCTTGAAGTGATCACACTGCTGCAGGTTTCTTTCAGTGGATATTTCCGTTGCCACGGTTCCCTTCCTTGTCTTAACGGTAAACTGAGTGGAGCAGTTTCCGTACACGGTATCCTGTGGGAGTGGAAGAGACAACCGAGTACGTTGAACATGGGAAAACATCCTTAGGTCCTTGGGAGGGGTGGGAGGAGCCTGGGAGAAAAGGCGGAAGGAACGTGGATTTGGGAGGGACGTCCTTTCTTCCTGGACAGAGCGTGGCAAGCTGGCGCTGGCCGGCCCGAGTTGGGAGAGAACACCCGTTGGGGTGGGTCTGCGGAAAGGCCTCTGCAGGCTGCACCTCTGTATGTTCCAGTGGAGTGCAGTATAGAAATTAGAACAAGGTAAGAGCACAGATGTGCTCATGGCACTGAAGTAAGTTGAATTCTCTCTCAGATTGACACCTGGAATTCTTAGAAGAGACTGGCAACATATTCCGTTATTTTCTGTGTTTAAAACATACACGAGCTTTACTGTGCTATACTAGGTGGGAAAAGGAGGACAAAGTCAAAGAAAAGCAGGGGTGGGTGGTCACGACTCCCCAGCCCAACCTGATCAACCCACTCGGGATGCTCTATCACTGAGCCCAGGGGATAAGATGAGCCTCGGGCATCGGTATTTCACACTAATACAGGGTTTCCTGTGTCACTGGCCACATAGCGAGGTCAACAATCCACTTTCTCTACAGTGGGACTGGTCTCTAATACAGGAAGATGCATTTAAAGGGCCATTGATATCCGCTTTCTAAATTCTCACCAGAAACATCACTTGCTTGGCCTCTTCTGTCTCTGGGGGAACCAGCAGGGCAGAGATGATGCCTCTCTTGATGTTCAGGATGTGCTTAGGTTCACCTTGCTCTGGGTAAAGGAAAACTTGCTTCCCTTCCGGAACGGCCAGCCTGAGCTCGTACCTGTCCCAGAGAGAGTATGGTCACAGAGATGTCCTTTGTCCACTGCAAGCCTGCAGAAAGTAAGCTGGGTGGGCTTGCAGCCTCCTCCTTACCTAATTCTTCTTTTTACATGATCTCTTTATAAATATATTTATGCATAGACATACATTTTTTAACAACTATGGATGTTTTTCGAACATGTATGTATGTTTTTGGCATTCTTTTATTTCTTTTTCTTTTTTGCTCGGCTCATCTGGCCACTCTCTGTTCTCCACCCAAGCTGGTCTCTGTCCCGTCCTCCCCACATGGACACCTTAGTGGGTGTCCATTTGTTTCTCCAGACTCACACAATCCTATGTAAATGTGGGTGGATGCAGACACAGACATATAAAGATTTTGTCATTGTTTGTTTTATACAAATGGCATTATATTATGCATACTTTATCTTGTTTTTCTCAATTATACTTCAGAAAAATCCTTCTGAGTCATTAGGTATAGCTCTAACAGATTCTTTTTAAAAACCTGCATAACATTCCATGGTATGGCTATATAATTTATTCAGACATTGCTCCATTGGATGGTATTCACCTTCTTTCTTTCTGGATTTTTTTTTAAATTTTTTGCCACACAAATAATACTGAAATAAACACCTGTATGCATCCATGTTCACACATTACTGTTTGGGCTACAGTTCCGGAGGCTTAAAGTGCTGTGTCAAAGGGTATAAATATTTTTAATTAAAACAGACATTGCCTAATGGTTCTTGTTTCCACCAGCAGAGCATGAAAGCATGCTTTTCCTCACTGGCCTGCCAGCAACAGGGGCTGGAGCTATTGTGAAGTTTTGCACTCTGATGGGTATAAGGTGATAAATGTCTTGTTGTTACATTACTTTGCATTTCCTGACTACTAGTGAATTTGAGCTTCTTTTCATACACTGGTTGGACATTCACTCTTTCGTATGGTGTCTGTCCATGGCTGAAGCCGTGTGGACTTTGGTCTTAGGGACTTGCCTTTGGGGACTCTCTGGGTTTCCAAGGACCTGGCTGCAGCTGTTCTAGTTAAATCAGAAGGAGGAAAAGGACACCAGGCTCATCTCCCACAACCTATCCTCTCCGAAAGTTCCCAACACAGGGAAATGATAAATGTTTGAGATGATGGATATGCTAATTACCCTGATGTAATTACTATACATTACATGTATCGAAACATCGCTGTGTACCCCCAAAATATGTACAATTATTATATGTCAATTAAAAAAAGAGAAAGTTCCAGACATGGAGATGCAGGCCTGGAAAGGCCACCTGGGCAAGAGCAGGAGTCTCTTTTGTGTTTGGAGAAGAGCAAGGACCAAAACGTCCTCCCTCCTGCCACACATTCCTCTCCCTCATACACATCTAAGTCTCAGAGAAAATAAGGTGCACCGATGAAAGAATGAAGCACAGAAGCCTGTTTCGCAGGTAAAGCACTGGCATCTGAGTCTAATGTTTAGCAAACTGAAAAATGGGCAGGGGTGGATTTTCCCAATGCTACCAAATTAACAACTCCACGACTGCCTGTAGTTACGTGCCCAAGACCCTACAAGCTGTGCCTGGGGACAAGGCAGGGGTGATGTTGAAAATATTTAACAACTGGTGCAACAGGGCACTGATCAGTTAGAGGAGATGCGGGCTGTAAACAACAGCAATGGCTAATCAGCACGCAGCAGCGGCTGAATGCCAGCCCTGGGTGGGGGAGCTGCCATGGCCTTGGTTCTCCCTGCCCTGTACCAAACAGACCCTGCACAGCCAACCAGGGCTGCGGGGACCCACCTGGAGGACCACCAGGCAGCAGTCTTGTTTAATTCTTTAAACAAAAATTCTTTGTTTAAACAAACCATCTCAGTTTTATTGTCTCAAGAAGTTTAAAGCATGAGATCTTTTAGAAACACATTTAAATGATAATTAAGGGAACCTAAATAGGGGAAGGTAAATAATACTTCCCTCTTTGATGGTTGTGAAAAGTCAGCAATTCCCTGATGCTCAGTAAGTAGGTAAGTACAGAATACAAATACTTGTAGTCACATGCATGCCTAATATGAACACACAAGTTCAAACCTTGATGGACACACACGCGTGCACACGCACTTATGTACAAAAACATCCAGGGATGCACAGAGCTCAGCAGTTGAAATACACAATCCCCTGCCTTACTTGGACATGGCAGCAGCAAACTCCTCAGAGTTCTTGGTCTTCTTCAGCAAGGCCTTGCCCTCAGGGTTGAAGCCATACACCTCCTTCAGGGTACACTGGCTGGTCTTCAGGATGAAACTGCAGAATTGGGGAACCTCCAGCTCAACCTGAGAGTAGCAGCACACTGAGATTCTCCATCAGGAATGGGAGGCATCCCCCACTGCCCAGGACTTAATCTCTAATCAGGACGCCAAGGGGAACACGGCTGCCTGCTCCCCAAAACCACCTGTCTTCTAAACACACCTCATGGTTTCTCCATGCACCGACCTAGACTTAGCCCTTCTCTCCCTCCTAGGGTAACAAGTTTCTTAACTTTGTCCCTATGCATGGGCAGGAAGACACTTCTGTTGGTTCTAAATTTACTCACTTGAGTTATAGGGAGGTGTGATTGGCTAGAAGAGATGCAGAGTAAGAGTGAGAGTCAAGAAGAAAAATAAGAAGCAAGAAGGGTCGCATTGGTTTAAATAGCAAATGTTTCCTTAATGTCACCAACAACCCAGCTTGTTTGCATTAGGGCCTATTTAGAGCTTCACACACCGCTGGAGTTTAAAAGATCCCTAGTTGTTGTCCAGCGCTATTCAAAGAAATTTCTGCCACGATGGAAATGTTCTACATTTGCATTGTCCAATATGGTAGCCACTAGCCACGGTGGCTATTGGGCACTTGATCTAGGGATCTGAATTTTTAATTTATTTCAGTTTAAATAGCCACATGTGGCTGATGCCTACTTTATCTCATAGCACAGACAAGAGCTACAGAGCTCTCTAAAGAAGAGGGCAACTTCTAAGCCTGACGTCCCTTCCTCAAGCAAACCCCAATAAGAGCCCTTAGATCTGCTCCAGATACACGTGGATGTGAGTACAGCAGTCTCAATAATAAGTTTATCTTTGGAACAAATTGCATGCTTACATTTTTTTCTTTTTTCCAGTTGCTTTTAGCAACAGGTTCTGTTTCACTTAGATTACAAAAACTGCATTCCTTGGTGCTCTCCTGAGATGTCCACCTCCCTTAGCTCACCCACTGGGCTAAATCTACATTCCTACACTGCTGAAAATCTAGATCATGGACGCTGATTGCATCTTGGAAGATAACGGGAAAATACATTTGGCTGGCAAGATTTTTGGTGGCAACTTCTCAGCAATGTCGCTGACTTAGAGACTGAGGGACAACCCCAGGACTTTGAGATTACAACAGTCCTGGCGTGTGCTGGGTTTGCTCAGCACACCAACTCCCGGAAGGTGGGGTGTTAGGCACCCGGGGGAGCAGGGCTTGGGGGAAGCTGAGGGCTCCAGGTTCCTCCAGCCCCCATCCTCCATACCTTGCAGTTGATCCTGGTGGCACTTCTTGAATCAGCAGTCCCGGGGACTCCACTGGAACTCTCAGCCTCATAGTTGTACACGTATTTTCGGAGGTGCTTGAATCGAGTTGCATCTCCTAAAATGAGGAGAAATAAGTCAGCCACATAGCAGAAATAACTCTCCCAAGGACAGCCAATTCTGGGCAGAGAGGGGCAGTGGCATAGATAATTAACAATGATAATTAAACTCAAATTATTTTTAATTGACTTTGCATTATATTTGATTTTCCTTTATAGATTTAACTTCATTATGTTTTTGCCAAGACTAATGTTTAAATTAGCTGACATTCCTTGAATACATCATCTGAGGTACAGGAAGGGGAGTGTGGAGTGTCAAGTGTCAAGTAATGTGGCTCAGAAAAATCTATCGAAGACACCCTCTGGTAAATGAAGAGTTGACAGCATTAAGCAAAGAGATAGTGCTATCTCTAATCCTTTTTTATAGCTTGAAAACACCAATTCTGTGACTCATTTTTGATACTACAAATACATGAGGCAAAGTTCATTAAGCATTGGGGGTATCTGGATAACTTTAAGTAATCCCTAAGAAGGAATTTCTGGAGTTTCCACTGTGCTGGAGAGGAATTTTCTGAACCATTTGAGAAAAAGAACATCTGGGTGATGTTGCGGTGACCCCGATGCAGTGATGCCAAATGCCCACCAGATGGCGGTGCTGCCTCGCCAGAAGCCGGCTCTGCGGCTCGGGCGGGAACACAGGGTACCACCGCGTTCCCCGCAAGCCCAGCTCCCTTGACCCCAGGGGTCAGGTAAATAGGAAGGGGGTGGAGGTCCGTATTTCTGCACAAAGGTTAAAGTCAGCATTTCCTCACCCTCACATGCTTTTTATCAATGATTAGTCACTGATAAACAGGACAGTGATATCTCTTCAAAGTGTCCAGAGGCCAACAGAGTGACAGTCCCTTCCCTACCCTACCTCCAGGCTGAGATTTTGGGACAGAGAAGTAGGGCAGGTGGAGGAGAGCTAAGCGCCTTGGAGGTGGGCAGAGGCTCAAAGGACTTGCTTCCTGGCGTCAGAGCAGTGCTCGCGGAGGGGCCATCCCAGCCCTGGGGACACAGAAAGATGCGCGCCCCGGCCCGGTGGGGGTGGGGAAGGCCTTACTTGGACAGACCGGACTGACATTTTCCAGCACTTCGTCTTCTGTAAGAGAAGGAGAAAGCACACTTGAGTCTCCCGTCTTGCCAGCGGGGGTTAGGGCCCGACGGAGGACCGCCGCGCAGTCTCACCCTTTGCGGGGAGGCGGGCTCTGCAAGGCCACGCGCAGCCCCTCCGTCCTGCCGCCCCAGCAGGTCCTGCCCCGGCCGCAGCCCCGCGGACCCTGCGGCTGCCCTGCCTCCGAGCCCGCCCCGCGCACTCACGCGCCCCGGCGCCCGCCCCGCGCACTCACGCGCCCCGGCGCCCGCGCCCAGCAGCAGCAGCAGCCCCAGCGCCAGCGGCGGCAGCAGCGCGGGCCTCGGCGGGCCCATGGCCGGGCGGCGGTGCGGCGGCTCCGGCTGCGGCCTGGACTCGGCCTCGCGCCCGCGGGCTGCTCCTCGGGACCGGCACCGGGGCAGGCGCGCGTCCTGCAGCCCAGGTGGGAATGCGCGGCCCGCGCCCGCACCCCTTTTATAGGAGCCGCGCTGAAAGAGCGCCGGGAGTTGCAAAAGGTCCAAAGGGCGCGTCCCGGGCCTGTTTGCTTTTCCACCCAGGCTTGTCTCTGGGCCGCGAGGAGGCGCTGGGGAGGGGGCGCACTCGGACCCGCCGCCCCACCCGGGGCCTTCCCGCTGGGGTCTCAGACCGTGGGCCCCGGGGGGCTTAGTGCCTGAGAAGCCTGCCCTGACCCGGGGGTGCCATCAAGAGATGACCACCACAGGGACGACACCTTCTCCCTGCTCTGACTTCGGAGCCGTTTGGAGAGCCGGTCCGGCACAGTGTTGGTTGAGGCATTTCTCACCATTTCTGTCCTGTTTTGGTGGACTTTGGATTTGCGTGGACACCCCTAATCCTGATCGGTATCCGTGTCTGTGGGCCATACACCTGGGATTCAGCCAAGCGTGAGGGAGGAGACAGAAAGGGGAGCCAGGGAGGTCTGGCGGGCGACCGGGACTGGCCCTGAGGGATGGGTGGCCAACCGGTCCCAGCGGGAGCTCAAGGGCCCAAGTCTTCAGGAATCCCCAGCGAGGTGGGGGCTCTGGAGAAGACCAGCTCCCTGGGCCCACCCTCCTGAGCAAGGTCTTTCTCGGGAATGGAGAGGAGGCTTTTCCCCACCTGCACCGGCTCCTGGGTTTCCCCCAGTTTTGGCGGGGGTCGGGGGGAGCAATGAGGAGAAGCAGAGTAGAGGACTGGACGCAGCATGTTCCTCCCAAACATGCTGGAACCTTCTCTAGGAATTGTTTCGTTGTCTTCTAGGTACTTGCTATTTCCCACAGGAAACTTGCCAGTGCTTGCTGCCCCTGCCCAACTGTGGGCCATCAGGCCTAGGACAAACATTTCGGCAGCGCTCATTTCACTGACCCGGGATCAATCAGAAAGGGATGCTGGTGGGGAGGCTGTGATGGGGTGGGTGGGTGTCTGCACCTGGCCGTGTCCCCAACTCCCACCTGGCTGGACAGACAACATGTGTAGACAGGAAAGTGGCGTGAGCAATCTAGGTAGGACATGAGGGCGCAGTGTGGGGTATACCTGCTGCAGGGACACACAGGAAGGAGTGAGAGCAGGAGGTGGCCAGGAGCGAGGACACAGGACTAACAGGGATGGGATGTGGACAGCACAGAAGTCAGTGTGTGGTTACAGTTTGCCAGTTGTGTTTGATTTATAAGATATATCCGGATGTAACAAACTACTTGTGAATTTGCTTAAATCTCCTGATGGCATGACTGCTGGTTCCAGGAGGGTCATCACTGTGTATAAAGACCCCTGTTCCCTCAGATGAGACTCACAGGATGACCTTTGCCTTGTTCCCCGCACTTGGGCCTCCACACTGTCCTCATTCGGGTATTGTTGTCTTTAGCCACGAACTCCTGTGGGCGGCTGACCTCCCTCCAGCTGCGTTGCATCCACGGCATGTTCATGTTATGAAAGGCGGATATTACAGAAGTCTCAACTCAAGGCTGGTCATACTGCAGCACTGAATTGTGAAAGGTTTGAAAGAAGTAATTGCCCTGAATCTCCACTTCTCTGAGCATTTTATTTGAATTATTTTACGTGCACTGATGTTCCACAGGACTAGCTGCTGTTAGTATTTGAGGAAAGGGCCTTGCTCCCATGCATACTCACTTTAAGGAAAATGGGAAGAATATTTAGGTAGAGAGAAGCCAGACAGAGATGGCTAGCTTTAAAGTACAAGCACAAGTGCAGCCTTTCTCGGTTGGATGACAGATGAAGCCAGTGTCCTACGGGTGGCATCAACAGAGAACATAATTTCTACAAATTGGGAATCAAAAATGAATCTGACAACTTGGATGCAGGGAAACACTGTGGGATGTTTGGATGAGCCTGAGCTGACCATCACTATCTCTACAGGAGAAAACCTAAGACTGAACTGCTGGGCTCAGCTTCCCTTTCTTTGCCTGACAGCCTCTGGGAAGTGTCCCCTGGACTGGTCTTAGCCAGCAGTGCTTGTCCTCTGATGGGGTCTAGCATACAAGCTCTGCAGAGCAAACGTGGAATTGTTGAGCTGACTTGAGTATGTGCATAGAAATACTGTAAGGATTAATGCAGAGGTTTGTCTTAAATGACAAAATCCACTTAGATCCTTTGACAAAAGCTATTTGAAAATATGTTATTTGTGACCACAGACATCACCCTCGTTCCTTTTCCTTTAAGTAGAGACACGTTCTGGTGTCACACAGATTAATCTCAGCTAGTCACTATAACTTATCAGCTCATGAATGCAAAGTCCTATTGGGTGAACCATCAATCTGAGTAATCACAGGGCTCTGGGTACGCATTAGAAAGCCACCTGACTGGTGGAATTTCAAGGAATTAGATAATGCCGAATGTCCCAGTTAAAGTCTCTAGGAGCGAAACTATCCATTTTGCCCAACTGCAGGTGACCAGAAGGATCTTGGACAAGTTCAGGACACCATAGAAGTTACTAAAGTCCCCCAGCTGCCCAATATTCTGAGTTCAGTGCAGCTGACAGACTGAAGTCGATGCTCAGAAAACCATTTTCTGACTATGAATGAATGAATCTGTGCCATTCAGCTATATCCCGTTGCTTCCAGGATGTTTATGTACTGTGACCATGATGCTAAATAAATGTTTTCAGTGACATAAAGCAAGGAAATATAATCTATACAAATTATTCCCAGCCATGCTGTTGCAAAAACTCATTTGGCAAATAGGGATCAGTATTGACAATGATTAATTAGTCTATCTCTTTTCTGCCTATGATAGCATTATAATTGCAAATGATGCCCAGAAGCTAGAAAGTAAACTTCAAGCATTGTAGATGGAAGCATGCCCAATGTGGTTTCTACATGCCAACGATAAAGCAGGCAAACATACACAAGAGAAATGTCAAGAAAAAAATGGTGCATTTAGGTGGAAAATGGTAGAGTGGGCCAGTGTCAACCAGGTGCAGACATTATAGATGGATTATTAACCTCCTGTGAGGAAGCAAAAAGAAACTCTCCTCCTCCGTCATTCTGCAATCCTAGAGATAAGGTCAGAATGTTGAGCAGCAGTTCCAGCAGGAGGAGAGAAGTCAGAAGTCAGCAGGGTTCAACGTGCAGTGAGGTTGTGTGTGAGTTATCCCTCTCTCCCCCGTGCAGCCCTCCTCCTTCCGCCCTCCCAGGGTTGGCTCCAGCCCCACCTCCTGTGAAGAGCCTTCCTCTGGCACCAGCCAAGTCAGACTTGATGGCTTCTGACTCTGATCCCCTATCAGTCAGTTTCCAAGTAGGACAAGGATCACAAAGGGCCTTCGTACAATCCTGCTATTCTTGTCCCCACTTTATGTTTTTCTCTTATAACATTATTTAATTTTTCATGTGGTTACACATTTTCTTGCCAAGCAGAGAGAGAAGCTTGGAGGGCAAGAACTGCGAGTAGTCCACACGTTTGTCTCTCCCTTCCCTGTCCCTCGTGAACACCTTCCTTAAACAAGGCAGGCCGCAGTCAAGCAGTAAATTTTGTGATTATAATGTGGCGTGGTCTATGAGAGGTGGGTTTGTTTGGTATATGCACTCTATCTTTACTCCTGGGTGCCGCTGCACGTATTCATATCTTAATTCAGAATGCGTGGTGAACTTGAAGCCAGAGGAGAGAGGGCAGGATGTGTGAACTGGGATTGTGGGACGGTTTCTAAGACTCTGGGTGTCAGTCCCCCATCTGTGTGATGGGAAGACAGGACTAGATGACCTCTTAGGCCCATTCCAGCTCTCACTGCTTTGATTCTGTGGAAACTTTGGGACTTCAAAAACAAATGTATAAATTATTTTGGGCTCAAACCTCACGGCTGCTAGGACTTTCCTCATGTCTAGCTTTAGGCTTCATCCTTCCTTCGATACAACTTAGCGCTTCCTTTGAAAGGCTTTTTGCTGGCTCTTGTTAGCTGCTCTTTACTATTTTTTTTTAATTTTCTTTATGTTCTCATAACACTAGGGCCGAGTATGCACTCCTCTCAGAAGACAGACACCAGTGCTGATGATGACAGCTGGGTGGATAAACAAACCTCACCATTCCCCTCTTGATAATTCTTCAAGAATTTAGGGCGCTCCTGAGCACTGTGCTTTGCGAACTTCCAGAAGAGGAGGGCATAATTATACATCACGGCTAATAACAAGTGTATGTAAAGTGCCCAGTGTGGGGTCTACACAGTCAGACTGTGGTGGTCCAGTGGCGTTCTCAGGGGTGCTGGAGGGGTGAGACTTGAGCTGGCTTGGATGATGGGCAGGATCTGGGTTGTTGGAGAGGGCAGGAAGCTGAGAACATGTCTGCTGTGTCTCGAAATCTGTGAGCCAGCCACCTGGGGTCCGTGGAGAGCCCTGGGAAGATGGAAGATGGGGAGATGGAGCCGGAGGTGGGGTGGGGGTGGGGGTGGAGATGAGGTGGGGGTGAGGATAGGATTTTCTGTTCCCTGGGCCAGGGATAGAGCTTCCAGGCTAACTAAATGGCGTTGAAACTCTAGATTGTATAGAAGACCATGAGTATTGGGCTGAATTCTCCTTGTCCAGAGCTGTGAAGGGAGATGTAGAAACAGGAATTCATGGAATCTCAGACAGAGAGAAGATCTTAGAGATCTAGACTAATATTCTCATTTTATAGACGGGGAAACTGAGGCCTAAACAGCCTAAGGTGTTTTTATTTTCTATGGTTCTTTTTTTTTGTTCTCATGACAAGGGCAGAGGAAGGGCAAGAACTTGGGTCTCTAATTTATAATCTAGGTTATTCGTTCTACTCTATTTGCACTGAATCCACTTGACTACAGAAAATTGCTTGAAGATTGCTTTATAAACATGAATCTTTTATATCAGTGCATTCCCTTGTAGTCTATCTCTCATTAAAAGTGAAAAATTTCAGTGATTTTTTTATGGATTTGTTATTAGAATAAATGTTAATATATAACGAATTATATAGAATGATAGAGGTTCAGGGTCTCAAATGGCCATAAGGTCATTGAATCCCACTCTTCTCTAGCAATCTGAGAATACCTGGGCAGCCATTTGTAGGCTGCCTAACTGGTGGAATTTTAAGAAATTAGATAATGTTCTTGTCAGTATAGCAATTAGGCATCTCTGAAAGGGAAGCAGCCTGTCTAGCTACAGATGGCCAGATGGAGCCCACATATGTGCAGCAGTGGTTGGTGGGCCTATCTCAGGTCTCTGCTATTTCTGTCCCCCTCTGAGTCACAGGCCATCCATTATAGGGAAAGCTGGGAACATTATCAGTATTGAAGTGAAGTTTTTCTGACACTGTCTTTACCTAGATTCTGAAGACAAGACCAGATATTTACCAGATTGCCTGATGTTTTTATCTGTATGTCCTTCCTGCTATGTTAGCATGGAGGAGGGCTCAGGCCATAGCCAGAACCCAGCCTGCTTTGGTTACTTTGTCTCCAAAGCAGAAAGTGGGTGGAAACATTCCAGTTAGCATTAGGGATTCTTTGTCTTTTTTTAGTGGTGTATTTAGCTTTTAATAAGGTTATTTTAAAAAATGTGTAATGGACACCTTTAGGTGTTCTAAGGTTCACCCTAGAAAGGGACTTCTTTTTTTAATAGCTTTATTGAGGTACAATTTACATGGCATAAAGTATACCCACTTAAATTATACAATTCAGTGGTTTTTAGTATACTTACAGAAGTGTGAATATACAAACTGATTCACAACAATCAATTTTAGAATTTTTTTTATCACCCAAAAAGAAATCTGGTACCAGTTAGCTATCACCCACCCAGTTAGGCATCCACAAACCTACTTTGTGTCTCTACAGATTGGCCTATTTTGGACATTTCATGAACATGGTATCATACAATGTGTGGTGTTTTTTGACTGGCTTTTTTCACTTAGATAATATTTTCAAGAGTCTTACCTCTTATAGCATTTTATTTATTTTTATTACCAAATAATATTCTATTGTATGGATATACCACATTTTATTTATTTATCAATTGATATACATTTGTATCATTTCCACTTAATGGCTATTATGAATGCTTCTGTGAACGTTTGTGTTCCAGTTTTTGCATGGACATATGCTTTCATTTCTCTTAGGTATATACCTGGGAGTGAAAGTGCTGGGTCATTTGGTAATTCTCTGTGTAATCATTTGAGGAACTGCCAGATTGTTTTCCAGAGTGGCTCAATCATTTTCCATTCCCACTAGCAGTGTATGAAGGTTCCAGTCTTTCCACATCCTTGTTGACCCTTGTTATTATGTTCTCTTTTTGATTATACTCATCCTACTGGATGTGAAGTGGTATCTCATTGTGGTTTCAATTTACATTTCCATGATGGCTAATGATGTAGAGCAGCGGTCTCCAAACCTTTTGGCAGCAGGGACCGGTGTCATGGAAGACGATTTTTCCATGGACTAGGGTGGGAGGGGCATGGTTTCAGGATGGTTCAAGCGCGTTACGTTTACTGTGCAGTCAAACCTCTCTGCTAGTAATAATCTAAATTTGCAGCCTTTACCCAGTGCTAGCATAACTGCCTCAGCTCCACCTCAGATCATCAGGTGTTAGAATCTCATAAGGAACAGGCAACCTAGATCCCTTACATGCACAGTTCACAGTAGGGTTCACACTCCTCTGAGAATGTAATGCTGCTGATGATCTGACAGGAGCTTATGTGGTGATGCAAGTGATGCAGAGCGACTGTAAATACAGAGGAAGCTTCACTTGCTCGAGTGCTGCTCACCTCCTGCTATGTGGCCTGTTTCCTAATAGGCATGGACCCATACCGGTCTGTGGCCCTGTGGTTAGGGACCAAAGATGAAGAGAATCTTTTTGTGTTCTTACTGGCAATTTGTATATCTCCTTTGGAAAAATGTCTATTCAAATCCTTTGGATTTTGAATTTTTCAATTGGATTGTTTAGACTTTTTTTTTATTATTAAATTGTAAGTATTCTTTATATATTCTAGATACAGGTCCCTTATCAGATATAGGATTTGAAAATATTTTCCCTCATTCTATAGGTTGTCTTTCCACTTTTCTTTGAAGTACAAAAGTTTTAATTTTGATAAAGTTCAATTTATTTTTTTCCTTTGTTGCTTGTCCTTGTGATGTCATATCTAAGAAACCATTGCCTAAAACAAGGCCAAGAAAATTAACTCCTGTGTTTTCTTCTAGGAGGTTTACAGTTTTAGGTTTTACATCTAAGGCTGTGATCCATTTTGAGTTAATTTTTGTGTGTAGAGGATTCCTTTTGATCCTTGCTTTTAGAAATTTCTAGGTTTCTGTGAGCCTGTAAGTGGCCCCGAGTTACTTCTTCTGCCTCCCTGCTAATAGGGCATGACTGTCCCCAATGAGGGTGACATCAGCCCTGTTGCACAATGAGCAGGATCAGACCTTATCAGGATCTGCTCCTCCCTGGTGCTTTCCAAAGCTGTGACCAGTCACCTGGGCTGACAGCTAAGTCACTGAGGGGACAAGCCCGCAACCCTTGCCTTTTCAGAAGGAAAACCAGAGATGTTCTTGGTCTCTGAAGCTGAAATCTCAAGCTCCTTTTAGAGTCCATGATGCCCTGATAACCACTCTTCCCTTTTCCTTCAGAAAGTATCCAGTGGTTAGAAACATAAAGTTTGCTGTGCACCCAACACAGCTCCACTTGTTTTACAAGGAAACACACAAAACTAGTAACAAAACAAAATTTTTTAAACAGGATGAATTAATGTCTTTGGCAACAATTTGCAAAAGGAACTGGAAACCATTATCCTAAGTGAAGTATCTAAAGAATGAAAAAGCAAACACTGCATGTGCTCACTGTTAAATTGGAGCGAACCGATGAGCACACGTGTGCACAGAGGGAAGCAAAACTCAGTGGAAATCAAGCAGCGGGGGGGGGGGGGGGGGGGGGGGG
>VBSM01002608.1:159715343-159731915 GCA_008086735.1 Cheirogaleus medius | reverse complement strand
CGGGATAATGACCACTCTTTGGGTGATGGTCACATTTATAGCTGTGACTCAAGCGCTACAAAAGTGATCCATGTAACCAAAAACATTTGTACCTCTTTAATGTTTTGAAATTAAAAAAAGAAAATAAGGTGACATCAGACGCCTTAGAATAGTCACTTTTGGTGTTAATGAGGAGCAGAACAAGAGTTGAGAGGGGGAATGAGCAGAGAGGCTGGAGAATTAACAAATAAACCAGCAAAATGAGATAGGGCCCCTCACACACGGGCAATAACGGTGTGCCAGATGCCGAAGAGAATGTTCATCTCTCTGTTCCTGAGTGGCAACAGAAAAATAGTCATATCATTGTAAATATTTTTTTAAAACCCTAATCAAACACTAAAAATGGACAAGTCATTGTGATAGTTAACTTTCATAAGTTATCTCATTTAACATTCAAAAGAAAAATCCTGGAAAATAGATATTTTAACTACACCCGATCTTACAAATAAGGAAGCCAAGGCTAAGTTCTACAGAACTAACCAAGTTCTATTGTCCTCCTTACCTAAGTACAGGTGCCTAGAAGGGAGCACTTACGAATATGTAATCAGATCAAATGAGCAACCTACGATTGCTTCTCTGCGACTTTGATGTACACACACGAGTTGCCCCCTGTCTGGAGAAATGAGCTAGTGTCTTATTAGCAAGACCTGAAATTACACAATGCTTTAAGGTTTGTAAAGGGCTTTGGTATCCATCATTTCTTTTATCCTAATAATTCTGTAAGTTTTACATTATACATTACAAGTGAGGCACCTGAAACTCCCTGGAGTTAAAAGCCTTCCCAGGATCACCTGGTGTATAAATAACTGAGCCAGAACTCAAACTCAGGTGTCCTGACTTTAGATCCCATGCAGTTGATACTCCACCATCTTGAATCTCAATGAGAGGATTAGGAAACCCAAGACTCTTCCTGGCATTTGTTAGAGAAATAAGGCAGGGGGTTCTGAGCCTCCGCTGGCTCTCAGGAAGGAGAGAGAGGCAACATGGAAATACCGTAGCCACCCACTGCCAGAGAAAGAGATGGGAATTAGAGGCATTTCCTAGGGTCTGCCTTTGATAATATCCAGATTTCTGATGCAATGTGCATGGGGAGAGGCATAAACATGCTGAAACACCTGTGGTTGTTGCTCTGTGGATGTGGTCTTATTGTAAACACTGTTTATTGCAATTTTTCCCTTCTAAATGTCTGCATGTATTTTCCCTAAGTAGATAAACAAGAAGCTGGGCTCAGCCATCTCAGTTTGTTCCATGCTTATCCTGGACATGTCCAATAATTCTTTTACATGGCTAATCCTAATGGATTAACAGCCTGGAATGTGAGATGCTGTATCACACCCAGAAAATGCCTCTGAAAATGAGTCAGTGTGAAATGATGAGTCTGTCCTCTCAATCTGGGCCATGTCCCTGGCACTGGAAACCCTTGGGGGACCCTGGCTGGAGTCCAGCTCTGTCACTTGATTTGGACATTGCCAAAATAAAAATGGTAAATTGAGGCAGTTTATTAAAATCAATCTATTCCTTTTGACTCTTATGCCTTTTCTGCCTGGGCACTTTAGTGGAAAGTGGTGATGGATGCCTGAATTATCCAGATAATAACTTCATTCTCACTTCATTAATTACATAGCCATGTCTCCTTGTTAGAGGGCAGATGAGCTATTTGCTCCCTTACTGGGCAGAGAAGCCAGAGCCTGCCTGAAGGGAGGCGGTTAGAGAGGTGGAAGAGTCAGATAACTTCTAAACCCACCCACTGATACTGTCCCCCTGTCAGGGGAGCTGGGCAGCTGCTCTTCTCTTTGCCTTGACTCCCCTCCCTACAGTGCTTCTACGGAGGGAGGGAAGGCATGCCGGGGTGTGGCTTTCTTCCCTTCTCACCCTCTTCTCTGGCTTCCCTCCTTCTCTCTCTCCCGGCATGCACTCTCCTGCCCTGGCCACCAAACCTCAGCTCTAATCTCCACCCTGTTTATGAAGTTCTTCCCCTTCCTTCATGTTCTCTTTATCATCCCCACCATTTGGTGCCCTGGTATCTCTGAATTAATTTGTTTTCTGAGCTATGTGGGCTGTGATGCTGGCACTTATAGAATGTGCCACATTGACTCCCAACACAGCCCGTGGGTTAGTCTGCTCAGGCTGCCGACAGACTGAGCAGCTTAAACAATAGAAATCCATTTCCTCACACCTCTTGGTTCTGGAAGTTCAAGATCAAGGTGCTGGCAGAATTGCTTTCCGTTGAGGCCTCTCTCCTTGGCTTGTAGATGGCTGTCTTCTCCCTGAGTCTCCACATGGTCTCTCCTTTGCAGGTCTGTGTCCCATCGTCTCCTCTTATAAGGACAACAGTTGTTTTGGATTAGGGCCCATCCTAACCACCTCCTTTAACTTAATTACCTCTTTAAAGACCTTATCGCCAAATATAGTCACATTCTGAGGTACTTGGGGTTAGCGCTTAAACATATGTATCAGTCTTCTTGGGCTGCCATAACAAAAGAGCACAGACTGGTAGCTTAAACAACGGAAATTTATTTTCTCTCAGTTCTTAAGGCTGGAAGTCTGAGATCAGGGCGAGGGCTTTCTTCCTGGTTTGCAGACAGCTGGCTTCTTGCTGTGTCTTCACATGGAGGGATGCTGAGTGGGAAGAGAGTATCTTTTCTTATAAGGGAACTAATTCTGTCCAGAGGGTCCCACCCTCATAACCTCATTTAAACCTAATCATCTCCCAAAGGTCCCATCTGCACATATCATCACACTGGGGCTTAGGACTATAACATATGAATTTTGAGTAGACACAGCTGAGCCCATAATAGCCTGAATGGGGACTACAAGCAAAAGTACATGAGCTTCTTAGGGCTTTTAATTGCTGTGAGAAGACCCTATCAGCTCACCAGCTGACTAGGGACAATAGTGCAAATTGTCTTGAAACTGCCTCCTTAAGTGTGGCTTCCCCAAGTGTAAGGGTACTTCCTGGGACGGGTTTTAGTCATGGTGCCTGCCGCCATGAAGGACATTGATGGAGAATGCCCCTAGGGTGCACCACTGGGCAGATTAGATACTGTGCTCTGGGGGCCACACAGCTGTGAAATCCTGTGGCATTCATTTCAGGGGTAGGATACATCCAAAAAACAACAGCCCTTGGGCACTAAGAAAGCCTGTCCACAGCAGCAAAATAACCCTGGAAAAAGAATAATAAAGCCTGTTGACTTTTGCTCTGTGGGGCTATTTTTCTCCAGGCAGAGCAAACTCATCTCCAGGGGATTAAAGACAGACTCCCAGAGTGCTAGGACTCCCATGCACCTTCATGCTAGTAATTCATTTAGCTGAAGAGACAATGCAGCCACCAACTTTGGCTTAACCAGGAAAGGCAGATTAATGCTTTGATATTGTGCATTATTTGGTTCGAGAACAAGAGAAATAAGGGTGACCCTTGCAAGAAAAGAACAGACTAAAAAAATCTAGAAATTAGAAAAGATTCATCTATGTGAGATACCAGGCTTCTTCAAGGAAGTGCTAGAAGAAATATTTTTGAGAGTCCGCAGAGAGAGGTTTTTGTGTGAGAGACGGGAAGTCATTCTGTGGGGGAACGATAGTTTATTTCCATCCCTCTTCCCACCTCCCTCTGGGCTCTGAATTTCTTCCCTGGGCCGGAGCAGATGTGTTTTACCTGTCTGGCTTTGTTCCTCATGTGTTAAGATGGCAGCGGAGTGGCCTCTCAGGGCTTCTTTCCAATCCTGTGATTTGTACATTTCTGGATTTGCATTTTTCCGACAACAGACTAATTGCTCCACCTGTATTGTGTTATCCCTCCTGCTTTTGAAGTCCTCATTTTGCCTGTGGTGTCCTCTCCTTCCTATCTCTGGACTCTGCTCTGTTGGCAACATGGTCGTTCCCAGTGTCGGAATCAGGCTTGCATGTGCATCGTGCTTTGGGACTCATGGACTGGCGTAAGAGTAGGCAACTTGTTTAAACTCTTAGAATCAGTTTTCTCATCTTTAAAAGGTCTATAATAGCCATCATCTTGTTATGCATAGACTCTGAGACCAGACTTCTGGTTCAATTTTGGCTGTGCTGTTTCCTAGCTGTATGCCGTTACGTCTCTGTCTCTCAGTTTTCTCATATGTGAAATGGGGGTGATAGTACCACTTACTTTGTAAGAGCTGTGTACTTCTCCCAAATGTAGTTCATGGGCATTGCCTCTACTTTTCCACTTCCATTCACTCCTCACTTCAGTGCGATCTCTCCACCACTCAAAGGCGCGAAAACTGCCTTAGTAATGTTACCAAAGCTTATTTGACAACTCCAGTGACAGCAGCTCAATCTGTATTCTGCTCGCCCTAATTACAGCTTCTGGCATGAATGCACGTTGCCTTCTTGTCGAAGTCCTCCTCTCCCGCCGGGTTTCCTGTCATCACAGTCTAGTCCCCCTACCTGGCATGTGCAACCTACTTCACAACTATTGCGTTCCTTATTATGTTATGCGTCAGTCTTCTCCCTGCCTCTGTCCTTGCCACTCTTTGTCTCAGCTGTTCTGTGGCTTCAATGCCTGTCCATATGCTGACGGCTCCATGGCTCCATATAAACTGGGCTTATATCTTCAGCCCAGTTTCCTTCTCTGGGCTCCTAACCTAACCAATGTAATGGCAAACCAGACATGCCCAGTTGGATGTCCTGCAGGCATCTTACACACAGGGGTTTGAAACTGAATACATCATCTCACCCATCCTTATTTCTAAATAAATCTCGTCTCTGTGTACCTTCCCAGTTTTAGTGCATGGTACTGCCGTCCTCCACGGGCTCAAGCCAGAGACCCAGGAGTCATCATCATCTTGTCCCTCTATTACTACTGCACCCCATCAATCATGGAGCTTAGTTAGTCTACTTTCTACATATCTCTTCCACCCGTACTTACTGCCACTGATCTGGACACGTCTCTCCTGTATTATCACAGTGGTCTCCTTGCACTCTAGCCAGGGCCACACAAATCATGGTGTGGTTCCCTGAAGATTTCAAATTCTCTCAGGACCCTGAGTCTTGAAGATACCTATCTCTCTGCCTGGAATGCCTCTTTCCCAGTAGTTTGACAATCAAACTCAAACTCTTCTCTGAAGCCTTCCTTGATACCCCAGCAAATTTAGTTGCTGCTCCTAATGTTAGCCATGTGCTTTGTATTTCCATTATAGTAATATGTAATTATTGACTGGGTGTGGTGGCCCACGCCAGTAATCCCAGCACTTTGGGAGGCCAAGGCAGAAGGATTGCTTGAGGCCAGGAGTTTGAGACCAGCCCAGGCAACATAGCAAGATCCCATCTCTACAAAAAATGAAACAATTAGCTAGGCATGGTGGCATGTGCCTGTAGAGGCTGAGGAAGGCGGATTGAGTCCAGGAGTTTGAGGTTACAGTGAGCTATGATCACACCACTGCACCTGGGAAACAGAATGAGACCCTGTCTCTAAAAAAAAAAAAAAATTAGTGAATATTGAAGGAAAAAATTCCACATGTCTTAATGCAGTGGATGGTTTTTAGCAACTTTTATTTTCTGGCCAGTCGTAACATAGAGAATGTTTGTCCTTTGTGTCTTGTGAAGTCCCTTGTAGCTCTATGCTTTAGAAAACATTGTTATACTCTGTGAAAAAGCACAGAGTTCA
This sequence comes from Cheirogaleus medius, assembly GCA_008086735.1. NCBI lineage: Eukaryota > Metazoa > Chordata > Mammalia > Primates > Cheirogaleidae > Cheirogaleus > Cheirogaleus medius. The sequence goes on along the minus strand of VBSM01002608.1, from coordinate 159,726,241 downwards.
GTTTTTAATTCTTTTTTATTATTCAGTAATGAGATACAATTTTTCACTTTGATAAAATTTTTTGGGATTCAGAAAAATGTAGTTTAGAATTGGAAATATAAACTCTCTGGTACATGGACCACTAGCTCACTTCTTTAGGGAAAGAACCTATCAGTTAATAACAATGACACATAAAGCTGTGAAGGGTAGAATATATTTCTCCTTTCTCAGCTATCTGAAAAATGCCACTGGGCCAACTTTAATCATCTTTCCCATTATCCTTGAAATGTGTATTTGAAGTACAGCATCATAAACTAAATGAATATTTTTAAATTATCATGTTAGATTTTCACCGGTCATAAAGCTGACTGATATTATTTTGTATTATCTTAGTGGTCAATCAGAGTTTACTTTGTACAAATCTTATACAATTTTCCAAAATCAACATTACATAACTAAAGGTACATGGTGTGGTTAACTGTTAACTTTCCCCATCCTTTATTACTCTGTGGGTAATGACCCAGTTATGGCAGAGATGGTTGTTGATTTAGAATGTTAAAAAGAATGAATAGAGACCAATGTCCTTTTTCAAAAGCCCAACTTTTTCATCTGTTGTCAGATCACTGCTTTTAGTAAATGAATTAATTTTGCTAATATTAATTATCCATAAGAAACTTATTACTCTAAATAATTAGGATTAAAAGAAGCCTATGGTGTGGCTTTGTTTTTTAGGTGAGGTATCATACAAAGAAAAGGAAGCAATTTCAAATTAGGTATGAAATTAATTTTCTTTGGATTTGGGAAAGTTACAAGCTGGGAAATTAGGCTACATTTAATCTTCTGATAAAAACACCTGGATTTCGATTACATAATTGTTTAAAAGTTACTTGGTAATTTAGAGGACAATTCCTGCAGGTAAACTTTTTCCCCTGGTTCCTCAGCAATAGGGTTATTCTGAGGTTAAGAAAAAAAACCTGTCTCCCCTACAACAAAAGAGAAGAGAAATAGCCTGATAATTTCAAAGAATAAATTTAGATTTGCTTAGATTCAAACTTTTAAAAATCAGATTATATATACACAATATGATCAAATATACCGTTAGCCAAGACGATCCTCTGAATTGCAGTATGCCAATTCAAAAAGAAACATCATGGCCCAGCTGGATAAGGTATAGTCAAACTATTCTTTTCTCTCCAAATTTTAATAGCAACAATCATAGTGACAGAATCCACCATGGTAATCTACACTCTTCACAATGATGACAGGAGTGGGATTGGCTGCTTACACAACAACTGGGTATTTTCAACTTACTTGTTTTTGGACATGCTGCTCCAATAGGATGGAAATTGGAATGCTTGCATAAATGTTATAATCAGGAGTGACACATGGCACTGCATTTTTTAGGAATTCTAGGTCACTCTTGGATTTGGTTAAAGCACGTCTAATGGATCTTCCACAGGGTGTATGTTCCCATTGAAATGGTGATTCTGATTCCAAGAATCTGCTCTGACCACTTGTTCAGTATATACTGGACAGTAAACCAGAGAGAAGCCAGCTTCTGTTGCTTTAAAGTCCCCCTCAACCTTCCTTTTCTCCAGGGTTATAGGACTGCTCTTCTTACTATGAGGATACATACAAATTACAGTGGTAGAAACTAACCATTCTTAAATATGTTTTGGCCACTGAGCGCTTTGATAATCTGGTAAGAGCTAGCATCCTCTTATCATAAAAATCTACAAATGCCCAGAAAATGTTGCACAGAACTTTAAGAGGTTATCAAGCCCCTGAAACCCATCCACGGACCTCAAGAACTCCACAGTTAAGATGTTCCCTGTGTCAACTAGAGGATCTTGTTCATACCTGATTCATCTCTGTGTCTGTGACATGACTTTTAGCCCTGACCCAGGGCCTTTGGTATTGTACCAGAGACTTATGTTGCCTTAGTCCCTTGATAGTGGAGCCACACCAAGTCCCACGGTCAGATGTGTCACCCATGGGTCATCAGTGCAGATGCTGAAGTTTCTATAAGAATGTCCTGGTGGCAAAAGTTCACTCCGAGCACAGTACATCAAGAACACAAAATGGCAAGTCTGGGATGACATATTTTTCTACATTGTTCTACTTCCTGCCTCCTACCCCTTCCTGGTCTGTAGTTACTGTGCATAGTGACTAGCCAGGGTCAGGGCTGAGGCAAGATGATCCAAGGGAGGGAAGATCCAGGTTATGCTTGCGAGAGCTTGTAGTTAGGGTAAATCGGGCAAGCAGAGCTCAGGGACATTGGACATTGGCAAGATATTTACCCTAATTGTATGGGGCTTGCTTCTGAGCCCCCGTCAAGCAGCTCCTCGCTGTGGTTCATGTAGACTGTTCAGACAGACCACACCCTCCCCAGCTTGGCTCTGGTGTGTCTTCTACTCTGATTCCTTTTCTTTTGTTTCTCCATGAGCCAAATTCTACCTTTTTTTAGAGATTGCTCTCAATGGACCTCCTGGAAATCTTCTCTAAGATCCCAGATCTACCTCCCCTTCTGTGATCTCCTGTTATTGAAGAGTAAATAATTATTACCTGGTGTGGCATTTGACTATTCTGTTTTCTCTAGTTGTCTCTGGTCATTCTCCTTCCGAAGCTAGGTCCTTGGGAGCGAGATGTCTACGGGTACCACCTTAAGGGGCTAAGAAAATGTAGCCATCAAGATATACTAGAGTGAATGAGTTAAGAATCCAACTATTGAATCATTAGACCAGTAGCAAGGCTGAATCCAAATAATTTTATGAACATTGGAATAGAGGGGGCATGCAGTCTTCTCAGCATTTTTCAAACTTTTTGAAAGTGACCCACACTAAGAAATCTTTTTCTCATCACAATAAGAGTATATGCAAATATGTATATTAGAGACAAAATTTGTCTGAAACAAAACTTACTTGTATTACATGTGATACACTCTATTTTCTATTCTGTTCCACTTCATTAAAACAAAACAGAACAAATATTCTGGTCACCACCCATTAAATTGATTTCATGACCCCACTAAATAGGTGGTAGCTTGTTTGCAAAACACTGGCCTGTCCCATGGGATTGTATCAAACCTTACAAAAAATTCTACCTTGCTTTGCATTCTTCTCTAAAAACCATAAAAAGTTTTTCTATTTATTAATTTATATAATATCTAAAGTGAATCCTTACAACAGTTTTGAACTGAGTTTTATCAGGTTTCACAGATGACGTGGGGAAACTCAGAGCCATAACTGGTGTAACTAAAACATTTCCTGTACATCCCTGTAACTAAAACATTTCTACTCTCTTAGTATTTTGAAAATTTTAAAAAACAACAAAAACCTTATATAATGCTTTATAATCATACTTTTTTCCTACTCTATGAGCCATTCATTAATGGTTTGGCACTGGAAAAGTTTCCGAAGCTGGTCAGGCTTTCTTCAGTGAGCACAATTCGGTCCCTGCCTGTGTTTGAGCTTTCCCCAGAGCTCAGCGAGAGAGTTTCAGAAAGGCCAATAAAAGCACCAAACAGGAAGGTTTTTGTTTCTGCTAGTTTCCCCAAACAGCTGGTTTCCCTAAGGCTGTAATTCAGAGACCTGGTTTCTACCAGACTCTGAATCCATAATCAATGATAAACTATCAGACATAATAAGCCCTTAGGCCTTTCCAGCAAAATCCAATAGCCCTGGGGAAACACCCAAATACATTTGTCCTAAGGTATGTACCTGGTGTATGGGGAGGTAGGTATGCACAGGTAGGACTTGGTACTGAACAGGCACTAAATAATTGTCTGATGAATTAATGAATGAGTATGTGGATAAAAAAATCAAAGTGTGAATGCAGGCTATATATATGTAGGTATTCAGGATTTTTTTATATGCATCTATATGAGGCTCTTTGCCTCCATGGCCCAGGAGGGGTAAAGATGACAATTAACAGTCTTGTGGGTACTTGGGAAAGAAAGGCCAGGTGGAAAGAGGAGTAGAGGGGAGAAAAGGGAAGGTAAGAGAGGGAAAAAAAAGAATGAGAGGGAAACATCTGGCTGGAATAGCAGGAAGGCGGCCAGCAACTCTGAATATCGATCATGATCTTTGTTAGCTCTGGAATCATTTTTATCTTACCTGTTACTCTGTTGGACTTTGTTGGACTCAAAGTACATGTTTCATATGATAGAAGTTCCCTTGTTTACTTATTCTTCCTGACTCAGTTTTTAAAGGCCTATCTAAGCATCTCAGTATGTTTCTTGTAGCTGATATACTTGTGAGCTGGGGTAAGGAATGGGGAAGCAGTGCCTTGGTGGCTCCTAAATCCAGTTCTTGAGGAAGAACTGGTAGATAGAGGACACCTTTTCTAATATGGAATCGAGCGGAACCCTTTGGGCAGGAGGAAAACAGGCGATGTTGCAATGAGAGGACTAACCTTTCTACCTCGTGTCTGATAAGGTTTTGAGAAAAGAACCACATTCTTTCCAAAAGTCAGGTCAGAAGCCTCTCCACACTTTGATTTCCCAATCCAGCACCCTAATGTCAAATAAAACAAAGGCCTTTGCTCCAAATGAAGCCATCAGCAAATATCTCTGCTTTCCTGGGGATTGTGTTCTCTCACAACACCTTTCTGAATTTATCACTTCATGATGAAGCAAAGGCTTTGTCTTTCAATGAGGTATCTGGCAATGGAATTGAGCACAGTGGGTCTGAGGGCAGCAGAGAAGGAGGTGCTACTCGTGTGCCCTGGAGAAGCAATAACGTGAAGAGTACGGCCTTTGGAGCCAGACTGCCTGGGTCTGAAATTGGCTCTGCCAACAGGTATGTAAGTTGCATGACCTTTTTTTTTACCTCATATGTGAAAATGGAATAAAATAATCTTATCTCATAGGAATATATAAGTTAATAGAGGTGATGTACTTAAAACAGTGCCTATATATAGCAGGCATGCCGTGAAGTGTTAGCTATTCTTAGGATGTAAGAAAAGAAATATTCATTTGCCAAATTCAAAGTTTATTTTGGTAGTTTGTTTCTTCATTGTACTAAGGACCACTGGTTTCAGGAAGTCTAGAATGTCAGAACTGAAAGAATATGTAAATGAGGCCCAGAGAGCTGAGCTCTCCAAGGCCACAGGGCTACCTGGTGCTGGATTCAAGGCTTCCTGATTCTAGACACTCACTGCTGCAGCACACTCTGGGTCCATGTCCAGGACCAAGAAGGTGCTGTTAGAGCAACCGGAGCTGCAGCAGCACCCCCAAGTGTCCCCTTGTCCCTACAAAGATAATCTGAAGCTGGTTCATTCATTCATTCATTCATTCACTCACTCAGCACTGATTTAGGCTATCCTCAGATAGTACAGAAAAGTAAAACATAGTCCTTGTTCTTAAAGGACTTCAATGGAAAGTGGAGCAATAAGATATGGAGATAAAATTATACAATAATACAATCATTTATATAAAGTAAAAAATATGAGGAAGTTTAGGTATCTGCTATCTATCTAACCTGACATCAGTAAAAGAGTTATGATAAGGTTAGTAAATTTATGAATGACTGAAACAAATGAAGCTAGGCAAGGAAAAAGATGCACAGAGCACTTTGGAGATCGAAATAAGCAAAAAATAACATCTCACTGGAAGGATGGGGAAAGTCTTCATGGAGTTAGTGGTATTAGATATGAGCCTTGAACCATGAATAGGTAACGGAATTAGAATGCAACATTTTCCTCTCACTTCTATGAAGCATTGCTTTCTAAATATCAATATATACATATGCAAACATATACAGATACAAAGAAATAAAATATAGTCCTATATAAATTTTCTATAGAATGTAGAAGACAAATAAAAAAAGAATCCAAAAGGCAAGAGCTTCAGGCACGTCTAGTCTTATTCTGTGCAAGGCAATTGAAGGAGGGCTTGCTTCAAGAATTATCTTCACACAAGAACTCCTAGTTTATTTCTATCTCTGAGATACAAGACAAGCCAATCCTCAAAGGCAGAAGAATGATCATGATCTGATTTAGAGATACAAATTGATAAAGTGGACTTCCCACTATGCCTTGTGCATCAGGGGAGGCTCTAAGCATATTGTGGGATCGTAGTGCAAGAGGACAGCCAGGGGCCATTGCAGTACTCCAGGCTACACAGGGAAGTGGGAGTAGAAATGTGGAGGAAGAGACTGGTTCTATAACTGCCAGGCTGTTTTCGAAAGCAGCTATACCATCTTACAGTCCCACCAGCAATGAATGAGGGTTCCAGTTTCTCCACATCCACATTATCTGTCTTTTTAATTAGAGCCATCCTAGTGGATGTGACAGATATGTGATGTCACATTGTGGTTTTGATTTGTATTTCCCTGATGGTTAGTGATGTTGAGCATCTTTTCATGGGCTTATAGGCCATTTATATATCTTCTCTGCAGAAATGTCTGTTCACATCCTTTGTACGTGTTTAAATTGGGTTGTCTTTTTATTATATTGAGTTGTAAAAGTTCATATATTATGGCTATAAGTTCTTTACCAGATAAAATGGTTTGCAAAATATCTTCTCCTATTCTTTGGTTTGTTTTTTTTCAGTTTATTGATGGTATCTTTTGAAGCACAAAAGATATCTTTTTCATTTTGATGAAGTCCAGTTTATGCATTATTTTCCTTTGTCACATGTGCTTTTATGTCATTTCTAGGAAACCACTAAGAAACCAAGGTTACAAGGATTTACTCCTGTATTTATTTCTAAGAGCTTTATAGTTTTAGCTCTTACACGTAGTTCTATGATCCATTTTGAGTCATTTTTTTTGTATAGTGTGAGAAAGTGGTCTAACTTCATTTAAAAAAAAATAAATAAACTTTACTTTTTAGAACAGTTTTAGATTTATAGAAAAATTAAAAAGATAGTACAAAGAGCTCCCATATGCCCTACACCCAGTTTTCCCTATTTCTATGGTATATTTGTTACAATTAATTAATTAAAATTGATAAATTATTAACAAAAGTTCACAATTTATTCAGATTTCCTTAATTTTTACATAATTTCCTCTTTTTTCTGTTTCAGGATCTTATCACGGATGCCACATTACATTTGGTCTTCATGGCTCCCTCGGCTTCCCTCAACTGTGACAGTTTCTCAGACTTTTCTTGCTTTAGATGACCTTGACAGTTTTGAGGAGTACTGGTCAGGTAGATTGTAAATTTATATTGTAAAATGTCCTTATATTGGGATTCAAATGATATTTTCCTCATGACTCGGGATACATGTCTGTTGACTGAGGTTATGGATTTTTTAAAGGAAGACCATAGATGTGAAGAGACATTTGCATCACATCATATCAAGAGTACGTACTACTGATATGACTTATTACTGTTGATGTTGACATTGATCCCCAGGCTGAGATAATGTTTGTCAGATTTCATCTTAGTAAAGTTACTCTTTGATTTCTACCTTTACATATTGTACTCTTTAGAAGGAAGGCACTATGTGACCCCCACCCTTAAAGAGTGGGGAGTTCTGGTGCACCTTCTTCAGGATGGAGTATCCATACAAATTATTTGGAATTTTTCTGCATGGAAGATTTGTCTCTTCTCTCTTATTTCTTATTTATTTATTTATTCATTCATTCAAGCAATCATTCATTTGTATTACTATGGATTCATGGATATTTCTCTTATACTTTAGATTATAATCCAATACTACTTTCTTTTCTTGCTCAAGTTATTCCAGCGTTAGCCATTGGGAATTTTTTTCAGTTGGATCCAATGTGGCCTTGACATACCTCCATGGTTTTTTGCGTGTGCATTCATGTTGTGTATGTGGTGTGTGTACGTGCATATTGTGTGTGTGTGCATGTTGTGTGTGTGTGCATGCATGTTGTGTGTTTGTGTACATGCATGTTGTGTGTGTGTGTGTGTTTTCTGCCTCAGTCCTAAAAATCAGCCATTTCTCCAAGGAGCCCTGGTTCTTATTACTGGAGAACAGTGTTAGAAATCAAGACTTGAGCACAAGATGAACTCATTGCTACTGAAGTGTCATTACCTCTAGGAGAGCAAGGAAATATGTGTGTACTAACCAATGCATACACACAACACATATCTACGAATATTTCTATCTGCAACATCTGTATCTTTATTGAGCAAATTGTGAGTTCTTACTATGTCTTTCACTCTAATCCATTACCACATGGATCATTTCACCACCTTCCCCTTGTTTAATTGTAACCTTCCACTCCAGTATTGAGAATCCTGGCTCTATCCATTTACTTCATTGTTCAATGACAGTATAAAATAGTATCAGATTTGTTAACTCATACTCCAAAGGGCAAGAAACTTTATCAAATAGAGTACAGTGCCTATATATGGTTTCTTTAGTGTTTAGTTTTACAGACTCCACTCGTTTCCAAGTTACTTAGGTTAGCACCATTTTCCTCCACTTCCTTCAGTGAGGTTGTTTCATACATTTTTAATTATTGCATTGATTTGTCATATTATTCATTCCATTGTAGCATTCCCTAGAACTCCTAAATGATTTTTTTAATATTTGCATACATGAAGATTTTCTCTTTGTGCTGTAAAGTTCAATAGGTTTTTGGCAGACACATAATATCATGTAGTCATAATTACAGTATCATACAGAATAGTTTCATTCTCCTAAAAATCCCCTGTACTTCACCTATTCAAATCTTCCTCTTCTCTCCCCCCAAATCTGGCAACCACTGCTTTTGAACTTGCTCTATTGTTGTGCCTTTTCTATAATGTCATATAATTAGAATCCCATATTATATAATTCTGTATATATGGCACCTTTTCAGGTCGGATTGGCTTCTTTCATTTAGAATATGCACTTTAGATCCCTTTTGTGTCTTGATAGCTCATTTTTTATCACTGAATAATATTTCTCTTTGTGAATGTTATCACAGTTTGTTTATACATTCAGCTTTTGACAGATATCTTGGTTGCTTTTAGTTATTGGCAATTATGAATATACCTGCTGTAAACATTTGTGTTCAGGCTTTTGTGTGGACACAAGTTTTCAAAATAGCTGGATAAATACCTAAGAGTTCAATTGCTGGATCAAATGTTTAGCTTTGTAAGTCTTCCAAAGTGGCTGTACCATTTTGCATTCCTACCAGCAATGAATGAGAGTTTCTATTGCTTTGCATTCTCATTAGTATAATAATTGGTATTGTCAGTTTTTGGATTCTAGTCATTCTAATAGATGTGTAGTAGTATATTAATATTGTTTTAATTTGCAATTTTCTAATTAGATATGATGTTGAGCTTCTTTTCATATGTTAATTTCCCATATGTGTGTCTACTTTGGTGAGGTGTCTGTTTAGATCATTTGCCAATTTTATAATTGGTTTGTTTTTTCAATTGTTGAGTTTTAAGAGTTCTCTGTATATTTTGAATACATGCCTGTAAACAAATAAGTGTTTTGCAAATATTTTCTCCCAGTGTGTGGATGGTCTTTTTATTCTCTGAATAGTGTGTTTTGCAGAAGAAAATTTTAATTTTAATAAAGTCTAACCTATCATTTTCTCATATGTTTGCTCCAAAAGTTTTATAGTTTTGTGTTTACATTTATGTCTATGATCCATACTGAGTTATTTTTTTTAAAAATGTTTAAGGTCTGTGTCTACTTTGTATTTTTACATACAGACTTCCAATTGTTTCAGCACCATTTGTTGTAAAGATGATCCTTTCTCCATTGAATTGCCTTTGTTCCTTTGTCAAAGATCATTGGACTCTTTGTGTGGGTTTATTTATGGGCTATCTATACCATTCCAATAGTTTATATGTCTATTCTTTCTCCAGTACCACACTGTCTTAATTACTGAAGCATCATAGTATGTCTTGAAGCCAGATAATTTCAGTCCTCTGACTTTATTCTTCTTCAGTGCTGTGTTGGGTATTCTGGGTCTTTTGCCTTTCCATAGAAACTTAGAATAATATAGCTTCCTGTGATTTTGATTGGGATTATGTTGAATCTATCGATCAAGTTGTGGATAACTGACAATATTGAGTCTTCTAATCCATAATCATGAACTATGTCTCCATTTATTTAGCTCTTTAACTTCTTTTATCAGAATTATGTAGTTTTATGCATACAGATTCTGTACATATTTTGTTAAATTTATTTCATTTTTGGATGCTATTATAAATAGCATTTTTTAAATTTCAAATTGCAATTGTTCATTGTTGGCATATAGGAAAGCCATTGACTTTTGCATATTAGTCATATAACCTGCAAACTTGGTATAATCACTTTTTAGTTCCAGGAGATTTTTTTGTTGATTATTTAGGATCTTCTATGTAGATAATCTTGTTATCTGTGCATGAAAACAGTTTTTTTTCCTTCCCAATTGGTACATTTTTAATTGTCGTTTCTTGTCTAATCACAGTAGCTAGAACTCCAGTACGATGTTGAATAGGAACAGTGAAAGACATTTCTTGCCATGTTCACAGTTTTATGGGGGAAACACCCAGTTTTTCAGTATGATGCTAGCTGTAATTTTTTTTGTAGATTTTTTTTTAAATCAAGTTGAGAGATTTCATCTCTATTCTTAGTTTGTTGAGAGTTTTTATCAAGAATTGGTTTTGGGTTTTTGTGAAATGTTTTTTCTATATTCATTGATATTATCATGATTGTTCTTTAGCTAGTTAAAGTGGTGGGTTATATTGATTTGAATGTTGAACCATGCTTAAATACCTGGAATAAATCCTATGTGGCCATATTTTGTAATTATTTTTATACATTTTGATTTGCTGATATTTTTTAAAGGAGTTTTACATCTATCTTCATGAGATATTGGTCTGTAGTTTTCCTTCCTGAATGTTCTTATAATAGAGGCCTATGATGCAGTGGTAAAGTCAGGGCAGGGAAACATTCCATAATCTTTTTTTTATTATTATTTCAAGAAAATATGAGAGTACAAACATTTTGGTTGCAT
>VBSM01002608.1:159702005-159715243 GCA_008086735.1 Cheirogaleus medius | reverse complement strand
AAAGCAAACGGGCAAAAACACCCGCATGTGGCCTGCGGGCCGTAGTTTGAGGACACCTGTAATCTAGAGCCATGAGATTTTTCTTGGCTCTTTACCGTGAAAACCTAGTGGAGTTCCTAAAGGTAAATCACATGAACATGCAGGGCTCCCTTATATGACTGAAGCTCCCAGGGGTTTCTTACTCTTAAAATAGTCCACAGTCAGCCTCCAGCAATTTGTCAAAATTGCCATGTAATTGTTCTTATCAATTTATGGCTCTAGGAGCTTCTGCTTCAGGTAAGCAGATCCCAGTGACTCTCTGGATTCGACTGTTGGTCCAGATTTTGGGGTGGCTGTTTGCCCTGAAACTTCAGTTCCCTGATGGATCCAAGAAAAATCATTGACTTTTAGTTTGTTCTTTTTTTTTTCTTGTTGTAAGATTGGGAGTGATGACTTCCAAGCTCTTTACATGGAGAGCTGAAATCTAAAGTTCTGTCTTCATTCTTTGCATTTGGATATGCAATTGTACCAGCACTACTTGTTGAAAAGACTATTTTTTCTTCCACTGAATCTTGTCAAAAATCATTTAACGATAAATGTGAGCGTTTATTTCTGGATTCAATTTTATTCCATTGATCTATATGTCTACTTTTATGCCTGCATTATACTGTCTTGATTACGATATCTTTGTAGTGAGTTTTGAAATTGGGAAGTGTGAGTCCTCCATCTCCATTTCTTTTTCAAGATTGACTCTTTTGGTTCCCTTGCATTTCCATAAGAATTTTAAGATCAGTTTTTTAATTTCTGCAAAGAAGCCAGATGGAATTTTGAAATAGATTGCATTAAATCTGTAGATCAATTTGGGGAGTTTGGCTATCTTAACAGTATTAAGTCTTCTGACTCATTCTATTTATTTAGGTCTTCTTTAATTTCTTTCAGTGATGTTTTATGGTTTATTACACTTCTTTTGTTAAATTTATTCCTATGTATTTTATCCTTTTAATGCTATTATAAATAAAATTATTTTCTTAATTTCATTTTTGGACTGTTCATTATTGGTGTATAGAAATAAAATTGATTTTTATGTACTAATCTCATATCCTGCAATCTTGCAAAACTTATTTATAGGTTCTATTTATCTTTTTTTCAGATTTTTTAATGATTTTTTTGTGCCTCATTTAGGTCAATTAAAGCTTCTCTGTGGTTCAGTGAAAGTGAGTTAAATTGCCCACATGATTTATCAATTAGATCCATTGTTATTCTAAGAAAGCACACTCTTAGTAAAGTAGTGGTGATAAGATAACAGTAGCTAGGATGAGTCTTGCTGTTGACAGAGGATTATTATTTTTTTTTTGTGGACCTGACATGAGGGTGTTTATAGGCTAAAGACAAGGAGCCAGTGAAAAGGAAGAATTTGATATTAGAGAAAAGGATGTGTCTGATGAATACAGTGTCAAAAGAGTCAGAAGGGAATGGGACTAAGTGTAGACCCTGGCTTTTAGATGCTTTGAAGTTTACCTTGTCTTAGATTTTGGGAAAAGAGTGAAGGTGTAGACATGAATAAGCACATGGACCAGCACGTATATTAAAACAGCCGACAGAAGGCAAGAGGCTGGTGCAGAGGATCCCTGGTGACTTCAATTTCTCCATGACCTGGGAGTCCAGGTGATCTGCTGAGGGGAGGGGTTTTGAGGAGAGTGGAAAAGTTTGGAATAATTATTTGGAAAATGATTTGGAATTTGGGGATTAAAGTAAGTCTTTTTAGTAGAAAGTCTTTTTTAATAAAAAATTCTCTATGGTCTTTTTAATAGAAAAAAATCTATTTAAAAAGAATAGAGCATTCTTCAAAGTCTTTTTAATAGAAAGAAGTCTATTTAAAAAGAATAGGAAATTCTCTAAGGTCTTTTTAATAAAAAAGTTCTCATTATTACTAAGGCAACTGAAATCAGACTAGAATGAAGGCAGATGTGTAAAAGGTCTCTGGTGTGTTTCCATCTTCTGGGTGGTTTGCCAAGAGAAAGTCTAAGAGAAATTTTAGTTTAGCATTATGTGAACCATCCTCTGTCCAAGAAGCCCCCTTGGCTTTGCGCCCCCACCACGCCACCCCTTTCCGGAACTCTTTATTGTTTCTGGAATGGAACTATGAGGAAATGGTTTCTTTCCAAACCTCTGATGGGGATAGTAAACCTCCTATGTGCTTGATAGGATGATCCTGTTTCTGCCTCAGCACTTAAAAAGAAAATCCTGGAATGTATCTTCCGACTTAAAAATGAAATCCCAGCTTAAACGTAAAATCCTGGAAATAATTTCTTAACATCTGTTCCAACAGAAACCAAAGTCTGGGCAAATATTTTTTTCTTCTCCAGAGTTGTACTTTTGCATGTGGAGGTGTTATAGATGGAGTGTTTGTGTCCCCCTCAAATTCTTACGTTGAAACCCTAACCCCCAATGTGATGGTATTTGAAGTTGGAGGCTTTGGGTAGTACTTAGGGTTAGATGAGGTCATGAGGGTAAGATCCTCATGATGGGATTAGGGCCCTTATAGGAAGAGACTCCTGACAGTGACAGTGATGGCACCTTGATCTTAGCTTCTAGCCTCCAGACTGTGAGAAAATAAATATATGTTATTTAAGCCACTTGGCCCATGCTATTTTGTTATGGCAGCCCAAGCAGACAGATTAAGACAGATTTTGGTACTGAGAAGTGGAGTTCTGCTATACCAACACCTAAACATGTGTAAGCAGCTTTGCAACTGGGTACTAGGTAATGAGTAGAGGCTGGAAGAGTTTTGAGTTATGTGCTAGAAACATGAACTCTAAGGAAGATTCTGGCACAGAATTGAGGAACATGTTACTGGAAACTGGAGGAAAGGCAGTCCTGATTATAAAGTGACAAAGAACTTGGCTGAACTATGTTCTGGTGTTTTGTGTGAGGTAGAACTTGTGAGCAATGAAATTGGATAGTTAGCTGAGGAGACACTTGAACAAAGTGTTGAAGGAGTGGCTTGCTTCCTCCTGATTGCTTATAGTAAAATATGAAAGGAGAGGTATGAATTGAAGAAGGAATTTTTAATAAAAAATATTTGGAAAGATTTTTCATCCTATTATTTCAAAAAAAATTAAGAGAGCTTGTTTTGAAGAGAATACTAGAGGGTGTGGCCGAATAGCTATTTGAAAGAGAGATCATGGATGCAACTCATGGACTTAATCAGCCTTCCTAATAGAAGCTCGGGATAGAGATGGGATGACACCAGCAGAGACACTGGCAGTTTGAGGTAAACGGGACAGAGAAGGCAAGAAAAATGAAAGAAAGCTGTCAGACTTCTTGGATTTTACAGGATGGGCCCACAGAGTATTTGGCTACAAGCGTGTGCTATGTTTTAAGCACAGAGAAGAAGGACCCCAAAGATGATTCAGAGATTATCAGGGCTGCCACTTTCACCAGAGGCCCGGAGAGCACAGGCCCAGGGAAGCAGAGCTGCCTCCACTTGGTTTCAAAGCACAGGACCTCGTGGATGGGGACCTCTTAGAGAACCATGTGAGCAGGGCTTCCTGCCACCCCAGGCAAGGGGACCACAGAACTGAAGGGGCAGGGCTACTCCCAGAGCTGTGGGGTGGTGTGTGGCTCCAATGGGCTTGGAGGGCAGAGCATCACACCAATGAAGATTCATTTTGAACTCTAAGATCTAACGGAATTTGCCTTGCTAAGTTTTCAACTTATTGTCACCCCTTTCTTCTTTCCTAGTTCTCCGTCTTAAAATGGAAATGTCCATCCTGTGCCTGCCCCACCATTGTATTTTGGAAGCATGTAATGTGTCTGGACTCACAGGTTTGTAGCTAAAGGTGAATTTTGCCTCAGGATGAATTTTACCTTGAATCTTACTCTTACTTGATTTAGATAATATTTAGATGAGACTTTGGACTTCTTTAGAATTGATGCTGAAATGAGTTAAGACTTCCCGGGTTGTTGGGATGGAGTTAATATGTATTTTGCATGTGAGAAGGACATTAATTTTGGGAGTTCAGGGATGGAATTTTATAAACTAAATGTTTACACACTTCCTTCCAACTCCAATCATATAACCCTCAGTGTGATGGTATTTGGAAATGGGGCCTTTGGAAGGTAATTAGGGTTAGCTGAGGTCATGAGAGTAGGGCACTTATAAGAAGAGATGCCAGTGAGCTTGCGTGCTCTCTGTCTCTGTCTCTCCCACCCTCCCTGCACACATGCGTACAAAGAAGTCCTGTGAGCACACGGTGAGATTTCAAACAATTTAATATTTCCATAACAGAATGCTAAAATTCAAAGGCTGTGGAATTAGAGTGCCTGAAGTCAAATCTTCACTCCACCATTTATCAAGTGTGTGACTTCGGATTAGCCACTAAAATGTCTTTATTCTTCAGCTTCCTCATATCTAAAAAGATAAGACATCAAAGTAGTATTGGCTATTGGCTTTCTTCCCTAAACCAAAACCTGAGTTGGACAGAAGAGAGAAAGGTGTTGAAGGATATCTTAAAGTGTTATTTAGAAATTAACAAAAACCTCTGAGTATTGTTGAGTAACAGAAGCATGCTGGGTACTTGTATAGATAGGTAATAGTGACTTGGAAAGGGACGGCATCAAGGGCAACTTTTAGGGGAGAACTTGAGGGAGGGAGATTCTAATTTTATCCTGTTGTGCTACCTCCGTTGTTCTAGGGGACTGAGCTCAGAGGTGAGATTAGAGGAAGTGAAATTGATTTGGAACTGAATGATGTATTCCTGATACACTGTAAAATTTGGCTGAAGTTCACCTTCTGGGTGAAAAACATAGCGTATTCAGAGCCCCACAAAATAGGGCTCTCAAAACCCCAAAACAAATAAAAATACAACTGAAGGAATATACACTAATGATGAAGCTGGGCCCCCCAGAATCACCCTCCCCTAGTCCTTTGCCAGGAGGGCAGTAGTAGCATTACCCGGAGGCCCAGGGTGACATCCTAGTGTTGAAGGCTGTCTTGGATAGGACGCCTCCACTAAGACAGGTGAGATGTCAAGGTTACACAGCTGGCAAGTGCCTGAGCTGGTATTTCAATGTGGTCTCTTTGATTACAAAGACTGTTCTTCCTACTACATAATTTTTCTGCATTAGGGAGAATTCTTCAATAATGACAACTTTCCTCTTACCATTCAATACAGAATACTTTTGAATCCAAAAGAAGTTTTTCTGAGTAATAATGATTATTAATATAATAATAATTACAATAAAAATCTAAAATTGTTTTTTTCAAAGGTATAGAATGTTGAGAGAGAAAGACATTTAGTTGCTTGATACTTTCACTATTCTGCATAAAGGTGCTTTGCTGACCAGTGAGTTGAAAGTTTGGTAATCTACTTAGGGATGTTCTGAATTGTGTGTAGGGGGGATGAAGGGGTGACAGTAGGTGGCATTCAACACTCCTCTGATGGAAAATGTTCCTGAAATACAGCCGTTAAATTTCTATTGTCTAGTCTATTAGCATTGTTTAGTCAAAATCTTTTTGTTTGAAAGCATGAGAAACCAAGTTAGGTTAGTTAAACTTAAAAAAGAGAATTTTCTAGAAGAATATAGGGTATTATACATGTTCCAGGGAAAATCTAAAGCATTGGTTCAAAGAAGCTATAGGACCTCAGTAGCAAGAATTCATAGACTTTTTGTTTATGAGTTCTGCCATTAATAAGAGTCAGCTAAGTTCCCAGTCTTGGTGTTTCTCAGATTCTCAAGAGAGAGAGAGCATTAGACAAGCTGAGGTCAGGCATCCACAGCTGAACTCCATGGAAGGCAAGAGGCAAATCATCTGCAATAGTCTCCATCCTTGACCTTCTGCTTCTACATGCTCATTGTGGTCACGGATGCCAGAGCTCTTAGAGATCATCTAGTTAAACTCCACTTTTCAGAGGATGAAACATGAGGAAGTTAAGCAACACAATCAATAGCAGAGGCAAGGCTACTGTTGAATGACTCAAGACACTCCAAGCAGTATTTCCACTCCTGTCTCTTCCCCCCATTTCCTTGGATAGCACGTTTGTCTGAGCTTTTGTTACCTCAGATCTGACATATGGCAAGAGATTTCTAACTGGCTTCAAGGATCTCCTCAGCCTGATTGATTCCTAAATTCACCACAAGAGATCTCCCCCAAACAATTATGATTGTGCCATTTAAAAACTTCAGTTCAAAATCTCCAATGGTTACCTACTGTCTATAGGCCAGTTTCCTCATTACAAACACTAATTTGTGCCCATTCCCTGGGAAAGGTTCATAAGACATTGGAGGGATTCTTGGGGCCTCATTTCTCTTAATGTAAGATAAAGGGATTAAAGTGAACACCAGATGACCTCTGAGGTCTCACCCAAGCTAAAGTGTTCAAGGCTGTATACCATTAGGCTTCAAACTATCTTTTAAGCCTCATCTCTGCAACTCCTTGATATAAACACATCTTTATTTTTTTCATATATTTGTGCATTTTTGCCATTAAAGTACATTTTCATAGCAATTTAGAATGCACAAAGTTCAATATTTAGGAGCTCAAGAGCAATGAAGCATTTTTCCTGTACTTAAATGGATATATTAATTCAGCCTTTCATGTTCCATAAATTGTCATTGATTTGGTAATTTGATGAAAACATCTCTTACACAAATATTCCACTAAAATGTAAAGTCTACAGACACCAAGAAGTTTTCTCAGCCATAGATATAATCTTATAATAGAATAGTCTGAATACACACAAATGAACAAGACAAAAGAATATAGAAAAGCACTTATACTGGAGGAGTCTGACTATATATGCCCCTAGAGATAACATTTCATTAGAATCACCTTCTGCCATTGCTTTTATGTTGGGAGTTTATCATTAAATTTAACTCTTTTGTAATCTTAATTACTTTACTATTTCTTTTTTTAAAAAGAATTTGAAATACTGGAATACAAGCAATCATTGCAAAGCTTATACAATTCTAAACTCTTCTGGACTCTTATGAACTGAATCATCCTAGATAGCTGCTTTCTGTGTAGCTATTACTTTTAACACCAACATTTTCATCCACTTTGTCATTCCAAAAGTAATCTTTCTATAATGAGGACATCCTCATGAGAGGATGATGAACACAATCGGTTTTTTGTTTTTTTTTATGATTCAAGGTCATCTCTAACTTTTTCACCCTTTCTCTTTGTTTTAGTACCATTTTTTGAGCAGACATGGAACAAAGTTGACTGCACTGGTGCTGTATAGGACAGGAGTGCTTCCATTTATATTCATTTCCAAACAGTTTGAAGCTTCTATTTTGGTATTCCCTTTAGCCAGTGAGTTATTTAGAAGTGACTTAACATATCTATATGTCTGGGTTCCATTTTCTAAAATTTCTAATTTTAATATACTGTGGTTAGTTAAATGGTCTTCTTAAAAAATTTCTTATAATTTTCTTTGTGGCTTTCTATAGGACAAATTGTTATCTGAGTAAATGAACAAATTGTGTATTCTCTGTTGGGTGTAAGTTCTATGTATACCTATTAGCATAAGCTTGATAATTTTATTATTGAAATGCTCCATATTTTTATTCATAGTACATCACAGTGGGAGACTTTAACAGAGCACTGTGATGTATATTCAGGAGAGAATTATTGCTGTGTGCAATTAGTTTCCCTTTTTTTTTTTTAGCATTATAGACTGTAAAGTTTCCTATCTTGAAAGTGAAAACCTCCACTTTTATTTTGGGCTGTTTCCCTTTTTCTTATTGATTTTAGGGATACTAACCAATTATTACCTATGTTGTAAATATTTGTTACATGTATCTTTCAATTTTGTATCAGGCATATTCAGAGATAACAAAAATTTTACATTTTTATGAGGACAGATCTGTCCATTTTTTACTTTAAGATTTCTGGATGTTGTGTCATGTTTATGAGGCCTTCCTACTCCATGATTAAAAAACAGTTTCCTATATTGCTGTTTGGTATTTCATGGTACAGTCTTTCATGTTTAGATATTTTATGTTTGGATATAGAGCCATTAGGACTTTACTTTTTTGTTTGATGTGAGATTTGGTGTGTTTTCCATTCTTCCTTTTCCAAATGGAAGTTTTTATAGCAGTTGTTCTTCCCTGCTCCACTAACTTGTTTTGGGTAGGTGGGTGTGGAGGAACAGTTAACATCCTTTAGTTTATAGGTCATCAAACCATAAACCACGTCCATATTTGATGTATTGGACTGTGCAGCACTTAGAGTTCTTGAACTTTAAGATGAGTGTGTAACTGCAGGGGATTTGGGATCATCTCCTTTGGGGAGAAGATGAGTGTAAGGAAGGGTACGTGTAGATATTAAATACATGGTACCCAGAGAAGCTGGCTGCGGCAGAGAGCACTAACGGTCCACCAGAACAACCTTCTAGCTCTCTCTCTGGGCAGACAGCCAGAGTCCATCTCCCTGTATCTCTTAGTTAGCCATGTGGCTAAGTTCTTTCTAGTGCAGTGTGAACAGCCATTCTTGCCACAGCCATAAAGAGCCCTCATTTGTACCCTTCCATCCTTTTGTTTTTTTATTTCAAAGTATTACAGGGATACAAATGTTTTTGGTTAGTTTTGTAATGCTTGAGTCAGGGTTATAAATGTGCCCCTCACCCAGATACTGTTCACAGTACCCATTAGGTAGTTTTTTGCCCATCCCTTCCTCCTTCCCTCCCCCGATGGATTTCTATTGAGTTATACTTCCCTCTATGCACATGTGTGCTCATCGGTGAGTTCCAATTTAATAGTGAATACATGTGATATTTGTTTTTCCATCCTTTAGATACTTCACTTAGGATAATAGTCTCCAGTTCCATCCATATTGTTGCAAAAGGCATTAAGTCATCCTTCTTCATGGTCGAGTAGTATTCCATGGTATACATATACCACATCTTGTTAATATACTCATGAATTGATTGGCGTTTGGGTTGATTCCACATCTTTGCAATTGTGACTTGTGCTGCAATAAACATTCAAGTGCAGTAGTCTTTTTGATAAAATGACTTCTTTGCCTTTGGGTAAATACCCAGAAGTGGGATTGCTGGATCGAATTATATGTCTACTTTTAGTTCTTTGAGGAATCTCCATATTATTTTCCACACTAATTTGCAGTCCTACCAACAGCATTCCTTTCTCTCTGTATCCATGCCAGCATCTGATGTTTTTGGACTTTTAATAAAAGCTATTCTAACTGGAGTAAAGTGATATCTCACTGTGGCTTTAATTTTCATTTCCCTGATAATTAGTGATATTGAGCATTTTTAAATATGTTTATTGACCATGTACCAGGCTCCCAGCCCTCCTGGGGCACTTCCAGGTACCACAGACCCAGGCCGAGTCAGCAGGTGCTATATTGTTTCTCTACCCAATGTGTGCCTTTGTCCTCACCAAGGGGCTTCAGTCTCTCAGTTTTCAGCTTGCTCGTTCCCATGCAAACATTTCACAGCTCCAGCCCAGACTGCAGGAGCCTCAGGGGTCCAGTGGGTCCCAGGGAATCTGCATGACTCTGGAGCCTGGACATTCCAGGTGGGCTGCCTTGTGGAGAGGGGGACAGAGAGGACCAAAGTGCTAGCATTCCTCCATTCAGACCTTCTCACCTCCCCCCAGCTGCTAGAGAGACAATTGAGCCACCATACCGAGGCTTCTACAGAGAGTGGGGCTCAAACTGTTTCCTCTTAAAGTCCTGCAGCAGACTAAGGGTTGCTTGGATTGTGAGCTCCATGCTTACTGGCCGTCCCTGGTGCTGTGTGCTTGGTGGCTCCATCCGAGCAGGGCACATCCCAAAGTGGAGGGACATCCTCCATCCTTCTATCTGAAGGCTGGGTATAGATGATGAGATTCTAGGAGAGGGGGCCATGCGATGCAAGGATTCTGAAAGACTTGTAAGACTGCATGGAGGAGAGCTGCCTGCTCACCACAAACAATAGCTTTGGACCAACATTCAAGTGAGGAATAAGCTTTGTTAGTGTCTGCCCAAAAGCAAAGTGCAAGTTTGCTTTAGGTTTCTAGTAGATGTGCTGTATCCAGTTAAGAAAGTTTCTTTCCATTCCTAACCTACCCACAACCTCTGTTGTTATTTTAATCAGGAATGGGTGTTAAATTTTGTTAAAAATTTTTGACATCTATCAACTTTTTCATATAGATGGTTCCCTTAAATCTCCCAATGTAATAAATTATAATTGTTATAGTAATAGAGCCCTTAAAATAGAACAATATTTAAATAAGACCATGCTATGGTATTCTTTTAATGCAAGGCTGGACTTGACTTTGTTTATAATTTTTGTAAATAAACTCAAATGTTTTATTGGTTTGCAGTTTTGTTTTTTATCATTTGCCTAATTTTGGCATTGGGTTTATGCTAGATACGGTTTTTCAGCTTTTTCTTTGGTCTTTAACAATTTATATGTCATGAGTCCTCAGGGCCTTTTTGAGGGGTATATTTTTTTACTATGGTTCAAATTTCTTCTAATGTTATTGATCTACTCATATTCTCCACATCTTTCTGAATCAATTTTAGTAATTTCAATTTTCTTATAAATCCATATTTTTATTCAGATTATAATACTTGTACTCTGTCCTCTCTTTTAAAATTTTTTCCATATTATCAGTTTTGTCCCTTTTTAAATTCCTGCTGTGCACAATTCTTCCTGATTACAGTTTCTAAGGATTTAAATATTGTCAAAGAATGTGAGTTTTGATTTAACAAGTTTATCATTTTGCAACTTATTTATTTTTGCTTTTGTTTTTATTAATTCCTTCCCTCTGTTTTCCTTGGTTTTATTTTGTTGGTCTCTTTCTAATATCTTGAGTGCTGTTTACTTATTTTCTTTTTTTGTTTGTTTAATTAGAAGGCATTTGGGGCTATAGAGTTGCCTGTATTCCACAAGTATTGATACACGATATTCTTTTTATAATATTTTCTAAGTAACCTATTAATTCACAAAATTCTTCATCAAATGACTTCTATAATAAGAACTTTAATAGCATGCCTATGCCACTCACTTATAAGTATAATATTTTTCCATGGATTTTGGAAGCGTTCTGGGCAATACTTTTCATTTAATAACTTATATCAGGTGAATAAGTAAGGAATCAAACTAACCCCACCTTCCTCTATGGTATATTTGGTATTCTTGAGGTACAATTTTTATGCATGCAAATCTTTTTGAGAATTATAGTCCTACACTGAACAAAAAGGAATGTGAATCTTTATAAGTGATCTATTTCTTTTTTGTTTCTAATTGGAAAAATGTATATATTGAACTACCTATATATCTATATTAAAACATTTGAATTCTAAAATTACCAAAAAAATGAGAGCTTTAAATATTTTAGTGGCCACATGTATTAAAAAGAAGTTTCTTGTTAATTTGATATGACAATTTATGTTTCATATTATTTATCTATGGAATTAGTGCTGAAAAGAAACTTAATATGACAATAAAAAACCTTTATGTGATTTGCTATAGGGATTTAATGATACATTTTCTTTCATTTTCTGTAATCATCTTGTTTATTAAAACTAAAGTTACATGTTTTTATACACAGTGAATTCATTATGTAGAAGCCTATTAAATTTCATCTCTGCTCTACAGTATTACACCAGTAACAATATTTATTAGCTTTGTGGTATTTACCAAGTATCTTACCCTCTCTGTGCTTGCGTGTCCTCAAATGTAAAGTGGGAACAACCACGGTACCTACCTCATAGGATTTTCCTAAAGGTTAAGGATCCATAATATAAAGTACTTAAAGTAGTACTGGGGATAATGTTAGTGCTATGTAAGTTAGCTATTTTTATTATAATCTAGAAACAATCACAGATACCACCATTGAACATTTTATTGCTAATTTTCTTCTCATTATTAGAGTATCCTTTATGGATATGATGGACATTATACAAATTGTCACCATCTTGTCCCACACCCAGTGATGTAGGTATTATTACTCTCCATATGAGAAGCTAAGAGAAGTGAAATAATTGTTCAAATTCACAAGGTAGTAAGTGATAGAAGTGGGATTTGAATCCATATCTGTGTGTCATTAAAGTCCATGCTCTTTCCATTAAATCACTCAGCCTTATGCCACCACTCTCTACAAAATCTACCACCAGAATCTCTTTCTGCCATTGCCAAAGCAGAGCTTCATCTTTTTTGGTACACTGAGAAGACTGTGCTCAGAGCGACAGTGTGGTCTCACTGTGCTGGGATCGTACCGTAGGCCTCTAACAACTTTAGTGATTTAGTGCCGCTTATCTCAGCTTACTCCAGATAATTTGTCAATCAATATCTGGCCTTCGGATGTTCTCTATACCACCCCTCCCAGTTCCCAGTTTCAAACAGGTGTTTAAGATTGCCTAGCTCTAGCTCTCGGAGCAGTCTCTTGGCATGAAGCTGCTCTACAATATAAAATGCCAATGAATCAATATTGCATAGGAGTTCCAATTGAAACAGGAGGAAAATGGATGCCTTTCAGGGTGGGGACAAGAGAGGTAGTCCCTGGAAAAATGCTTCCTAGGCCTGAAATAATTGAGGTTTGGTTTGTGCCCGTCACAGACATGTGCTAGGTCTGCACGTCCATGAAGCAAGCCTCCTTTAGTCACTCCAATCCAGCTTGCTCACTACCCCTGCTCTCACCTCTTGCAGCTGCCTTAGGTCACAGAGTACTTGTCATTAGTCTTGATTGTTTTATGTATTTGCCCAGTCTCTCCCATAAAAAGGTACCTTCTATATCTTCTCTTTTGTATCCATAGTCCCCATATTCTCTGCCAAGTAAGGACCATGTAGTGACCAGTAGCTTCTTTTTTTTTTAAATTGTGGTAAAGTATACATAACATAAAGTTTACCATTTTAGCCATTTTTAAGTATACAGTTTAGTGGCATTAAGTACATTCACATTGTTGTGCAATCATCACCCCACCACTACCCATCTGTACCCATCTCTAGAACTTTTTCATCATCCCAGACAGAAACTCTGCACCCATTAAACAATCTCCTCTCAGCCCTTGGTAACTACCATTCCACTTTCTGTCTTTATGAGTTTGATTACTCTAGGTACCTCATATAAATGGAATCAAATAATCTTTCTCCTTTTGTGTCTGACATATTTTGCTTAGCATAATGTCCTCAAGGTTCATTCATGTTTTAACATGTGCCATGTGCCAGAACTTTATTCTTTTTTTTATTTTATTTTTTTTTCTTTTCTTTTCTTTTTTTTTATTTCAGCATATTATGGGGGTACAA
>VBSM01002608.1:159655341-159697704 GCA_008086735.1 Cheirogaleus medius | reverse complement strand
AAAAAAAAAAAAAAAAACCCAAACAAACAAAAAAGAGGACAAGATCTGGGATTAGGTCTTGGGATATGGAACATGCAAGGAACATCATAAAATATCTGATTCCATATTTGGGATTTGGGTACATGATTTGAGATGTAAATCAAAATCTTCAATGTGTGAATTACTCTTCCCCCCAGGCATACCTCCCATGAAGATGGCCAACAGGGAAGGGGCGTGAATTCTTTCAGGCCTATGGGTGTTACTGAGCAATTTGTTTCTTTAGCATCTCACATAAACATGAGTAGAATAACAGATAAAATCACCAGAGTACACACCTGAGGGAGTGCATTTCAAATATCGGAAGGCCATGTGACAATACCACCTGAAAAACATTTGACCTGAAGCCAAAATAATGATCGTAAACCCACTCTAGTGAGCAGTTTTGCATACAGCACCTATTTTGGAGCTCAGCTCAAATACTAGTGGAACTCAGTATTACGGTACAGACTGATTTATCACAAGGTCTTTTGGCAGAATCCAGGTATGATGTCAACCTTTGAATTACCTAATCTCAAGGGGAGCCAAATGACCTGTGGAACACCTGAAAATGAAACTCTACCTACCAGAGATGGGAAACTATACTTGCCTACAAACTCTGATAAGAGGCCCTTGATAGCTGAAAACCATACGAATTTGCCAGCAATAAATCTCAGTTCTCAAGAAGTTCACTGTCTAGTAGAAGTAGATAAAAACTGACAATATTAAAAAACAATACTTTTTCCAGGCATGGTGACACATAACTGCAGTCCCAGCTATGTTGGAGGGTGAGGTGAGAGGATTGCTTGAGCCTAGGACTTTGAGTCCAGCCTGAGTAACATAGAGAGACTCTGTCTCTTAAAAAACAATTAAAAAAATATACTTAGTACTATTCTCAGGGCATGTCCAGGGTGCTGTCAGAACATAGAAGAGGGAGTACCCAGTCCAGACAGTGCGGGTCAGGGAAGGCTGCCATTATATTTTGATGTAAGAAAGGCAGAGTACAGTTGATACATCTTGTCTTGAGGATGACACTTGTTTCTCCAAATAAATCAAACTCTTCCCAGAACTATCCCAACAGACTTAGCTCTTATCAGCTCTATGCAGCCATCAGCACCCTCAATGAATGGAAGGAAGGTCAGAAATGTGTTAATGCTAAGATGCAGGCCAGTGTCATTGTTTTTTAACCTATGGGCCTTGTCTGCTGAATTAACATTCCTCCCTACAAATTTTTCTTTAACAAATCAGTTCTTTTGTGTCTTTCAAACTGAGCCCCTACTTCTCTTCATATAATTTCATAACAGATTTCCATCTAACCACTTAAACAGTTTAGCTTTACATGACATTATTTCTTCTGGAGGATAAAAGTATAATTGCTTTAGATAATTTTTTTTGGTTGACATTATGCAAGATTTTACTTCGCTTGCTATTTGCCATTTCCCCTTCCCTGCCTTCTGCATATTTCAAGGTCTTCTGAACAGTAAGTGCTCAAGCAGCATGAGCCCAACAGTTATTTTCAGTGTGAGATCTCACTTTGTAATAACTAAAAACCTAGAAATGTATTCATTTCCTGTTATCTGAGTTGAGTGAGCTTAAAGTTGGACAATGGGCTCTATCTGGGGCTGCATGGAAAACTCAAGACCTTAAAAGTGAATGTCATTTTCTCGGGCTCTGATGACACTGTTCATTTTCCACGGCTTAGCGTTTTACATCCAGAACAGGGTTTGACCAGCCTGACTTGTGCTAAAATCAGTCTGGTTGTTGGCCACCTCTTATCTTTTTATTTTTTCTTATTGGCAGTGTTCATATGTCCCTTATTCCTCTGGACTGGAGAGGCTGAAAGAACTCTGGATTTCCAAGGATGGACATTTTCAGTTGCAGGCGGAGATTATTCCAAGGGTATCTTCCACGGGTATGTACCCTGTCCTACAGTGGGTCCCTTACAGTGGGATGATTTGTTGTTGAGTAAGGGCCACAATCGAGGATTTTCAGCCCGAGTTTGGGCACAATGCAAGGTTACTTGAGTTATCCTGGAAATAAGGATAGTGGTAGCCAGTTGAGAGAGTATTTTGGAATAACATTTACAAAAGTCACTTCCAGTTCAAACATAAATATTATGCACCAATTGATATGATCATGCAGATCTGCAAATGTGATGGATTATACTGAAAGATTTTTTTAACTGCTATATTGAGATATAATTCATTTACTATACAATTCCTTCAATTAAAGCACACAATGCAATGGTTTTTAGTATGATCACAGAGTTGTGCAACTATCACCACAATCTAATTTTAGAACATTTTTCTCACACTCAAAAGAAACCCTGTACCCAGTAGCCATTACCATCAAATCTCCCTGTTCACCCAAGACCTGGGTAATCATCAACCTACTTTCCATCTCTATAGATTTTCCCCTATTCTAGACTTTGTATATAAATGGAATCATATAATATGTGGTATTTTGTCACTGGCTTCTTTCAATTAGCATACTGTATTTAAGGTTCATCTGCATTGTAGCACGTATCAGTAGTTCATTCTTTATTTTTGCCAAATAATTTTCCATTGTATAGATAGACCACATTTTGTTTATCCATTCATTGGTTACTGGGCATTTGGGTTATTTCCACTTTTTGGATATTATGAATAATGCTGCCATGAACATTTGTGTACATTTGTTTGTGTGGATATATGTTTTCAATTCTTTTGCATATATATAACTTGGAGGGAAATTGCTGGGTGATTGTATATTTGGTGATTGTATATTTAAACTGTTAAGAATTGAGAGAAAACAGACAACAGTGAGATCTTTTCCCAGGAAAATGTTAAGGATAGTGAAAGGAGATCATAGTCCGTACTGAAAGGGTTTGTTTCCAGCCAGACTGGATAATCTGGATATCAAGGGTGGCAACAGAAATATTTCCTAAGCAGAAAATAAAACTGCAAGTAAACTTCTCTTTCATTATAACTTCTTAAGATTTTTTCTGATTCAGACAGGAAGGTAGGTAGATTTTTTATTCTTATAAATTATTTTTACATGGCAGGTGTCAGAAGCATTTAGGGGGAAATTGTATGGATTCAACTATAGTTAGATCTGGATCTTGTAAAGCTGTACTGTCCAAATATAATGGTTGCTAGTCATATATGGCTTCTAAAATTAAATTAATTGAAATTAAATAAAATTTAAAATTCAGTTCCAAGTCACACTAGCCACATATCAAGTGCTCAATAGCCACATGTTGTTTGTGGCTTCAATGTCAGACAGTGCAGATGGAGACTATTTCTCTCATTGCCGCAAGTTCTATCAGGCAGGGTTGTTAAAATGCACGAAAGCAGTGGTTCTCAGCTGTTGGTGATTGGACCCTTCAGAGGAATCTGGCAATGTCTTAAGATACTTTGATTTTTTTTATAGCTTGGGGAATGGAGGGTGCTACTGTCCTTTACTGAGTAGAGGCCAGAGATGCTGCAAAACATCCTACAAGGCACAGGACAATCTCAACAACAATTAGCCATCTCAAAATGTCAATAGTGCAAAGGTTGAGAAACCCTATTCTAAAGCAGTGATGTCTAAACCTGGCCAGCTTTTTATCAAAAAAATCAGAAGAATCACCTGGCTTGCTTTTAAAATCCATATGCCTGGGTCCCACCCTGAAGATTCTGATTAAGAAAATATGAAGAGGATCTAGGGCTTCATGTCCAAAAACTTTCCAAGTTATTCTAGTGATTGGACAGATTCAAGAACTATTGTGTTGAAGTATACTGACTCTCAGCTCTCAATGTAGAAGAAAATCACCTGGTAAACATTAGCAGTACTCCCACAATGGGATGACTCTACGGCCATTACCTCTTCTGTTTAATTTCTCTAACGCTTGCTCTCTCAATTAGTGGGGTCATTAAGTAACTTCAGACTTGCATTCATTCCCCTTCTCTTTTTTTTTTAATTCTTTCATTCTGCATAAATCTAGATTGCAAATGATGACAACTTGTTAAATATCCTACACTTCCAGTTTACAAACAGAACAAATGACCTAGAAAATGTTTGGCAGCTGTCTTTGTTCAATAGTGTTTAACAGGAAAGAGCTGAGCAAACAGGAACACTAGTCCTTAGGCCTCATGGCATGGCACATTATAGTCCATTCCTTTGCTGCTAAATAACTTGATACGTGTAAGCGAAATTCATTTTAAATGGTTGGCAGTTGTATACTTCAAGGTCCGTATGATTCTGCTGAACTTAGAAGAGTGTTTAAATGAATTCATTTCAGGTTTAAGGTTTTTTTTTTCTTTCCACTTTCCATAACTCTGTAATAAGTTACAAAAAAGAAATAGTCCCTCCTTTCAAGAAATGTAAAAGGTAGTAAACTGTATTAATGGAAATGACACATAAACACAAGTAACTATAAGAAAAGATAAACATTCCAGGAGGAGATATAAATTTGAGAAGAGATCCTTTCGGTTGAAGATCTGGGGAATTTTTAGGAAGTAGAAGCTTTAGCTTCCTCTTCACTCATTCAATAAATGTCTTGCTGTTGCCCACTTCATGCAACGTCTGCCATAGTAGGAGTTGGGGATAAGTAGACACAATTCCTCTACTCATAGAATTTAGTTTCCTGGAGACTAGTCAGTCAGTTAACAATTATTTATTGTGTGCCTACTGTGTGCCAAGTATGCAGGCAGACAGGCAATTATGATTCCAAGTGATAAGTGTTAAGATAAAGGAAGGACCTGGTACAATTTATTCCTGGCTGGATTTTTATTGCATCAACTCTTTTCTAAGCACAGACATTTCTCTGACCTCATTTGCAAGGACGGGATCATAGGGCACTCACTCACCCTTAGCAATAATTAATCATGATATGGAATTTAACAACTGCCATTCGGTGACATGTTGAAATTATCTAGTGGGCACTCACATTAACTCTGGCCTCCTCCAGGAATCAGCAAAGAATTAAAACTAAGAATCTAGTGGTATAATTCTCAATTTGTTAATATCTCTGAGAGTATTGACTCTTGTCTATGAACCTAGTATCTATGTCAATTGTGAGGTTATTCAGGAATATGATCACTGTACGATACACTTTGTGTATAAAGTTTATAGTAATGGCTGGCTTTAATCAACCCTCAAATTATTTTAAATTATCTAACATTTAAAACATACCAAAAGTGTAGAAGATAATATAACAGACACCTACAGAAAATAATATAACAGACACCTACCTACTCACTATATTGCCTAAAAGATAATATTTTGCTTTTTTTGCCTTCAGCTGTCTTTGTCTCTTTGTCAATTTTTTTGTGATAAGAATTAAATAAAACATTAACGATATAACCAAAGTCCCCTTTTGTACCACCTTCCCATGCCATCACATTTCCTTCCTCCCAGAGGAAAGTTGGTAAATTGGCATTCTAATTCTTATGTATTTAAATTTTTTTCCTATGTATGCATGCATGCATAAACAATATATACTATTGTTTGTTTAACATTCCATTGTGTATGTCCTTTTGCAACTTGTTCTTTTACTTCAAAGTTATGTTTTCACTGTTTTTAGATATATGTAGATTCAGTTCATGCATTTTAACTTCAGGACAGGAGTACATTGTATGACTGAGCCACCTGACCCTACTGACAGACAGGGCTGGACCTCTTTTGCGTTCATAGCATTCGGTTGGCCTTATCTGTAGCTCAGGTCTCTTTTGCCTGTAATATTTTTTATGTGCCTTTCCTTTCCTTTACTTGATGAGTCCCACTAGAGGTCTGTCCACATTGTTAGTTTTTTCAAAGATATAGATCTATTATTTTTTCTCTTTTATTAATTCCTGTTCTTTATTATTTGTGAATGTTCATTGGTTTTGTCTTTATTTTTTGTCAGCTTTATCCAAGTATAATTCATATACAGTAAAATTCACCAATTTTAAGTGGATTAATTCCATGAGTTTTGAAAAATGTCTACAGTGGTATGACTACCAATGCAATCAAGATATAGGACATTTCTATCAGCCTAGAAAGTTCCCTCATGCCCTTTGCAGTCAATTCTCTTTCCTATCCATGAACCCAAGCAAATGCTAAGCTGCTTTCTGTTATGACAGCTTTGCTTTTTCTGAAACTTCATATAAATATTAATAAACAGTATTTAGTCCTTTGTGTATGGCTACTTTCAGTTAGGATAATGCTTTTGAGTTATAGCCATGTTGTTACATATATCAGTAGTTTGTTTCTTTTTAGTGCTAAGTACCGGTAATATTCCCTTGTCAAAACGGACTCTGTTCTGTTCTATGAATCTATGTCTCTACACAAATCTCTCTCTTTACTCTGTAGCTTTAGAGTAAGTCTTAAAGTATGGTAGGGTAAATCTTGCAACTTTATTCTTTTAAAAGACAGCTAATTGTGATTTTGACTGAGATTGTATCAAATCTACACATTAAAATGGGGAGAGCTGACATTTTAACATTAAGCTATCAGATTCATAACTATGGAATATGTTATCATTTATTTAGATCTTCTGTAATTTCTCTCAGAAACATTTTATAATTTTCAGTATATGGGTATTATATATATTTTATTAAATTTACCTCTAAGTATTTTATATTTATATTATAGATGTTAATTTTTAAAATTTCAAATGCCAATTGTTCAGTGTTAACGTGTAGAATTGATTTTTTTAAATTGACTTTATATCCTGTTACCTGCTAAACTTGCTTAAAAATTCTAATAGTTCTTTTGTGGATTCTTTGGGATTTTCTACATATAGGATCATGTCAACTGTGAATAAAGACAGTATTACTTCCAATATAGATGCATTTATTTCATTTTCTTGATCTACTAAACTGGTTAGAACCTGTGGTAAAATGATGAATAAGAGTGCTGAAAATGAACATCTCTGCCTTTTTTTCTGATCTTATGAAGAACACATTCAGTCTTTTATCATTAAGTATGATATTAGTCATAGGGTTTTTAAAAATCAAGTTGAAGAAGTTTCCTTCTATGCCTCGGTAGTTTGGAGTTTTCATCATGAATGGGAGATGAATATTGTCAAATGGATTTTCTGCCTTTATTAAGATGATTACATGGCTTTCCTACTTTATTAATTTGGTGAAATATATTGATAGATATTTTAATGTTAAGGCAAACTTGCGTTTCCAAGATAAATCCCACATGGCATTTCCTTTATATATCTCTAGATTTGATATGCTGATATTTTGTTATGGATTTTTACATTCATGTTTATGAAAGATATTCATTTATAAGTTTGCTTTTGTTTTATGGCTTTTTCTGGTTTTGGTATCAGGGTAATGCTTGCTTCATGAAATGTTTGGAAATCATGTCCTTTTCTCTTAGTTTTTGGAAAATTTTGCATAGGATTGGTAGGCTTTCTTACTGAAATGTTTGGTATCATACACCAATGAAGACATCTGGACCTAGACTTTGTGGGAAAGTTTTTATCTACATATTCAACTGATTTAAGTGGCTTATGGCTGGTCATGCTACCAATTTCTTCTTGAGTGAGCTTTCATAGTTTGGTAGTTAACTTTTGGTAGTTTGTCAATTTCATATAACTGGCATAAATTACTTATAATATTCCCCTACTATTATTTTAATATATGTACTATCTGTAGTGTTGGCCTCTGTATCATTTCCAACACTGGTAATTTGTGTCTTATTTCTTTTGACTATCAGTCTGACTACATTTGTTTGTTTTATTGGTCTTTTCAATAAGCCAGGTTTTGGTTTCTTTTATTTTCCACTATTGTTTATTTTCTATTTTATTGATTTTTTTCTCTGAATTTTCTTATTTCTTCTTTAATTTTCTTTAGGTTTAATTTACTCTCTTTTTAAGTGAGTTAGTATAAACATTTATAACACTATTTTGAGAGCACTTAATAATATAAATTTCCCTCAAAGCACTGCTGTAATGTATTATATAAATTTTGATACACTGCCTTTTAATTTTCCTCTAGTTCAACATATTTTTTACTCCTCTTGTGATTTTTTCTTTTACCCTTAGTTATTAGAAGTGTATGTTTAATTTCCAAATACTTAGAGCTTCACCAGATATCTGTTTGTTATTGATTTCTAATTTACTGTGGTCATAGCACATACTTTGTATGACTTGAATCCTTTTAAATTTAAAGACTTGTTTTATGGTCCAGAACATGGATTATTTTGGTAAATGTTTTGTGTGCACTTGAGAAGACTGTGTATTCTGCTGTTGTTAGGTGAGGTTTTTATTAAATGTCAATTAGGTCAAGTTAGTTGAAAATATTGGTCAAGTCTTCTATACTTTTAGTGATTTTCTTTTCCCTTCATCTGTCTATCACTGTTAAAATCTTCAACTATAATTATAAATTTGTCCATTTTTCCTATCAGCTTTAACAGTTTTTGCTTCGGGTATTTTGAATCTGTTATTACTTGCATATACACTGTAGACTGTTATGTCTTCTTAATGAATTGAACTTTTATGTCATTATGCATTTACACTGTTTTTCCCTGGTGATATTCCTTGCTCTGAAATTTAGTTCATTTTGATATTACTATGACCACTCCAGCAAGAAAGCTGATTGTGTGGGCATGGTATTTATTTTTCTAACATTTTACTTTTAACCTATCTGTGTGTTTATATTTAAAGCGGGTTTCTTTTAGACAACATATAATTGATTCTTGCTTTTAAATTCAATCTGACAACCTGTGCTTTTAACTGGAATGTTTAAACCATTTATATTTAATGTGATTATCAGTATGGTTAGGTTTATATTTATTATCTGCTATTTGTTCCTATGTTCCGCCATTTTCCTGCCTTCTTCTTTTGGATTAGCTAATTGTTTTTTATAAATGCATTTTTACCTCCACTATTGGATATATATTAGAATTTCCTCTAGGGTTTACAGTTACATTCTGAACTATTCACAGTCAGCCTTTTAATAAAATTATACCACGTTGCATGTAGTGTAAGAAAGAACTTTAAAGCAGTATACTTTCATTTCCCTCTTCTAGCCTTCATGCTATTGTTGTTATAAAATTTACTTTTAAGATGGTAAACACTAAAAAAAACCAGTTGGTTTTCAGTTTTGCTTTATTTTAAATAATTACCTCTTAAAGAAATTTTTTAAATGAGAAAAAAATATTTAATGGTTATTTACATATTAACATTTCCCAAAACCCTCTTTTCTTTGTATAGATCCAAATTTACATCTTGTATCATGTTTCTGCCAGAAGAGCTACCTTTAGTATTTCTTATGATGGGAAAATTTGAAAATCTCTGTGGGTTATGAATTCTCTCAGCATGTGGTTGTCTATGCAAGTCTTTATTTAGCTATTAGTTTTGAAAGACAGATGTTTTTGTTTTGTATAGAATGTTTGGTGGCCAGATTTTTTTCTTTCAATATCTTTTAGATGTTACGGCATTGTCTGAAGTCTGTCTGGTTTCTGATAAGAAGTTGCTTTCATACTTTTCTTTCCTACTTTGTAAATGTATCTCCCTTGCC
The DNA here is from genome assembly GCA_008086735.1 of Cheirogaleus medius. Taxonomy (NCBI): domain Eukaryota; kingdom Metazoa; phylum Chordata; class Mammalia; order Primates; family Cheirogaleidae; genus Cheirogaleus; species Cheirogaleus medius. The sequence continues at coordinate 159,688,213 of VBSM01002608.1, read as the reverse complement.
CCTCCTTCCCGCATCTTTTAAGATTTTTTTCTTAACTATTATTTTTCATCAATTTAATTAAGATGTATCTTAGTATGATTTTCTTCATGTTTTTCTTTTTAAGTTTCAATGAACTTCCTGGGTCTGAGGTTTTATAGTTTTCCCCAAATTTGAAAAATTTTCAGCCTTTATTTCTTCAACTATTTTTTGTCTCTTCCTTCTTTGATATTGACCCTCAACTCACTGATACTCTTTCCTTTTCATTCCCCTCATGTTTGTACTCTATGTTTTTCATTTGGATAATTTTTGTTGCTATGCCCCCAAAGTACACTAATCTTTGGTTCTTTGGTGTCTAATATGCTAATTATGTTTAGTGTATTTTTCATTTCAGATATTGTATTTTCATCTCCAGAAATTCCATTTGAGTCTTATTTATATCTTCCATTTCTCTCCTCTTCATGTTCATGTTTTTCTCTAACTTCTTAAAATATAGAGTTGATTTTTAATACTGTTATAACATCCTTATCTGTTCAATGTATCATCTCTGTCATTTCTGGGATTTTTGTATTGATTGATTTCCCCCCTTCTGGTTTGGGTTGTATTTTCCTGTCTGCTTGCATAACTGGTGATTTTCCATTGGATTCTGGCCATTGATGGGTGCTGGATTTTGTCATATTTCTTTAGATATTTTTAGGCATTATTCTGAGATGTAGTTAAGTTACTTGAAATCCATTAGATAGCTTTTAAGGCTTGTTTTTAAGCCTCAGGTGAGTCCAGAGCAGCTTTAGTCTAAAGTTAGTCTTAGGGCATCATCTTCTCAAAGCAAGAGGAGAATCTCTCAGGGAGAGAGCCAAGTCACACAAGCATGTTTAAAGCTTCTGGTGGATGTTATTTCCCTTCACATTCCATTGGCTGAAGTAAATCGCATGGCTAAGCTCAACACCATGAGGGCAGGCAAATTTACTCTGTCCCAAGGGTGGCACTGCAAAATTATGTGGTCAATGGGGTGGATATATAATTCTCTTACAGGGAGAAAATAAAGAATTGGAAACAATAATCTAGTATGCCAACACAATTATATATTAACAATTTTGATGATATTGTGTTGGTGTATTAATTCACTCACAAATATTTACCAGGTAACTAAAAAGTGTAAGGCATTGCTCTAGGTAGATGGGAAATATTAGTGAACAAAAAACACAAAGATCCCTACCCTAGTGGAGCTTACATTCTTCAAGGGAGACACATACTAAAAAATAAATGCAATGAATAAATTATAGTATTATAGTTGCTATGGGACAAAGAAAATGCCAAGCAGGTGAAGTGTGCTTTGGACAGGCTATGGTTTTAAATAGGGTGGTCAGGGTAAAAGATTGTTCCATTATTAACTACTGTTTCCTTTACCGTTAGTAACTTTTTTTTTTTTGGCTGTAAAACACATTTTGACTGATATTACTGTGGCTAAACCCACTTTCTCTCAATTAGAATTAGCATAAGGAAGATTTGTATCAAAACATTTCTAATTCTTTATTCCTCTCTATAGTCACACTCTTGGCAAAGTACTTGCAGATTTTTACCATCCAGTGAAGTTTATTTCCCCTCTTCATGAAACTGGGTTTTCCTTGTGATTTACTTTAGTCAGTAGAATGCTGTGGAATGAATGATGTGCCAGTTCTGAGCCTAAGCCTCAGAAGGACTGTGCACTTACTCCCATTCTCTTTTGGAACCCAGCTGTCGCCAGGCATGCAAGCCCATGCTAGCCTGCTGTGTGATGAGAGACCACATGGGGAGGAGCTGACCCTGCTAGCCAAACCCCCAATACTGGAGGGAGCAAAGCCAATCCGTATCCATCGGTATCTCCAGATGATGCCATCTGACCTGCAGACTTAGGAATCAAATAAATGCTTATTTTTTATGTGGTTGTTTGTTGTACAGCATTATTGTGGTGATAGATACCTGATACATATGGTCTATATTTTTTATCCTTTCATTTTCAATCCTTGTACATGGTGCTGTTTAGTTATGCATTTTGCAAGCCTCATATAGCTGAATTTTATTTATTTTTTAAATATTGCCTGTAGGTCTGTACTTTTACATTAGAATTAAACTTATTTATACTTACACTTTCTTATAATGTCCAAAGCTAATCATATCTATAGCCTCATCACACCAAAGGAGATAATTCTTTTAATACACTTTAACTTCATCCTTATGTATGCCCCTGTTCCTCTAAATTATATTGACATCACCAATAGTTTTAGTTCTAGATAATTATGAAATTTGTTTAAATTGTATTCTACATTTTTTGAGGAATCCACATTTAATTATATATTATTTCACAGATGTGTTACCAGCAATTATTTAAAGTCATGCTAATTACTTAATTCTAAGAGACTCTTTTCCTTTTAACCCTTCTAATATCAAGATATATCGCAAAATTAGTGTGTACAATTTATAAGGTGTTTCTCTTTCTTACCCACCCTCAGAAAAGGATGCTGTGAAATCAATAGTGTTTATTAAAATTGATGGTGTCTTAGAAATGAGTCCGCTACATATACAATAATGCCAAACTCAGCTCTTACTTCACACGTGAATCTTTCTGCAAGGAATATTTATTGAGTACCTATTTGCGATGCACTATAGGTGCAGGAGGTACCAGCAGTGAACAAGACATCTGTGACACTTGCCATCCCCTATCTTACCATAGTTCTATAGTCAGTAGTCACAAAGTCTCATCAATTTGACATTCTAAACAATTCTTAAATCTCTGGTTCAAACCCTTATCATGTCTCCTATCTATTACGGCAAAAGACCCTCTTCCCACAACTCCATTTTCCCACAAAGCTTCAGTGATTTGACTTCATTACTCCTTAAACTTCAGTGGCTCTGTCATCTGTTCTAGGATGAAGTTTAAACTCTGTAAATCATCTTTGGCCCTCTGTAATCTGCTCCCTGCTACTTCTTGGATAAATTAGTTCTCTATACATCTCATGTTATTTTTCTCTTCCCTGCCTTGGTTTATATTATCCTGACATGCATCTATGTCCTCTGTCTCTGCCTGGTGAACTCCTCATCCTTACAGGCCTAACTCAGCTTCACCTCCTCCAAAAAGCCATCCCTGACCTTCTAGTTGCTACCTCCATGCCTTTAATGTTTTGTTACAAAATCTGCATTTCTCACCAGGAAGAGCTTCTTAAGAGGGGTTCTAACCATTTTTCACCTTATATTCCCCTCAGACCTTACATATTTCTAGGTACATACATAATTAATACATGAGTGTTAAAAATATAAATGGAACAACAAATTGGAAGGTAGATTTCAAGAATTGTGAAGGGTCTGAGATTTTACCCTGCCGCAAGCTGACAAGTGAGCTTGCCACAATGTCGTGAATCCTTATGGAAGATATCAGCTTTCCCAAGTCAGAGTCAAGAACTATTATTCACAACAAAAAGAGTGTCAACGTGGTTGCACTGGCTCTTGGAGCCCCAGTCCCACAGGACAGCACAGGTGGACCGAGATGTATGCCTGTACACATAGGGTTGTGTCTAGGAGAGGGACACTGAGTCTAGGAAACGTGTCTCTTGACAGCAGCCTTGTTCTGGGAGGAGAGGTTACCACATCTCTCAAGGTTGCTCGCTGGAAACACAACCTTGAGAAATGTTCCAGATAAAGAATGTCAGGGCCTTGCATCCTTGGCATAAGCAGCAAGACATCTAGGAGCTTGAGAGATCCGTGGAGTAGTATTTCCCAATAAAGAGAGCAGCTAGATGCAGACATGGTGTTTTTTAACTATTAGGATAGCCAAACAATAAAAAGCAGACAGAAGAACTCTACTATTTCACTTCCTTGGACCATTTAGTATGGGGGCTAACAATTCCTTCCTTGGCCTTCACTGGCTCATGATGGAAACTCACAATGAAGACCGCGAATTATCCAGTAAAAGTTAAAACGTTTAAGAAGACAGAAAGGGTATAAAGTACATACATTTTACAGAAATTGTAGCTAAAATGCCTACAATAAAGATTAGGTTCCCAAAGAAATAAGATTCAGAAAGTTAGAAAGTTAAGGTATATGTAACTATTCAATCCTTGATAATGGTGAATAAAAACATTTAAAATTACTTTTGAGATTTAAGGTAATGATATGTTACCAAAGTTGATGTGTATCCATATTACTAAAAACTTTATTTGTCACATACTTGTCAGCTACTTATGTGTACCCTTTCAGTTACTTATTGCTATGCTTCAAATAAATATTACATTTTATTTAATTTACCTTGACATCTTTAGAAAATGTTGTGAATAGCATACAAGGTACCTGTTCTTTTGTTTCATCATCAATAATGTGACCCATAACAGCATCAAAAAATGTTTTATAGTTAAGGAAATCCTTGATAAGAGAAATTATTGCTCTACTACACATGAAACAACAACATATATTATTTTTCACAGTTCAATTTCCAATTTCTGAAAGAATTCTGCCCCACAAAGACCACAGTGAATTTCAAGTGAGATTTAGGATCTAATTTAAATCAATTTAGAAAAATGTTTACTTGTATTTTGTTTTATTTCTCTTTTGTTTCCCCACTACTTTCTAAACCACAGAACTCATAGGAAATATTAACTTATTTTTAATTTCCTCTTGAGAAATTCATCAATTTTATAAGTCCTGATCTACGAATTTAACTAGCCCCTATACATTTGCGGAAAGAAATTGCCGCATATTTGTGACTACTGTTATGAAAAGATGAACACCTTAACCTCATCGCTGAGGCAGGAATATACCTAGATGGCATTCACGATCGCTTCCTAAATAACAAACTAGATCTCTGGGGAAACTCCACTTGTGAAACATACTGAATGACAAAGAAACTTCAGTCAGAAGTGAGGAGGGTGTAAGAGAAGACAGAGACAGGAGCAGAACATAAAAGCACCAGCATAAAGAAAGGAAAGTCCAGGGGAGAACTGTTGTAGGACTGGGGAAGCCAGTGCTGCAGCTAAGGGACTAGAGTAATGGCGTGGGGAAAGGCATCAGGGACTTCCAGGGACAAAGAGGAGGTTGGAGGCGAGGGGTAAGGGTCACGTGGGTTAGAAACAATTAGGAAAGACTTTCTCTAAGGCCTATGAGCCAGCACATGATAGGACAGAAAGACAGACCAGAGGTTAGGAGAAGGGGCAGAGCTGGGGTTGCAGGAATTATTAAGAAAAAGGGCTCGAAGGTGATGAGGGTAGAGCTGGCGGCCAGCCTGCCTGGAGGGCTGTGCAAGGTAACCCGAAAGAGCTGTGTGGGAAGGACAGGGAGAAGGATGAAGCATGGCCTCCAGGGAGAAGGAGAGGAAACAGGATGGGAAGCTTCTAGAGGAGGATGGGAAGAGAAGAGTCTGGATGTGTATGGGAAGGCTTAGCCTTCTGGCTGTCTAGGAGGGGGCTGTGCTAAGTCAGGACATTAGTTTCTGGGACCGAGGAAGAGATATAGTGAAATGGAAACAAAATGCTGCCCTTCCATGCACCACTTAAAATTGTCCTGTGTACCATATCTAATGATATATGTACACCGCATTTTCAGAAAACATTTCCACAATACTATTTTTAATGCCACAGAGTCATCCATCATATGAACCAAATGCCTTTTTGTTGGACCTTTGTTGTTTCTAGTTTACGTTAGTATAAGCATACTGTATTGAATAACCCTGTAGCTAACTCTTGGCTCACCGTCACAATAATTTCATTAAGACAAATTACTGGGGGTAGGAGGGTGAGTTTGGGAAAGGGGAATGCCAGAGCAAAGGATTTAAATAATTTTAAGATGTAATTTTCAAATTGCCCCAATTAACACATTCTACTATGAATATATGATGATGTTTGCTTCTTCATGTCCTTATTAACACTAGGTATTATGGTCAGGTTTAATTACATCTTAAATAGAAAAGACATCTTCCTTTAAGAGGTGACAGGATGACTGCAGATGCACAGGCATCAAGAAAGAGATTTTATCACTAGAGCCAAGTTTGTGCTGCCTCCTGGTGGCATATATAAAACTGACAGCACAGAAAACCAAATCCAACTAGATAGACTACTTAAACAAGTCATCAATGTTAGTTTATTTAGCGATAAAATTCTAGGAAGCAAGTAGAATTCTGAAACGTAGAAATAATGGTCTTGACCTTAGGATTTTAGAAGATATTAGAACTGGAAGAAATTTCTTATTCATGACTAGAACATGTGACATGATTGTGCATGATGCATTCAGAGCTGATAACAAAAGAAAATTAATATTTCAATGGCAGGCTGTGAGGAAAAGTCACATGCTGCTTTCTTGAAGGGGCTATGGGACCCCTTTTATCTTGTATATTTTGTGTCTGCTTCTCCTACAAGAAAGAGAAGACAAAGAGGCACAAAGAGATTAAGTGACTTGTCCAGTGTCACTGTACAGTTTTCTAAGGTCATTGTATCATTGAAAAGAACACTTGTAACAGCATTATGTACTCTGTATCTTAGACTAAGTTTTCCAAAAAAAATTTATTTTTACTTTGGAATTGTTCCTCTGTGCAAAACACTATGCTCTCTAGGGACGAAGGAGGAAAGGAAAGGGGGAAAAGCTGCACAAATGACAGTCGTTGGTTGTCCTAAAACAAGTTTTTAATCTATTGCTGTTTTCCAGAGCTCCATTCTCTGCTCTATCTGTTCCTGGATAATCTCATTCACTCCCAAGACTGCAAATACATCCCACCTGCACAGTAATCCGTTCGCTCATTCCGTCTTTTACTTAGATTCACTGTGGATAAACAATAAGCTCAGTATTGTTTCTATGAGAATTGAGGTTGGAGAAACAGACATCAAATAATTATATCAATAAATATGTATTAACAGACTTGATAAGTAAAAGTTCCAGTTACTATGAGAAAGTACAGTGGTTCTTAAACTTTTCTTGCTCTCATACCTTCAATGTGCTCCTATTTCTAATGGTTGATTATTAATTGATTGATAATTGATAATTGAGGTCTTGCCTAGATTCTTCAATTTTTTTAAAGTGCTAAAATTAGAGACTACATGACTTGAAAAATGATTTTCTGCTCAGCCATTAGAATCATCTATTAATGCATTCTTAATTTTTGGAAAGTTTAACAAAAAAATTCATAAAAATATTGTATGTGTCATCATTTCACTTAGGTGTGACTTATTTAACAAATATACTCAGAAAATATACTGTTAATTTCAACATACCTTTTCAAAACTTTTCTCTTTTCATTGAAGCATAACATACATATATCAAAGTACATTCATCTTCAGTGTGCAGATCAATGAACTTTTAACATGTAGACACTGGTAGCAATGAGATCTTTATTTTATAATGTGATTATAATTTATTAATTTTATAATGTGTTCATTTCTATAAAACCTTTAAGTTGGAGCTTGTAACCTAGATGAAATAAAGTATCTCTGCTTTAAAACTTCTTACCTACATTTTTGGGTTTGCTCTAACAAAATTCTCTTTCGGATACGTTGTATTGTTTGAAAATGATGAAGTGATAGAAAAAAAGTCCTTATTTTTCATAGGGTTTCCAGGTAAAATATACAATAACTGATTAAATTTGAATTTAAGAAACTAAAAATTTTTTACTGTTTTAGTATATTTGGACATACTTATACTAAAATTATTTTTTGTTTATCTGCAATTCAAACATAACTGGGTTTATGTATTTTTACTTGCTAAATTTGGCAATTCTACTCTTGTTCAAGTCCACATTATGTCTAATTACTAACAGCCCAACATTCATCAAAAATACTCTGTTTCTAATGGTGTCATTTGCCTCTCATAGAGATAGCAATAAAATAGGGAAAGACACAATGAGCTCACAAAGGAAGGTTTCACTAATGCTAGTATTTTAAATTGCTGCTTATTTGTTTAGCATTTGAGGGGAATTTATACTCCAGGGCAATGAACAATAATAAATATAGGTAATGGAGACATATCTTTATTTTATAAATTGGGAACTGGGCAATGGTGAAAGGGAAGGAAAAGGAGAACTAATCAGCTGTTTCTGGCTTGTAGGAGGCTGGGTTCGTAGGCAGATAAATACACATAAAAGGTGAGGATCTGGAAATTGATCCCTTTAAGACTGTTTTCCCTGTGTACCTCCTTGGGAAGTCTTTGGTCATTTCTAAGTGTACAATACTCTAGTCTGATGACTACCTATCCAGACTCAGAGGAAGTATTATAGTATTTAAACTGAGAATGGAAGGATGAGCATGAGTAAGTTAACTGAAGCATAGGAAACATATGGTTGATCAGATGTTCACAGAGACTTCCAGCAGATCTCAAGTAAAAAGGCATGTACGTTAGAAAAGGGTGTGTATAGGTTGTCTCTTCACTTTGTTAATTGTTTGCTGTGCAGAAGCTTTTTTGCTTGATGTAACTCTATTTGTCTATTTTTGCTTTTGTTTCTTGTGCTTTTGAAGTCTTATCCAAAAGTCTTTGCCCAGATCAATGTCCTGTAGCATTTCCCCAATGTTTTCCTCTAGAAGCTTCATAGTTTCAGGTCTTATATTTAAGTCTTTAGCCCATTTTGAGTTGATTTTTGTATACAGTGAAATATGGGGATTTAGTTTTATTCCTATGCATACAGATATACAGTTCACCCAGCACCATTTATTAAAGAGACTGTCCTTCCTTTAGTGTATGTTCTTGGCACCTTTGTAAAAAATGAGTTGGCTGTAAGTGCATGAGTGTATTTGGGAGAAAATATTTGCAAAGTATCCCTCTTACAAGGGAATAATAACCAGAATATATAAGAAACTCAAACAACTCAATAAAAACCCAAATAATCCCATTAAAAAATAGGCAAAAGACCTGCATAGACATTTCTCAAAAGAAGACATGCAAATGGCCAACAGATATATGAAAAAATGTTCAACATCACTAATAATCAGGAAAATGAAAATGAAAATCACAATGAGATATCATCTCACCCCAGTTAGAATGGCTATTACCAAAAAGACTAAAAATAAGAAATGCTGACGAGAATGTGGAGAAAAGGGAAATGTTAGTATATTATTGGTGGGAATGTAAATTAATACAGCCACTGTGGAAAATTGTATGGAGGTTTCTCTAAAAGCTAAAAATAGATGTATCATATGATGCATCATCACACTGCTAAGTATATATGCAAAAGAAAGGAAATCTGTATATTGAAGAGATATCTGCACTCCATGTTTATTGTGGCACTATTATGGCATCAACCTAATTGTACATCAATGGATGGATGCATAAAGAAAATGTATGTGGTATATGTATATAATGGAATATTCAGTCATAAAAGAATGAATTTATGTCACTTGCAGCAACAGGGATGGAACTGGAGGTCACTATGTTAAATGAAATAATCCAGGCACAGAAAAACAAATATTGTATACAAATATTGTATGTTCTCACTCATATGTGAGAGCTAAAAAAGTGAATCTCATGGAAGTAGAGAGTAAAATGGCTAGGAAGGAAAGGAGAGAATGAAGAGAAGCTGGTTAATGGTATAAAAATACAGTTAGATAGAAGGAATAAGATCTAGTATTCAATAGTATAGTAGGAAATTATAGTTAACAATTTATTGTATATTCCAAAATAGTTAGAAGGGAGGAATTGTAATTTTTTTCCCCCAAAACAAAGAAAGATGAATGTTTGAGGTGATGAATATCATAATTACCCTGACTGGATCATTAAATGTTGTATACATGTATCAAAATATCACATGTACCCTCAAAATATGTACAAATATGATACATCAATAAAAAATTTTAAAAAAGGACAGAGGTGCACATGTTTGTGTGTGCGTGTGCATATGCATGCGCGTGTGTGTGTGTGGTGGTAACTGTGTGTGTGGTGGTAACTGAAATTAAAATGTCCTAAGGTCCATGTATTGTTTAAGAAGAGGGTAGAGATGTTGATTAGAACTTCTTCAATTAAATAAGTTTAAAAGTTGTAGAGTGATCATGAAAAGATAGTACCAGAATGACTAACTGCCCAAGTGGTAAAGAAGAAAATGGCAGGTGCGGGTAGCAAATGGGACAGAGGAGGGTAAGTAAAGAAAAAAAAGTTCAATCAATCCAAGAGAACCACTAATGGGGAAACTAGAACATTCAGTAAAAACTTAACCTATAAAATGGTAGGACTGCCTCACAAAATATCAAATCATAATCAATGTCAATGGATCAAGGGTAAATACAAGCTTCTAAGACTGAGTAAACAAACAATATTGAGCTACATGTTATTTACAAGAGACACACAAAAACATAAGGACATGAAAAGGTAGTAGATAAGGATATAAAAAGATATACTAAGGCAAACACCGACTAAGTGAAGATTGGCATGGCTAAATCACCTTCAGGTAAAATAAGGTAAAAATTTTCTGGACATGAAGAAGGTTATTACAAGCTGGTGAAATGGCCATTTCATTAGGAAGAAATTTCAAACCTTTATGTACTTTATAAATAGATTCAAAATATAGAAAAAAGAAATTGGCAGGCTTACAAGAAGTTGACAAAAATTAGTTTCTGTAACTGATAAAGCTGACAAACACATCAGTAAGGATGTAGAACACTTGAACACAATTAACAAACTTTAATGAATATAGTTTTAAAATGACCAGCTACTAGACCATGAAGCAAGTATCAAGAAACTTTAAGTAATTGGTATCATTACAGGTTACATTCTCTGATCACAAAGTAATTAATGCAAGTAAGTTAGAAATGAGTATCAAAAAGCTAATAACACATTCCCACCTTTTTGGAAATTAAGAAAAATTATCTTTGACCCATAGATGACAAAAAAAAAAAATCTCAATAGGCAAATTTTAAACTGAATGATAAAAAAATTATGCCATAAAAACTTAAGGGATACAACTAAAGTAGTACCTGAAGGGAATTTCATAGCTTAAGTATATTTTTCAGAAAATAAGAAAGGTTAAAAATAAAGACATTAAACACTGAAGAAATTGAAAATAAATAATAGAACTAACTCAAAGAAACAGAAAAGAAGGAAAGAAAGATAAGAAAAAAAACTATGAAATGCAGAACTACAAGAAAAACCAATAGAGATGATTAACAAGACTTGTCAAGAAAAAAGATATAAGTACATAAAATACAGAATAAAGGAGGGAATGGGCAAGAAAACAGAAAACTTGACTACGTCTGTGAGCATGGAAGAATTAATATGAAGGCACAGATTTTACCTCCCTCAAATATAATAGCTACCCAGATGACTTTACAGTTGAATTACTAATATTTCAAGGGGCAGTTTATTCCTGTGTTATATGAATTGTTATGGAATACAGAAAAATAGTGAGTTGCACGGCTTATTTTATGAGGCTAGTATAATTTTTTAAATGAATTTTCTTTTTATTTTAAAATAATTTCAAATTTACAGAAAAGTTACAAGAGTGATAGAAAGAACACGTCCCCTCCCCACTTAAAAGTAAACGGACATTATGCCTAATGACCCCCGATACTTTATTGTCTATTTCCTGTAAGCAAGAACTTTTCCCTACATAACCCCAATACACCCATTGGGATCAGGACATTAACATCACACATTATTGCCATCTTAAGCACAAGACCAATTCGAGAGTCTCCATAACAGAGAAATAGAATTAAATGCAATAGCGTATGTAAATATCTCATTCACCGGTGCTCAAAAACAGCCATTGCTTATATTAATCTGTAACTTCATTGGGGGCTCCTGGGTTTCTATCGTGGGTTGCCACAGGTGGGTGTGTCTGCATGCTCTCCAACCCTTGCACAACCAGACAAGTGGGTGACCTCGCCCTAATGTGTCACACCTGTACAAGCTACAGCCTCTACACTGCCTTATCCCAGAGACCTCCACCCAGCCTGTGGCCTGTCCCTGGAGACAAGCCTGCTAGGCTGCCCACCTGAGGGCCCCACAGGTGGAAGAGGCGGAGTCAGAGCTGGAAAGGGCGCCTAGCGCAGCTGTGGGCCTTCCGCTCCACGCGCTGCTTCCACGCTCCGCGCATGCGCCTCGGGCACCCTGCACGACTACAAGGGGCGGCAGCTGGCTTCAAGCTTGCGCCATCTTGGGCCTCGGCGGTGTCTGGGGGATAAAACGGCGTGACCAGTGCTGGAGGCTCTTCTTGGTAAGTCCACGCTCTAGGCCTGTTGGTTTCTATGATGCCTTTGACCCCCCTCTGCCCTCCCACCTTTTCCATCTTTTCTCCTTTGACTCTCAGTGGCTGTGGCTTCTGGGGGCGGCCTGTGCTCTCTGGTCCCTGGTGGGATCTGCTCCGCTCCCTTTAACCAATCTCTCCTTTAACCAAGGCTGGGGGCTCAGGCTCCCCGTGGGGCAGCTTAGTCCTGCCTGCCCAGGAGCATGCCCCAGCCCGGGGGAAAATGCAGACATTAGGGAGGGGACCCCCCAGTATATCCGGTAAATGATGACTGATCGTAATACTGTTGTTTTCCCCCCTCGTGGAGCTCAAAGGACATACAGAGAGTCAAGGTATGGAGGTGCTATTTTGGAGAAATTTATTTTTCATGAGTCCTTTAATTGTTGTAACACTTTAAAAGAAATTCAAAAAAAATTTTTTTTACTCTGGAATTTAAAAAGAAATCCAATCTCTTTGCAGCATGTTAGGAAAAATAGGGTAATCTCCATCTGTTTTTCCAATTGTATCTCCTAATTTATGTTTGGTGCGAACCCTTCACGTCTTCCTCTATGTTCATACAAACTCATGTTCACATATATAAGTAAGATAACATTTTCCTATTCTGTGTGCATTACCCTGACAACCCTCCTCCCCTTGTTTAACAGAATTCCTAATTATCAAAGTCAATAAAAGTAGATTTAACTTACTTTTTTATTAGTAATTACAAAGAATAAAATAGGTGCCCTATGATTTATTCTGTTTCACCATTAAAGAACATTCAGGTTGTGTGCATCTGTGTATTTTATAGCTTTACTGAAAACAGTAAAGGTATGACAAACTACACATTTGTAGTGTACAATTTGATAACATGACACATGTATACACCCATGAAACCACTATAATAAAGATAATAAACATATCCATCAACCCCCCCAGAAGTTTCCTTTCGTCACACCTTATCCCACACTCCCCTTCTCTCAGGCAGTTATTGATCTTTACGTCACTATAGATTCATTTGCATTTTCTAGGATTTTATGTAAATGGGATCATACAATTTGTATTCTCGCTTTGCTTTCACTCAGCATAATTATTTTGAGAGTCGTCTGTGATGTGTATCAATGCTTCATTCCTTTTTATTAAGAGTTTCCATTTTATGCTATACAACTGACAACCTTAATAACAAGATTATGGTTAAATATTGAGTTTATTCAAGTGCATAGTTTGAGGATAGTCACGCAGGAGGACCCAGACTCTAAAAGGCTGGAGTTGGTGCTCTGAAGTGGAGAGGGCAGAGGGTCACTTACATAGGCAAAGTCTGGGGAAGATTACATCATTTTTCCATACAGGGCTAGTGAATAGTTACAGCAGTTTGATTAGTTATAGGCAGTGTTTTTTCTTTTTCTTAAAAGTTATATTTACTGTTACCCATGAAGATGTAGTAGTCAAGGGGTCTTCTATCTCAGAGTCATCTGGTCTGAGCCAGGAACAAGGAAATAAGAAAGGAAGTTTAATCTATAACAAAAGGTCAGTAATTAAGTGGTTAAGCTCCCTGACCCAGTCTCTTCAAAGTTAGTCTTCTTCAGGGCCTCATAACTTTTAGAAGCTCCAAAGAGACAAACTATCCATTTTCTTTTACACAACCATGTATGGTTCCATTGTTTATTGTGTTGAAAAACATTTGGGTTGTTTCTAGTTTTTGGCTCTTACAAATAAAGTTGCTATGAACCATCTAACAGCAACTTTGTTTTTGCATGGACATATGTTATACTTTCATTTCTCTTAGGTAAATACCTAAAAGTGCATTGGCTCACCATGTGGAAGGTATATATTTAACTTTTTAAGAAACTACTGAACTATCTTCCAAAATGGTTGTACCATTTTATAGTTGCATCTGCAGTCTATGACATTTCCAGTTACTCCATGCCCTCATAAGTGCTTAGCATGGTTACCCTTTTAATTTCAGCCATTCTAGTGGGTGTGAAGTGTTATCATATTGATTTAATTTGTGTTTCCCTAGTGACAGTGATGTTGAGCATCTTTTTCAAGTGCTAATTTTCCATCTGTATATGTTCTTTGATGAAGTAACTGCTAGGTCTTTTGCCCATTTTTAAATTGGGTGGTTTTCTTATTGAATTGTACAAGTACTTTGTATGTTTTTAGAGTCAGGTGCTAGGTTTGCTATGTTTTGCAAATATTTTCTCACCAACTGTTGCTTGCCTTTTAATTTTTATAAAATGTCTCTGAAGAGCAAAAATTTTTGATTTTGATGAGGTCTGATGTATTGATTTCCCCTTGTTGTTACTTCAGATATTTTATGTACTATTTAAGAAATCTTTGCCAAATCCAGGTAATTAAGATTTTCTCCTATTTTTTCCCTTAGAAATTTCATATATTTAGCTCTTATGTGTAGGGTTTTATGGTCCATTTAGAATTTTTATGATATAAGGTCAGATTTTTTTTTTTGAACATATTGCTGTCCAGCTGGTATGGCATCATTTGTTGAATTGCTTGGCTCTTTTAGTTAAAAACTATTTCATCTTTTACTGATCTTGTATCTGTGGATCTTATTCTGGATTCTTTCAGCTGTTTGGTGAATTATATATTTCCATGCCAATACCACAGTGTCTTGAATACTGTAGCTTTATAATTAGTCTTAAAATCAGGTAGTGTTAACTCCTCCAACTTTGTTCTTTTTCAGAAGTTTTATTTATTTAGGTAAATATTCTATTCCTTTGCATTTCTGTAAAAAATTTAGAATCAACATTTCAATTTCTACCAACAAACATTCCAGAATTTTGATTGGGACTGTGTGAATTCTGTAGAGGAATTTGGGGAGAATTAATACCTTAATGTTCATTTAGGTCATCTTTGATATCTCTCAGCAATGTTGTTTTTTGAATTTTCTTTTTTTAACAGTGCTGCAATAAACAACTTCCAGCATGCATCCTTATATTAATAAGGATAGATTACCAAAAGTGGGATTACTATATCAAAATATGTGAGGATTTTAAGATTTAATAGGTACTGTACATTTACATGACAAAAATGTAATAATTTATTCTCCTACCTGGAACCTAGGAACATTTATTCTCCAGATTGTCACTTGTTCTGAACATAATCATTCATTTATGGTTTTTACTAACCCAGGGGGTGAAAGAAGAATTATTATTATTTTGGTTTTCCCCACACTAGTGATGTGTAGCATATTTTTACGTTAAGGATACCAACTTTTAATCTGTATTACATGTTACAATTTTTATAAAATATCTGTTATTTATTCATGTGATAGTCTTTTCTATGCAGGAATTTTAACATGTATATGTCTCAAACTCTATTCATCATTCCTTATACGGCTTTTGGGTTTCTTTCTTGCTTGTCCACTTGATCCTGAAGTGTTTAAAGTATTTTTTTGAATTTCCTTGTACCTTGATGGCACTTTTGAAAACAGTTTTGTTTCAGTTTATTTTCTTACTGTCAGAAAAGATGTTTAGTCATCTATAGAAAAATGGGATGTAGAACAATGAAAAGGAGAAAATCACTGCCATTCAAAATAACCCATGGGAAAATTGTTTTCTTTTTTTGAAATATTGAATTATTACAAATACATAGAAAAGTACGCAAAATAATGTAACATAAATGCATGAATGCAACACCTAGCATTTATGGATATTGTTATTTTGCCACATTTACTTTAGCTCTCTGAACTGAACATGTACCATTTTCATGCTTGTTTTTACATTTTTATTTCAACTTTTATGTAATGAACTATATTAAAATGTGTAATTGGTATGTCAGTGCGGTTATGTATAATTTTGCTACTCTTAGTCATGTTACATTTTTGAGATATGAGGTTACACATATAGCTTTGGTTTATTCATTTTCATTACTTTATTTAGTTTCCAGGTTCTTGCTTTTATAAACAGTGATGCAAGGAACATCTTTGTACGTTTGTTTCTTTAGGAGAATGTTTTGGATTGACTTGTGTCCCTTAAAAAGATATGTTGAAGTCCTAACTCTGGTACCTGTGAATGTGATCTTATTTGGAAATAGGATCTTTGTGGATGTAGTCAATTTAAGATGAGGTGGTTAGGATGAGCTCTATTCCAACCTGACTGGTGTTCTTATAGGAAGAGGAAAATTAGAACACAGACACACAGGTAGAATATCATATGATGGCAGAGGTTGGAGTGACACAGCTGCAAGCAAATGAATAAGGATTGCTGACCACCACCAGAAGCTAGGAGAGAAGCATGGAGCAGATTCTCCCTCAGAGCTTTCAGAAAGAACCAACTGTTCTGACACCTTGATCTCAGAATTATATTAATATTTCTGGTGGACTCCACTGGTCTAGACGTATTAGATGTTAATTCATAGAAGATAAACTCCAATGCATGATTTCATCCATAATATGTGTTCTATGGAATTGGAGAATTTTAGTATAGGAAGGATTTTTTTCATCAATTTTAATACTGTTTGCAGATTCCCTAAAGGGACTGTAATGCTGTGAATTTATATAAACTTAATTTAGTAGTTTATTAACTTTGGATTTGAATTTAATTTGAACAAATATAGTTAAACCCATATTTTAAAAAGAACATTCAAATATTGTATACTAAATTTAAAAGCAGAGACGAGCACTGATTAGTGCCATAAGATTAACTCTTTTGATTATTTAAATTGTGGCTCTCCTATATTTTTATTTGAATCTGTGCTAGATCACATATGATTGTGGAAGCATGTGTATTGTTACATATAAATGAGCCTGATTTTCCCAGTACTGTGCTATGAAACAAATAATAAGGCAAATATGATGAAGCTCCTATAAGCTCGTGTTTATTGGAATGAATGTTTTCATTTACTGACTTTATAATTAAATTTTATAAATTTATGAAATTATTAGAACACAAGTGGATCCATTTTATAGATATTTTCTATTTACTTTTTGCATCTTATATTAGCTTCAGAAGGATTTCTGTTGCAAAAAAAAAAAAAAAGGATTGAAAGACCCTAAATTTAATTCAGCCTCTCATTTTACAGATTTAGGATCTGATTCTAAGGAAGAAGTTTCCTAAATTTTGCACAATTAATTTTGAGTCCTGATATCTAAATCCTGTGTATACAGAGTATTTTCTCTGATATAGTCATATTCTAAGGAATACAATATTGAGTAGGGTTGAATTTAGAACACTCTGATTTAAATTATGTCTTTAAAATAATATAGTTCATTGTATTAAATAATTGGTTTTAAATTCCATGTATATATTCCTGAATTTTCTATGAATTATCATAGTCTGGTCTTCAGATGTACAATCCATGATGCTATGGCTTTCTTCATGATCTTATTGAGTAAACATTGGAGAGGCAGGTGAGGGAGGCTGATTGACATCCACAAAATAGGTTATTCTGTCTACCCGATTAAGAACTTTTTCTATTGATGGGGCCTTTTGGTGTGTATTACATGGGACCTACATTTTCTTTTTATCTTAGAGGCTCATCCACATACTTCTTCTTCAGACTTCTTGGTTATAAATCCTCCAGTCTTGCTTGCTCTTTCAGAATTTCTAATAGTCCTCCAGAAACCATTAGCCATTACACGTGAATAGGTATGGATTAACTCAAGAAATTTCTTCTTCAGGCAAGGTAGGTGTTATGGTAGGTCTGTCAACTACGAATATTTCCTTTCATTTCTCAGTCGGGGCTCCCCTATGTTGGGTGTAATGCCTTATCAGTCTGCAGTCTCAGCAATTTCTGGATGTTAGTGGCATTAGGTGAGAACCATGTATAAACCAGGCTTAGATTTTTTTTTACCCCCTCTGATGTGAAACTTCCCATGACACCATTTATATTGTTTGAGGGAAGGACAGTAGTGTGGAGAAGTAGACTTCTGATAGTTTCAGTAATTTGTTCATATTCTTGTGCCTTTGCGCTTTGTTTTGGCTTACACATATTGTATATACCACTTCCAGTCAATGAAAGAGTACTGCTGGGTATATAATTTTATACCTAAAAAAAAAAAAAAAGGCAGAGGGGGGTGGCATGGTTCCTGAAAGATATATGTATTTTTCCTTTCCCATTTACTCACATGAATGGTCACATGGCCAGAAAGAAAGTTATTGTTATAATCCAATATGTAGGATCCATTCTTAAGAGTACCTGGTCTTCTCTTCACTTAAGGAATTATACGGCTATAAACTGAGTAAAGTATGAGAATTGGGTCAACTCTTGTGACTTTAAATAACAAAAACTTATAAAGGCGTTTTGGATCTTGAAGGCTTGTGGTTTATTTTAATGAAAGTCTTTAGTATTGTTACTGAGCCATCAGTGGACTTGCTTCCCAATGTACATAGGCACTGGCTTTTGAGAAAAGAATTGCAAGTTGACTGGCAAAGAGACAGGAGGCAACATTGAAATCTGTCTCCCCAAGCTGGGTGCTGGGGTAGGTTTTATAGGCGGTAATGAAGCATAATCTGATTGGATTTTGCAATGAGGTAATGTTGGGAGGTGTAATCTGACTGGATTATGCCATGGGGCGATGTCAGTGCTTGATCTTATTGGATCTTGAATCATGTCATGTCGGGTCCACTTCTTAATTTCTTGATCTGGGCACTTAGGTTCTGCCCGTGGTTATGTGTTCAGTTCATCTGGGCATGCTCAGGTCATGTAACTTGCAACCTGGGGTCTATGGCAACTGAAAAACAACTCACCATTTTGTTACACAAAGTTCAACCAGATTGGGTTGGTTCTGTGGTTGTTGTATTGCCTATTGATAATAAATTTTTATAGACTCCAGGGTCCAATAAGCATAGCCCAGAATCTCTATAGATCAGACCACACTGATTACCACACCAATTACACCAAAAAACCACACAGAAACATAGGAAGGACCTAGATGTATCTAAATTTTATCCCTTTTGCTAGATTTCCAGTGTCCTGTTTGAGTTTGTGGACTTGGGTCTTAAATCCTAGAAAGGATTTCTGTTATTTTATCTCTTTCAACACTTATACTTGATAATATTTTATATTCTGGTCTTATGTGTTCCTCTTTCATTTTTTTATCCTTTTCCCCTGTGCTTTGGGGTGTTCTGTCAAAATTTTCTTCTATTTATCTTAATTTTGGGTTCAATTTACCCCTTGTAGTTCTAAATTTCTTGTGTGTATAGTTCATCCTAATCTCAGTTACATCTTCATGAGTAGTCATATAAAAATGCATTATCCTCTTTTGACCTTTTTGAGAACATTTGGAAAACAGTTTACAGTTTATTTCGGGGGGGGGCGCATTTTGTTGGTGTCTTTTAAGTGATTCCCTTCTTTTTCTTTTGGCTCTAGTGTTTTTTTTCATCCTCATAGAGAGCAATTGATGTTTGCTAACTGTTAACTCAGTCAAGGAAGAGTCAAGCTGTATTCTGTCACATAGTATATATTTATTCTTGCCTGAATTGGGGGAATACTTTCTATTTCTTGAATATTTGCCTTACCATTTTTAGGATCCTGAAAATCTAGAAATTAGCTATGGTAGCAAACTTTGCCTTTGTGCTAAAGATTTCTTCCCCTTTCTCCTTTTTGTGGCCAGCCATGCTAGTGACAGGACCTGAATGTATCTAATCTTCTTTAGTGTCTTTCCATGCTTAGTTTCCCTTAGCGGTGTCCAGGCCTCAGCCCATTGCCCTCAATCAGAGAAGAATTCTGGGGTTGCATAATGATGCTGGTAGGGTCTAAATATTGCTAATTTACGCAGAGTAGGGAATGCAAACTGTGTCTTCTTTTGGTTCACCATCTGCTTTGCTTCTAGGACTCACCCTTTTGAGTGATGGGTTGTTGGAAAGAGTCTGTGTGAGGGAAAGTGGTTTTCTCACAGGAGAAGGAGCTCCCCAGTGGGTCTAATTTGGCTCCTTCCATTATACCACATCTGTCTAGTATCTAGTAGAAATTTATTAAAGTTTCTGGAAAATGAAGGTTTCTTATCTCTTGTTTTCCAGTGATGATACATATTCTCCCAATTTAAAAAAAAATTTTTTGGTTTATTCTTTCTTACCTCCCTCCCCCCTCCACCCCCAGCTTTTTCTCCTTTCTTTCTTTTTAAATTATTTTTATGGATTTATGGAATACATGTGCAGATTTGTTACATAGATATTTTGTATAGTGGTGAAGTCTGGACTTTTTGTGTGACCATCACCCAGTTAGTGTATGTAATACCCATTAAGTAATTGCTCATTCCACATCCATGGCCCCCTACGTTCCCACCCTTTCAAGTCTCCAGTGTCTATTATTCCACTCACTATGTCCACGTGAACTCATTGCTTAGCTTCCACTTATGAGAACATGTGGTATTTGTCTTTTTGTGTCTGATTTATTTCACTTAAGATAATGGCCTCCAGTTCCATCCAAGTTGTTACAGAAGATGTGATTTCATTCTTTTCGATGGCTAAGTAGTATTCCTTGGTGTGTGTGTGTGTGTATATATATATAAATGTGATATATCACATTTTCTTTATCAAGTCATTGGTCGATGGACACTTAGGTTGATTCCATGTCTTTGCTACTGTAAATAGCTCTGCAATAAACATACAAGTTCAGGTATCTTTTCAATATAATGATTTCTTTTCCTTTGGGTAGATACCCAGTAGTGAGATTGCTGGATCAAATGGTAGTTCTAATTTACATTCCTGCCAACAGTGTATAAGCATTCCCTTTTCTCCATATTCTTGCCAACATCTTTTGTTTTTTGACTCTTTGATAATGGCCATTCTGACTAGAGTAAGATGGTATTTCATTGTGGTTTCAATTTGCATTTCTCTGATGATGAGTGATGCCGAGCATTTTTATGTGTTTCTTGGCCATTTGTATGTCTTCTTTTGAGAAATGTCTGTTCATGTCCTTTATGGGGTTTTTAATTTATTTTTTCTTGTTGAATTGTTTGAGTTCCTTATACATTCTGGATATTAGTCCTTTGCCAGATGCATAGTTTGCAAATATTTTCTCCCATTCTGTAGGTTGTCTGTTTACTCTGATTATTTCTTTTGCTGTACAGAAGATTTTTATTTTAAAGTCTTGTTTGTATAGTTTTGTTTTTGTTGTATTTGCTTTTGGAGTCTTGTTCATAAATTCTTCACCTAGGTCAGTGTCCAGATGAGTATTCCTTAGGTTTTCCTCTAGCAATTTTATAATTTCAGGTCTTACATTTAATCAGGTCTTTAATCGATCTTGAGTGAATTTTTGTGTATGGTGAGAGATATGGATCCAGTTTCATTCTTCTGCATATGACTATCCAATTTTCTCACTACCATTTATTGAATAGGGTGTTTTTTCCCAATGTTTGTTTTTGTCTTTTTTGTTGAAGATCAGTTGGTTGTAGGTATATGGCTTTGTTTCTGGGTTCTCTATTCTGTTTCACTAATTTCAGTGTCTATTTTTATACTAGTACCGTGCTGTTTTGGTTACTGTAGCCTTGTAGTATAAT
The DNA here is from genome assembly GCA_008086735.1 of Cheirogaleus medius. NCBI lineage: Eukaryota > Metazoa > Chordata > Mammalia > Primates > Cheirogaleidae > Cheirogaleus > Cheirogaleus medius. The sequence continues at coordinate 159,666,626 of VBSM01002608.1, read as the reverse complement.
TTGAGGTCCAGTAATATGATACTTCTAGATTTGTTCTTTTTTCTTAGGATGGCTTTGGCTGTTGGGTTCTCTTTTGGTTTCATATAAATTTTAGGATTTTTTTCTTAATTCTGTGAAAAATGACATTGGTATTTTGATAGAAATTGCATTGAATCTGTAGATTGATTTGGACAGTATGGTCATTTTAACATATTTTGATTCTTCCAATCCATGAGCCTGGGTGGTTTTCCCATTTGTTTGTGTCATCTACAATTTCTTTCATCATTGTTTTGTAGTTGTAGAGATCTTTCACCTCCTTTGTTAAGTATACTCTTAAGTATTTTCTTTTCTTTTTATTTGCAGATGTTGTAAATGGGATTGAGTTCTTGATTTGTTTCTCAGCTTAGTTGTTATTGGTGTATAGAAATGCTACTGATTTTTTGTACATTGATTTTTGTATCCTGAGACTCATTCATCAAATCTAAGAGTCTTTTGGAAGAGTCTTTAGGGTTTTCTAGGTATAAGATCATATCATCAGCAAACAGAGATAATTTGACTTCCTCTTTTCCAATTGGATGCCCTTTCTTTCTTTCTCTTGCCTAATTGCTCTGGCTAGGACTTCCAGTACTATATTGAATAGGAGTAGGGAAAGTGGGCATCCTTGTCTTGTTCCAGTTCTTAGGAGAAATGCTTTCAATTTTTCCCATTTAGTTTCAACTTTCCCCATTCAGTGTGATGGGGAAAAGTTGGCTGTGAGTATGTCATATATGGCTTTTATTATTTTAAGGTATGTTCCTTCTATGCCTAGTTTGTTGAAGGTTTTTATCATGAAGGGATGATGAATATCGTTCTGCAGATACTTTTTTCTGCATCTATGAAATGATCATATGGTTTTTGATAGTTTTTGTTTTCAATTCTGTTTATGTGGTGAATCACATTTATTGCTAATGTGTATGTTGAATCATCCTTGCATCCTTGGAATAAACTCATTTGATCATGGTATATTATCTTTTTGATGTGCTTTTAGATTCAGTTTGCTAATATTTTCTTGAGGATTTTTGCATCTGTGTTCATCAGGGATATTGGTCTGTAGTTTTCATTTTTTGTTGTCTCCTTTCCTGGCCATGGTATGAGGATGATATTAGCTTTGTAGAATAAGTTAGGGAGGATTCCCTCCTCCTTGATCCTTTGAAACAGTTTCAGTAGGATTGGTACCAGTTCTAATTTGTACATTTGGTAGAATTTGGCTGTAAATTCATCTGGTCCTTGGCTTTTTTGGGGGGGAGGGGAGAGGAGTATTTTTGTTACTTATTCAGCCTTACTACTCATAATTCGTTTGTTCAGGATTTCTGTTTCTTCCTGATTCTAACTTAGGGGGTTGTATGTTTCCAGGAATTTATCTGTTTCCTCTAGGTTTTCTAGTTTGTGAGTATAGAGATGTTCACAGTATTCTCAGATGATCTTTTGTATTTCTGTGGTATCAGTGGCAATGCCTCCTCTTTCATTTCTGGTTGTGCTTATTTGAATTTTATTGCTTCTTGGTTAATCTAGCTAACTATTCTTTTAACTTTTCATCAATCCTTTGGTTTTTTTTTTGGTCTCTATATTTTGTTTAGTTCTGCTCTGATCTTTGTTTTTTCTTCTAGTTTTGGGTTTAGTTTATTCTTGTTTTTCTAGTTCCTTGAGGTGTGAGCTTAGGGTAATTAGCGATCTTTCTATCTTTTTTGATATAGGCATTTAACACTATGAACTTCCCCTTCCTTCACCCACAGTGTCTCCCATCAGCTCTCTGTATTTATAGTTCAGTGTTGTTTTCCAAACAATCTAATTGAAGTATGGATATCTACTTGATATTTTGGTTCCTTTCAGAGGAATATGCGTTCCCCAGCTGCATCTAGTCAGCCATTTTGAACCCCACTATTTCTTGGTTATTTCAATGGAAATTTTTAAAAGTATAGAAAGCAGTGAACAGTTAGATTTTATTTATCTCAGAAACATCATGTTTAGTGTATATAATTTTTGAAAAATGTCGAATTTGATAAAAATAGAGGTATAGAATTATTTTTAGGTGTATGTTTACATACCAAATTAATGTAAGGCTAATTGTGTTTAATTTTGAAAGCTGTCTGTGTGGAAGCTAATTAGTACTTATTTCCTTTTTAGAAAATGGATTCTGCATCTCTCTTACCAACATTTTTAGATGTGGATTTGACAGTATCACATATTGAATGTCTTCCCAAGGATGTCCTGGTGAAATTTCAAGGCAGAAATAATAATGAATGTGAGTTTGACTACCACATATTGCAGAGGGAAATACAACATATTCCAAAAATGAAAAATAATGTGGACATTGATGAATTTTGTTTGGTTGAAGAAAAAGTATCTGGAGAATGGCAGAGAGGAAGAGTTGTGGAAAAGAAAAATGAACTTTATACAGTGCTTCTTATAGATCGTGGAGAAGAACTAAGGGTTGATAGTACACAGGTTGCTTCAGCATACAGCAATTTATTTGAACTACCACCACGAGTAATATTTGGTATTTTTGCCAACATACTACCAATTGGGGAAAAATGGTCTCCTAAGGCTTTGAATTACTTTAAGTCATTAGTGGGAATACATGTGAAAGGTTATGTGCAAGCTGTTTTGCCCCTGCAACTGATTCTTCTTGAAGTGCCAAAAATTATATCCCAGGCTCTTGAATTACAATTAGGAAGACTTATTGATGGAGATTCATTTCGTCTTATTGTGGAAATGTTAAAAGAATTCCCTCAACAAATGCCAGATTTATTACAACATAAAAGACCTGAATTGTCATTAAGTAATAATGATACTTCACTTGATATTCAACATGTTCTGGATAATTTGCAGCCATCTTTGTCAGTAGGAAGTACTGAAAGTGTAAAGGTATCATCTGCACTGAGCCCAAGTAAATTTTATTGTCAGTTAATTAAATGGATTCCAGAGCTAGAAAACTTGACAATGTGTATGACTTTGCATTATGATACTATTAGTCAAGAAACTAGTCCCACATGTGATAATTTTGGACTACTTTGTGTTGCCAAAAGGATAAATGGACAGTGGCATAGAGGAATTCTTCAGCAGCTCTTGCCCAATAATCAAGTAAAAATTTGGTTTATGGATTATGGCAGTAGTGAGACTATACCCTCAATTTATGTAAAGAAACTTAAACAGGATTTTATCTTAGTACCATTATTTTCATTTCCATGTTCTCTTACATATTTGCACAGTCCAGATAAAGATGCAAGAAAATACCAACTGAGTGTATTTAAACAAGCCTTGTTAGGACAGATAGTGTATGCACACATTGATTGGTTCAATAAGGATGAACATTTGTATTATGTGACATTACAAACTCAGGAGTCTACAATTAATTCCAAGTGTCTACTGAAGACTGTAGGCCCACAAGTACTTTGTCCAGTGTCTGATTCAAAACTCTCCAATATCTTGAGTGAGATGGTTGATTCTGATGTAAACAGCTTTTCAGTTAAGAGTTTTATTAGAAATAGTGAAGAATCAGTAGACTCTCTAAATAAGAACATTTTAAAAGTAGGTTTTCCTATTAAAACTGTAGAAATGGAGATAGAGGCTGCTTACGTAGCTTTTGTAGTGTATGTGTTAAACCCATCAAATTTCTGGGTACGCACTAATGACCATCAGAATGAATTTCAAGATATAATGAAAAATATAAACAAATTCTATGATTTGTGTGAAAATGATGAAATGATTCTAAGAAAACCTGAACCTGGATTATTTTGTTGTGCTAGATATAGCAAGGACAGACGTTTCTACAGAGCTGTCATCACTGAAATGAATGGTCATAAGATTAATGTTTATTTTTTGGATTATGGAAATACTGATTCCATACCATATTTTGATGTAAAAATTTTGCTTCCAGAATTTTGTGAGTTGCCTGCCTTAGCTGTGTGCTGTTCACTTGCACATATATTTCCTGTTGAAGATCTATGGGTGAAGGCTGCTATTGATTATTTTAAAAAAATAGTTTTGAACAAAGCAATTTTGCTTCAAGTTATAGGAAAAAAAGATGAAAAATACACTGTAAATATTCAAAGTACTGAAGCCTCAGAAAATATTGATGTTGTCTCTCTTATGTTACAAGCTGGATATGCAGAATATTGGGAAGTAGAACCAGAATGTTTTCCAAAATCTGTGAGTGACTATTCAGTGTTAAATTTAAAATCTAAAAACAAAGTTAATATTAAAAAAGTCATATCTGCCTTTCTTGAAGGACCTAAATCTAAAAAGTACCATTCAAATAAAGTAGAGGAAAATAACTTGTCTTTGTCAAAGTCACCAGCGGTTAATTTCTTAGATTTAAAATATCCTTTCACCTCTGTGGGGACTGAGTCATCATTATTTTATAAAGAATATATTTTTAAACCAGGAACAGTTCTTGAAGTTAAATGTTCTTATTACTATGGCCCAGGTGACTTTTCATGCCAGCTCCAATGTAAGTTAGAAGACCTAAAATTACTAATGGAACAAATTCAGAATTATTATAGTGTTCATTCTGATCCTTATCAGATTGGACAGGTTGCTTGTGTTGCTAAGTATTCCAAAGATGGGAAGTGGTATAGAGCTGCTGTTTTGACTCAAGTATCAAAAAAAGAAGTTGACACAATATTTGTTGACTATGGTTACCAAGAAAGAGTTTTGATTAAAGACATTTGTGGTATTAACCCACGTTTTCTTTTTTTGGAAGGCCAAGCCTTCAGATGTTGTCTTAACTATTTAGTTGAACCCACTAGTTGTAAGTTCCTCAATTGGACAGGAGAAGCATCCAGAGACTTCGGGAAATTTATCTCTTCATCTAGAGGGTTATTGACTTGTATTATCCGTGCCTTAGTTCTTATACATCCTAACTGTTTATGTAATTTGGTGGATTTACAATCCTCATTTACTAGTGCAAAAGAATTTCTTATTACTTGTGGCTCTGCTCAGTATAGCACATTATCAAAGCCACTTCCATCTTCAGTTAGTCTTTATAGTTATTATTATTCTTCATTTAATATAAAAGTTGGAAGTGAAGAAGAAGTATATATATCTCACATACATAGCCCCAAAAAGTTTTATTGCCAGCTTGGTAAAAATAATAAAGATCTAGAGATGATTGACAAAAAAATTACAGAGATTATTAACCTCAAAACTTGTCCAAAATATTCTAAAAAAATGAGATTGTGCATATCTAAGTACATGGAGGATGGTCTCTCATATAGAGCTTTAGCAATGCCAACAGATTCATCATCTGACTTTCTGGTCTATTTTGTAGACTTTGGAAATAAGCAATTAATAGAAGAAAACATGTTGAAGGCCATTTCAGATCAGTTTCCAGAGTTACTGTTTACACCAATGCAAGCCATTAAATGTTTTTTGTCAGATCTTAGAGATGTAGATATTCCAGCAGAAATCAATAGCTGGTTTGAAGACAGTTTCATGGGAAAACCATTAAAGGCAGCAATATTGTCCAGGGAGTCAGATGGCCAGCTTGGTGTAGAATTGTATGATGGAAATCAAAATATAAATCAGAAAATTAAAATCTTGCTTCATGCTTATGAAAAAAAACATTGTGACCAAGCACACTGTGTAGAAGAGAGTCATAAAATAAATGAGAATAAGAGACTTGCTGCTGCTTTGAAAAGCAAAATAGAAAATGACTATCACCATAATATGATAAATAAAAGTAGTCTGGTAACATATTCTGAAAGCAAAATAGATCAGTTATTGAATCCCAAAAGTTTATATGCCAGGCTTTTGAAACCATCATTTTGTTATAAAATTGAACCTATGTCAAAGAACAAAGTGAAGAAGTCTTTGAATGATGGACATAAAAGTGTAAAAATTGTCCCTCGATATGCACATATTGATGAAAGTGGTGTGGGCCAAAAATCAGTAAAGATTGTATCACAATCTTTTATCAGAGAGTTAAATCAAGCAGCCTCACAAAACCCATGTAACCTTAATAGACCACAGATCAAAGACCTTCCTCAACCCAAAGTTTACTTGAATGCCAAAATTAAAGGATATGTTTCTAATATCAGTAATCCAGCAAGTTTCCATATTCAGCTTGCTGAGAATGAAAATGTAATCATCAGACTTGCAGATGCTCTAAATGAAAAAAGAGGAAATAGAGTAAAAGAGAGAAAATCACTTAAACCTTTGGTTGGAGATCTTGTGGTTGCAGAATATGCTGGTGACAGTGCCATTTACAGAGCAGTTATTAAGAAAATTTTGCCAGAAAATTCTTTTGAAGTGGAATTTATTGACTATGGTAACACTGCAATAGTAAACACATCTAAAATTTATGAACTCAACAGGGAATTTTTAACTATTCCTCAGCTAGGAATCCATTCTTTTCTTAGTGGGGTAAAATTGAATGAGCCTGATGAAATATGGGACAGCAAAATGGTGGATTATTTTGCTTCAAGAGTAAGTAATAAAACAGTTTCTTGTGAATTTTTGAAAAAGCATGAGCAGAAATGGGAAGTAAATATAATTTGTGATGAAAAACATGTCATTAGTGAACTACTGAAATGGAAAGCGTGTTCAAAACCAGAGAAGATAGCATTGCAGATACCTCAGGTTGTCTCTCAAAAGGTTAGCCCTGGTGATGATAATGAAATAAAGAGAGGAAGATCGAGTGAATATGAAGGGTCTATGGTCCTTCAACAGTCCTACCAACAGCTGGTTAAAATGTCATTTGAAGAGTTAAAACCCGGACAACTTGAAAAAGCTGAAATACTTCATGTTTCCCAAAGTGGAAAATTTTATGTCAAGTTATCTAAAAATAAAAAAAAATTATCAGATTTAACGGTATTAATTACCAAAGAAGAAAAGAACTGTTCTCTTTTATCAGTGGAAAATATTGAAAAAGGCTTAGAATGCCTGGCAAAATCTAAAAAAACTTTGAGATGGTATCGATCGAAAGTAGAAGAAAAATATGTTGATGAGAAAGTGCTTGTTTTTTTAGTGGATCATGGTAGATATGAAATAGTGCCTTTATGTAATATCAAGGTGCTTAGTAATGAAATCAGAAATACTCCAAGACAAGCTGTGCCTTGTAAATGGATTTGGTTTGAAAATTCTAGGAACATGTCATTTAAGACCATTGTGTGTTTATTCACTCATTTGGAAATAAGCATCCTTTTCCTGAAGTATTTAGACTCTGCTTGGGAAGTAGAAATTTTGGTAGATAACCTGTTACTTTTAGAATATTTAAATTTGAATACAGTTCTGGTTGAAGAAAACAAACTTAGATCTTCAGGAATTGCTTTCAACATTGAATCTAAGACTCCTGTGTCATCCTGTGCAATAAGATCATTTACTTGGGCAAAACTCCAAAACGGTAGGCAGTATTCTGGTATTACCACTGCTGTTTCTGATCCATCAGACTTCTGTGTTCAGTTAGAAGATTTCTTTGACACAATGAAGTATCTCTTTATGTTGCTTTCTGATCTTCCGGAAACCTTAGAAACATTGCCTCAAGAACTCATAATTCCTGGGTCTAGTTGTTTGTTCAAATATGAATTGGAAGATCAGTGGAATAGAGTGGAAATTTCTGAAGTCTCTGATCAGTCTTTACTTCTTGTGTTGATTGACCATGGATTTTCTTTTTATATACCTTATTCAAATATAATACATCTTAAAGTTGTTCCCGAGGAACTTTTGAAATTGCCAAGGCTGAGTTATCCTTGTATCTTACATGGTATCTTACCTGCTAAAGGGAAACATTGGAGTGAAGAAGCCAAAAGATTTTTTCAAGATTTCCTAAGTAAACCAGGTTTAGTTTTTCTGTTTAGGGAATATAATTTTGAAACAAAACTGAAAGTAGATGTCATTCACGAGAAAAACAATTTGGCAGATATATTAGTTACATCTGGTCTTGCAGTGTATTCTAAAGATTCAGCTCATCTTGATGCAATTACTGCTACTGGATCTACTAAAACCCAATATAAATTACAAAGTAACCCTATTTGCCCTTTGTCCTATCAAAATGGTTACAAAAAAGAAAATATAAATTGTACAAGCACTGAGAAACAAAAGTCAAAAATACAGAAGTCTATAAAGAGGAAAGATGTCTATAAGAACCTCTTAAGGAAAAGCCGTATTAGTAAAAGATTACATTCTAGAAATTTAACACTGAGAAAGAAAGTTGGTGGTGGAAAACATAATCTCCAAGCTATCATTACATTTGATACATGTGCAGCAACTTCATTTTGGGAACTGCATGATGATTTGAAGAATAACATCAGTTGTGTTGAAAACATTTCTGAAAAACTACCAACGGATGGAATACAGGAACATAACACAATGGACTTAAGAATAACAGTGAAAGCGTCTCTTGTTAATGAGAAAATTATATCAGAGGAACACTTTAAAGGTAAGTAGCTATTTTTTTTAAAATATTCTTTTCTGTAGATTCTATTTTTGATTTTTAAACATTTTCCATGTACTAAAATTATCCACATTGAAAATACTTATAAGAAAACTTACTAGAAAATCTGAATAAATGGATAAATTGAGAGTGATCACTTGGATTGTAAAATGATGCTTCCCTTCTTTACTTTCTCTACCTTTGAATGGTAGAATGCAGTAAAAGTAGATTTTAACCACACATGCATGCACACATGAATGACATTTTACAAATAATTCCAAGGGTTTCATACAACTCCTAAAGGTCTGTAGTTCTCTGGTTAATAAATCTTGCTATAATTAGTGAGCTTCTTGAGCTCATTTTGAAAGATGAATTTTCTATTATAGTTTCATATCATATGAATATCATATCTCTTTAGGTTTTTTTAAGTGTGCTTCTAGGATATTTCTAAATCAGCTAAATTTATAAAATGAACTGACTCTAGCATATTTTCTTCTAAACCTTTTAGGCATCAAACTGATTCAAAAATGTTAAATTTTAATATCTTACACACTACAGTGTCTGATTTTGCTTATGCGCATACTTATTTTCTATGTGGATTAATTACTGAGGATTTTTTAGTCTATAAAGAATGTTCTCTAATGAATAATCTGGCTTTAAAATTTTTGTTCTGTATTCTGTATTATAACTAACATCGTACCAGGTTGCAGTCTTTCAAAGTGAGTTGTGTTGTTTTTATTGATGTAATGTTAGCTAGTGTTTTATTTGAATTCATGTTTAGATATTTTATAGTGAATTAATGCCATAAAATTGGCCCCTTTTTCTAATTTTTGCATCTTTCATTATGCTAGCAATGGTTATAGTAGTGATAGAAGCAGCTGCCATATTTTGAATGCTTACTAAGTTCCAGGCACTGTGTTAGTAGTTTTATGTGTATTACCTTATTTCATGTTTATTACCACAAATCTATGAAGTAGGCTGATAGTAAGATTTAAGATTTAAGTGGAACCTAATAACTAGTACCCTGCTGCTTTGTCTGAATTCTACACCACTTTAGAGGAAACTCTTATATTTAGAAGGAGAAAGATAAGGTAAGCAAAATGTCGCACTTATACAAAATAAAACCAAAAATGATATTGAAGAATGTCGCTCATATTCATGGGAAAATTGGCTTACAAATAATGAATCAAGGAATTATTTAGACTTACCCATATAGGCACAGGTAAGAGACTCTTCATACGGGGATCTACCCGTGTAAAACATGTGGCCTGAGGCAGTTCTCTTCAGAAGGAAAGGAGGAAGAGGCTAATCTAACATATACCTTTCTCCATCCAAGTGACCAATTAGATTCCCCCTACTCCTGGACACATGAGAAAAGGGAGCAAAGAGAGTAGGAGTAGTTTGCAAGGAGAGTGCCTCACAAATCAATACTTCTACTGGAAGGAAATGTCAGGAATAGGGAAGAAGCATTTTCCCCCAGGGTTGTTATCACCATTTTATGGATGAGTCTCAGGGAAATTAAATATCTTGACCATGAATTTAAAGCTGGTAAATAAGGAATTGAGATGTTAAACTCAGATGTCTCTGACTGCTTTTATTGGTTATTTATACTGCCTTTTAAAAAATAGTTAGATTAGTTGAGGAAGAGTTTTCTATAAATTCTTGGCCATCAAACCATACATTTTGGTCCTTGTATAATATCTTTTGTCGTTCCTTTACCTGTGTATATGTCTACCTTCTTTATGTTTTTCCCAAATTCTTTAAGAACGCACCTTGGGCCCCTACTTTTATCTCCTAGCACTCCTAGCACATAGTGAATCACTAAATGAGTTAAAGTGAAAGTAGCTTTTGTAAAAGTAGTTAGAAAATCAAACACTAAATTATATTCTCCCCCCCCCCCAAATAATTGAAGTCCTATTTAAGGAAGAAATTATAACTTTGTGGCAAATATAAGAAACATGATTTCATAGATTAAGAATAAATTTATATATTTGCTATAATCATAGCTTTAAAACAAAACAAGAAAACAATACAAAAAACTGGCTTATTGCCTTTACTATCCAAGCTCATACCACCTCTCTTTATCTTCTGTTACTGCCTGCAGGTATTTTCTTAGTCTTGGAGAAAGTGATTCTAGTAAGTTCCTCTTGGTTGAAGACATCAGTATTTGAAACTCTCTTGTCTGTTAAAAAAAAAAAAAGTATAGAAAAGGGGCTTTAATGCAGTGCTTCTTTCTCAACCTTGGTTTTGCATTGGAATTAACAAAGGAAGCTTTAAAAAACTCTGATACTTGGGTCCCTCTTAAAGACATTTTTTTTTTTTTAATTCATTGGGGGCTGTGGCCTCACCACTGGGATTTTAAAGATCTCCAGGTGATACTAATGTACAATTAAGGTTGAGAGCCACTACTGTAGAGAGTATTGTGGATAATTTCCTGGATTATTTTGTGGTAGAAAATAATTTTGGACTTTGAAAACTCTTAGACTCTCTCTCTTCTGTATTTGGAGTTCAGACTAAGAATGAGTCACAGTAATTCTGAGCTCATCCTAAAGTAAATATAATAGTAAAAACAGCATATTATAAATGGCCTTGACATATAATGCATTTATTTTATCTTGTCCCCAGGTATTGTTCTAATTATAGAAGTTGCTGCCCTTTATACTTAGAAAATTGGCTTATTTTTCCATAGTTTCAGCCTACTTTAACATATCAGTATTTAAATATTCAAAGTAATTGTTTTTATTTGCAGACTATTTTCTCCAGAACAAAAATTGCTAGTCTTTTTCTACGATGTTTTTTTCGTCGTTTGTTTGCTTGCATGCTTGTTCTTGCTTGGAAGTCCTTGTATAGATCATTATGAGAATTAGAGAATGTAACAGCCCTTTTTTTTTTTTGA
>VBSM01002608.1:159590028-159655241 GCA_008086735.1 Cheirogaleus medius | reverse complement strand
TTGCCTCACTTTGGATAACAGGCTTAAGCTTAATCCAGGATAGCATAAATGGTAACAGCCCTTTTTTTAAAAAAAGTACAAAAATGTCTGATCACTCTTTGGTAATGAAGTACATCTTGATGGTAATATGCGCCTACTGTTGTGTAGTTGTTTATTTAACCAGAAGACATCTTTGGAAGAAATCTGGGATGGCAACTAAATTTTAGAGAAAAGTTTTTTTGACATTTTAAATATGATGTAATAGCTAGACATACAAAGGGGAATGGCTGTCAGACATGTGAAATGTCAGACTGAATCTTGAGAATACAACGCTAATGAGTGATACAGATTATGAATCACTTGCATTGGATGGTAATTAAAACTGTGGGCATTGAGGACTGACTCCCTGAGTTTGAAATACTTGCCTCATCCCTTATTAATTGTAAAACCTTGGGTAAGGTATTTAGTTTCTCTGTGCCTCAGTTTCTGCATGTGTAAAATGGAAATCTTAATAATAGCTGCCCCATTGGCTGGTTGTGAATATTAAATAAGTTAATACATGTAAAGCATTTTCAGTTAGCCTGGTACATAATATATGCTTGTGGTTAGAAATATTAGTAATTATCCTAATAAAGCTATATTTGCTTTGAAAATAGTTTCGTGAAATAGTTAAAACAATTTCTGATGCTGTTATGCAAGAAATCGAAATATTTAGGGTGAGATACACATTTAGTGTAATGGTTATATTCATGACTAAATTTCTATTCTGAAGATAGGATTTATGAGACTATTATAGTTCCAAATAAAGAACACATTAGGTTACATATATTTTTTCCATTGTGGATATATATTGCTAAATGACTAAGAAAAGATGTTTTTGGTTACATATATTCATACATATAGTGTATATTATAGTATGTGTTATGATACATGTATAACTTGTTTATGTCAAATTTTGTTCTTTCTTTACCTTTTATATTGTGACTTTTAGATATTAAGTGAAAAATCCTGCTAATAGTAGAAATTTAAAAAATAAGTCTCAAGTAACTCTTAGTGAGATTCAAAATGCTTTAAAAAGTTTATTAGAACATACTCATTATTTTTTGTTTGTTTTTCAGTAGAGGGAGATGAAAGCTCAGATGGCTTATACACCAGTTTGACAACAAATGACACATAGAATACCCAGTAATTACTGTCTTGGTTTAGATGCTGCATATCTAGAATAAAAGTGGTAAGCATAGGACAACTTCCAGTTTTAAAGCATGTTAAACTAATCTGGATTGTTCAGATTATTTCCACAGGAGACGGTGTTAGAATGCTGTAGAAATTTTCTGTGACCTAGAACGTGATCCTTTGATTTCAAAAAGATTACTTGGTAAATGTGGTTCACCAACCTGAAGTATCTTAGAAATATTTTAATGAACTCTTCTCCTTTGTATGTGGTTTCAAAGGCATTAGATAATCATTTTACCATTACCTTCTGCTATTTTACAGGTGTCTTTCCTGACTGTAACATTTGTTTCACTTGCTGCTTTGTAAAGTTATAATTGCAACTATGGCTAGTATATACGGAATTAATGCTCCATAACCATTTCCCTGGAAAATAATAGATGTGTGTAGGAGTGACATGTATTAAAAGGATATAGAAGAGGGGTCAGACTTAATCCTATCCTTCCCTATTTTTAGCTCATGATATTTTTGTTTCATTTTATTTTATAGTTAATACCTATTTGTAGTTTGGTTTTATATTTTTAGTTACAGTTGAGGATATGTTTGTGACATTCAGGAACACTACTATCTAGGGGAAGGGGAAATCAATATTTTGTCATTGTAGTTACTTTTGAATTGAAATTTATTTTCCAAGTAAACATTAATTGAGCAAGTTTACAGTATTGTTTTGGTGCAAGGATAGAACTATGAAATTATAGAAATGTACTTAAGAGTTAGCATAACACAAATAATTCTGAAGAACTGTATATATGATGATTTAAAGAATAGTTGAATACACTTAGAAAATTCTTAAGCAAGCTAGGGACAGTTAAGTTTATCAATATCTGTATGTCTATTATTGTCTTTGTTTTGATGTTGGGAAATAATTTACAAAAATACTGTTGTTTATGCATATATGTGAGTTTAAATTTAGTATTCTGAAAGTTTAAGTGTACTCAATACTTGGAAACTTCATATATGTTTTTTACGAACAGGTTAATCTCTAGTATGTGGTTATTTTAGAACAGAATTTAATATTTACTCTTTGTAATCTAAACTCTTTGAATACTTTTGTGTCATTCCCTCCCCTTCAAGCCTATCCCTTCAAGATACTTCTTGAAGATTATTTTCTACAATTATGAAGAGTATTTCCTCTGGAAAAATAATCCATTTTATACAACTTTTATGGACGTTGTATCATTGGAGTGCTTTTGTTGTTTTGTTACTGTAAAATATTGCAGAGTTAATAACTGGTTTATTAAAACAAGGAAATGAATTTGAATGCCAAAGTAAAATTATGTATAATAACTTTGGGAGGATACTAATTTAGTCAGGAAGGACCACGTTCGCTCTTAGTTTTGCAGAATTCTTCTGACTTCAATCTTAATCAAAAACATATAAACTAGAAAATTCATTTGTAGAATTTAAATTATTATTTTTATTTCAGAATATTGTGAGATACAAATAATTTGATTACTGTGTTTTCCCAAAAATAAGACAGGGTCTTATATTTATTTTTCCTCAAGAAGAGGAAATAAGCCCCTAGGGCTTATTTTCAGGGGATGTGTTTTGTTTTTAAGTACAATACAACAATCTACATTTATTCAAATATAGTTAAGTCGTTGTCTTCTGGAACATCATCATAACTCTCCAAACCCCGAATTCCATCCTGAATTTCTTGCAACTCTATTTCCTTTAGAACCATTGGCCCCAATCTCTCATGTCGAGCAATAGAGCTTTCATGGGGCAGATGAGAAGGGCTGCTTGTCTTCTTTACCGCTCCGCGACGAAATGCATAGGTTGTGCAGATACGATGTGTAGCCACGCCCATCACTAGGTCTTATTTTCAGGGTAGGGCTTATATTGCGCAAATGCTTAGAAATCCTGCTAGGGCTTGTTTTATGGGTAGGTCTTATTTCAGGAAAACACGGTACATGTTTTGCTTTTGTGCAGTTTAAGTCAAAGTTATAAGTGTGCCCATCACCAGGGTAGTGTGTATTGTACCCATTAGGTGTAAATTTACTCATCCTCTCCTCCCCGCTCCCACCCACTTGGTTTCTGTTGAGTTTTACTACCATATGTGAACATGGGTATTGATCAATTAGTTTCAATTTAATAGTGAATTCACGTGGTATTTGTTTTTCCGGTCTTGTGATATTTCCCTAGAAGAATGATCTCTAGTTCCATCCAGGTCTTTAAAAAAAGGTATTCATCATTTTTTATGGCTGCATAGTACTCCATTGTATACATATACCACATTTTATTAATCCACTCCAGACTTCAAGCTATACTACAAGGTTATAGTAACCCAACTGGCATAATACTGTCAGAAAAACAGAGACATAGACCTATGGGCATAAAACCATCATCACATTGCCATCTGATCTTTAACAAAGCAGACAAAAACATGCACTGGGGAAAAGAATCCCTATTCAATAAATGGTGCTGGGAAAATTGGATAGATATGTGTAGAAGACTGAAACAGGATCCACACCTCTCATAAAAATTCACGATATGTCACAGACTTAAACCTAAGGCATGAATCTGTAAGAATTCTAGAAGAGGTTGGAAAAACTCTTGTTGCTTAAACTATAGAGCTTCTGTACAGCCAAGGAAACAATCAATAGAGTGAACAGACAACTTACAGAATGGGAGAAAATATTTGCATACTATTTGTCTAGATAAAGAGCTAATAACCAGAATCAATGAAGAACTCAAATCGGCAAGAAAAAATCAACACCATAAAAAAGGGGGCAAAAGACATGAACAGAACCTTTTTAAAAGAAGATATACTAATGGCCAAGAAACATGAAAAAATGCTCAAAGTCTTTAATATCAGGGAAATGTAGCATTTAGATTATTAAATACTGTAGAAAATGATGTCTTTACAAAGTCTATATTTTAGTTAATTCCTAATTGAATTTTTTTTCTATTTGGATAGAACTCCAATAGAGTAGCTGAAGCTATGACTAAAATTAGGTTACCTTCTTTTAAAATAAATAGTGTTTAATTTAAAACTAGCTTTTCTTTTGTTTTTTTGTTTTGAAATTATTTCTTCACCCTATGTTAGCTATGTTATTACACTGTATAATTATAGCATGGAAATGTGTAGTGATAGTGTGCTTTCATTTGGAGTACTTTGAAAACGAAAAGTAGCATATTTATCTTAGGATTTATATTTTCTTAGAATTAAGTTTTTAATATATTTTATAGGTAATAATAGTCAATATTAAAATAATGCTTTTGTCTTCCCTACAACACTTATGTTAATTTAATATAAAGTTAGTAGTATCTGTTGTTTTATAGATGTTGGCAACAGATTTTTGTTTAAAAGTTTGGAGAGCAGTAGAACATTAAATTATTACATAAAATATTTTGGAGTTTAGGATTGTTAATTATACCTTTTAAGTTTTATTTTTTTCTAATTTTGCTGTATGCAGAGTTTCAAACTCATGTGAAAATAGCTTTCAATATAGAAAAAAGTATAATTCATTAGAAAAAGTTATGATTATTGATATTTTTAAGAATATTTGCACAACATGCATTTTTCAAGGCTCTATACTAATATGAAATAAAATTCTCAGATCCAAATCTGTTAACTAAAGACAGATTATTTAGATATTTGTATTTTCCTAGCATAATCATTTTGACTCTAAATTCTTCTATATGAGATGCTGAGTTGGTTAAATTTCAGTGTCTGATTTTTCTTTTTTCTTTTTTTCCCCTCTGTGTATCTTAACTGAATGTCAATATAACTCTCATTTTTAGAAGAATATCACACTCTAGTATCACTTTAAGAATACTTGTGATATTGTTGCTGGCTTTTATTTGTGTTTAAGGGAAATTCTTTTTGTTTTGTGTATTGAATATTTTGAGTTAAAATTTTTTCACATTAAAATGTTTTAAGTATGCATCTCTGAAATCTGAAATTATGTGTGTATTTTAAAAGGATAATGATAACATTAAAAGATAATATGAACTTACAGTGATGAAATATTAAACTCACTTTAAATTTTCCCTTAACCAAAGATAGTTTTTCCTCACCTTAAATACTAATTATGTTCTTATCTTTCACGATTGAGTGAAAAAAATACTCAATATGCATTTTCTCTTCTGTTTTAAGTCTTGTATCTTATTTCCAAAACATATGAGTCCTTTTTCAGTTTTTCTTTATCTTTTCACTTTAAAAGGAATATTGGATTTTAAAAAATTACATATGTCTTTAATTTTTTAGTGTATTTGGTCTATAGTTTGGGTACTAAAATTATCTCACCCTTTTCCAAAAATCTCTACCATTCAATTTCATTTTTTCTATATATGACTTTTAGAATAATCTTTCTTAGTAGGGCTTTTATAATATAACCTAAGAGTATTAAAATTTCTAATAGTTGTTCCCCTTTGGCTATAATACATTAGCAGGTTGTATGAACTCTACATAAAGGCTTTATTTTGCTTTCTTATTTTTCTTATTAATCATAAAGTGATCAGTTTTTGACCAAAGCTACTATTTATATTGGTTTTCCATAGCTCAATATTTATTTCTGCCTTTGTGCACTTGAACATATATCTCTGAATATTTTTTCCTTCCTATTATCCTATTTTATAATCTGTCACATTCTCCTCTGTGGTGCCTTCATCCATCAAATGTTTTGGAAGTCACTATATTAGGTATAGGAGATACAAAAATGTGTAAGTCAAATTCCAGTTCTTAAGCTACTCCCATCTCAGTGGTGAAGACAAACTAATAAACAGTTATATTAAAGAGTGGTATGTGATATGTAGTAAAGGTATATAATAAGTGTTTAGGACAGAGGACAGTGTGCCTAACTTCCTGCGACTAAGGAACCAGTTGAAAAGGATTCACAAAAATATCACCTGTGAGCCTGACTCCTGAAATATATGTGGTACAGTTTTCAGGGAACTTAGGCAAACATATAAGGAAGGAAATTATGGGAATCTTGCATGATACCACTACACCGGTGGCGCTAAGAAAGGAAATTATGGAAGATGTATTACAGCCAAGCAAAGCTGACACGTTAAAAACACACTACTTTTGTTTGAAAATATCATTACTTCTCTATATGTGGATAATAGTTTCAATAGATACACAATTAAAGTGGAGAGTGACTTTCTTTCAGCATTTGAAAATTTTATTCTACTGTCTTTTGACTTCCACTTCTGATGATGAGAAGTCTGCTGTCTGTTTAGCAGTCATTCTTTTTTATGTAAGTGGTCTTTTCTTTCTTGGTCCTGTACATCTTCACTTTGTATTTGGTGTACCACACCTAGCACATCATTTATTAAAATTAATTCTTATTTTTATTTATCCTGCTTGGGACTCTGACATTCCTGAATCTAAAGGTTGGTGTCTTTTTGTCCATTCTGGAAAATTTTTAGCTATTAGGCCTTTTTTTGGAGTCTTGTTTATTGTGTTTTTTTTTCCAGTGGTTTAACATATGCGAGTTCTTCTCATCATTTTACTATAAATGACTCAACATATTTTCTATATATTAGTATCTTTGGGTTGCAGTCTGGGTAATCTCTTTAGCTCTGTCTTCCAAATAAATTCTTCAGTGGCATTTAATTTGCAGTTTATTTTGCGTTACTAATTTTAACACCTTTCATACCGCTCACGAGTTTTCTTGTGTTTCGCGCCATCTGTTATGGACCTTAGATGTCAACACACTGTCTTATCCATTAGGGAGAGTAGAGGTTTACCGCCAAATTTGAAAATGAAAACATCACGAATGAAGAAAGGTGACATAATAAATAAATGTTTTACGCAGTACCATACGTTAAAAAAGTACTAGGAACTTTAATTGTTTAATTAGTAGTTTAATTGTTTTTGTAAATAAAAATGTTATAATTATTGAAAAACAACACCTAAAGTGCATTATGATCTGTAGTTATGATGATTTAAATAACGTTCAGTTTGCCCAAAAACATGTGGTCCCTGGTGTTTGTCTTAGAGATTCCTATGTGGTATGAAAGGTGTTAATTATTTTTTTCTATTCTAGAAGTTCTATTTTAAAATTTGCCTGCCCATTTTTATTCTTTCCTGTTTTAGTATCAGTGTCTTTTTAAAAAACATATCAAGCATACTTATTTTATGTCATATATTTGATAATATACTCATTGCAGATACAATTTTGCAGTTTAATAATTCTGCAACCTTTTCGTATATATATTTTTATTGTGCCTTGGTTACCTGTGTGTCATGTGACTTTATTGTAAACTCATATTCCTTGGTACTTTATTTGTGGAGTTTTTAAGACCTGTGTTTAAAGTACTTTCCTGCAGTCAGAATTTGCATATTTTGTCAAGTGCCTAAGGGCACTTTCAGACCCAGCTGCACTTTGAACAGTTGGCTTGGAGGTTTTTCTTGTATTCAGATAGTATAAATTTCAGCTGGAAATGCTTATAGTTAAGAAAGCTTCAGAAATAATTTATATATTTCTTTTAAATTTTACTTAAAGCCAAAATGCTAAGGCATGTAAATAAACCCATTTAGTACTACTGTAGATTGGTTTAATTTATTTTTAATTTTTATTTCTTGAGATAGGGTCTTGTTGTATTACTTGGACTAGAGTGCAGTGGTGTCATCACAGCTCACAGCAACCTCAAACTTCTGGGCTCAAGTGATCCTCCTGCTTTAGCCTCCCAAGTAGCTGGGAATATAGCCCAGCTAATTTTTGTATTTTTGTAGAGAAGGAGTCTTGCTCTTGACCAGGCTTGTCCCGAACTCCTGGCCACAAGGTATCCTCCTGCCTTAGCCTCCCAAAGTGCTAGGATTACAGGTGTGAGACACCATGCCTGGCCTGCTTTTATTTTTTAATTCATTCACTCAGTGTATTATTTTTTTAGCGAAGCAGGCTTTATACAGAAGTGTGGATCAAACTTTTTGATTGCCATACAGTTTGTGACATGCATGTACTTACACTTGTACTTGAGAAACACAGGCGTTAGTGCTTTCAGTATCAGTAGGTGCATTCTAACACTTGTTTACCTCTATCGATTAGGCATTGGTTTCTTAGATATGACCAAAATCACAGGTGACAGAATTGGACTTCTTAATTTTGAGAAGACATGTCTACACAAGAAATTGTACACAAATGTTTATGGTAGCATTATTCATAGTAGCCAAAAAGCAGAATCAACCTAAACATCTATCATCTGGAGAATTCATAAACAAAATCAGTATATTCACGCAGTAGGTTATTCAGCAATAAAAAGAAATTGATATGAGACGTCTTCAAAAAGTTCATGAAAAATGTTTATTATGAAAAAACTATACATGGATTTTGAAATATTTTTGTACCAAAATAGACTTGTACTAACTTGTTTAACATATCTAAACAGGATCTATTTTGAAGCACTAAGAAGGATAAGACATCAAGCAATTTGAAAGGAATACCTATTAGAGCAACATGAATTCTGCTAATGAAGCAAGAACAAACATAGAATTTATGGTGAAGCTTGGGTAGAAGAATGGTGAAATAATTGATGCTTTATAAAATGTTTATGGGGAACAGTGCCCTATGGAAATCAGCAGTTAACATGGATAACTCATTTTAAGAAGGAACAAGATGATTGAAATCTGTAGGGGCACACCTCCACCTCAATTTGCAATGAAAAAATTCATCTTGTTCATACCATAATTGAAAAGGACTGACTATTAATAGCACAAACAATAGCTAACAGCATTGACATTTCAATTGGTTCAGCTTCTGTCTTTGAATCTTCAAGTTGATGACATTGCAATCTCTGGAAGGGTTAGTGGAACATAATAGACTCCATTGTTGTAATTGTTTTCAAGGTTATAGTTTATATTCATCTATTTTCTCTTATTTTAGGTTTCCTGTATCTTTGTCCAGCATTTAAGGTGACTTAAATTGTTTGCTTGTAGAATGACCAAAACCTTCATCCCTGAGACAGTTGGTTCATTATGATGCTATAGTTGCCGCCCATTCAATATTGTCACTAGTCATGTTAGTACCAAAAGACACCCAGTGAATTCCCTGACTTCCAGGCATTGTCCTCTCTGTTCTTATTTAGTAGCAACTTTAGCTCCCTATGATACTTCTCTGTCACTATTGTGACTAGTTTTGTTGTCTGCTGATTTATCAGCATGAGGTGCCAAAGGGATTAGGCAGCAATCATAGCTTCAGGCTTGGAGAAATCTTCCTCTGTCCTTTGGAGTTGTCATACCATCCCCACCCAAGAAACCAGTTCCTATATTCTCACAGACCCTGAGGTTGTAGGGATGGAAAGAAAATTTTGAGAGTGGGCCACTAGAGAGATGGTTAGAGAGGCCAGTTCCTCTTAATACCACTTGGTTCAGGCACTATGTTGCAACTACTGGGCATAACATACCATATATTCACCATTGTTTTATTTGCATATAGCGTATCCTGGAGGTTAGTGCCTCAACTCTAGAGTGTTGTCCCTTACCTGGGAAATGCACTGAGCCTTTAATAGATCATTCTGCCATTGTGTTAGAAAGACTGGCAGTTACTATATGTACTCACTACTAAATTGAAACTTACAGATCAACACTTATGTGCATATATGGTAGTAAAATTCAGCGGAAATCAACCGATTCAATGGAAATCAAGGACGGGGTGGCTAAATTCACACCTGATGGGTACAATGCACACTATATGGGTGATGGACACACTTATAACTTTGACTCAAACTGTGCAAAAGCAATTCATGTAACCAAACGTTTGTATCCCCATAATATTCTGAAATAATGACTGTCAATGTGATATGTGGTAAGATAAGTAGATCACATGGCTGTACACTTACTATTGTGCCTCCTTTACTATAAAATGGATCTCTTGATCTGAGGTGATGCTATATGGGATCTTGGTAAACTGTAAGCTCCTGGGGTGACAGATAAGCTATAGCCAAGAAAGTTAACCCACATTCGAAGTAGGTATCAATTCTGTTAAGGGTAGACATCACTCTCTTATTGTTTTTCAGGAATGTCTCTGAATGGAGCTGTAGTTTGTCAGTAGCTCATGTTGGCTGTAAAGGACATATTGAATTGACCAGTTTATGGGCCAGGCTGATTTTCTTTCTTTTTAAATTCTCTGTCATGTAGTCATAGGAAAGCCTTCAACAAAGACAAAAAGAGGAGTGTGATCTTTGAGTGTTTGAGTGTCAAACCAATTTTGGATTCCTGGGATAAATTTCATTTAGGTGTGCTATTATATATGAGCCTTTTAATATCTTGCTGGATTTGGTGCTAATATTTTTTAAAGAAATTTTTCATCTATGTTTATGAGGAATACTGGTATGTAGATTTCTTATGATGTCTTTATGTGAATTTGGTATTAAGGTACCAATGAGTTGGAAAATAACTGAGAAAGTTTATGTAGGATTGGTGCTATTTATTCCTTTAAAATTTGATAAAATATACCAGTAAAATAATTTGGACATGGACTTTCCTTTGTGAGGAGTTTGTTAATTGCCCATTCAGTTTCTTTGTTGTGGATGTGTTTAAATTTTCTATTTCTTTTGAGTCGTTGGTTATTTGTGTCATTCTAGGAAGTTGTTCATTTCACCCAAGTTATTTAATTTTTGGCATAAAGTTCATAATATTTTCTTATAATCCTTTTAATTTATGTAGTGTAGGTAGTGATGTTCCCTGTCTCAATGATTTTGATAAATTGCTTTATTTATTTTTTTCTTCAATTTTAAAAATTGGTGTAAAATCCACATGACATAAAATTGACCATCTTAACCATTTTTAAGCATACAACTTACTGGTATTGTTGTGCACAACCATCCATCTCCAGAACTTTTTCATCATCCTAAGCTGAAACTCTATGTCCATTAAATACTAACTTCCCATTCCTTTCTCCCACAATCCCCTGGTGATCAGTATTTAACTTTCTGGTTTTGTGAATTTGACTACTCAAGGTGCTTCATGAGTGTAATCACATAGTATTTGTTCTTTGTTACTGGCTTATTTCATCTAGAGTAATTTCTTCGAGGTTCATCCGTGTTGTGGCATGTGTCAGAATTTTCTTCCTTTTTAAGGCTGAATAATCTTTGGATCTAAATTGAACTTCCTGTAGACAGCCTATAGTTGGATCATGTTTTTTTTTTTTTAACATATGCCAATCTCTGTCTTTGATTGGAATATTTAATCCATTTACATTTGAAGTAATTACTGTTAAGGAAGGATGTCTTTCATTTTCTATTTGCTTTCTAGGTGCTTTATAGCTTTTCTCATTTCCTGCATCGTTGTTTTCTTTTGTGTTGATATTTTGTAGGGAAACATTTTAATTTCCTTCTCATTTGTTTTTGTGTATATTCTATAGCTATTTTCTTTGTGGTTACCATGGGGATGGCATTTAACATTCTAAAGTTATAAAACTCTAATTTGAATTTATACTGCCTTAACCTCAATGACAGATAAAACTCTGCTTCTGTACAGCTATATCCCCTTATTGATGTCATAAAATTATGTCTTTATACATTGTATATCCAAAAACATAAATAATTATATTTTTAATGCATTAGTCTCTTAAGTCATGTAGAAAACAGTGGATTTACAAGGCAAAGTTGCAATAATATTAAGACTAGTTTTTATAATTGCCCATGTATTTGTTGTTACCAAGATTTTTATTTCTTCATACAGTTTTGAGTTTTCTGTCTAGTGTGCTTTCATTTCAACCTGATGGACTCCCTTTAACATTCCTTGCAGGGCAAGTCTAATAGTGATGAGAACTCCCTTAGCTTTTGTTTATCTGAGAATATCTTAATTTCTTCCTATCTTTTGAAGGACAGTTTTGCTGGATATAGGATTCTTGATTGAAATTTACTCTGGCTATAACAGCTCCGCCTTAGGGCTTACAAAGTTTCTGATAAGAGATCTGCTGATTATCTTCCTGAGCATCCTTGTTTGTGATGGGTCATTTCTCTCTTGTTGCTTTTAAGATCCTCTGTCATTATTTTTCTACAGTTTGATTATAGTTTGTCTGCGTATGGATTTATTTGATTTAATTTTACTTGGAGCTTGTTGGGCTTCCTGGGTGTTTATATTCATGTCTCATCATATTTGGGAAGTATTGGCCATTATTTCTTTAAATAATCTCTCTGATCCTTTTGCTATTTTTTTCTCTTCTGTAACTCCCACAGAGTGTATGTTGGTCCATTTAATGTTGGGCAGGTTCCTTAGGCTCTGCTCACTTTTCTTCAGTCTTTTTTCTTTCTGTTGCTCAGTCTTGTTCATTTTAATTGTCCTATCTTCAGGATCATGAATTCTTTCTTCTGCCTTTTCAAACATGCTTTTGAATCTCTTTAGTGATTTTTTTATTTCAATTATTATATTTTTAAGCTTCAAAATTTGTCTTCTGGTGTCTTTTTGTTTTTATTTTATTCATACATTATTTTCTTGACTTTCTCCACATTTCAGTTTTTTGAACATCTTTGAAACAGTTGTTTTAAAGTATTTGTCTTTTTCTACCAATTTATCTTTCTCAGGGATGGTTTCTGTTGATTTAAATTTTTCTTTGAATGGATCATCCTTTCCTGTTTCTTTGTATGCTTTGTGATTTTTTGATATAAACTAGATGTTTGAATCTTACAATGTGGGAACTCTGGAGATCAGATTCTCCCCGTTCCCGTAGGTTTACTTTTTGTTGCTATTGTTGACTGTGTGGGAGATCAGCCTGAGGTGTAAACTTAAGGTCTTCTCAGCTATTTATGAGCCTGCACCTTTCCCCAGGTATGTTTGGTGACTTTTCAAACTCCCTCATATATGCAGTTGCTTTTGAGTATCCTAGTCCTTAAATGTCTAGCTCTCAAAAGTACAAAAAGAAAAATGAAGGTGGGGAGCCCTTTTTATCTCCAGGAAGTCATTTCAGCTGGACAGAAAAGGGCTTGCAATAATGGCATGTGTGGGTTACAGCAGTGACTGCCCACCTCTGTGTCTGCACCATCACTATCAAAAGTAGCAATTAGCAGTCAGAGTATAGATCCCTGATATTCAGAGAACAGAGTCCTTATTCCCCACTGTGGTTCCTGCAGGCTGTGTGCAAACTGTTGCAGGAAATGTTCACAGCTCCCTGCCACAGGGTTGAGGGGTAGGGGATGTGTAGCTGCTACCATGCTAAGAGGTAAAATTTACCAAAATTAACTGCGATTTATTGTCCAAGCCTTTGCCCGGAAGTGGTAAGCTTTCAATGGTCCCCAGAATTTTAAAACAGTTAAGTCACACAGATTCAGCCAGGATAGTTCTAATCTGGTTGGATTCCTGGTACTTTCTACTCCACCATCTTCCCAGAATGCTATCTAATTTCTTCCTCCTCCTCCTCCTCCTCCTCCTCCTCCTCTTCCTCTTCCCCCTCCCCCCTCCTCCCTCCCCCCTCCTCCCCCCTCCTCCTCCTCCTCCCTCTTCTTCCTCCGCCGCCGCAGAATTTCTGCTTAATTTTTATTTCAATCTCCTTGTTAAATTTCTCCAGTAGGCCTCTGAACTCCTTTTCTGTGTTATCTTGAACTGAGCTTCTTCAGAACAGCTATTTTGAATTCTTTGTCTGAAAAGTCACATATCTCCATCACTCTAGGATTGGTCACTTGTGCCTTATTTAGTTTGCTTGGTAAGGTCATATTTTCCTGGATGTTCTTGATGCTTGTTCCTTGAGGTCTGAACATTGAAGAGTTAGGTATTTATTCTAATCTTCACTAGGTTTGTTTAAACTCATCCTTCTTTTGAATGCTTTCCAGGTATTCAAAAGGAATTGAGTGTTGTGATCTAAGTCTTTGATCATTGCAGCAATATCAGCATTGGAGGGAGCCCAAACTCAGTAATGCTGTGACTCTTGCAGATGCCTAGCGATACCACCTTGGTGGACTTTAGTAAGGCATGGAATAATTACCTGGATTACCATGCAAAGTCTCTCTCTCTCTCTTTCTTCACTCTCCATGCAGAGCAGCTGGAGTTTGGGAGGAGTGACGTGGACACTCCCTTGTGGCCTCCACAGGGGGAATTATGCCAGGTCATACCTGAAACCAACCCATTTCACCCAAAGCCCATGGCCACTGCTGCCTGAGTACCTCTGATGTTTATTTAAAGCCCAAGCGCTCTTTAGTTTGCAGGTGATGAATCCTTCCCATACTGAATCTTTTCTTTTGGGGCAGCAGGTTCTTTTCTGGCCCAGGGTGGGTCTAGAAATGCCGTCCAGGAGCTAAGGCTTGGAATCAGGGGTTTCAGGAGTCTTCTTGGCACTTTATTTTATTGTAGCTGAGCTGGTACCCTTGTTGTAAGACAAAGTCCTTTGTACTCTCCCCTTTCCTTTCCTCCTGTAGAAGAAGACTCTTCCTAGAGTTGTACTTCCTGGAGTTGGGGGATGGATGACACAGGCACACTCTTGGCTGCTACTGCTGGTGTCTAATTGGGTCACATGCACCCTAAGTCCACTGGCTCTGAGCCACAGGACTTGCTCAAGGACTTCAGACTTTGTGGTCTGACTACCTTTCAAATTAAATTTATTCCTGTCCCTAGGCTGCTTTTGTCAGCTCGTGGTGGGCCTAGCCAGAACTCATGTTTCTACCACTGGGGTGGAGGATTTCCTTCTGGCTGGGATGGTCTAAATGTTCCCTTCCTGGGCAGCATTCTCAGATGTGCTGTGTTCCCCTGAGACATGATGGTGCTACATTCCAATGCAAAGTCCCACAGTCATTTTGCTCTCCCTCCCCCAGCCACACAGATTCTGTCTCCACCTGGTGCTGGTGCAGCGCTGGCAGAGATGCAGCAGGGGTGACATGGGCAATGCAAGACTCTCTTTCCTGCCTTCTTCATTGCCTTTTTCCTTGATACACTGTTAAAACCAGGTACTATGACAGCCACCTGGATTTTTGGTTCTTCTGAAGGTGCTCTCTTGTGTGGATAGTTGTTGAATTTGGTGTTCTTGCGGAGGATTGATCACCAGAGGATTCTGTTTGGTCTCTTTGCTCCACCCTCTCTGCCCTCTTTTCACTTTCTTGATGATGTGCTTTTGAAGTACAAAAGATTTTAATTTTCATGAAGTCCAATGTGTGTATTTTTTATTTTTTGCTTGTGCTTTTGGTGCTGTATGTAAGAAATCATTACTTAATCCAAGATGATGAATATTTACACTTGTTTTCTTCTAAGAGTTTTATAGTTTTAGCTCTTATATTTAGGTCTTTCATCCATTCTAAGTTACTTTTCTGTACATGGTCTTTTTTTTTTTTTTTTTTTTTTTTGGCAGTTGGCTATTCAGCTTTTACAGCACCATTTGTTAAAAAGATGGTTCTTTATTCATTGTCTTGGCATTTTTGCCAAAATCAATTAATCAGAAATATATGGCTTTATTTGTGGATGCTTCGTTCTATTGATCTCTATGAGCCTCAGGCCAGTATCTCGCTAAGCATACTTGGATTACTTTGGAGTGTGTTTTCAAATTAGGAAGTATATGTCTTCATATTTCTTCTTTTTCAAAAGTGTTTTGGTTCTTTTGGGTTCACTGCATTTCCATATGAGTTTCAGGATCATCTTGGAAATGTCTGCTAGACATTTTGATGGCAATTAGTTGAATTTATAGATCAGATTGGGAAGAATTGCTATCTTAACAATATTGGATCCTTGAGTCTGTGGACAGGGAATGTCTCTCATTTGTTTATATCTTTAATTTTCCTCAGCAATGTTTGTAATTTTTAATGTACAAGTCTTTAACTTCTTTTGTGTCATATTTATTCCTAAAACTTTTTCTTGTTGATGCTATTGTAAAAAATACTGTGTTCTTAATTTAATTTTCCAGTTGGTCATTTTCATTTATAGGAATATGATTGATTTCAAATTTTAATCTTCTATCCTGTGACCTTGCCATACTTGTTCATTGGTTCCAATTGTGTGTGTGCATGTGCTTTTTTTTTTTTTACTTTCTATTTACAGGATTATGCCCATCTTTGCATACATATAATTCAGTCCATCCTCTTTTGTTTTTTGGCCAGGTTGCAGTGGCTAGAACCTCCAATACAGTGTTGAAAAGACATAGTAAGAGTCAGCATTTTTGCTTTATTCCGTATATTAGGTGGAAGGTCTTCAGTATTTCACCATTAATTTTGATGTTTAATCAGGTTGAGGAAGTTCCCTTCTATTCTAAGTTTGCTGAGAGTTTTTGTCATTTATTACCTTTTAATTAATTGTCTTCCCTTGGTTATCTGTCACTTTTTCCTGCCTCTTATCTAAGTTTTTTTTTATTATTATTACATGGTAGATGATTTAGATGCATATTGTAGTGGCTCTGGGTTATGTTATCTTCCTCTTATGATTTTTAATTTTAATAATTTTTCTGGTAGTGAGTTAAATTGCTAATGGATCACTTGGATCTTATAAAGATCTAGTTTAAAAGCAGGTCTGTTTCAGTTTTATTTTCACACTTTAGTAATGGTCCTCATTTCTATGGCACAACTTTTCTGGAGTCTCAACTGAATGCTCAGGTTGTCTTCCAGGATATTTCTACTCTAGCTGGGATCAAACTTCAAAATCTTCCCATCACTCTTTTACCTTCAGGATGTCTTCTATGCTCTTAACCTCTTAACACTGCCACACAAGCTACAGTCTTACCCTGTAGACTTGCAGCCCAGGAGTTGGCTAAGGACTGAAAGGGAATTACCATGCCAGCCTCTGGGCTTTACTCTCTGTGGCTCTACTCACCATGAAACCCAAATCCCATCTGCCGTAACAGATTTGAACTTTGATGTCAGCAGCCTTAATTTAGCAAAACTGCTGCTTTGTGCTTGGTCTACATTTCCTGTACTGTGGTCCAAATACTTTTCCTAGGGAGAGAACTTGGGTGAATGAAGGCATTTTCTTGTGTGTCTCCACTTTCTCAAATACCACAGCCCTTCGTGGATTGCTTTCCAATGCCTGCAAACAGTTTTATATAGGTTTTGTGTCCAGTTGTTTATAATAGGAGGATAAGTCTAATACTAGCTGGTCTTATGGCCCAAACCAGAATTCCTTAGTTTTCTATTAAGTTTTACCATTAGACATGGAAGCAATTGGAGGTAATATAGACAGTGACTCGGATTCTGGGTCTATTATTTTCTGGCCCCTTGTTTAGTATCCACCCTGTTTTCTTAGTATAAGCCAAAGGAAACACCCAAGCCAGTATAGTAGCTCTCTTCTTTGCCTTTTAGTTCAGTAGCATGAGGAGCCTAAAGTGACCAGGTGACTGTTTTAGCTTTCAGTTCAATAGAACTTTTTTGGGCTCCCTGGTGGAAACATTGTTTCTTTGGGAATCAAGACTTTTAAACCAATAAATCCTAACTACTAAAAGCACATTCCTGAATTGGGCTACAAAGACTATGGCCATCTACTTTTGGGTCATTTCCCTGAACCTTATAGAACTGTCTCTAAATCAGACCTGAACATTTTCTTTCTCTGTCACTCATCATAGGGAATCTCATGAGACCAGGTAGGCATTGAGAGAGGGAAAGCAGAGCAGTAGCAGTGGATGTCAAGTGTAGACCACTTATATATACTATGTGCATGCCTATAGGACCTGTTCAATTCAATATATAGTATTTCCACTTGACAGAGTGCTGTTCTGCGTATCCAACTGTGGCTTCCTAGGTCAAATACTCATTTTGTCAAGAGTAGCTCAGGTTATATGATAAATTGGTGGTCCACAGTCAAGTGGTCGATGTATTTCCTTTCCCCAGTGCACAGGCATCATGGTAAATATCTTTAAGTAAATATCTTAAGTCTGATATAGAAACTTTTGCCAGTATGGCAGGACCCTTTTTCAAGTGGACCCAGTGTCATCTTCATTCACACTGTTCTGAGTTTGTGAACTCATTCAGTTGTGGACACTGGATGAGGGGAAAGCGACTCCATTTCAGTGATTAAGTCAGGTCTCCATTCACCAGACTTTGAGTTTTTTGTCTTATGCAGCTCAAGTAAAACTTTAGTAGACTGCCTACTATTTCAGTTCCAGGAATGTCATGATTGATTAATCACTGCCACAGATTTATATGGGTCAAACCATTTTAATTGTTGCTCTCATCTTCCCGTTATAGTAGTTTCATATACCTTGTCACTGGTTGTTAAGTGCCTCCTCTTGGTTTCTGCCACTTTGGGATCCCATCATTGTTAATGATTAGAGGGAGCCCATTTTAAGCACATCATTTTTTACTATCACTCCTGGTATACAGATAATAGTCACTAGAGACTTTACTGATACAATTCTCAAAGCAATGGTGAATGGAGTGTTCTCTGGATCCTCCTGAGGAACATAGGGAATGGGTGAGCAGGTTACATGTAATAAATATACTTGCATTCCTATCTCCCCATAGGCTTTGGATTTCTTCTCTAAAAGGGGTTTTCAAACTTTGGCATATATCACATCTCTCAGAGGGCTTGTTAAAATAGATTTCTGGGTACCACTGCCAGAGTTTCTGATTAAGTAGCCCTAGAAATTTTAATTTTTAATGATCTCTAGGTGGTGCTGATCTGGGGACCACTCTTTAAGCACCATTGTTCTATATCATACTAAAAAATTTGTTGAGTGTCATGACTTTAATGTAGAACACCATTATGTACACATTTTACTCAACCAACTGGGCAAGTGGTTACAGCCATTCTCAGCTACTTAATCTAACACATTGTAGCAATTACACAGGATCAGATATTTGAAAGTGCTCAGAAGACTCTGTAGGTATAAAGTATGCAATGTATGCAGTACTTGAGTAAAGGTAAAGGATACAGTATGGCAGGAGAAAGCACAGGCAAACATGAGAGGCTTTTCTCAGTCACCTATGACATGATTCAGATGTAAATTGTGAGCCATCAAGATACATATGAGATCCTGCCAGGGATCCTCAGGGACGTCATATGCTCAGCTGAGGAAGGGTCTCTATGGTTTTTTTCTTTTTAGATCGGTTTATGTTTTCTTTCAATGATATAAAAAATAGTTTTTATTAAGTTTTATTTTTATACTGTTATAAAAATTTTTTATAAAAAAAGTTTTATTTTTATACTGTTTTACTTTTATACTGTTGGTTTTGTCCTCTGTCTTTAATATTGGAGATTTTCCTCAAACATCTTTTTTGTCCACTCATGTTGATTAGTGAAGGGACTAAAAAAGATAATTGTTACTTCTTCGTTAGTGGGCTGAGGGATAATCTGGGCAGCGACAAAGCATTTTGTTACGTTGGTTTCTCCTTGAGTGGTGATTTACTCTTGCTAACAACCCTCATCTCCTGCTTGGTGAATATGAGCTAGACCGCCAGCCTGGGAGTTGAACCGGGAAACAGGTTGAAACTCTCACTATTCAGTATATATAGAATTTCAGTTTGTTTTCAGTATAGTGCATTCCTCTGTCCTCTGTTGTGCGTGGCATCACCAAATTAGAAGCCTGCTGTGTTTCCGGTATAATTTCTCTAGAGCAGTGGATCTCAAATATTTTTTGGTCTCAAGTTCCCTTTGTAATCCTAAAAATTACTGGGGACCCCAAAGAGTTTTTGTTTATGTAGATGATATCTATCAGAAGTTACTGTGTTAGAAAATAGGATTTTAAAATATTCACTTTTTTTGGCATCAGAGGTGCCATACTAGATACAAATATTTATTCATTATAATAGTAACAGTTAAATTTTAAATAATTAACAAATTTATTAAAAATAATTAAAATAATTATATTTATAAAACACAAAGTTAGTGACAAGAATGGCATTGTTTTAAATTTTTGTAAATCTTCTTAGTGCCGGGCTTAGTAGAAGGTAGCTGGATTCTCCTATCTTCTTCTGCATTGAATCTGTTCCTGTTTCACATGCCAGGTAGCTTCTGAAGACCCCAACATACTCATGAGAGAATGAGAGTGGAAGAGGCAAATAACATACTAATATGAAAATAGTTTTTACCTCACAGACTCCCTGAAAGGGTTTAGGGACACAGTAGTATACCTATACCACAGTTTGAGAACTGTTCCTCTAGAGAATAAACTGCATGCATGTCTTCTATGATGTAGTGGAGAGTAATTACCTGGACATTTGGAGTTTGGCTGGGGGCATTGGTCTAAGTTTTCTCAATAGAGAATCTTAGTAAATCTTAGTATTTTCTTATCGACAAAATGCTATATAGTATGCTCTTGGAAATGCTATTTCAGATTTAAGATAATTGGCTCTCACCTTATACCATCATTCTGTTTTCAAATCTTTAGTTGAACTAAAGTTCTTACCATTCCAGGAAAGAAAGAGGGAACAAAGAGAGGGAGGGAAGTTGGGCCAGGTGGCAGGCACCTCTTGTTAGGAATGGGAGAGAGTATATCCCCACTGCCATAGTCATCTCATACAAAATCTCCCCAGATCAAACCATGGGAATAGGTACCAACTAATATGCTGTCATTTCTATTGCTGTTATTTTTTTGTCTTTTTCAACTTTGTCTTTTATTTTTCTGTGTGTAATTTTGATAGGGTTTTGAGAGACAACAAAGATAAATCTAAGTGTTGTAGCCATCAGCTCTTCCTTCTGTCCTTATGCATGTTGACAACAGCACTACATCTCCTTCACCATTTATTTCTTGGTAAACTGACATAAAGGATTTTATATTTCAAGAATGACCACAATACTGTCTCTTGTCCTCATCCTCTTCTTCAGAGAATATGGAGAAGTGATGCTGTGTGACTTCTGAGACTGGGCCGTATGTGCCTGTGTACCTTTGCCTTGTTCGCTGGAATATTTGTGCTTAACACTGAGCTGCTATGTGAGAAGTCCAACCATTCTGAAGTTGCCATGCCAGGAGAAGCCCATGCCACATAGGGAGGGCATTCTTAGGCACTTTCTTGATAGTTCCAGCCTGTTGACCACCTGAGTCTCCCTTTATGAGGCTCAGATATACTGTGGAGCCAAGTAAATCCAGCCTTGCTATGCCCTCTCCAAATTTCTGCCTCAGAATCTGTGAGCATAATATCATCATTTTGATCACTAAGTTTTAGAGTAAGTTGTTATGTAGACATAATACCTGGAACAGATTTGGGTACCATAGGTGACATGCTGCCATAACTGTTGGACCGAGCAGTGGGCAGACGGGAAGAACCTTGAGGAGAGGGAACAACAGGCCTCAAGGAGGCTGTCAGGACTTTAAGGAAGTTGAGGAAAATGTTGGAAGATGGGGGAAAGAAGATTGGAGACCTTTAAAGGTAATTTAGCAAAATTACTGTTGCCGTAATACGGAAAATTGAAAATGTAGTTAATGAACTAAGGAATCAGGCTAAAGAGATTTCCAAGCAAAATGTTGAAAGTGCCAACTGGTTTTTTCCTTGTGATATGATATGGATAGAGGAAATGAAGCTTAAAAATTTGTTTTTTAGTTTATAAGACAAATTTAGAGAAATATATAGGAGCCAGAACCTGCTGGATTTAAAAATATTTTTTAACTTTTAGCCTCTCCAGATGGCAAATGTTCTCATTTTAGAAGGGCTGCAAGGCAAAAATCAAATCCATGGTGATGATAGGAAAATATCTCTAGGTAATGATAAAATCCAGGTGTGATTGTAAAACCCATTGTTAAGACTTCAGAAATATCCTAGGTGATTTCTCACGGACACTTTTAAATAGACAGAAGGCTTCTAATGATCTGAAGGTCCATTTCTGCAGCTCTTAAGGGTGTTGTTTCATAGCAGCATCACTCGGAGCCTCTGGTAATGAAGAACTTATTTCAAAGAGATGTGTGTGGAAGTTTATCTGAGTAGACTATATTGATCCACAGGAAGCCCACAAAGTTTTTAAAGGAGTTGTATCAATTTTTACTGGAAAAAAATAATAAAAAAGGAGAGGCCTTTATATTCCCAAAGTCCTATGGACATGAAGCATGCTGAGAATATTATTCAGATGCAAATGTGGTGGAGGAAGGATGACTTGAAGGATGAAACCAAAAGCTTAGAGAGTGGAGCACCGAGCCAGCCATCGAGAACAATTCCTGGGAGTAGAACTAAGACTTAATCAGGGAATTGGCAACATATGCCCCACTGAATTTTGGAAATTGCTGTGGACTAGTGCCTGCTGTATATCTCCTGGTCCTCTTTTTTATTTTTATTTTTTGAATGAGAGTGTCTGTAGAAGTTATTCTTTGCTTGTCTTACATATGTTAGATTTGTGTGGGCTAACATGCTACTTTGTTTCATAGGTCTTCAAATCTAAAGGAAATATACTTGAGGAACTCCTTCTGGAGAGCCTAATTTGCACCTGGACCTGATGTAGATGATGAGATCCAAGACTTTGTCCTGAGGTCATAATTGAATTCGAGTTTGGAGGTCTTGTGGATGGGTATAGTGTATTCTACACATGGGAAGTGTATGAATTGTTGTGACAAGAGGGCAGACTGTGTTAGATTGTATTTTCCAAAGATTGTCACAATATTATTTCCCATCTCACATTTCTTATCCAATGTGACCTTTCTACTCCCCATCAAGAGGTAAGAGTATAATTACCCTTCCCTTGGATCTGGAAAGGCTTGTGACTGCTTTGACCAATAGCATATGGTAGAAGTGATGCCATATGACCTTATAAGGTTGGGCCATAGAAGGTGATACGGTTGTCAGCTTATTTTCTTAAGCACTTGCACCTGGTACTCTGGACTATCTTTCGAGAAATCTTAACTACCTGCTACAGCCAGACCATGAGAAGCCACATAGGAAGACCATGTATAAGGACTCCTGTCGACAGTTCCAGGCCCCGGCCAGTTGAGTCGTCCATACTGAGGCTATGGCATTGTGTAGAGACAAACTAACTCCTTCATGTCCTGTCTGAATTCCTAAGCTCCAGGATCCATGAACTTAATAAAATAGTTGTTTTATACACTGAGCTTTGAGGTAGTAACTGGAACAACTGAGTAACTTAAAAACCACATTATAAGACTCATTAGAGCTGTTGGGTACAGAAAGGGTAACGGGATTTGGTAGTGAGTACAGTATCAGTTTCAGTGGAAAAGTTTGTGACACAAAGCTGCCTAGTGGCTTGCTTGCTTATTTGATTTGGGGATGATAAGTCATGTGGCTATATCTGAGTTCTAGATAGTTGATGTGCCGCTGTAAATTGCTTTTCATTGTTTTATTTGTAACCTTCCATTTCATTTGCCTTTTGTTCTACTTGATTAAAATCTCAATAAATATAATGATTCTTTCAATTTGCTTCTATATTTTACATACAATAAATATAAGATAAATGCATATTAGTTAATTGATAAAATTTTGTCAGTTTTTCAAAGGGCATGTTTCATGAGTTTTAAAAAATGTGAAAATGCTATAGGCATATTACTAAGTAGGGGTTATATATACCTTATTTACGAGGGGATTAGTTAACCAATATTAACTCCTTTATTAATAAGGCTTATAGTTTGTCTTTTAAGATATTTTGTTCCTCTTATGGTAATCTATACTTCTAATTCGAATATTATAGAACTTAAATATATTATACTATGAAGATTGTAGATAAGAGAATAAATTTTCCCAGCAGTTAAGAAAAATATTTCTGTAATTGTTTGGGGGGTTTTACTGACATCTAGTGGCGTACATTCCTGTATGTTTAAATTCTTTTCTGTATTTCTATTAATCTTTCCATGACTGTCTTTTCTTATTTTTAAAAACTTTTAAGGACAAAGGCAGTTTAGGTGTCTAAAGTGAGGGTAGCATTTTTTGAGGATACATGATATTATGCATACACCTTACATGTAATTTAACATGTCTGAATAAATATGATCATGTCATTCATTCTTAAGTATAGTTTTTTCCTGCACTACTTTTCCTTTATTTGTTGGGTTCCCTTTCTTCCTCCTTTCTCCATTTATATTATTCCTCCACCCCTGCTCTAAGGTAGGTCTAGATTTTCTCCATGTGCATGTATTTCAGGGCATGAATGATTATACTTCTATAAACATGTAAATACAATGCACATGTTTTGTTATATGTTTTAGAAAAATAAGATCATACATAATTCTCTTCATTTTGCTTTTGTTAGCATACCTCTTGGAAATATTTCTAAGATAAGTAATGTGGTTCTATTTTTTAAATGCATACATACTATTTAAAATGGTAAATATATTTTAATTTTGTTTTCAGTAACTTCTATTTTGATAGCCATTCATCTTTTCAGTTTTCTGCCACCTTGAAGATAGCTATAATACATATCCATGTGTATCTATCCTTAAATAGGGTAGCTTTTTATGAGTGAGCATGCTGGGTAAAAGAACGCATTTTTAATTTTAATAAATGTTACCATATTGCCTTCAAAAACAACTGAAATGCGTATGCAATGTGTGAGAATACCTTTTCCCTACATTACCATTAGATTTTATAGCATTTTAAACATTTTTACCTGTATGAGAGGTATAAAATAATTTATTATTTTAATTTGAATTTCTTGATTACTAGAGAATTTGAACACTTTTTATATGTTTGTTGACTCTGAATTTATCCTTCTATGAATTTTCTACTTTTAACTTTTGTACTTCATATATTTTTAGAGGTTAACTCCTTGTTTCTCATCCAGTTTACCAGATATTTTTAATGGCAAAAGTTCATAGCAGAGCTTTAAGTCTTCCTATAATTAATCATGTCTATCTTTTGGTTTTGTGACTTTGGCTTGTCAGATATAATTAAGCAAGTCTCCCTCACACATGGATTGTATTCTTCCAGGTCCCACCTCCCCCCCCCCCCCGCCTTTCTCTTAATTTTGCAGTTTTTATTGTTTGAGTTTTTCATTATAGTCTCAATTCATCTGGGATTTAATTATTTTAATAAACTTTTAAATGGAAGGATAACATATACACAGTAAAGTACAGTATTAAAGAGTTATTACATAGTGAATGCACCCATATAATCACCAACCAGTCACTCAGAACTGTTCCTGTCCCTTCTCAATTACTGAGCCTGTATTCCCCAAAACTAACCACTGTCATGATATCTGTGGTAATTGCCTTCGTGCTTCTCTTTATATTTTTGATGCCTACACTGGATCCCTAAACACTATAGTTCAGTTTGGTGGTCACTCACCTTAATGTAAAAAATTCATGTAATATGTGTTTTTTAATATTGATATTTTTGATTTGTTTATAAATTTTGTCC
This sequence comes from Cheirogaleus medius, assembly GCA_008086735.1. Classification (NCBI taxonomy): domain Eukaryota; kingdom Metazoa; phylum Chordata; class Mammalia; order Primates; family Cheirogaleidae; genus Cheirogaleus; species Cheirogaleus medius. The sequence goes on along the minus strand of VBSM01002608.1, from coordinate 159,629,954 downwards.
ACATTGCAGTGTGCAGCAATTTATTCTTGCTGTATGGTATTCCACTGTGTGAATATGTAACTCCTGTCTATTCTACTGTTGATGGATATTTGTATTATTTCCGGTTTATGGCTTTATGGAATAATGCTGTAATGAACATATGCTGAATATTCTTGTCCTTTCTACGTTTTTAGATTTTGGATCTACACATTTTGCTACCTTGGTTCCTCTGATGCTTTTACACAAACATATTTTAGATTTTGTTGGTATTTTTAAATTTATATTTGCATCTCTAAACAATACATTTTAAAGTTTTGCCTTGTTAATCTTATAAAATGGAATCCTACTTTGTATATTCTTCTGGATTGTTTGGTCATTAGTAAGTTTTTGAGGTTCATCACTTTGATGCATATAGTTATGGTTCATGCTTTTCTAGATTTTGTTAGCATGAGCCTTGGTCCAAGTCAACCAATGGAATGCTGTTACCATTTTTATTTTTACCTGTGGTATAAATAAGGGGTGCAATTTTTTTTCCTTTTTGCAAATTGATGGCAAATTTTGCCAGGACCATTTATTAAATAGTCCATCCTTTTCCTATAGATTCACCTATAACCATTGCATTATATGCAGTCTTATATACTCTGGAATCTATTTTTGGATTTTCTATTTTGCACCACTAATCTATGTGTATATTGCTATACAGATATTATTTCTTTTTCTTGGTTTTATGTGTTTTGATTTCCAGTAAGGCATGTCTCCTCCCATACTATGTTCTTCATCCTCATACTTTCCTTGCCTTTGCTTGAGTATTTATTCTTCCATGTAAACTTTAAGATCATTTTCTCCATTTTAAAAAAAAGAATCTTACAGTGTTTTAATAAAAATTATCTTATTTTGAAAATATATCTTCTTTTGGAGAACTGAATATTTTTATTTTCATATTGAGTTATCTCTTCCATGAAAATAGAAACTTTAGTTTTTTTCTTTTTTTAAGCAGGAGGATTGGTCCAAAGCAAGCTAGATTTCTACCTTCTTTTTGTTTTATCAGATACTGTATTATGTCTTTAAATAAGATTTCAACCATATATTTATGTGAATCCTAACTTTTATAGTTAAATTTATTTTACCTATTGAAGCGGATTCTTTTTCTTATTTCTATTTTCAAATGATTTTTTTCTGAATTAAAGAGAATCTACTTTTTAAAGTATATTTTGTATTTTATCAGTATATCAAATTATTTTATTGTTTTTGAATTTTTGATATCTTGGCTACAAAATAGTATCACCAATAAAATAAATACTTTAATATTTTCTTGACATTTCATTTTCTTATAGCATGTGTTAAAATTTCCAAGAAAATGGTGAATAATGTGAATACCACTCTAGTTATTGATTCAAATAGAAAATGATTTAGTTTTAACATACAATATATTTGAGGTTGGTTTTGATTTATATTTAGCTAGTTTCCTTCTAAAACTCTATTTTACTTAGAGTTTTTATTATGAAGGGCTGCCAAATAGCATTAAATACCATTTCAGTATTAATAAAATCATACCATATTCCCCTTTCATTTGTTGATGATTTATGTTGATAGATTTTCTGAATTGTAATCATTCTTACATTCTGGAGTAAATTCTACTTGGTTAGGTTAGATAAAACTCAGCTGTGATCCCATGTGATCCAGTCTTTTAGTGAATTGTTAGACATAAAAGAGTGTTTTACAACATTTATATCCTTTAAATAACTAATATCTAATAAAATGATTGTCACCTCCAAGGCCAAAAGATAGAAAGTTGTTATATCACAGAATGTTCTTAGGTGACCTCTCCAAAACATAACCAGTGTTATGAAAATTGTGATTATTCATTTTTTAATGTTTGATTTTAACCAGTCATGTTTGCATTTCTAAATAATACATTTTTAACTTTTGTCTTGTTAACCTTATGAAATGAAATTATACTTTATGTATTTTTCTGGCTTGTTTGCTCATTGTAAGTTTTTGAGGTTCATCCACTTTGTATGTAGTTATGGCTGGCTCATTAATTTTTATTGCTGTACAATACCTTATGAATATATCACAGTTTTTCCATTCTGTTTGATGGGCCTGTGTGTTATTTCTAGTTTTGGTGTTCTACAAATAATGATACCATAAAACGTTTTTGTATATGTCTTTAGTGTACATGTACAAGAATGTGTCTAGGGTGTATTCCTAGAACTAGAGCTGTTAATTCATAGGATTTGGCCATGTAAAATTTTATTAGTTACTTTGAGACTATTTTGCAGATTTTTGAAATTATAATCAAACCAGCAGTTTATGAAAATTGCCATTTCTCCACATTCTCACCATCATTTACTATTGTTTGACATTTAAATGTTTACTAATTTGAGTGTGAAATGAATCTCAATATAGTTTTTTAAACTTTTTATCTTGAAATAATTTTAAAATTATAGAAATATTAGAAGAATAAAATGATTCTTAGCTATTAATCCAGATTCCTTGAATGATCATGTTTGCCTTATTCTTTGAGTTTGTATATGTATGTATGCATATATGTCTGTATGCATATGTGTGTATGTACATAGTCTATAGGGAGTGTGCATTTGTGTATACATACACACATTTTTTTCCTTAACTATTTGAGAGTAAGTTGCTACACTATCTCAGCAACACTTCAGCATGTATTTCCTGTAAACAAGGACATTTTCTGCATAATGATTTGTTAAACTGAGGAAATCAACATTGATAACAATCCTACTATCTGACACGTAGACCTCATTCACATTTGCCAGTTACTCCAGGGATGTCCTTTATAATTGTTCTTTTCTTTGTGATCTGCAATCCAATACAAATCATGTGTTGCCCTTAGTTGTCATGTCTAGTTTCCTTCAATCTGGAGCAGTTTCTCAATTTTCTTGATATTTGTGACTTTGATATTTTTGAAGAATACAGGACGGATACTTTGTAGAATGGCCTTCGTTTTGGGTTTGATGTTTTCTCATGATTATATTTTGTTTATACAAAAGTTTTGGGAATTTCATTTGCATGTAAATTAGATGTTCTCATTCTAGCATCTTTTAAACTGCATTCTCTATTATTTCTTTGTATTCTATTCTGAATAATTTCTATCAGTCTGTCTTCCTGCTCAGCAATTCTTTCATCAGATGTTAAAATCAAGCCATTTAGTTTTTGTCTACAATTTAAGAGAGATTTGACTACTCTATGACCACAAAGGTAATCTAGAGTTTTTTTCTAAAAAGTTTATGGTATTACTTTTCTCATTTTGTATCTGAAATAACTTTTTTAGTATGCTATGAGTTAGGGGTCAAAAATTCATATTTTTGTATATGTATAGCCAGTTGATCAGTACAACTTACTGAAGACCCCATCCTTTCCCTATTGCATGACAGTAAAATGCAGTCAACTGGCTGCATATGTTTGAGTCTGTTATTGGACTATCTGTTCTCTTACCTTGATCAGTGTGTCTTTTTTGCATATAACAGATTGAATTAATCACTGTAGCTTCATAATAGACCTTGATAACTGCTGAAGTAGCCTTCCAGCTGTGTCCTTCAGGATTACCCTAGCTATTGTTGGATCCATTGTTATTGTTATTTCTAGGGTGACTGCTTGGTTCTTTTTCATACCTAATTACTGTTTATTCTTATGTTTGAGGTTCTTTTTTCTTTATTTTTCTCTCTCTCACACCTGTCTCCGTCTATCACCATTTCTATTTCTCTGTCTCCATATCTCTCCTTGTCTCTTTCTCTATCCCTTTACCTCCTTTTCCTCATGTACCCTTTTTACTGAACTTTACCCTTCCAACAAATCATGCTTCATTGAATATTTTCTTACACGTTTTAGGCATGGATCTTTGTGATAATTTTAAAATTGTTTTCAATGAATGAAATTTCTGAGAACAAGAATACATAAATTTAATTTGAGAAGTGTTGGATTACTTTCCAGAATGATTTTTACCAGTCTATACTCCTGCCAGCAGTGAGTGATCATTCCTGTACTTTCATATTTCCACCAGTATTTGACATTGCACAACTTTCATTTTGTTAGTATTAAAGGTATAGTGAAATTTTAATTTTTATTACTCTTATTAATACATTTGAACATATTTTTTATGCTTGTTAGCTTGTCTATATCCTTTTCTGTTTTTCTGTTGGGCTTTGTTCTCCTTATCTATTTGTAGGAATTCCTTGTATATTCTGTATTGGAACTCTTAATATACCTTTCTGTGATGATGAAAGTATTTTACTCTGATATATCCAGTACAGGAACCACTAGCCATCTATAGCTATTGAGCACAGTGGCTATTGGCTACTGTGGTAGAAGAATTGACTTTTTAATTTTATTTAATTTAAATTTAAATAGTCACATTTAGATAGTGGTTCATGAGTTGGAGAGTTCAGCTCTAGATATTACTGCTTTATCATTTTTGGGCACTGCAAATATCTTTATCAATGGTGCTCAACACAGTACAGAAATGGGCAAAGAACTTGACTCAACATTTCTCTAAAGAAGACATACAGATGACTAACAGGCATATAAAAAGATGATCAGCATCACTAATCATCAATGAAATGCAAATCAAAACCACAAGGAGATACCATCTTACACCCGCTAGAATGACTGTTGTCAAAAAGATAAAAGGTAACAAGTGTTGGCAAGGATGTGGAGAAAAGGGGACCCTTATACACTATTGGTGGGAATCTAAATTGGTGTGGCCATTATGGAAAACAATATGGAGGTTCTGCAAAAAATTAAAAACAGAACTATCTTATATCTAGCAATTTCGCTATATATCCAAAGGAAGTGAAAACAGTACGTTGAAGGGAGATCTGTACTCCTATGTTCATTGTAGCATTATTCACAATAGCCAGAATAGGTTGGAAACATAAATATCCATTGAAGGATGAGTGGATAAAGAAAATGTAAGATATATACACACATACACAATGGAATATTAGGTCAAGTCTTACAAATGAAGAAAATCTTGCCAGTATGAACCTGGAGGACATTATGCTACATGCAGTAAGCCAGACAAAGGAAGGCAAATACTGCATGATCTCCTATGCGTGTCCTAGTCCATTTTCTGTTGCTGTAACACTACCACAGGCTGGGTAATTTATAAAGAGAAGAAGCTTATTTAGCTCATGCTACTGGAGGCTGGGAAGTCCCGGTGCATGACACTGGCATCTTGCTGTGTCATAACATGGCAGAGGGCATCACATGGAGACAGTTCAAGAATATGCATGTCAACTCAGGAACTCATGAGGTCTCTGTTCATTTTTTTTTTTTTTTTTTTTTTGAGAGATAGGGTCTGGCTCTGTTACCCATGCTGAAGTGTAGTGGTGTGATCCTAGCTCACTGAAGCCTCAAACTTCTGGGCTCAAGCTATCCTCCTGCCTCAGCCTCCCGAGTACCTAGGAATACAGGCATGCACCACCATGCCCAGCTGATATTTTTGAAAAAATTTTTGCAGAGACAGTGGCTTACTATCTTGCTCATGCTGGTGTCAAACTCCTGGCCTCAAGCAATCCTCCTGTCTCAGCTTCCCAAAGCCCTGGGGATACAGGCATGAGCCCCACTGCAGCCTACCTGCTCCATCTTCTGATAAAGTCACCAGTCCCATCATGGAGGCTGGTGTTATCTAATGTTATTTAATCCTGATTACCTTCTGAAAGTTCCACCTCAATCAACATGAATTTGGGCATTAGGTTTCCAACACAAGACATTTGGGAGATACATTCAAACCATAGCATTCTGCTTCTGGCCCCCCACGTTCATATTCTTCTTACATGAAAAATACATTCATTCCATGCCAATAGCCCCAAAGTCTTAATTCATAATACCACCAACTCAAAAGTCCAATGTCCAGAGTCTTATCTGAGACTCAAGGAAGGTATGATTCATCCTGAGGTGAATTTGCTTCCAGCCGTGAGCCTGTGAAATCAAAACAAGTTACCGACTTCTACAATACAGTGGTGGACAGGCATAGGATAGACATTTTCATTCGAAAAGTGAGCAACAAGAAAGAAGAAACGAGAAACAGATCCCAAGTAAGTCTTATTGACCTAGAGGAAGAAACTGAGGCACAAAATACAATTTTAAAGAATTTACTTGAGCCAAGGTGAGGACAGCTGCCTGGGAAACACTTCCAAGTTACCTTGAGAAGTGCTTCATTAGGCCTTTGTTGCAAGCGGGTTTTTAAACCTAAAAAGGGGAACAGAAAGTGGGCTAATACAAAGTTATTTGTCAGGAATTCTTACTGGTTTATAAAAATGACATTGATTAGTGACATTGGTGACTGTGGTGGCTCCACCCCTGCAACAAGTCTCTGCCTGGGCACCCAGGCTGTCCACAACATCCTTTGAAATCTAGGCAGAGCGAGCTATGTCCCCACAGCTCTTGCATTCTGTGCACCCGCAGAATTAGCACTACATGGATGCCATCAAGGTTTATGACGTACCTTCTAGAGTGGTGAGTCAATCTGTACCTGGGGCTACTTGAACCACAGCTCAATGACTTAAAAACTCAATTTATAATTAAAAGAGAAGCAGAGTAGAAAGATTTGGAAAACAGCCTTGCTATGTAAAGAGTAAAAAAGTTCGGGAGAGGAAACCAAGGGTTTGTCCCAGCTACCATCTGCCAAAGAAGAAGTACTGATAAAAGGGATCATCAAGACAATGGGAGAAAGACCCCAGAGGCATTTCAGAAATCGAGGCTCCCATCACAGGCCCAGAGTTCCAGAAGGGCAGACTGGCTTCAAGGGATGGGCCTGGGGCACCCTCCAGGGCCTCACTGGGTCTCTGCTGCCTGCATTTGGTGCAGTACTCCTTGGCTGATCCAGCTGTGGTTGAAGTTTATTCAGCAAACACTTATTTGAGGTACTATCCCCACCCCACCCCAGATAGCTCTTAGAATGCAATATAATTTATTTGTTGATAGTATCTGATTATGTGTTTCTTGAGGATAGAGATGATTTTATTCACCTCAATCATTAATAGTTAACATAGGGATCAGCATATAACAAAGGTTCAGCAAGTATTTGTTGGCCTAGACACACACCATGCAGCAGGAACTGTATTAGCCACGGTATATCATTCTTCGGTCAGGGAACTTGACCTGAGGTAAGATCAACTTGACTTGATCTCACTGCCTAAAAATAAATTATTCCACAGTATGGTTAAATTCTTACTGTGTAAAGTATAGCTGTATAGAGTATTATGTATTAACTGGTAATATTTTATCAGTACATGAAAAGTTTACACCGTGAGAGTGATGACAGGCAGCTAGAGCAACAATACGATCAAGTCTAGAAATATCAATCTCCAGTCATTTAAAAATTCACTTATCTGGAGGATCTCTTTGCTTAACTATTTTACACAATTGAGATTTTAATCATGTGATTTAATATTTAGAATAGTTTTCCTAAATATGAAATGAAATTATTAAATCTATTTTTGAAAAAAATGACACTAAGCTTTGTTCTATAATTTAACTTTCTGCTCACATCACCATCCTCATCCTTCCGGCCTTTATCTCTTTACAATCCTCCCAGCTATCTTCACTGATTCTTTCCTCCTCCTGTCTGGCTCAATCTCACAAAGTGAGTGAATGTTTGTTTCCTGCTAAATTTTTAAAAATTTGTTTACCTTATCACTCCACCAGGACTGAAAGCATCTGTGCGATGAGTGAACCTTTTATTTTCTTTGTATATCGTAATGCCTGGGATGTATGGCCAGCACACAGGAGGAGTCCTTACTACTAAATTGTAAAATTTACCCACATGTTCTGAATTATTCTGCCAGCAGTTTGCCGTGTGTTTGACTCTCTCTGGTAGATTGTATTGAAGAAGTCATCCACACGCTCCCATTGGCCAACACGAGGAACAGAACAATTGTTTGGGGTTTACATCTCCATTTTTACATTTCCCCTGAATTTCAGACCCATATATTCCATTATGGCTTTGGCATTTTCACCTGGATGCCTAAAAGTCAATTCAAACTTATATCTCAGATTAAACTCTTGTTTTCCTCCCCTAAACCTGCTCTTTTCCCAGTGTTCTTCACCTTAGTACAGTAACTGGCTTCCTGTTCACCTGGTTGTCATGACAAACATTTTGGTGTTACCCTTGCTTGCTCTTTTTCTCTCATACCTGCCTCACAGACATCCCTATTGGCACGACCTTTAGAACATAGCTCTCTTGCCCTTTACCCCGTCCACTGCTGCCATCAGAGCCAAAGCCTCCACGGTTTCTCCCCTGGATTACGGCAACCAACTTCTAATTGTTCTCCCCGCTAGTCCCTGTGCCCTCCCTGTGCACAACCCAGTCCCTTCCCATCACTGTCCAAGTCAGCCTGTTGAAACTCAAATGTGATCGTGGCCAAAACCTCCATGGCCAAAGTCCTGCGTGATCTGGCCCCTCACTGTCCTCATCTCCCACCGCTCCTGTTACTCACTTTCCTCCAGCCACACGGTTCCACTTACTGCTCTTTAGACGTGTTTCCACCTCAGGCCCTTGGTACACAGCATTCCTTGGCCCGACGTGCTTTTTCTCAGCAATGCTTTAGGTCTCATTGTACTTAAGTCTCTTGTGTAAATATTGTCTTCTTATAGATGCCATTCCTGACCATTCTCTTTAAAGTAGCATATTCTCACCCACATACCTTTCCATCCTCTCACCCTACTTTATTTTACTTCATAAAGTTGTTGACAGACTGACGTTATTGTGTGTGTATGTGTGTGTGTAATATGTTTTATCCCCCACCACGAGAATGTAGACCCACTGAAGGGAAGAAATTTGCTTGTCTTCTTCACTGTAACCCCTGTACTTACGGAAATTGCTGAAATAGAATATGTTCCTGGACGATAAAATGAAATTTTTGGCTGTGACCAAATTTCTCTCTGTGCTCAGTTTAGAATATATCTGCTTTTTGTTTATTTTTGTGCATGAGATTGGGCTCTATTTTTAGGAATGCTGGACTTTATTTCGTAAGTTGTATTTAATTTGTACATGATTAAACTTGTAATTCTCTGAATTATTAGTTTGTGCATTCCTTTAAGGATATTGCATCATGTATTTTATCTTTGGTAAGTAACTCTTAGGAAGTCGGACTGAAAAATAAAGAGATCTCTTCGAGTTGAAAAGTAGGAATTTTGGCCACCAGATGGAGACCTAATACTGACTTTATGATAGGCTCTCTGAGAAGTAATCCTAAGAATACATGCTTAAACCCAAATGCTTTATTTCCCCCCCGCCTCCTATTGTATATATTTCTAACAATTATCCTCGTTAGAGATATTATTACCTATATTCAGGCAGGTCTGGAGTGGTTAGTAAATTGTACTAGAAAAGAATCATAGACTATAAAGCAACCAGGTCCATATGTATTCAGAGATCAGGTACTTAGCTAATGCTCTGGTGCAGTGAGGTGGGGTGAGAACAGGCTGTTGAAGAAAGTAAAAACGTGTGGATAATGCTGAGTGATAGGATTTTAAGAGTCAAGGCATATGTATTAGTGGGGAAAAGGGTCAGACGGAAGAATTTAGAAGGAAAAATAACTCATGATATAGTAAGTGTAACTAAAGTGTGCTTTCCTGAGGTGTAGAGAGACAATAAAGGTCGGAAAGTAGGAGGGCTCCACAATGTCACTAGCTGCAAGATGTTCTGAGACACCTTCTGTCTGGCCAGGCAAGCTGGGCTCTGCTTATACTTTCCTAAACGAATGGAGAAGTTGGCTGATTTTATCACTTTGTCCCTTTTATTTTTGGAGTCATTTTCCCATAGTACCATGTAATTTGGAGACTACATGTGCCACATTTGAGATCCTTAAATAAAGCAGTAGATGTTTTCTACAAAGTTCTTAGCAAATATGATTTCCTCATGCCTAAAAGAAAAAAGACCCCAGAAGGGAAAATTAAAATTATTTTTCTATTTTTACTCACTTTTATTTACCTTGCTTCCAGAGGTGGCCAAATAAATAAATAAATAGATGTCTGTTTATGTCAATGCTAGGAGGAGAAAAATAGTTCTTAGCCTATGTGCTGTTTGACCTAAACATTAGAAGAAAAATTTGCCTTTTGTTTCACTGTCACCTTCTGGGGAGGCTGATGATCTCTGCCCTGGTTTTCTTTCATTCCTCAAATGGCGGTAACCTTTCCGCTGACCTCTCTGCTTCTGCTCCCTTTTCTGTCCAGTTGGTCTTCTGCAATCCCATCAAGCTAATTTACCTAAAACAAAAATGACCTGGTCATGTTTTTGTTTCCCAGCTAAAATCTGTCTGTGATTGCACTGGGTGCAGGGTAAAATCTAAGCCCGTTAGCATAGCAAAATCTCCTTTAACCTGGCCCCACCGACACTCTGGACTTGATGCTTAGCTCACGTGTAACTTCCGCAGTCTTCCTTGATCTTCTGGCAAAAGTGATTTTGCCCCCCTTTTGTGTTCTCATGTTTTTGTTTGTGCTGTTACAGTAGACAGTAGTCCCCTCTTACCTGTAGTTTTGCTTTCCATGGTTTCAGATACCTGCACTCAACTGCGGTCCCGAAATAGGTGAGTACCATAGAATAAGATATTTTGAGAGAGAAAGAGACAGAGACAGCACATTCACAAACTTTTATTAGAGTATGTTGTTATAATTGTTCTATTTTATTAATTATTATTGTTAATGTCTTACTGTGCCCAATTTATAAGTTAAACTTTATCATAGATATGCATGTGTAGGAAGAGCATGGTAAGGGTCCCACATGTGTGGGTGCTGCATCACAGGGTTGAGCCTGTGGCAGATTGGAAATATTCAACAACAAAAACCAATAAGAAATAACAAGACAACAATAAAAATAATACAAATAAAGATACAGTATAACAGCTATTTATATAGCATTTACATTGTATTAGGTATTATAAGTAATCTAGAGATAATTAAATTATATGGGAGGATGTACTTAGGTTATATGCAAATACTATGCCATTTTTTATTGGGGAATTCAGCATCTGCAGATATTGGAATTTGGGGTGCTTGAACCAGTCCCCCATGGGTACTGAGGGACTGCTATTGGGTTTGATACAATCCACGGTTTCAGGCATCTGCTGGGGGTTTTGGAATGCATCTCCTGCAGATAAGGGGGGACTACTTTATTATATCATTTTTCACCTTAGTTGTATTTAACTTTATTGATTTTGATTTTGCATAAATTTTGAGTTCATTGAGGTTGGGTATCCTGTCTTATTTCCCAGAGTTTTCATTGCCAGAATTATTGTTACTTTGAAGGCAATTAGTAAATTTTTTTGATTAATTTTTCAATTTTGTTTTCATCAAAATATGTAGTATCATTCATTTCTTGTCATTCCATACTACAAAGTTTAGATAACTAATTTGATTTTTAACAATTTTGCATTTTAATGCTCAAAACCAAAGTAGCCTGTTGGGCAAAATAGAGAAACAAAGAGGGTACTGTTATTTTAACCTCTTAAAATGTAAATAATTGGTTGCCTTTATATTATATCATGAATACAATTTGATGGCACTAATTTATCTTTTAAAATTTATATACAAATTGAACACCAACAAAGTCAATCTGTAACTTTACAGTATTAACAAAAATGGAGAATTAGTTCAAATCTACAACCTCTTTCTCAAATATATCTACACCAAACACACTCAAAACAACTGTATACAAATTGATTGAAATATAGTATAGTGACTATTAGTAATCCCAATATTGAAGAATGCTTTAGGATTCATTCATTTATTTATTTAGCAACAAGTTTTTGAGTACGTATTATTTGTCAGAAACTGCCCTATTTACATCTGTAAATAAAACAGTCAACTCTCAGCCCTCATGGAACTTAACATCTTATGAGGGAGACAGATAATAAGTCAACAATAAATGAGCAAAATGATTTTGGGTAATGGTGATTGCCATTAGGAAAATCAATCAGAGTAATAGTTTATAGAATTGCTGCAATGTCAAAGAGCAGTTTTACCTTTTTTTTCTGAGAGAAAAGATTATGTGAGCAATGATATTAGTTTGGATTACAGTACTAGTGGAAAATATGGGAAAAAGTGTATGTATGTGGGATATATTTTGGAGGTTAGAGAACCAAGACTTTGTGGTAGACTGGATATGAGAGGTAAAGAAAGATAAAGAGATAAAGAAAGGATGATTTAAAATTTGTTTTTTATCTTGCTTTAGTACGTACAGATTTGAATAAAATGAATTTTATTTTGAAATTTTTACGTTTTTATATTCAAAACTACAAAGATAGAGGGATTGTTTACTGGATTAGGAAGATATTTAATAGATATTTAGAGCAAAAAGGAGTGGGAGACCCAAAGTACTCCTCAGCCCTAAATATTCTTGATTACTCTTCAGGACCATTTTTTGCCTCTTACCTAAGCCATATTGTATCTTTGTGACATTATCAAATAATGTAGTGAATCTTAATATCTTAACCCCAATAACCATTGCCATATAAACCTGGAAACACACTAAAATGTCTAGTGAGAGGATGTATTTGTCAGAGTGTGCTAAATATTTTCTGTTTTTCCCTCCAAATTTAATCTGCACTCCTCTTCAACCTGTTCTGTTTCCCAGAAGCTGACCTTATGGATTCCATCAGTGAGATGTCTTACCCTCTGGCTTCTGTTTAGCTTTGGCCAATGGAATATGCTGGCAAGAGATTAGAGGGTGGGAAGAGAGTGAGATTGGCATGTTTATTTACCCTGCTCCCTCACTGCCAGCTTGCCGTGGGTTGGCTGTGTCCCCCTACTAAGGGGCACAGCTCCAACCACGTGATCCTCTCCTACAGCTGTTCTCTCTGGGTTCCAGTATCTGCTTTGTCCCCTTGCTCCTCCAGGCTTAAGGGATTTCTTGTGCTAGTCCCAGGGTACTGCAGCATCCCGTGTTGATTTCCTTTAACACTTTATATAGAGCCTTTGTCAGAGTCTCCTCAGGTACCCTGAACTGTGCTATTTGTTTTCTTCTAGGACCCTAACTGAACCACACAGTATCTTTATTTGAAAGGCACAAAAGCTGACCTTGGCTGAAATTAAGCAATAAAGGAATTAATTATAAAGAGTATTAGGTATCTATAGAATTATCCAAAATCATGTTGCATGACTTGTCTTATGAGCAAACTGCCAGTGTTGCTACTGTCCTCCTGTAACCCTAGAAGAAATTGTTACTACAGTCATTGTTCCCTACCAATGCCATTTCCTATTCTGAAACAGAGCCTTATAGTCAATGAGAAATGGCTACTCCTGCCACTAGTGCCAACCAAAAAATGGAAGCTTCAGGCAGAGCTGTTTTTCTCACATGACTCTTTTCTGGTTGGCAAAAAATATGCGGTATGCCCCCTGTGTTCTTTGGCTACCCAATATTGATAAACACTCATATTCCATATTCAAGCTCTTAAATGACATAAAAATGCTCTTAACATAAAGCAGCTATCATTTAAAATAAAAGTGAACATATGCTTGTAATATCCTCAAAAGGGACAAACCCAAAACCTCCTAAGTTAATTCCTAATTTGGCTCTAACCCTGCCTCTCTGAGTGACAATCATTTTTTTCTTGGTTGTGTTATAACTCTGTTTTGACATTATAAGTTGTGGACCAAAATGTAAAATTAGCCATTATGAAAGCGTCCCAGACAAAAATAGCAGTGGAACTAGAGGTGGCAAAGAAATTAGGTAAAATTAATAAATATATTTATGACAAAGCAAGGAATAAAATATAGGTAGATGCTACAGCTCTTGTTTCTTTAACTAGTTATGAGTCCATTGTTGCTATGTTTTTATTTCTTTTCTCATTATGCACTTCATGTTTTCTTTCCCTTCAGCCAGCACCTCGATTGGTCTTCTTTCTTTACGTGGTAGGGGATGCAAACCTCTGTGGTCTTTCCTGGGTGGCATTGTTCTAGTCTTCTCTAGTCTTGCGTAGGACAGTGCCAAGAGGCACTCCAGGGGATCTTGGGTTCTATTCATTCTCTTTCCTTCGTCGTTGTGTAGAGGCACCCCTATTTTTCATTGAAAATTAGGAGCAATCATTCTAGGTAACAAATTTACAGCCCCACTCCCTCTACTTTTTAAAACTATTTTAGTGATATTAATAGTATTAGGAGTCATAAATGGCCAGGTGGTAGGCTTTTTTAGTTTCCAATTGAATGGACTTGATTCTTGTGTCCCTTAGTGAAAGCATTCTCTTGGGTAATGGAGAACATCTAAACCAGAAAGGCCCAGAGTAGTAGTGATAAGATAAATACTTTTCAAGTAAGTCATTAATTGTAAAAGGGAGATGTGACTTCTTCCATCATTTGTTTCCTGGACATACCTATTCTGGTCATGGAAAATATGGGGCCATACATGGGTGGCTGGTTCAGAGCATATTCTATATCTACTAAGACTACATCACAGTCTTATAAGATATTGTTATCTTTTGGATAGAATGAAGAGTGGGTCTTCAGTTAACTATTCTCCATTTTTAATGAACAGTTGCATTTGGGTGATGAAATACCTGTTAAGACCAATGAATCCCATGAATGATAACTATTCTTACTTATTTTACTTTAAAATTAGTTGTTGAAAACAAGGTATATGTGATATGACAATAAATGACATATTTGGTAGATAATCTGCAGATGATAGAATTTATGGCAGGAAAATGCCAAACAGGGAAAGCAAATCCAAATCCAGAGAAAGTGTCTCTTTGGTAAGGACAATTGACTGGTCTCCCATGATGGGAAATTTCAATGAAATTAACTGCCACTAGGTAGTTGATTGGTCCCCTGGGATACGGTGCCTTCTTAGAAGTTCAGTGTTAGTTTCTATTGCTTGCAGGCTTGTTTCTCAGCAATGAGATTATCCTAGGTGAGGCGAAGTACATATCATTGAAACATTGCAAACCTCTGTCCTTGTCACCATGGCCATTTTGTTTATAAATTTATTAAGCAAGTACTGGGTTATCTGGGAAAGGAAGTTGACTGACATTGACAGGTTGCATTATCTTTATACCATTATTTTTGGGAACCTCTTGTGCAGAGGTGGCATGCTGGTGCTCATCATATGGGACACAAAAATTTTCACATTCTTGGCCCATTCTGAGAGGTAGATCCACGTGCCTCTTCTCCATACTCTTTGTGTCTAATCCTCTACTCACTTCATTTGAAAGATTATTCTGTTTATCCATGTGAGCATTTTAAACTTGTCACTGATGGGATTTTGCATCCTATTGTTCTCTGAAATAGCAATGTTGCAGCAATCTGTTCTTCCTCAGTCAGCAGTCACTAGGAGCTCTCCGCAGGGCCATGGGTATGGGTGGAGGGGAGGTGAGTGCAGCACAAAATGTGTGTTGTCTCCAGAGTCCAAAGAAGTCCTCCATGCATTGCAGTTGTTTCTTGGCAGTGAGACAAAAGGCGTGGCAGTTTTCCTTTTGCTTCTAGGGAATATTCTAACATGCCTTTGATCACTGGAGCCCCAGAATCTTCATTACGGTTTCAGGTCCCTGTATTTTCATGGAATTTATCTCAAATTCTTGACTACACATGTGACTTATCAAGGTATCTAGTTTACTTGATACTTCATAGTCTCCAGATTCCATCAGTGTGATTCTGTTAGTGAAACAGACCAGCATCATATTTTGTGAAATGAGAAACAATTGAAGTCCAAGTAGACTAAAGTGTTTTACAGAGCCTGAGAGTTGACCGACCTTGAGTCAAAATAGTGAAAGTTGCTGCTGTCATTGCTGAGTGAGAACAAGCTATGTTGAGTATTGTTTGTCTAGTGGATGTGAGAAAGAGAATTTCAAGATCACAAGCTGCATGTCAAGTGCTAGGAGTTGGGTTGATTTACTTTAGTGAAGAGGCCACAACTGGACCAGTAGCTTCAATTGACATAATCACTTGATTAAGTTGTTTTTCTCTAAGACCTATCTTGGAGTTAAATGAGAATGCATTAGGAATTTTTCCCTCAGCAACTGTCAGGAATTTGGCGGTAGCACTAATTTCTGTAATTCTCCAAATAGTAAATATAAATGTACTATTTAGATAGAAAGATGGCATTCCAGAAGCTTCCATTTGGTCCTTCCTACCATAAAAGACATTACTTTGTATGAGTTAATGTCAGCATTCTTATATTTCTTAGTACGTATATTCCAATTACTTACTAAAGACTTGGGGAAATGACCATAGAATGAGTCCATTGTTATACTGAGCTGTCTGCAAGACCGACTTATGTCCACTTATCTTTAACTAGTTGGTATCAATGGCTTTCTGGATTCCTAGGGTTTAACATTAACTCAAAGCTAATGTTTGACAGTTCCCCAAAGATCTAGGCATTTCCCTATCCCTAATGGGCTCATGTGCCCTTGGGGAAAATTAGGAGGAGGACTTATGGAATATCCTTCAGGTAGCTAACCTCCCCTTCATTTAGGAGGCTCTGGGTCTGTGAACTAACTAAAATCTAAGTATTGTGTGAAGGGCTGTGTCTGTGTTTTGGTAGCTCGTGTCAGGTCTGTTCACTAGACCCAGAGATTTTTGAGTTATACAAATCATGTAGAACCTTAGAAGGCTGCCTATTCATCTTAGACTTCTCATCAGTTATCTACTACCAAAAGTCATTACTGCTCAGAACATCCTGACTAACATGCTGACAATAACTATGGCCTCTTTTCTTTTGGTAGTTAAGGTCAGCTCCCAGGCTTATAACATCCTGAGATCTGGTCATCCCACTTGGAATCATCATCCCTATGTCACTGTGGCACCAACACCACCATCCTTACTTTACAGAGAACAGACACTATAACACTTTTCAAAGATGCTGGCACTCCCCTCAACCAATATATTTCTAAATTACTTGATTAGTGAGTGTCTTCTAGTTTGTCTTGGAAGACATAGGAGGGTGGGTGAGTAGGCCATTCATAATAAGTCAACTCCAGCATCACTCTCTCCCCAACCTTTTGAATTCCTTTCTATATAACAAGGATTTTTTGACATTTCAACTTCATTTAATGTAGTCACATTGAGAACAAGTTTCAGTCAACCAAGTAAACAAAATTTAGAACCATTTCCAGCTGATCAAACTAATATACCAAATCAGAATCTTTGGTAAATAAATTCATATTGATAAATTCTTCTCAATTTATGATTGTTACTCTCTTATCCTAGCACACTTAGAATCCATTCCCAGACACATACTCTAATTTTTAATATTAAAATAAGACACCTTGCAATTCTTTTCACGAGTAAGTTTTTCCCTATTGGGTTGAATTTTACAACTGGCTCTCTATGGAATGCTACAATTTGATTCTGGTTATAGGTCAGGTGGCAATCTGAATGGATTGGAGGAGAATTCTCTTTTCATTACAAAATAGCCATTTTAGAAAAGGTTTTAAAAGGACCTTCAAGCAAATTAAAAATAGCCCTATAAATCAGGAGGGAATGGGCTGCTTTCGGCAAGGGATACTCAGTGGATTTAGATATTGAAGTAATTTGGGTTATTTCAATCCTGTATATCTCTATTCTAATGTTTGGGGGCATAATCTTTCTCAATTATTGCCCTACCTTTTACACAAGAAACGTGCAGTCAATACTTTCTGATTAGGATGATAGAAATTTTCAAGATAAAATTTTACTTTTATTTTTAGCTACTTTAGCCCTGTTGTGTTTGTGAATAACTTTTTTCCCCACTGTTACAGAAATTCTGTGCTTGTTAAGTCTTTGCTTTGAAGTAAGAATTTAGGTGGACTTTGATTTTGCCTTCATTTAAGTTGCCCAGTGAAGTAAGTGGCAAGCAGTTACTTATCGAACTTGAATCCCTCATGTTCTTCCTGTTCTTCTATGTCAGTGGTCACTAAATCCCCTAAAACATTGTCTTCAGTGGTGACTTCATGCCCAGTGACCACAGGGGTAATCTAATTAGCAGTTTCATCAGTGTGTGCCTTCAGGTACCAGATTCCATCTTTTTGGAGATCTGTCAGCACCAGCCAGAAATAAATTCTGATTGATTAATAGAGTTCTGAAAAATGATATTGGGGAAGTTCACAGAAATATTGGGATGAAAAAATATCTAAAGCATGTATCAGACCTAACCCCATGAGCAAACCATCATTTGCTACTGATATACTGTGATGCTTCAGAGGAAATTAATACCACCAGTGCTGGATCACCAAAGTCATTTGTACTGGGAACTTCAATGATCAAATAAGGTGAAATTATCCCACCACTGCTACTGCAACCAGATATCTCTGCCACCACGCATACAAGGAGTGCAGAAGGAGGAACTTCCACACAGCATTTATCTCATGTTGCTGATATCTGATTCCAAGTTGTGTATAGGTACCTTTGAGCTTAAGTCACCTGCCTGAAAGCTAAGGATAATGCATTTTGTATTCTGACTTGTATGTTGGGAAAGTGGAACTCTTGAGATGGGACTTTTCCAAATATAAAAAGGCTGTTCAAAGATGATGTGCATGTCAGCCCCCTGGTGGTACGTGTCACACCCATTATGTAAGTATACACTCTCTAGCACAGCGGGGGGCCGGGGGAGGGGTGGCAGGGGCAATATATGTAACCCTAACAATTTCTGTACCTCCATAATATAATGAAATAAAAGAAAAAAAAAGATAATGTGCAGTCATGGTCATCAATGATATCCACAGAGGACATTGGATGATATATTTCTCACTTATTTTACTATTAGTTTATACATAATAAGTACCTAGTAGATGTTCTTTATAACTATATTTTATTTTGAGTTAAAGGAAAATTCACCTAAATATTAAAATGTAATTTTATTAATATCAAAATATCTTAAAATATAATGTGTACTAATAAGTAAAGATGCATAAAATAGATAAGTTGATTATAGTCTAATTATTAATAAACTACATTAGTGTATTCTAAAAATATTAGCTTATCTAAGATTAAAATATATTTTTGTTAAGAAAATATTTTTATTTTTATTTTTTAGGTTAATCTGTATATATGTAAATTGTTTTGTGGTTGTAATGAAGTAAACATGTTGATATATTAAACAATGTTAATTGTTTAAAATTATTTTTTCCTCACATTTATTTACAGCTTTAGTTTTTACAGCTATTTTGTTTTCTTATTTTCTAGTTGAATTCCTTCATACTGCAGTGTCTAGATGTTCCTTTTATGTTACACTTCTTTTTTTTTAATCTGTTTTCTCTTTATCTTTTTTTTTCTTCACTTCATCTCTCAATCAGCTAAAATTTTTCTCAGTGTTCTGTCTCTCCAGGTTTGCTCTTCTCTCTCTATAATCAGGCTGGTGGTAACATCGTCCATTCTCACTTCTCCAACCTTGGCTTCTGTGGGACCCGAACTGAACACCCAGCTCAAATCTTACTAGCATCGAAGTACCATACTTCCCATGGCTATGCTGTTTTCCTTGATGGATCTCAAACTGCAAGTTCTATTATTATTTTTCATATTTTCTAACTTAATTAATCCAATTGCCATCATCTCAGGGACCCAGTTCAGAAAACACTATTGTGTTTTCTGCTGCCCTCGGCATATCCCTCTCAAAGCCATTGAATCCTCTTGGGTCTACTTGTTTAACTTGCTCTCAAGAGATGTGAAGCTGTTTGCTTTTCCTCATGCCACCTTCTTCATATGGCTGTGTCCTATTCGTTCTTCTTCAAGTCTCACCTTGGAAGTTACTTCTTCCTGGTAATCTTCCCTGATACCTGCAAGTGTTACAGATGAGTCAGAGACTTGTGTGTGTGTGTGTGTGTGTGTGTGTGGTGGGGGGAGGGAGCAGTAGAGAGAACTCTACTAGTACAGATGGATGGAAAGCACCTGGAAATAGAGGAATCCAGAGGACTGGGAAATAGGTGGAGAGGACATGGGGGGCTCCATGCTGGACAGCCAAACTGATAGCCTCACTCTCTGACAGCCATTCCTTCTTGGTAGACTTTGTGAAATTATAAAGGAATAAATATTTAATCAAGCCAAATGGAAGTGCTTTGATGACAATGATTTAAAAATCACTGGATTAGATGAAATCTGAAGTTTCTTCTAGGTTATTTTTTATTAAAAATAATCATAAAAATAAATCAAGTTATTCATTTGAGTTGATTTTCAGCTTACTTTTGACTTAATATATCCTGGACATCTTTCCAATCAGTGGATGAGATGGGAGAGTATTGCCCCAAGAGAATAGATAAAAGACTTAGTCTTAAACAGAAGGAGGGCTAACTCCTCTACACCCTGAAATCTAGTATAATCTTTGGTCTACTTCTGAACTTTTCCTGACTCTATTTCTATTTTGCCATCCATACTATCTTCTGTTAATTATTATAGACATATATATATATTTTTTAATGATTTAGTATAAATCTTAGCTCAGTTTTTGTGGAATATTTTTATGCTCATTATTACCTATTTATGCGTCTAGGTTAAATTTAAAATCTCATTCACCTTCAAAAAATTAGAATCCTAATTGAGATTACATTAATTTCAGAAATTTATATGGAATAGTTTCCATCTTCCCTCTCTTGTGGCCCTGGGGTAGAAAGACTTGAATTTATAATACTTCCATTTCATAGCATATTATTATCATCAGTCCATGCTTTACCCTCTTTGTTCTATTTCATGTGTTTTTTCTTCCTTTATTTCTTATTGTCACTTCTGTTCCCTACTTTTGATAGGTACCCATCCCGATGCTATGTTTAATATATGTCTTCAAATACATGTATCCTTGCATATTTCTAGTGACATTGTGGGGTTGTCTGTTTTTAGTTTATTTACATAATACTGTGCAAGAGATATTCATTTTTTACTTTTTTCACTCATGACAATGCCTCTGGTATCTATATTGGTGTATGTACATCTAGTTTGTTGTAGTTAACTGTAGACTATCTAGTCCTAACAGCTGGATAGTATTTTATTTTATATATATATCACATTTTACTTCTCTATTTTCCTGTTAGTGGACACTCAGGTTCTATTTACCTGCTATATAAAGTACACTTCAGTGAACAACTATGGTATTTGTCCCTTCATGGAACTCTGTGAGCGAGAATTCGTCTGCAATATATAGGCAAACATGAAATTGTTGGGTCATAGGACAAATAGTTACTATAGATAAATACTGCCATATGGTTTCTGGGTGACACTTCTCTGCAGTGCATGAGGGCTCTACCTCTTTTAATAGCTTTGCCAGCACTTGGCATTTGCTGCCTATGAATCTTCTGTTAAGTCTGGTTGTATGAATTAATATCTCTGTTTTGGAATTAGCATTTTTTCTGGTTACTAGTGAGTTTGAACATCTTTTCATTTATGTGTTAGCCATTAATGCTTTCTTTTCAGGGACTTGTTCATTATTCTTTGATCATCTATAGGTTTTCCTTTATTTTTCATCTTGATGTGTAAATATTCCCCATATAGCCTAGAGTATAATCCATTATTGGCTTTAGATATTGCAGTTATCTTCTCCTAGTCAGTTAATGTTGCCTTGATGTTCTTTTTTGAACAGAGTTAAATCCATCTATTTTTAAATGTATGATTTGTGTTTTTTGAGTTTTATTTAAGAAATCTTTTCTATCATTAGGTCATGTAGATGATTCTTATTACCATTTTCTTCCATTAGAATCTTTATGTTTTACATTTTTATTTTTGCTCTTCACATTTAGATTTCTGATCATCTCAAGTTCAGCTTTGATCATAATATAATATAGGGACCTTTTTCTCCATAGAATTTCTCCTTTGATTACTCTTTGGTACATGAACAAATTTATATTCCTAATAACCCTTTATCCTTTACCCTGGCCAACATTTGGTATTATTTAAGCAATATTTTTGTCAGTTTATTAGATGATATATCATGCCTTGTTGGAGTTGAACAGATTTCATATGTTTCTTGAGCATTTCTAATTCTTTTGAGTATCTATGATTTTCCAATCATTTCTTTTGCCTGTCTTTGTTCAAATGTAATCTACTTGATCAGGCCTGTCCTGACTATCCTATTTTAAAATTGCAACCCTTACTATGCATTTCTGATCCTCCTTAAACTACTCTGTTTTTAGTTTTTTCTGTAGTGCTTATCTTCTCATATATTATATGACTTATTATGTTTACTGTTTATTGTTTATCTCGCATGAACATCTCTGCTAGAATGTCAGCTCTATAAGGCAAGGGGTGTTGCCCATTTTGTATGCTGATGCACCTAGAATAGTGGCAAATGGCAGGTGCTTGGTATGGGCTTTAATATCTTTCCTGCCCAAATTCACATGTTGAAGTCCTAATTCCCTAACCCCTGGTACCTCAGAATATGACTGTACTTGAAGAGAGGGTCTTAAAAGGGGTAATTAGGTTAAAATTAGGGTGTTAGGGTGGTCCCTAATTCAATAGGCCTGGTGTCCTTATGAGAAGAGATTGGGATGGAGAGGAAACGGTGTGTGAAGACACAGGGAGAATATAGCCATCTCTAAGCCAAACAGCAAGGCCTCAAAAGAAATCAACTCTGCCAACACCTCGATCTCGGGCTTCTAGCTTTCAAAACTGTGAGAGAATAAATTTCTGATGTTTAAGTCACCCAATCTATGATACTTTGTTATGGCAGCCCTGGCAAACTAATACAATGCTCAATATATATCTTTTTGAGTTGAATTATACATTTTTTTTCCACTGGGATTTTGCTTTTTTTCAGTAGCTATTTATGTAGTAAGAATATTTATTTTTTCTTTCCCATATTGAAACTAGTTTTCTTAGTTTTTTCTTTTGCTGGTTAGTTTTATTTACATTTGATTACCTTTAACTTTGTTTATAGTGGGATTTTAAAGTTGTGCAGAAATTTTTAATATCAGTATAGTCAAATCAATCATTTCTTAATATCCATGGTATTATTTCTGGGATTTTTATTTTGTTCATTTCCAATATCTGTTTATTTTGGCACTATTTTTTAATTATTATAAATTTATAGTATGTTTTAATGTCTATTATTTTTTTCTTTATAGATGCAGTGTTCTCAAATTTGCATAAAAATACTAAATTAAGATTTAATAATGTGTTTTTTTGCTGCAAATATGCTTTATAAAAGTGTTTTTGCTTTTATTCCTTTAGATTGGTTATTTTCTTTCAAACTATGGAATCCTCTCATATGGCTGCCTTTTTCCCCCAATTGCCTGTTGGTCATCTTGTTATTAATGATTATGTTTGGGGTAGGGGAATATATATTGGTCCAATATTGGAATTTATATATAATTTCTCATAAGGGAGAAAGAAAATTAGAATTACTTTAATTTTATTAGCTATATCAGAGGTCTAACTGATAAGATACCAGTTATAGATACAGAGCAAGAGTAGGCAGCAGGCTCTTGGCAATAATCTCACCCATATGATGCTGGGCATCTTTTCAGAGTGTTTGTTTTTATTTATTTATTTTTTTGATGTAACCCAACTAGGTGGATACTCCCAGACTAGTGTGAGGCAAGTGAGTAGCCTGGCAGGCTTGCAGGAACCTGAGAATGGTGCCTTCTTAAATTTTGTACCCTAGGAGTTTCTCTTGCGTTATATTGGGCTCTTCTAAGATTAGACCCGCAATGAGCATCAAGGCTCACCATTCTGTGTGTGAGGTACAGGTGCCTTTCCTTGGAGCTGCTGACAAATTCATAATGACAGTTATTTCATAGTCCACTCTCATCTGCAGGCTCTGTCACTGTAGGTTTCGGGAATTGTTAGTGGGAGTTCTGCTTGGGTTATGAGTACCATCCACTTACTTTGAAGTTAGGAATTTCCTTCGTCTGTAATAATTTAACATTTGTCTTTCCCTCATTTTGGTCTCTTTGTGGTATGTTTTACAAAAATTCCTTGAAATTTCTGATATGTGGGAGTATTCCCCTCCCTCCTTCAGGATTGAAAAAGGGAGAAAGTTTATGTTTAGTCATTTCAATTTGAAAGATGAGTTAAATATATTTGATCATTTTAAGATCTTGAAAGTTATGGTTAATACTTTGGTATTTTATTCCAATTTTTTTCAATATAGATTTTATACATAGTTGAAATAAAAATCCTATTCAATTTAATTTTCAGCTTTTTTTCACCCAACATTATGTCAGAAGATTTCTCCAACTTTTCGTAAACACATTTTTAATAGCTGCATAATACTTCATTAAAAGGATATTATATATTGAATTTTGCTTGCCATTTGACTTCTGTTTGTTTCTGTGTAATAGATCGTAGACGCTTATTAACAATTCAGTTTGCTATAAATATGTATCTACTCCATGTAACACGGGTGTATTTCTTAACCCTAGTGGTGGTGGAGAAGGGATGTGTAAGTGGGAGTTTGGATTATAAATTATAATGTAAGGTATAAAATATGTTTTTGGAACATTGAGGAGGGAATAATTTGGCCTTGGTATTTTGGGGTATGGCTTCACTGATGAATGACATTTGAAATGGCCTTGAAGACTTAGTAGAGTTTTCAGAGTAACTAAGAAAGAGCATTCAAGGTAGAAAAAAGCCAGCATAAATAAAAGCATGGTATAGAGAAAATATGGAATCCAGTGCCGACACATTTTCTGTGCTTACGACAACCCACTATATCCTAACAAATGCTTTAACCATATCCCTATACAGGCCGTTATAGCTGCTGCTAAGAGTATCTAGTCAATTATGTTTTATGTCCACATATTTTCTCTTCTCTCCTTTCTTTGATGGCAGCTGTGAAAAATAAAATGAGTCAATGAGTTCAATATGTGTCTTTTGTTCTACTTTTGTATTCTGAGTTTAATTAGTTTTATAAGAAAATGTTTGAGGAAAGGGCAATAGCCATAGAAAGATAGGAACCAAACAGAAAATAGGTCTTGTGTGGAGATGAATGGATAGTTTTTCAAAAAAATAATTGTGGTATTCAGAGTTAGAGTGAAAACTAAAATATAAAATGGAAGAGAACTACTTTTTGACTTTTCACCCTTTCTTGTATACATTTCTGTTTACATCAAAAAGATTCAAGAACTACTGAGAGTGTAGAATTTTGCAAATAAAGAATTTATATCATATATAATGTAAACTATAAGTGGGAATTTTATATGTGTTTTAATGTTACCAGAATCTATTTTAGGGGTAAAAATCACTAACTCTGGAAACAAGAAGACTTTTTATCAAATTAGTAAAAGGGCAGTGAGATTTGTTAAGGCCAGAGATGTAATGATTAGATAATATGTCAAGTCTGTAGAGAGCACTAATTGTAGTAAGAGATTAAAGTCTCTGTTGAAATCACTTAAAGCTCTGAAGATTTGTTAAAGTAAATCGGAACAATGCCCCATGTCACAAGCATTATCAGCACCTGATGAATGAACATCATGTGCTACTGCTTTCTGCCTATTTTCACGATTGTCCTCAGGACAGTGTGGCTGTGGTTATCATACTGAGGAAGATTAAGAGCTTTGCACCTCTAATAGCAAACCTACAATTACCCAATGGGGGAAGACATAGTAGATTAAGTGTAACAAAAGGAAGATCTGCATCAACTTAATTTATTGAAGCCACCAACCTATTGAAGCTACTTAGTAAAATAATTCTGAACTTTACCCAAGATAAAACTTTATGGCAGTCATCTTTTAATTTGAAAATTAGTAAATTAGCATTTCTAGGATAACTGTGGCTGTGATTCAAATGTGAGTAGTTAGATGTCTTTTCCCCCCTCCCTTTTCTTAAAGTTTAAGAAGAGAGATGCTTTCTTGGGTTAGATGTAAGTGTGTTGGCTCGTAGATGAATTCAGCCACCTTCTGGTGGGCAGAATGACTAAGAATACTTTCTCTACACTCAGGACAATATAAGGCTATTGAAAATTGCACTCTGAAATTAAGGTGCTGGTAATAAGAATGGGAGGTATCCTTTGATTTTGAGCTTTGTAGTTGAGAAGGTACTGTGGCAGGATTCAGGATCAGAAATCTAGAATATCAGTCAATTTGAGCGATATGGGGAGGAATGGATATTTTAAAAGAAAATTTTGGATAAAATTTAAACATATAGCAATTTTATTTTAAGAACTTATTTAGGTTTAAAGACTTTTTTGGATTTGGGAACACAACTATATTCTATTTTAGAACATGCTTATAAAATTATCATTTTTACTATGTACAGAGATTTTAAATCCTATGGATTTTTTTTTCTAACTTGGGGAAATATTTTATAAACTTCTCTTAAAAATATGTAAAACCCAAATGTTTTTCATGACTTTTACCTACTAGAGCTTTCTTAAGTTGATGATACCATTCTTAGTAAAATAGACCCCTAGAATTTAAAAAAAAATGAAATAAAAATTTTCGGTATGGAGTAAGGTGGGGATTGGATTTCTTGCTCCCAATTTTGTTTCTAAAAGTTTGTTTGCCCCTTGGGATTCTCTCACTTTGGTACTGCCACCATGCTGGTTAAATGGTCTGTCCCCAGGGCCACATCAAGAATTTAAAGGCCCTAAACACTTAAAATGTTGTTGCAGGGATGATTGTACATGGAAAGTTTTATGTCATTATTAAAAATAGTAAGAGTGAGAGAGGAAATTTAACTATTCTTTGAATTATGACTACTTTGATACTATATATATTTATGTATGTAAAATATAAAATTAATTTTAAAATATTTTAATGGCCTTGCTTACATGTGCTTAATCCAGCACTGGCTGCCTTTTTAGAATTTAGGTATAGGAAATTTTTTATTTCAGCATATTATTGGGGTACAAATGTTTAGGTTACGTGTGTTGCCTTTCCTCCCCCCTTCCGCCCCAGAGTCAGAGCTTCAAGTGTGTCCATAGGATGTTTTTTATACATAAATCCTTCTGCCTAAAACTTTCTCAGAGACATTATAGTCAACACGATACTGATAGCTTTCAGGCTGAAGATTTTGTTATTTTGTTTTGTAAATGTAAAATAACATATCTATATATATCTAGATAGATATATCTCAGTTCAGTTTCATTTTATGTGTTCATTAGGATCCATAGTATTTTAAAATTATATAACTGGTATAAGGGCAATCCAATAGCAACATAAATATGGAACAAGGTTGGAGGGAGAGAAAAACATCTTCATTTTGTTACCTCTCTAGTTTGGAAACATGAGGATTTTACTTGAAGTGTCCACCTTGTTTTCTAAATTACTAACAGCAAGTGAAATTTGTTACCTGTGTGAATAGACTACACTTGTCTCAAATATCATAATTCCAAAAAAGATCTTATTCTCATAGCATTTCCCTCAGGGACTCAGAACTGATTCATTTTACAGATATTTTGGTGTGTCTGCTGGATGCAAATCATTCCATAAATATTTATACAAGATTTGTGTTTAGAACGCAAATAAATAATACCATTCCTGGCCTCAAGGAGTTTATTTCTGATAGGGAAGATGAGAAAATTACAATTAACTGTAATAAAAGGTGGGCTGAAGTAAGTTCTGCATTAATGTCCATTTAATATTTAAGGAGCAGGGCAGAGTAGAATTTAGTGTCATAAGTGTATTTTAATTTTAGCTCAGACCAACACAGACATTTTTTTTTATTCTTGTACTCCATGGTCCTGAAGGTAAATTTATTTCCAGAAAGAATACTGTCAGTTTGCCATTAAGAGGCAAAACAATTAGATGAAGAGTTTGAATGCTTCTGTGTACTTTGCCATATAGGAAGTTATCTTGCTCTTCCCACTCAAATAATGAAAGCAAACAAACAAACGAAAACACCTGCTTATTTCACCTCTAATTGTGTTTTCTTTCATCCTGGCCCCCAAGGGCCAGATTTAGGCAACAGCTGTGCACCATGTGTATCCAGAATCTGTAGGAATGTGTGCCATGGATCTGCAGAGCACACTGTAATGCTTATTTTTTTTTTCATAGAATAGTCATGATGGAGTTTAGTGTATTTTTCCATTTTAGTGTTTACTGTAAGAGTATGCATGATGAGGAATAATACACGCACATAATTAAAATTATTCTTCAAAGCATAATGGGCATACTGTCACACTCCATCCCTTAATATTGGCAGCTACAAGGGTATGTGAAGAATTATGCTCCCCATGGCCTACTTTTTCAGTAGAGGGCAAGAGGTCTAGCTGCTTTCACAGTGATTAATCTACAGACTTGAACAAGGAATCATATGCTTTGTGATTGTATTGGGGAATATGGAAACTTCATCTTTGAGATCAGGACATTGCTGAGGAAGTTAGAGCTATATTGGGAGGGGGGAATCACGATTTGAATAGTGGGTTTTTTTTTTTTTTGAATATTTTAGATTGTGTGTGCTAGGGCTGGTATTTAGGTTTTCCTCATAAAGGATTTCAAAATGTCACCAGCTTTGCCACTATGAATTCACTTGTTTCATACAGAGATACAGAGGCAACTAGTCAATTTAATGTGCATTAAAAGAGAAACATAACCTTTCAGAAGATTGCATGTGACTTTACCCTCATTTGCAATTCTCCCTGTTGCTGGAGACTCCCAGTAGTATTCAGTGCTTGAGTAGAGTGCTGGACCACAACACTTTTGCTAAGTTATAAATATGAGTGTGCTTTTTTTAAATTTTAGATATGCTTTATTTTTTAACACAACCCATCTTTTTAAACAATGTCTCCACACCAAATAAACCAAGGTATAAATAAATGGGAGCTCAAGATAACGTCAGCCCATTGTGTTAAAGTGCTGGTTGTGTGTGGATATAAAAAAGGCAGCAGCCAGTTATAATGACAAGTGATAAATTAAAAGTAAGTTGCTAAATTGACTACCATTGTCCCCTTTTAAAATCATCTTTAAATAAATTCATATATGGGATCACATCTCATGTTAGTAGACCCACTATGCCACATGAATTCATGTTTTCACCAAGAAAGAACTGACAACTCTTAGAATTAGTAAAAATATGCTAGATTTGTTTTGTAGTAGCATCATAAAAGCCTTTTTTTTTTTAATCTTGAGTTTCTGTTATTCATTCCTGCCTTTGTTGGTGTTATGCAGTCTTTGAAGTCCTTTTTGTAAAATTTGTTTTTAAGCTTGTTTCTTTAAACGATAGTTGGCGACTGTATCAACACTGGTGATTACTGCAACATCTGCTTCTTTTCCTTCTGGACTTTTAACAGAGGCAGCCCAACCATTAGCGAGGCATTGGTGTTGCCCTCTGTCCTGCTGATCACCTTCCAGGCTCTGAGTGATCTCCTGGGTCTTGTGATGAACGTTGGAGAAACTCTCCACACATGATCATGAGGTTGGTGTAAAGGGAGACAGTGGGGCACAGTCTCTGTAGATATTTTCCTTTTCATAAATTATGAAAAAATAAAAGAGGTAATAGATGTGAAGCCTACTGGCTCTATTAATGAGACATTTAATTGAGCAGGCCATAGTCTCAACAAAATTCAAATCAATTTACTTTATTTTGACGCTTAGAAATGTCTCATTAAGATTTACAACAGGAGTAGAAGTATTTTGGGTAGAGGTTTCTAGTTGACTTACACATGAGTCATTAGTACAACCCCTTCTATTTCTTCCCTGCCCATAAAATTCCCTAGGAAATGCATTGTTCAGGAAATGCTCGGGGTGGCTGGAATATCCTCTGCATTGCTACAGTGCCTGCCTGTGTTTGTGATTTGGGGATTTCATATCCTTGATGAGATAGAATTAGTAACAGTGTGGTTTTAGGGAATTCTGTGCCAGTGGTATGTTATTACCTGCACGTGTCTACATTTACAAACAAAGTTGGACCCTAACAAATTGTCATTGATTTAGACTACATTTACTATTGTTATTTCCATATTATCATGTCAATGCCTTCAAATACCAATATTGTTGTTAAGAAATAGAGATTTTCAGACCTTATCAGTTTTGTCTTTTGCTTCAACCCTTTTCTATCTGCTGACATGTCTCTAGCTCAGAAGGTTAATGGCAGCTCTGCACAACGTCTCTTTGTATTTTTTGCTGAAGGTATGTCTTTTGATAAACAGATTTATCTGGAATTTTTCCTTTGTTAAATTTAGTGATCAACCTGTTTAGTAGGATATTCTTTTATAGTTGTGGGGAAATGAACACGCTGAGTTCATTCCTCAGATTCTTTTGACAAACAAATAGTTATAAAAAGCAAACCATATTGAACATTTCAACATTTCTTTTTTGATTCAGGGAGTTTTATGACTAATATAAAAATTAAGTCTCAGTCTCTACCACTCAAGCATTTGATTTCCCTTATTCCTGTTTATTTTGTCTTATTGAGTGGGTGGGTTGGGTTGGAGGAAAAGAAAAATGTGCCCATATAAGTAGAGATTCTGCATAAAGAATATTGCCAGCACCAACTGTATGCAGCTTTGAGGTTTCAGCATTCACAGCTTATTTTAGTGGTACATTTAATTAATATGGGGTAGTTCTTTCTGCAAGAAAATAAAGCATTTTGTAAGGTCTGTGCTGTTTTGTCAGACTCTTCATAGCAAAAGTTTGTGGTGTGGCTAGAGAAGAAAAAACTTCTACCAGCCTTATCCTTGCTTAATTGTGCATATATTTGGGCAGTTTTCCTGAAAGTTGCTAGTTTATGTTAAGGAATTTTAGAATTAAAGAAGAAAACTCTCAGGCTTATCGTTTAAATAATTGGAAAAGAGATATATTTATTTTTCCTATGGCTTAATTAATAACAGTAAAAAAATTACTCATGTTCCTGTTATCCTACTTGAGAAACAAAGCATTATTGATACCTTGGAGATCCTTTGTGTGCTCCACCCTAAATACATCATTCCTTCTCCCTACTAAGGTAATGAAGTTCCTGATTTTACTGATTGTCATTCTAATGCTTTTCTGTATAGTTTTAGCACATTTGTGTCTGATGCTAAAAATATGATATTTAATTTCACGTTTTTTCAGTTTTTATATAAATGATGTGTATTTTTCATGGAATACTGAATTGTAGCCGTTTAGGCATTTTAATGAGTGTAGCTGTACTTAATTCATTTCCTAATATTGATCATTTGTGTCTTCTCTGTTTGTCTTTATCATTCTGCCTAAAGGGTTATCAATTTCATTGATCTTTTCAAACAATCAGCTTTCAGTTTCTCTCATTTTCTCCATTGTTGTTTGGTTTTCAACTTTATTGATTTCTGATCTTATCTTTATTTCCTTTTTTTTGCATGCTTTGATTTTCTTTTGCTGTTATTTTTTTTATTTTTAATGTAGAGATTCAGATAATTGCTTGAAACATCTTTTTTTCATATGACCATGCAATGTTTGTATATTTCCTCCTAAGCCCTTTTCTGTGTCCCATACATTTTGTTACATTGTATTTTTATTATATTTAAACATTTATACTTTTGCTTGTGGTTTCCTACTTCACCCCTGAGTTATGCAGAAATATATTTTTAATTTTCACATATTTGATATTTTTTCAGATATATTTCTGTTATTAGTTTATAGCTTAATTCCTTTGTAATCATAGAACATACTTTGATGATTTCAGTTCTTTAAATTTATTGAAATTTGTTTTATAGCCAAGAATATGTTCTGTCTTGGTCAGGGTTCCATGTGCACTTAAAAAGAATATGTATTCTGTTATTGTTGAGTGGAGTATTCTATAAATATCAGCTAGGTTAAGTTGGTTATAGAGTTTTTCAGGTCTCCTATATCCTTACTGATGTTTTATTCCCTATCTTTATTAATTATTAGAGAGAACTAGAGAAGTTTCCAACTGTAGTGTGGATTTCTCTATTTATCCTTTTAGTTCTGTCATTTTTTTTTTTGCTTTATATATTTTGAAGCTGTGAACTAAAATAAGATCTTAAGCCCCCGAGCCAACTGAATAGATCCCCGCTTGGCCAAGGGGATCCCCTCCCCAAAAAAGGACCTTAAAGCTGAGTTGCTGGCCATGAGGAGAAGAGGGGTCAGACACGCCTAGTTATGCCCTGTCCCTTTTGAAGTTATTCTTTATTAAACCACACCTGCAGGTCATCAGTTTACTTAACAGATCACTTGAGTCTCAGTATATGTCCGTGGCTTGTCTCTAATGAATGGACTTCCTTATCTTAACTTAAAACATTCCAAGCCTCTAGACAAAGTTCCATTTCTCTAACCAATTACAAATCAAAGAATCTTTAAACTCACCTATAACCTGTAATCCCCTGCTTTGAGATGTCCTGCCTTTTTTGGGCAAAACTAATGCAGGCCTTCCATGTATTGATTTATGACTTTATATGTAATTCCTGTCTCCCTGAAATGTATAAAACCAAACTGTAACCCCACCCCTTTTGAAGTTATTCTGAATGAATAGTTCTCATTTTTTTCGCTAATACAATCAGTAGTACAGTGAATATTTTTGTATATGTCTCCTTGTACTTATTATTACTTTGTTGAATAGAAGTACAAAGAGTAGGCAGCTTCATTCTATAAATGTAAACTAGATCAAGTTATTTGGTTGAGTATGTTGTTCAAGTCTTATATATCCTACTGATAAGCTGTCTACAATCTATAATCCCAAACATTTATGTCTTTAATAAGAAGAGAGCTTCATAATAAATGAAGCAAACAAATAAAAAAACACAAAACCTGAAAACTTATAAAGGGGAAATAAATAAATCAACAATTATAATAGGTGATATCAGGACCCCAATATTAATAATTGATAGAACACATAGACAGAAAATTAGTAAGGATATAGAAGACTTGAAGAATACAATCAACCAACTTGATCTGGTTGACATTTATAGAAAACTCCATGCAGCAGCACAGAATATATATTCGTCTCAAGTGCACATGAGATATTCAGCAAAACAGACTATATTCTAGGCCATAGAACAAACCTCCTCATCTGTACAAGAATTAAAATCATACCAAGTTTGTTTTCTTACTACAATTGAATTCAAACTAGTAATCAGTAATAGAAAGTCGTCTGGAAAAATCTCTAATACTTAAAAAAATAAACTCTATACTACCAAGCTATGCATGATTTAAAAAGGAAGTTGCATGGAATATTAAAAGAAATATTTTTCTTTTTAAAAATATGTTTTCTTAAATGAAAACAAAAATACAACATATCAAAGTTTGTTGGGTGCAGCTAAAACAGTTCTTAGAGGGAAATCTATAGCATTAACTATTGCTATTACAAAGAATGTAGGTCTCAAATCAACGCTTTAAGCTTCTATCATAGGAAAACAAAAAGAACAAATATAACTCAAAGTAGAAGTAAGGAAATAATGTAAGAGCAGAAATAAATGAGGATGAAATCAGGATATCAGCAAAGAAAATCAATAAAAATAAAAGCTGATCTTTGGAGAGAGCAATGAAAGTGACTGATTGAGGCAGACATCAAGAAAGAAACACAGAAGATACTTTTCTTTAGATAAAAAATAAAATAATACCAGTATAGATCTTTCAGATGTTGAAAGGATAAAGAAATATTATGAAAAACTTTATGCTTATAAATTTGACAACTTGGACGAAATTGACAACTTCTTTGAAAAATGCAAACTATAAATACAAGAATATCTTCAAGAAGAAATAGAACCTGAATAGATTATTAAATTTGAGCTCAGGATTGAAAACATTCTAATGGTGTGAAAACTCTACACCCAGACAATTTCATTGGCAAATTCTACTACTGAAAATAGAAATAATACCAGTTCTACACAAACTTCTCCACAGAAAGAAGAATAGGAGATAACATTTCCCAAATTATTTTTCAGAGGCCAGCATTACCCAAATACTAAAACCAGACTAAAGCATTACAAGTTAATTAAGCTATAGACTAATATCCCTCATGCACATGTTCTGACATTATCGTCAAAATGTGTACTGTCATTTTAGCAAGTGTCTGCTGTCATTCTCACAAACTATTTACTGTCATCCTAGTAAGGATTTGGGAATGCAAATTTAAACAAGATAATTTTTAGCATCCCACATGTTAAATTTGTTTTGCTCTATTTAAAGCCTGTCTCAGATTTTGACATTTGGACTTTCAATTAAAGTCAGACCTTTTGTTGAGTTTGAGTTGATTAACCTTTTGCAGTAGATAACTTTCCTTTAAATAGTGCCAAGAGATCCTATGAGGAAAGACTCCAATGAATACTTATTTATAGTCATAATATTATAATTCATAAGTCTTCAGTTTTTATGTTTTAAATCAAATTAAAGTATTAACTATGAAAGAAAATCAAGCTTGCTTTAAAGTTTTTTTTTTCTTTAACAAAATAGTAAGGGTTAAACTTACCTGACATTGCATGTAGAGAATTTGGAATTCTGAGATATTTATCTGAGACAATGTAGAGTGTCAATTCCTTATGTTGGGGCTTAGGTATAATTCAATGTTTGACACTACCCTCAGTTTATAATAATGTGTTATGCCAAGTCATGCAAATATATTCTGGTTTTAGACCTGACACTAAAGTCTGGAGTGTAAATGACTTTTCAGTTTTGTCCATAGTTATAATTATCTTAGTCATTACTGCAACAAGTAAAGTGCCTTTGTGACCAACTATTTCAGTTTGTGCAGGACTAAAGGAGCTCTCAGGATGTGAGACTTTTCAGTGCTAAATCTGGGAAAGACCTGGGTAAACTGGGATGATTTGATCACACATATCATTCTCAGTTTTGTTGTTTTTATTTTAATGTTCTTTGTAATAATTAACACAGGCTCTTCTATGTGGTAGGTAAAAAACAAATCTTATTTGAATCATTGAACATATAGCTCTACCCTCAAGATTTTTCCAATGCAGTAGAAATCACTTTCATATTGCTGGTGATATGTCTTTCAATTGCTAAACAAATCTTCAGGAACCACTTGTACATGCTTTGTGGGCACGACTGTGATCATTTAATTGCCTTGATAGGAATAGACTGTATGCCATAGTTTCTGGGGTAGGAAAAAACACAAAGCATATTCATTCTTGAAATATTGTTTGCGTTTATTTCTCTTTTTTGGCAGGAAAATGATACAACAGAACTTTTAGCAACTGAAAAATAAATACAGCCATCTCTACTCATTGAAGATATCAGTAATAGCTTCATTTCACCATGTGCTAGAAGACTGGATGATATATAGTGATTGTCCATTAAATTAACTATGAAAAATAGCTCTGGCTCAGAATCTTACTAAAGATGTGGAAGGTGTTTCTTTTCCTTTGCCTTCTATAGAATCTGTCCTTTTGGTAGATTTCCTAGTGTTTTTGTTTCTTTTAGTCCTTTAATCTAGTAATGGATAGAGCAACGGGAACAGAGCTAAGGAGGTAGAGAAGGAATGAGGAAGCATGAGTAAACATGGGAGACTTGAGACCAACAGGAAAGTAAGTGATTCAACCCAAGGATTGAACTCAGACCTAATGAACGCAGGTGTTGACTTCCATTTCTAGGCAGTCCCAAACTTCCTAAGTGTTATGGGATGGGCAAGGCAAACAGTCTTAACAGCTCAAGAGCTGGCCTACTCCTACAGGCATCATGAGAGTAAGCTTCCACTTTTCCCTAGCTCATGGCTCCTTTCCTACAGTGATATTAGTAAGTTTTATAACCAGTGAGACAACATGGATATAAAACAGTATTGCTTATTACCTTCACCAACATGGCCAGATTCAACAAGATAATTTAGGGTCCATTAGTACCTGAAATCCTCTCAAGGGCTCAAGCCCAGGTTAACCCTTGTATGTACAACTCAAAATTTTCTGCTTTATGGTCTTGTGGGGGTTTTTTGTTGTACACCTTCTTCCAATCATACCCAAACATTCTACTAAATTGGAGTTAACTAGACCAAATTTAACTCTGCCCCAATCAATGTTTATTTTATATGCATATAGTTTTTATCATTATAATGCCACTTAAAAGCTTTATTTTATTTTTAATTGACACATAATAATACATTTTTATCAGGTACAGTGTGATGTTTTGATACATGTATGCACTATGTGATCATCAAATCAGGGTATTTAGCTTATCCATCACTTCACACATTTATAATTTTTTTTTTTGGTGAGAACATTCAAAATCCTCTCTTCTAGTTATTCTGAAATGTGCAATACAAAATTGTTAACTATAGTCACACTCTAATGCCATTTTTTTTTTACAAAGCAAAGAGTTCTATTGGTAGGATAACTGAAAGTAGAATATGAACATTTTTCCTTTGAGAGATTGTTCTTTGAGAGGTACCTACCATGGTCTTGGCTTCCTTTCCTCATGTGGTCTGAAGAGAGCAAAGCAGATCCTCTTGATTGGTGGTGTCCACTGCTCTTCAGTTACTTTATAGATAACAGTCATATGATAAAGTATGATTTCTACTTTCAGTAAACTTAAAAATCGCTATGCATGACTTCAAGGATAAGATTCACAGAAGAATTAGATCAAATTAAGAGGCAAACAGTATAATCTTATATTTAAGTGTCATTAAAGTTAATAGAAGCTCAGTGAAAAGCTTAGGGCAAATATAGGTTCGAGCTGGGTGAATAGATTTAGATAGTGTTGAGGTGAGAAAAAGAAATGCTTAGCATACAAATAATTCTGGAAGCAAACATGAATATGACCTCTGTGTTGTTGGTAGGAGGGGTTTGCCAAGTGATCGCCACCAATGATGGCAGATGGGAAGGAGTGGGGGATAAGAATGGTTATTGTGAATGTCGGGGCAGGGCAGGGGATAAGTTCTACTTATGAGAGGCTCTTAGCACCAAGGGCAGGATTTTGTACTCCATATGATAGAGAACAGGGAGTAATTATAGAATTTTTTAGTAAGAAAGCATCTAGTGGAAAATAGTCTTTTGTTCTTATTGGTGAATATTTTGCAAATAATTTTGTAAAATTTAAGGTTTGGTTTGTTTTATTATAAAAATAAAAGCTTTTAATTGTGAAATTCAAGCAGTAGAACCGTGTAAGTCTTCTTTTCTGCTTCTCAACCCACATATCTGGGGTTATGTTCAGTTAATTTGTCTATCTTTCCCCAATTTTCCTATACTTGTACAAGCATATACAGATGTATAACATATATGCATATAGAGTTTAAACAAAATTTAGATCATAATGTGATGAGAGGATTTTAAAGGAATTTTCTTCCTCCATCTTTTGCTAGAAGCTAGAAGCTTTATGACTAGGGTCAGATTGTGGTAATTAGGAAAGATTGGTTGATGTGAATATCATCTCTTTAAGATGTTTGAATAGGTAATAAAGACACGCCACAAGGAAACATTTCACTGGGCTGTACTATTAAAAAGGCATATTTATTATGGAGGGAAGAAAAAGTTGTCAGGATTAGATGGTAGAAATAAAATGAATTAAGTAAATTAGGGAAAATATTCAAATTAATGAGACCTCATGGAAAAAGACAAATTAAGAAGAATGTTAACATTTTCATTACCTCAAGAGTATATAGTAAAACAAGGATACTAGTGTGGTTTGAACAAATTGGATAGAAGAGGATGTCACCAAAACTAAATTGTGCAACAAAAGATGAGATTATGAGGGGAAGAATTTGCATTAAGTGAAAAGGGGTTAAACTGGGCTTGCCTGCTTAGAAATTCTGTGGCTACAGCAGATCTTTTATATTTCCTGGTATCTGTGTTTGTAGTTGGTGTAAAAACTGTCAGGGTCTGAGATTTTACCCACTTGCAAGCTAATAAATTAGCCTGTTACTGTTTCATGGATGCTAGCAGAAGTCATGAGATTCCTGGGTCAGAGACATATAACTTTCTCTCTCATGGCACACCAATCAGC
The DNA here is from genome assembly GCA_008086735.1 of Cheirogaleus medius. Taxonomy (NCBI): domain Eukaryota; kingdom Metazoa; phylum Chordata; class Mammalia; order Primates; family Cheirogaleidae; genus Cheirogaleus; species Cheirogaleus medius. The sequence continues at coordinate 159,592,314 of VBSM01002608.1, read as the reverse complement.
ATGAGCATAGCATGTTTGTAATGTTTCTCCTTGTCTCCATGTCGTTCAGAGGCATCATGGAGGATCCAAGATGGCTGCTACACATGCAGTGGGCTTCCATTTCAGCCAGCGATGGCCACAATTTATGAGATCCAGTTCAAAATGATGTGCAGTATCTTTTATTCAAAGGATTCAGTATCCTTTATTCAAACTAGGAAAAAAGTGCCATTACAGGTATTAGAATATAATATTTTTTTCTTTCTTCTTTGTCTCTTTATTAACTTATTAGATTATGTTTTTTATTTGCAGATATAATTCTAATTAGACAAAAATTAAAATTTTCAATTGTTAGCATGAATTTTGCTATTCATCTTTATATTGTACAATGTTAGTTTTAAATGTGAGTATAAGAGCATTTAGTGGGTATGGGGAATCACTGAAATTACATAATTGGTATTTTATAGCTTACATATGTGTATGTATTTTATTCATACCAGAAGAGTAGAAATACCACACAAAACTAATTCAACTGTTTTGATTTATTTCTTGATCTGCATCCTATTAACATTTTCTACCTTTGCATTATTGATGAATAACGAAGGACTGCAATGAAAAGGAACTGTGGGTGGCCCTATCTTTCCCTTTCCTTCTATGCTACCATTTTGAATGTTAAGTGGCAAGCTAATACAAGGAAGTAACATGAGTAAGAAAGGCTATGATCAGGTTACTTGGTTGCTTTTATTTCTTAGAATGCCATTGCCTTTTTTCTATATTCTAATCAAGTTCTGGAGCAATGGAAAGGGTGGCATCTCAGCGCTGTCAGAGCCCTCATTATTCAGTCATAGATGTGACAGGCTTAGTTTGTACTTGCTTTGAGTCTCACTGAACTCCTAGAATTGTGGGCTGGCGGGCATTGCAAATGCTGTGTGTGAATGGTACAGCAAGGAATGGTGAACATGCATGTTGTATGTATCTCCTCTGCTCGTGTGTTTGCTCTGTTGTCTCTTTCTATTTCACTTACAAAATACAAGTTCAAAGATAAAATTATTAAGAATGTTAAGATGGTGAAAGAAGAGTATTAAGCCAAGTGCAGCTCCCTCCTAAATGTGGGGTCCTGTGAGAACTCGCAGAATGCATGCCCTTGAGACCAGCCCTGATTACAGTTGAGGAACACTGAGCTCGTAGAATCTACTGCATTTAAAACAAACAGTAGGCAAGGCTTCTCTTTGTCCTAGAAGGAAGAATTACCTCTTCCTTAAAGATTGCTTGATGTAACTGAAACCCTGAGAAATGGCCGAGATAGAGAGCTGTCAGGATATTGCATTCTTGGCATCACCAGTAAGAATGTGCAGGGACCTCATGTTCCACTGAAGATTGCCTTTCTCAACAAAAATCATAAAGGCAAAGATTTTTCTGTGTTTAAACAGGAAGAAATTGAAATTTTTTTTTTTTTAGAAATCCTGTAGACCTTTGTACCTCCTGCTCATCTTGTTCTTGGTTGGTATAAATAATAACCAAATTTTATGCATACATAGTGACTTGTCTGTCCCATTTGCTGCTTGGATGAAAGCTTTAGGGGAGAGTATGGAGGATGAGGTATCTTTCCTTTGTGTGAAAATGAAGATTCTGGCACATATGTGAGTCCCCTTACAGAGAGTGTTAATGTATATAGGCAACTGCTTCTCAGCTTATTTTGCAGCTTGATTTAAAGACTGAATTTTGGGTCTTGAAGGAGCAGATATGCATTGCTGAGTTGTTTATTGAACAATATTTTATGCTGTCCTTTTATATGCCAGGCACTAGACTAAGTTCTGGGGATATAATGGTCATCTTGATAGACAATTTCTGCTCACAAAGAGTTCGCATTCCAATCGGTAAAGCAGTTAAGTAATAGAGAAATAAATAAAACAAAAGCATGCTGTTAATTTATGAGGGAAATTAAAAAGGTGCTGTCCTATTATAGAAAATAATTGGATAGGAGGACTGACTTTAGAGAGGTGGGAAGGGTAGTTTTCTCTGAAGAGACAGTACATCTAACACTCGCAGGATAAAGGCCAAGGGAAGAGCATTCCAGGCAAAGGGAACCGCAGGTGCAGTGATCTTGATTCAGGAGGAGAATATACGATTCTAAGAATTGTTAAAAAGTCAATCTGGCTGGAGCATGGTAAATGAAGGAGAGAGAAGAAGAGAAAGGGTTGAAGAAGGCGATAGAGTCTTCACAAAAACTCTCCCTGAGAAAGGGAACCACCATGCACTGTTGGTGGGAATGTAAATTAGTACAGCCACTATGGAAAACAGAATGGAAGT
>VBSM01002608.1:159577790-159589928 GCA_008086735.1 Cheirogaleus medius | reverse complement strand
CTGTTGGTGGGAATGTAAATTAGTACAGCCACTATGGAAAACAGAATGGAAGTTCCTCAAAAAACTGAAAACAGAACTACCATGTGATCCAGCAATCCCACTGCTACAAAATCAATATATCAAAGAGGTATCTGCATCCCATGTTTATTGCAGCACTATCCACAATAGCCAAGCTATGGAATCAACCTAAGTGTCCATCAGTGCATGAATGGATAAAGAAAACATGGTGTATATATACACAATGAAATATTATTCAGCCACAAAAAAGAATGAAATCCTGCCATTTTCAGCAACGTGGATAGAACTGGAAGTCATTATGTTAGGTAAAATTAGCCAGGAACAGAAGGACAAATATTGCATGTTCCCACTCATATGTGGGAGGTAAAAAAGTGGATCTCATGGAGATAGAGAGTAGATTGGTGGTTACAAGAGGCTGGGAAGGGGAAGAGGGAAGGGGGTGATGAAGAGAGGTTGATGAATGGGTACAAAAAGTACAGGTAGATAGAAGAAATAAGATCTAGTGTTTGATAATACAGTAGCGTGACTATAGTTAACAATAATTTATTGTATATTTCAAAATAGCTAGAAGAGAAGAATTTGAATGTTCCCAACATAAGGAAAAGATAAATGTTTGAGGCGATGTGTAACCCCATTATCCTGATTTGATCATTAGACATTGTATGCATGTATCAAAATATCACATGTATCCTCAAAATATATACTGCTATGCATCAATTAAAAATTCTATTCTGAATTATAATCCTCCTCCAACGAAAACAACTCACATTGGATCTTACTACAGGGTTACCCTTTATAGTGGCTCTATGGCGTGTCTCTCTCTCTCTCCCTCCCCACTTATCTTCCCTCCCCTTCCTCCCTTTCTCCCTCTCCTAGCCTCCCAGCTTAGGGGCAGCTCTCTCTTTGACCTTCAGGACCACCAGTATACCAGTGATCCCCAACCTTTCTGGCACCAGAGAGCATTTCATGGAAGACAATTTTTGCATGGGGGCGGTGGCAGGGCTCAGGTGGTGATGCGCAGGGGGTTCCTAACAGGCTGTGGACTGGTAACTTGGTAACCGGCTGGTGCCTGAGGGTTAGGGATCATAGCAGTACTAGAAGACATGGAATCACTAAGGTTTCTACCATAGGGTGTATATATATATATATATACACATATATATATATATATATATATACTGTATCTGTAGATGAAATAGTATTATGAACTCTGAACTGGAGGGGCTGGCATTCAGGAATCTTCCTGGAGATACTTGTTCATTGGTAACATGTGTCTGAACACTGCTATAAAGCTTTGGCATGTGTCTCAGCCTGGCTGAAAATTTCCTACAGATTTAAAGTGAGAAGGAGTGAGTGTATTGCAAATTGCTGAAATGGATAGAGATGTAGAAAAGCATATGCCAAGAAAATATTTTCTTGGTCAAGATAGCCAAGTATTGTAAGAAGATAAATGGAAGCACAGTTATGTGACCACTTTAGAAAGGATGTTATTTTGTATGATGCAAAAGATCACATTTCTTTTAAGAAGGATACTCTAGATGAGATAATTTTTATAATCATTTCATAACATGGTTCTGTCATGTCCTCCCTAATCCCATTTTTTCATCTTATAAACGCTCGCTTTCTTTGGAATCATTTATCCTGTCTTTTGTTGACCTAATTTTGTGGCTAATTGCTACTTCGAACCTAAAATGCTGCTGCTCTCTGAGTCTAAAGTGCTGTCAGTTACACATCACTGTAAAAATCTACAGTGAAGACTCGCCATCACTTCCAGTAAAACTATTGGCTCTTCTTTACATTTTGGAGGATGGATAAAATCTAGGACAATTTTAATGGATAAAAGAGGTTGGGAAAGGATGTTGGGAAAGGAGAAGGAACAACCTTCTTACCACTGCCTTCATGCTGCTACAGGTATTTATGGCGAGAGAGAGAGAAAGAGAGAGAGAGAAAGAGAGAGAGTCACTCTTGCTCTTTAACAGTTGGTGAAGAACTCCTCCTAAGAACTCAGCCCAACTTTGAGGAACATGTTCTTTATTGGTGCCCTTGCATAGTAGGCTTTGGTTTAACCTTTTTAAGTTGTGACTGAGTGTAACAAATATTGTCCTCATCCATGAGTTTATGAATTTTACCAATGAATATTATGGAATGAACCAATCTGAAAACCTTTAAAAGCCTTGATGGAAGTATATACTTATGAATTGAACCTTTTATATTTATTGAGACTTATGGCCCAGAATACAGCAAATGTTCTGAGCGTACTTGAAAAGTGTATGTATTCCGCTGTTGTTGGGTGGAGTGTTCTATAAATGTTAATCAGGTCAAGTTCATTGATTGTGTTGTTTAAGTCTTCTATATCCTTCATGTTTTTATATCTATTTGTTCTATCAATTTTTGAGAGATCATATTGTAATCTCCAGTTATAATCGTGATGTGTCTTTTTCTCCTTGCAGTTCTATCAGTTTTTGCTTCATTTGTTTTGAAGCAATGTTATTAGGTAAAGAAATGTGTAGGATTAATATGGCCTATTGATAAATTGACCTCTTTATAATTATAAATTTATGTTTTTTATGCTTGGCAATAGGCTTTTCTCTGAAATATACTTTTTCTGATATTAATATAGCCACCTTAGCTTTCTTTTGGCCAGTATTATCATGGTATATAGTTTTTCAGCATTTTCCTTTTAACCTATGTCTATATTTTAAATGCATATTTGTATGTGGCATGCAGTTGGGTATTGCTTTTGTATCCAATCTGATAATCTCTGGATTTTAATTTGGGTTATCAGAACATTTCTATTTACTTTTAATATGGATATTGATGTAGATAGGTTTAAGTCTATCATTTTGTTATATATTTTCTATTTGTTCCGTTTATTTTTTGTTCCTCTTTTTCTCTTTTTCTGCATTCTTTTTAAATTAATTGATTTTATTTTTTCTCCTCTGTTGGTTTATTGGCCATAACTCTAGTTTTGTTAATTTAGTGGTTGCTTTAAGATTTATAGTTACATATTTAACTTAGTTTACTTTCAAGTGATATTATACCACTTCACTACAGTATATGTATCTTGCAGTTGTATACTTCTATTTATAAAATATATTGTTTTCATATATTTTACTTATATATATGTTATAAACTCATTCTTGTGTATTTATCCATATAGTTACCATTTTTAATGTTTTTCTTTCTTTTGTTTAAACCAATATTTCCATATTTTATCATTTTTCTTCTGCCTGAAGAAAATGCTTGCTTTTTCTGTCTTCTTCCTTGAATATTTTGTGTAGTGTGGGTTTGCTGGTAAAGAATTCTTTCAGCTTTTATATGTTTGAAAAATTCTTCATTTCACCTTCATACTTAAAATATACTTTCACTGTATATAGAATATTAGGTTGACAAGTTTTCTTTTTTTTTCCTTTTAGTACCTAAACATGTTGCTCCACGGTCTACTCAAGTGAAATGTTTCTGGTGAGAAATCTGTTGTTGCCATGATCTTTGTTTCTCTCTACATAGCATGTCTTCCCCCTCCCCTGCCTCTCCAGCCCAGCTGTCTTTAAGATTTCCTTTTTATCACTGTTTTTGAGCAGTTTTATAATGGTGTGTCATGGTGTAGTTTTCTTCATTTTTTGTTTTGTCCTTGTGGCTAGTTGTGGTTGTTGGATCTGTGGATTTATGGTTTCCATTAAATCTGGAAAGTTTCTGTCCATTATTTCTTCACATATTTTTTTTTCTGTTCTCATTGGCTCCCCACTGGTTCTGAGGTTGAGGTAAACAATTATTTGGGTGGATATCTACCATCATTTTTTTTGTACCTTTAGTTATGACCTAGGACCCTGCTTGTATTTGTTGAATTAAAAACGAATTATTTTAACTGGGAGATCATTTATCAATATTACTAATTTCCAATGCACCTGCAAATTCCTTTCTCATTCTGAGATTTCTTATGCTTTTTGGTGAGTAGATCAAGGGTAGCCAAATCGTGTTGCTATATAACTTACATTTTAACTCTTTGGTCTTAACTTATAAGCAATTTTTTTATAATTTTTCTTGTTTTCTGATGTTGTTTCATTTAAAACTAGACCTATCCAGTGGTTATTTTGGAATCTTAATGACCCTACTCATGTGGAGCTAAATTTAGAGGGCTGGACTAGAAAAAGTTGGAGTAGATTTGATATCTACTAGATCCTAATACTATAAAATATGATTTGCTTTCCTCTAATTTAAAATGCCTGATTCAAATCCCATAAATATCTATGCCTTTCAAGTTATGTGATAATATTAAGCTAAGCTCCAGTAAACATCATCCTATAAGCTGCAATATGAATAGAGTATCAATTATTTAAGAGTGGGAGTTACTAATATGTATATGGCTATTTCTCATTAACACTAACAACATCAGTGCTGTTTTCACATTAGATTAAAATAGTAATTTAGCTGCTTAGCAAATGATTGAATGTTGTGTAATCTGTTCACTAGGAATTGGGAAATGTTGCCGAGTACTAATGATTCATTTCCTTAATAGCATAGCAAGTACCAGGCTATAAATTTCCATTAAGAATGTCCGGTCAGGACTGGACTCAGCACTGGTGCAGAGGCAGCACAGCTAGGTGGGAAGAACAGAAGCCGATCTGCAGGTGTAGATTTGGATTCTTGCTCTGTTACTTGGTACCTTGAGCAAATTAACCTCTCTGAAAACTCAGCTCTTCTTCAGTAAAATATCCCAACTTCCTTTGTAAAATTATTATTATAAATAAATAGTAACATACACATAGTGTCTGCCTATGTTATTGTTAGGAGTAGCACTGGGATATATTTGGGCATTACTTTCTGATGTGTCTAAGATGGCATTTTTCTCACTTTTTAGGGTGAGACTGGAAGGAAATAGTGAGTATTGTCTTTATTACAGGATTTTTTCAGGGAAAAATGAGGCAGCCTTATTTTGTGGTTATTTTTTAAAATTCTTTTTATTTGTTTCAATGATGAAGAAACCCAAAGTTAAATCCAGAAACAAAATGCCTAACCAACAATATCTTTGTACAAACATAGTATTAATACAAAAACTGAGAACAACTTGTTTTGTCGTTAAATGTATCTTAAACTAGGGAACTCAGAGTTTTCTCAAATGGTATCAGAATTAGAAATAGATTTGATTTTCTTTTTGGGTCCAATAGCTACATCTTTTCTTTAACATTTGGAAAGTCAGTGGACCCAGGTTAGGTCATTTGTGCTCAGGAATTAATTAAAGATCATGGAGATAATCTGAAACCAAGATATAGGAGAACAAGTTTCAAATAGTCTTTTTTAGTAGAGCAACAACAACAAAACCCAACAACTACAGAAAAAAAAAACCCCTAGGCGTTGGTGTCTATAGCCTGCAGTAGGGAGTGCAAAGAGAATGAATGAGAAAATTGTAGTAGTTTGAGTTCTTGTGAAGGCAGTAGATAAGAAATATTGATCTCTATTTTCAGAGGGCACCCTAATCCCATGTTCATTCTTTGGTGCCTTATTGCTCCCAAAGACTGTCCATTGTTTCTTTGGTACTAAAATTACGTGGTCTATATAGTAGTAACACTATTGTGCATATTACGTTTTTTGTGTATCATAGGCATTTGATTTGTTCATTCAATGAATACTTATCAGATACCTAGTAGGAGTTAGGGACTGAGGATTTAACAGTAAACAGGCAGACAAAAATTCCTGCCCTAATGGAGCTTGGATTATGCTAGGGGAAAGCAGACAATAAACAAATTAAGAAAATATTTCATATGTTGAAAGATAATACACTGTATGGGGAAAAATAAAGCAGGACGGGGGATAATGTGTGCATGGGGAGATCATTGAGAAGGTCATATTTGAGCAAACACCTGAAGGAGGTCTGTGGGTAGCTTACAGTGAGTGTCTGGAAGAGGAGGAGTCTTCTGTGTAGAGGGACCAGCAAGCGTAAAGGCTTTTGAGTGGCCTCCTCTGTTTTATAACAGCAAGGGGATGAGTGTTACTGAAGCAGAGTGAGTGAAGGGAGAGGAGGAGATGTCAGACATCACAGGGTCAGATCATAAAGGCCTTATAAGCCATTGTTACTCGGAGTGAAATGGGAGGCCAAGGCAGGGCTTTGAGAGAGGACTGATACGATCTGGCCTATTTTTAAAGCCTTACTATACCCGCTGTATTGAGAGTAGAATATAAAGGGGGTAGGGAGGAAACACAAAGACCAATAATCCATTAAACAGGGCTAAGTTAGTGGGTTGCTCACTTGCTTCTTTATATATGTTGTGCCAGGGGGAAGATTAGTGGCGAATACCTATTAAACCTCTGTGAGATTGGAAGGGTTGGCTTCCTCGAGGGGAACACGAGTTTCTTCTGGCAGATAAGGAAATATTCCTAGGTAATACAGAGGCGTCCTTTCTCTTATTAGCGGTGACTTGGTGACAGGAAAGTGAACTTGCTGGCTCCGACCCACCTGGATGTTTCAGATCTATTTCTGGAAAGCAGGTATTACGAGGTATGCAAGGAGCCTCTTCCTTTTATTCCAACTTAAAAGTTCCCTAATTGGATTGAGTTCAAGTTCTGTGTCATGATTCTGTTTTTCTGGGAGAAGCTAATAAAGAAGGAAGCCATGGATTCTCAGGTGGAGGACAAGTGGAGTATAGCAATTAGGCAGTATTGTCCCTCCACTGGACAAAAGCCTTAAGCAGCTCGGGCAAACACCAAACAAAAAGCCGTCACATGCATACAGATGTAGATGCCTGGCGAAATCTTAGAAAATGTGTTCACATTTATTCTCTGGCAGTAATATTCTTTTTATAAAACATTCCACACTGTGATAGCTGTATCATTAGCCTGATAATCTCGAGTTAATTCTCTGCTGCTTTTTATGTGGTTTGCTCTGTATATTGGTTTAGAGCAGAAGGCTGAACAGCTTAAAGAGATTGGTCTAAGAAATTGCAGGTTAGGTGGGGAAGGAGAATAGGCTACCTCTGGAAAAGAAGTGCAGTTCAATCCAAATGGAGCAATCGTCTTTGGATAAATGGTTGTTTGCATCTGTTCAGTAGATGGTGAGTCATTTCCGTGTGTCCCACACTGTGCTAGGTACATGGGGATTCAACACTGTGCCTGCCCCAGAGATGCTAATATCTCTTAGGAGAGATGATTACAATGATGCATGACACCGTTATGTTACCGTTAGTTAATGGTATCAGAATACCATAACCGTTAGTTAATGGTATCAGAAACAGGTTGTAAGATTCAGACTTTTAAAGATAGCAAGAGTTGAGAGAATGAGGAGAACACTGGGATATGAAACAGAGAGGCTGCTTCTACATTGTTATCTTTTACTCAGAAAGAAAATATTGGATTTCTCTTTTTGTAAATTAAAAACTGTATAACTATATTGATATGGTTATGTGACTAATAAAATGCAAAGAGATCATCACACATAAAGCTATGACTTCTGGTTACACTGAGATATTTTCACTTTTAAGAAAAATGTAAATAATAGATAATTCTCTCTAGTTATTTTATAGTGAGTGATGAGGAGCAGGACTAGTCCTAAATGGTTACAAGATATTTGTCCATAGTATGGGTAACCTTCTGTCCAACTTATGAATGGTGGAGGGATTCTTAGTGAGACTTTTCTCTAACAATTATACAGATATCTTTACAGTGACAGCCAGATATAAAGAAACAGTAAAAACAGCAATTCAAAATATCTATTCTTTCATGGCTTATAATACCAACAGTTAATATCTGATGACCCTTTCATAGCATTTTGTTTTATAATATTCTGCACATATAGTTTTGTTTTCCACTTCTCAAACAAATAGCTCGCCATCTAGCTGTCTTGATATGCTACAGCTTCCTTAATCATTCAGCACTATTAAGCATTGGTTGGTGTATTATTTAGCATAACATCAGCTGTTTCGTTAAACACAAAATTTCGATGGCTTAAATAATGTAATAAAACTCTATTTCTTGCTTATTTAATGGTCCAATGCAAGTGTTCACGGTTTCACGATGGCTTTCTGCCATGTGGTGATTCAGGGACCAAGACTCTTTCTGTCTGAGGCTCTACCACCCTCTAGGTCTAAGAATCCTTGCATTTAGTCAGCAGACAGAGAAAAGGAGAGCAGAGCACAGATAGTTCCAGGCTGGGCAGCCACTTCCTCTTCTATGATAAGAAAACATTTAATGTTTGCAAATATGTAGATGATTTTGCTAGGTACCATTTCTAATTTCTGTCAGTTGCCAAAAGAAGTGCTTTTAAAGAGCTTTGCACACATGGATTTCTTTTTTATTCGAGATTAATTTTGTATTTCTAGAAGTGAATGTACTAGATATAAGTTTTAATTATAAAATAATAGTGAATTATGTTTTATTTAATAAATTCATTGAAATAATTCATATACCTGAAAAGTTATTAGATATGAAACATCTCTAATTCATTATTGTTCAAGCTTGGCTGAAGAATATTTTTGCTATCCTATACCCAGGGTAATACCATGAGAACAAGAGACACATTTATGTTGTCATATTTTACTAAAGAAAACTCTATTGCTGTTTCATTTTATTCAACACAAAACAGGAGTTAACTTATTTAACAAAACAGATATGCTTACTCTTGGACTAAAATTATTTTAACAATACGTGTAATTTGAAAGGAAAATTATAACATATGTTTAATAGTCTTTATATTCTTTTTGTTTATTTATAGATAGGAAAAGAAAGATATGATTTCAGGCTTCTTAATTTAGAATGAATCTGCCCCAAAGCAGGAAATATTCTTCCTACACACATATTAGAAGTTACTACTTTTAAAAGGCAATCATTTTTCATAACTTCAGATGAAACCAGATGTGTGAATGAAATTGAGTAGGTCACCAATATGTGGGCTTTTTTGGTTTGTTTTGATTGTTTTACTATTTCCAGCATAATTGAAGTAAAGCTGAAGGCTGATAATGAGTTCTATTTTATGTGAACTAAGGTAATGAAGCAAAAAAAAAAAAAATACGTTGCTCTATAGTGAAAATCAACAATTTTACATAAGAAACAATGGTGTAGGAAAAATTGCTACTGTAATAATTTTGGGGTAAAAAACCCTAAACATCCCAAATATTTGAAGAAATCATTCCAGTTTATAAAACCCTTTCTCTACATCCACCAGCTATATGGTTTAAGAACTACAAATGGAAAGCACATGGGAAAATGTTCTCATTTGTTAGTTATAAAACGTTTTCATTGACTTAGCAAAACTCCATGAAGTTGATAAGACCCAGAGAATTCAGAGACACTCGTGAATTACGGGAGGATGTTGCAGAGTAATACTGTCTGAAGATGTTCCCACCATATAGCTGAGAGCCTGGCATGCACCTTTCTAGCTGCGAATGGCTGGATCTCATTCCCACGATATCTGTAGGGGTTTGAGGCCTGCCACATGGCAATCAAGAGTCCCTCAGGGCTGCTTTCTGCATGACTTGACGTGGCACATGGTGAAATTGAGCCCTGACAAGCTTCTGTCACTCTGTTCAGATTGCTTCACTTCTGCCAAGATCTCCCCATCTGGGACTACCATTCCACTTAGGTCTCTATCTGTGGCTTCTTCACACTTACGCATTCATTTTCCCCACTCCACTAATACTTTTTACAAAGCGTACTATTTCTTTACTTCTTGAATGTTATAGTATTCTTCTAAGTTACAGCATCCTTTTGTAGACACTCTTGTGGTTGTGTTTTGCTTTGTGCACTCATTCCTGATTAAAAAAAGATTCTCTTTTCTAGGCCTAGGGTTTGCTAACACTCAGGTTGGACGATTTCTCCTTGTTTTCACTACCTACTTGTTTTCTTTAAAACTGTTTCTTTATTAGTTATTTTCAAAATTGAAAAATTAATACGTGTACATACTAAGTATCATAATTAAGGCAGAACAGGAAGATACACAGAACAACATGGGATTTGAAGTGAGACATATCTGATTGATTCTCAAGTCCATTATTTACTGGCTGCACAAATCTGAGCAAATTACTTTCTGAATCTTAGTTTATCAATCTGGAAAACAGAGATGAAAATATCCATTTCATAGTATGTTACAAAGATGAATTTTAAGGTAATATAGGAAAGTGTTTTATAAATGATAAATTGCTTTATAGATATTAATTATTAATTGTCACTAATGGAAAAGTTTTTAGCACTTTGTCCCAACATATTTTGAGATGGAAGGTGGGTAGATAGTTTCAACTACTTAATTACTATTTATTTATTTACTCTCTAGTCAGAATGTGGAAAGCTTGAATGCATGGTTGACAGGTAAACCTTTGAATTGTGAACTAAAATAAAATCTTAAGGCTCCCCCCGCAACTGGCTGACTGAATGGACCCCTCTTGGCCAAGGGGATATCCTAAAACTAAATTGTCTGCCAGGAGGAGGGAGATCAGACATGCCTCATCATGCCCCACTTACTTCTTGGAGATATCATTTGTAACCCATTAACAGGCCTAAGGCTATACAAGACAAACTTTCAGGTCCTCAATTTACACAACAAATATGTCTGGTGGATTGTCTCTGATTAACAGAGCTCCTTATCTTAAAACATTCCAAGCCTTTAGACAAATCTTCATGTCTTTAACCAATTACAAGCCAAAGAATCTTTAAACCCACCTATAACCTGTAAGCCCCCCACCCCGTTCAAGATGGCCCACCTTTTTGGACCAAACCAATGTATGCCTCCCACGTATTGATTTATGACTTTACCTGTAACCCGTCTCCCTGAAATGTATAAAACCAAACCACAAAGAGTCCATTTGCTCAAGGCTTCTTGAGCGTGGCTCCAGGTCATGTTCCTCAAATTTGGCTCAGAATAAACCTCTTTAAAATTATTTTACAGGGTTTGGCTTCTTTTCCATTGACAGAACCAGCTATGAAAAAGTGAGAGGAGACTATGGCAGAGAAATAAGTGGAGAAGATCTTCTTTTTAAGAAATTGGTTTCTTAAGTCACGGTTACTGTTAGTGTTCCTTGTATATTCTTCTGGAATTGTTAATATTTCATTCACAGGTGAACTGTGTGTGAATCCCTTTAAAAAGAGGCTTACACAAATGTAAGCATACCATATACTCTAGTGCACTTTATGCACTTAACAGTATGTATTTGAAATTACTTTCTATTCATATAAATGCACTTCATTCATTATATTTATTTTTAAATAAATTGTATTGTGTATATTTAAGATATACAACTTAATGTTATAGGATACATATAGATAGTAAAATGATAAAGTGAAGCAAATAAACATATCAATCATTTCATATAATTACCTTTTTTTGTGGCAAAGCAACTAAAATCTCATTTATCAAAAAAATTGAATACAATACAATACTATTAACTGTAGTCCTCATGTTTTATATTAGGTCTGTAGACTTGTTCATCATACATATCTGCTACTTTGTATTCTTTGACCTACATCTCCCTATTTCTTCCCAACCGTCACCACTGGTTGCCTTTGTTTTATTCTCTATCTCTGTATATTTAAATTTTTTTAAAATAGATTCTACATAGAAGTGAGATCATGCAATATTTTCCTTTTAATAGTTCTATGACATTCTTTTATGTGGATATAACCATAATGTATAAAAACCAGCCTATTATTAACATATTATTTGCAGATTTTTATATATTATTAGCAATCTATAATGAGTACATATACCTTAGCTCATATCTACTAATGCATTAATATAATGAATATGCAGAAATGCTGAAGCAAAGGGCATGGAAGTTTTGACATTAAGATACATATTTCTAAATTGCCCTTATTTTCTATTTTACAGAAATTAGAACTTTGTTGTATATAGAGCATTTTTTTCATTTTGCTATTTGTCTATTAATTTTGTTTATGTTTTTCCATTTAGAATTTTAAAATATTTATATATAAACATTGATTTTTTTTCTGTTATGATTTACATGTTTTTGGTTTATCACTCTTAAATATTTTGTTCTAATTATTTTATAATACCATTTTTTTTAAGTCTTTAAATCTCTACTTACTGGTTTTCATAATGCAATACAGTTGTAAAAGATGTTGCTATTGGATGGAATATTACTCAATTCTAAGAAACGACAGTGAATTAGCACCATTTATGCT
>VBSM01002608.1:159468370-159557556 GCA_008086735.1 Cheirogaleus medius | reverse complement strand
AAAAAAAAAAAAAGATACAAATTGCACATGCACAGTTTTTGGAGGGTAATTTTACAATGTGTAACAATATTTAAAATATGCATAACATTTTATCCAGCAATTTTATTTCTAGAAACCAATCCTAAAGAAATCAGTGTACAAGTGTGCAAGGATTTATCCAAAAGGTGTTCAGTTGTATCAATATTTATACAAACAAACCTAAACATTTATCCATAGTGATTAGTTAAATATGTTGTGTTGCATCTGTATAATGAAATTCTTTGAAACTGTCTAAAAGTAAGGTAATTATTTGTATACCTATGTGGAAGCATGCCCACTATATATTATATTTTTAAAGCTTTGCAATATGTAGAGAATAACCCTATTTCAAGAGCATGCATGTGTAGGTATTCAAAAGGATATATAAGTATAGTGATACATAGGAGTAGCAAAAAGGTATTAATGCTGATTATCTCTGAAGGATGGGATTGCAGGACACTTATATTTCCCTCTTTATATGTGTCAGTATCTTTTGGATTTATTAAAATAAAGAATATGCATTGCTTTTATAATAAAAGGATATTCTCATTTGAAAAATAAATCATAAATTGTAAAAATAATCCATAAAATTATTTTAAGGACACAACTCTCTTCTTCATACATTTTCCATGAGGATTTATAGGATCTCTGGTTCAAGCTTTTGAGATGCTTGGTGAGACTTCCCTGAGGGCCAGACACTGAGAATCCAGAGAGGAACTGGGCCATGATGCATAACCCTGGGAGTTTGACACCTTAGAACACGGTCAATTTGATGTAGTAAGAAAGAGCTTGTAACTGGAGAAGGTTGGTCAATTCACCTGCAATAGGACCTATGGAGTCCGTAGGAAATGTATTTAAAGGGAACCCTAAAGATACATAACAAAAAGATTCACAAGAATGTCTTCTGAGTTCAGTCCACTGCTTGTCTGTGGCATCCTGGACTAGAAAGATGCCCTTCTTTCACAGAAAGGACCAGAGTTAGGTGATAGTTCCCTGAATGCACCGATTGCCTAGAGGCTCTATTGCATCTGTGTGTCCAGAGCAGCCCTTAAATCCCTTCTTCTACTGTCACCTCATTCTTTGGCTCCCCCATTCTTCAGAAGGTGAAAAGTTGCCTTGAAAACAGTAGGCAGTGACAGGCCAATTCTTTTGGCTGGTAGGAAAGTGAACAGTTTATCTGAGCATCAGTTTCCTATAGGGATGAGCTAGCTTTGCTCCTGGGTAAATTGACAGAGCCCTGCTTCTCAAACCCATGCTACTGATCCCACTTGTTGTGATTCCCCTGGGCTTGGAAACTCTCCTGCCTCCTTCCTCTATTGGATAATATAAAGTTCATCTGGCTTCCTATGATAAGAAGAGCCTTTCATGCTGGTTTTCCATGGTCTGAGATAGAGCTCTGATATTATTTGTTAGAACTCACAAGGGTGAGAGTATGAGAGACGTGATTACAGATGGGCCCTGTCATTTTGGTCTTCCTATATCCTGTAGGGAGGAGCGGGTGAGCCACACACGTAATTGAATGTGCAGTGCACAGTGTGAAGAGGAAGCAGGAGGCTGTGGACACTCGGTGGCAGGAGAGTTCTGTCCTATTAGAGAGACATGGGAGCTTTAAGGAGCAGGCAGCATATAGGATGTGCAAGATTCCAATGAGCAGGCATGATAGAGAAAATGAGAAGAAATGCCCTAGAGGTTTCTTATAGCGGTCAGGTGGCCTCTGGGATGGGAAGCCTACATTGTTGGAGTACTTGAGATTCACATGGCACCAGAATGTACCTGAAAACATATGATTACTCTATAAAGCAATTTTTAGGCAGAAGAACATGAAGAGGGGAAGATACAGAACCTGGGATGTATATATCACTGGGATCTGCAAGTTAGGTAGGTTTATAATGCCTCCTTGTCCACAGTAATAAAAGAGAAGCCCATAGGGATTTCAGGGACTTTTAAGGGGAAATCAGAAACAACAGGGTCCTTGCCTAAGAAATCTGAGATTTGATTGTATCTTTCCCAAGCATGCCTCAAATTTTTTTTTCTCTCATGACCTCCTCCTGGAATGTCCTTCATTGTCTGCATCTGTTTATATCTTGCTCATCCTTCAATGCCCAAAGTGCACCTTCCGTGGTGTCTTCATTGAGTCTTTGAGGAGTGATGTGCTCATCCTATGATCCCCTGTAGTTTTTCATACTTCTTTTATATTAATATATAGCATTATTTGTGCCCTACTTTGTGATTTCTTGGTATATATTGCATGTACCCTAATAGAATGTAAGCTTTGTGGTCCCATCACTTACTAAGCAACATGCTGGAAACATGTTAACTATGCGATTTGTTGAGTGAGGGATGATGAATGACATCTGCGTGCTAGATGCCCTGCAGCATGTGATACAGTTGTGCACAATCAGTAATTCTGTGGTTCACATGATTTTCAAATAACCCACCAGATAGGTAAATGAAAAGCATGTTTTTAATTATTTGAGCGTAGAAGCCAACTGCATTCAACACATAAACACAAAGTTTATTTTGCACTATTTTACCGTACACTGAATTTTCCAGGAATGTGAGCACTATGTAAATTGAGGGAAAGTTTTATTATGCTTTGTTTGGAATTTTAACAAGTGTTGTTCACCATTTTGGAACATCCCATAACTGACAGCAGGGCTGCTGATAATATATACAGTATATCCGTATTTGTAGAAGTGTCATTCATGGCAACAGCCATCTAACTGCTTTATGTGTTCTTGGGTAGGCATGCCTAACCATTCACTTACTACAATACCTATTATTTTATTATGATCCACATTCTTTTTATTTCTCTTTATATTAATAATTAAGACATTTTATTATTTTAAAATTGTACACAGGAAAGTTATATTGAATTGCATTTTATGATCATAAAGGGGCATTAGGTCTGATGAGGTTGAAAACTGCTTGTCCAGATTATCAGGTTTCTATTAACCATGGGGCATGTGGCTGCCTTTTTGCAGTTCCAGAAATGTGGTCTAAGCTATTCTCAATGAAAATAAGCCCAATTCACAACAGCCTCAATTAAAAGCTGACATTTCAACATAGCTTGTCGGATCTCTGGGGAGTTATTTGCAATATAACTATTGGAAACTGCATGAAAGTTTCCAAAATGTTAAAAAAATGACCAAATCATCTAATTCCAAATTGGTCCTCCCTTTAAGCCTCATCCACTCTCATTTTCAGGGCCTCCCTCATGATTCCTGCAGTACTGGTAAGTTTTTCACCTATTAGGAGAGTGTTTTTCACACTTCAGCCTGTGTCAGAATCAATGGGAGGCGATTAGAATACAGATTATTAGGCTCTGTCTCCAGAGTTTCTGATTAAGTATGTCTGAGGTGGAGCTTGAGATTTTACAATTTTAGCAAGTTCTCTGGTGACATTGATGCTGCTGGTCAGGGGCCCACATGTTGAGAACCACTTAGTAGATGCTAGAAATTGATATATATTTATTCCCCCACCCTTGTCTTATGGCAACATGGATTTAAATCAGGTGATGTATTTTTGAAGGAGAAGGAAAAGAGAAGCAAAACATAGAACTGGCTACAAGTCTAAAACAAAAATGCGCATCCTAGAATTTCATATATTTGCTGGGAGGGTGGTGTTCAATGGTCACAAATATAGTGCTAAAGTATTT
The DNA here is from genome assembly GCA_008086735.1 of Cheirogaleus medius. Classification (NCBI taxonomy): domain Eukaryota; kingdom Metazoa; phylum Chordata; class Mammalia; order Primates; family Cheirogaleidae; genus Cheirogaleus; species Cheirogaleus medius. The sequence continues at coordinate 159,553,880 of VBSM01002608.1, read as the reverse complement.
TGAAAGTCTCTACTTCTAGAAATGCTGCATATTTTTATAGAAATCTCCCAAAGCACCTGGAAAAGAACCACTAGCCTATTCATAGCTTCTGCTTGGGCCAGAGTTCCCATGGTCAACCTGAAGCGGGAAGGTCTGGTGCTTTATCATAATATGTTTTTAAAACACAAACACACACACACACATGCACACACACACACGTGTACACACATACCCAACAGATTGAGAGAGTCATGCTTCAATTCAGGCAATTGTGTGAGAGCCATTTAATTTTAAGTAAATGACTTTAATTAGAAGCCCCTACACCATTTTTACTTCCTCCATCAATGTGGTTCATTTTTCACTTGTGGATGCTTAACTGCAAAACAAACTGATGGTCAGTGCAGGACATTGCCAGCGTAAACCTTTTCCCCAAAGGAACGAGGCAGAATTCCATGTTGTTTATTCTCCTTTATAAAAATCATGTCTGATAGTCACAATGAATCCTTCAGACACAACCAAGCTATTCTTTGTTTCTGATTATCTCTTATAGTGTTTATTTTAATGTTCTTCCATGTGTATAATTTCCCAGAAAATTTAGTACTTAGTATTCTGATGGTTTCCAGCACAGGTTTTGTCTCCCCACTGAGACAGTAAGTGATTCAAGGGCAAAGTCTACGCCTCACATGGTTTCTTTGTCTTCCAGTGCTGAGCCCACACTAAGTGCTAAAGAGAAGGAGCAGGAGTTCTTCACGTGGGTTGGAGGTGAGAGAACACATCAGACTCACACAGGGAGCTTCTGAAAACTACACACACCGGTTATGACCCACAGACAGGCCTGTAATAATTCTTAAGGTACTAGATTTTCAAAAAGCAGGTTGAAATTTCCACTGGAGATATAAATAATATGACTAAAAATCAAAAGGGAAGAAAGGCAACTGCCAATATATGTATATGGTATGATATTTTAATAGAAAATTCTTTAAAATTATCAGCTGAACTATTAGAACTAATAAGACAGCTCAGCAGTGTTCCTAGATACCAGAACAATTTATAGAAATCAATAACATTCCTCAACCTCAGGAATAATCAACTAGAAATTAATACTAGAAAATAAGATACTGATAATAGGCATAGATATATAAAATACCCAAAAATTAACCTAACAAAGAATGCAGAAGTCCTTTAGACAATATATTTAAAACAATATTAAAAGATATAAAAAATCTGGATAAATGGAGAGAGTTATCATGTTCATGGATGGGAATAACTTAACATTAGATATAAGTCAAATCTCCCCAAATTAATCTATAAATCCTCAATCAATATTCAAGATGGATTCTTTGAAGATTTTGACAAGCTTCCTAGAACTTATATTAAGTCTATAAATAACTAAGTCAGCCTCAAGGGAAAAAAATGAAGAAAGAGAAATAGGAACAGAGCATAGAGAACTCACAAACCAATGCATGTTAATATGGGAACTTGGTATATGATAAAGGCAGCACCACAGAATCAATAGGATGTGATGGATTATTTTGTAGCTAATAATATGGATACTGGGGCACTTATTTGGGGGAAAGAAAAGATGGATTCCACATTAAATCATAAAAATGTATGCTTTCATTTGTTCATTGAATACCCTACAATATGTCAAGCACTATTCTAGATTTTGAGGAAATGGAAGTGAGCAAAATGGAAAAAGACCTTGCTCTTACACAGCTTTCATCCCAGTGGGGTTCTAGGGACAATTAACACACACATGTACATATATACATGTGTACATATATATGTATACACATATACACACACAATATTTCAGTTTTTCCAGGTCAAAGTGCTGTGAAGAAAACAAAAACAAGATAAAGGAATATGGTGAGATGCTCTTTTAAATAGGGACGGTCTTACCTGAGAAGGTGACAATTGGGCAGCTATTTTAATAAAAGGAAGAAGTGGGGCATGAAGCAACCTGAGAAAAGGGCATTCTGGGTGGAGGGAACGGGTGACTGCATAGACCTTCAGGCAAAGAGGAGCTTGCTTGACTCTTTGTGGAACAGCGCAGAGGAAGTGGGAGTGGATTATGAGAGTGGTGGGTGAGGGCTGGATGGTTGAGAGTGGAGATGGAGAGTGAGCTGGAGGAAGGTGAGACATTAATGAGACCCAGGAGTGGAGACAAAGTTTGTCCAAATGTGAGAGCACGGGAGTGGCACATCTAACCCCCTACAGAAAGGCTGTGAGACTCCAGTTGACAGATGATAATTCCCATGCCTTGGTCTGATATGTCTGTACAATGCCATATCTATCTATCTATCTAATACATAGACCAATATGGATTAGATATATGTCTCAATGTTCCTATTACAGATTAAACTCTGAGATTCACTTTGAGACACACTGCTCCATTGGGCATGCAAGTTAGTACATTATCAGAAAGAAAACATTATTACTATTAGCAAATCACATACAGAGATTCCATAGGATTGGATAAAATGCATTTGTTTTTCTCATCGAATTGCCTCTTGGTTCGTACAGAGCTAGTCCTGAATGGACTTGCAGGAGGCCCTTCTCTCTCATTCTTCTTATACCCATTGCCAGTGGCCCAAGCATCCTGGCTTTAACAGGCTGTGGGGTGAGGAAAAATATTCCTACCTACTTCTTGGAAGGGTAGGGGTAAAGCCCTAGCATCTACATGGGCTTAGGTCTCTCAAGTCTTTAAAATCTTCCTTATATGGGATGCTACTCCAAGCATAATTTGCATGTTTCATTATACTGAAAGATACCTTTCCCAGATAGGCCAGAATAGAGACAAGAATAAAAGGGGTGGGTATGAAATAAAACCCATCTTTCTGCCTTCTTTCCCAGTAAAAGTTTCAACAAGGGGAGAATGATGAGAGAGAGTCCCGGGCAACATTCTGGTCCATGTACCAGGCATCCTCTGCCTCATCCAGAAGGGTTTTCCACTGGTAAGGATGTGGTGGGCACCACCCAGCACGGGAGATCGTGGCATCCAAAGTAGAGAAGCAAGAGACAGGTCTTCACAGCAGGCACTGAGATGTCTATATGCTCAAGTGTTCGGGAAAGTTGATTAACGCCTACATTCTAGTGTCAGTGGTGGTTTGCAGTTGCCTTGGAGACTAACAGCAAATGCAACATGTTTGCATTCCCAAGGAAGTGGTATGACAGGGAAATGAAATAGAGACTCTAATTATTTTATGTGGCTATTAAAGAAAAGAAGGATTGGAGAGCTCGGGTGCATTTCAGTACTACACACGAATACATTGCTTTCCATCTGGTATCTCATGCGCTAGCCATGGTCACTACTCACTGTCATGTTGGCCTGTCCTTTTCTGTCTCTTGGCTTTTCTGCATATGAAAACTTTGCCTATTGACATTTTTATTTTGCCTAGAACATAGATATAGTCATAATAAAATTGTAAAGGGGAAGAGATAGTATCCCAGATGCTTATGATATTATCTTGTAGCTCTGGTCATGCTAAAGTTGGTGTAGAGAGGTGGGTCTAGAAAGGGGCTGAATGTCCTTGGACCCCTAGTGATGAGACCCTGCAAGAAAGCAGGAAAAACTTTGATTGCTTCCCTTAAATGCTCTTCCTGTCCTGAAAGCGTGGATTTCAGGCTGAGCCTTAGGACTGGAAAAGGCAGATTCGAGACTGGTCAGACTTGAGCACCTCGCAAACAGCTCTCACAAGCCAAGTCATTGGTGCCCGGTAAGGAAATTAGCATTTATTGCATTTCAGTAAAAATGATGTGGCCCAGTTAAATTAGATTTCCTTTCATTTACAATAGACTTAAAATCCTATTTAGCTATAATCCATCCATTGTAAAATTGGTTACAAGGATCCTAATTTTCTGAGATATTGAAGCCTCTCATTCTATCTGAGCATCTTGATTTTATCCATTTTCATCTATCGTTAAATTTCTTATGGCTGAGAATGCCAGAGGCGACCTACCTTTCCAATCCGCTGCTGCGTTCAGCAGTAACTGGATTGAGATCAGAAACATTTATTTTATTCAATGCCTTATCTGTTCTTTTCCACTATTTTAAACACTACTGAGGGTCAAACTGAAAATCCTTCTCTGATTCTAACAGTAATCAAGCGGGAAATGGTTTTATTTTATTTTAAACTAATATCAAGCCAAAGAAGAAAGCATCATTTCTAACAGTGGGATTGAATGGCCCATTCTGCCATTGCTTAAAATTTACAGTTTGCACATCTTATCACCAAACCCGTGCTTACATGATGTTCACAGTTAAAATTTCTCTTGTCTCTACTTAAATTCATGTGTTTCTCATTTGGGAGCCTGTTAAGGCTTTGCCACCTTTAGGAGCCTACAATAGCAGGTGATCTCCCTCCTGCTGCTCCGAATGTCTATTACCTGTGCTGTAGCCATCCACAGCATGACGTCCTTAGCTTACTTCTGTGTGACTCTTGCCTCCCCATCCAAATTGGGCACTTTGTGAAGGCTGAGACTATGGCTCAAGCTGCTCCATCTGCTTCACTTAGAGATACATTCCCACAGGAGGAAGCCTTGTGTGTGCAAGGGTCTGGACTTTACTCGGTTCCTGGCATTGGGATCTTTAAAATGTTATTTAATAGTTAGTTAATCCCATGAGGAGCTTCTTGTTTCCTCTGTCCCTCCAGTTCCCCCTAGGACTTAATGCCTTCCAGGGGGATAATGGCCCCAGCAGCCCCAGAGGTGAGTACTGTTATCTGGGAGGTGGGCATGGTGAAGGCTAGAGTGGGAGCAGCTGCCTCTCGTTGTCTGCTGAGCTCACCAGTTTCCCAGGTGCTGCAGCTTCCTTCCTTGCAGAGTGGAGCTTGACTCTGCCATGAACGCCTCTTCCTCCTCCCTGCATGGTGGCCACTTCCGGCTTTCCCTGGGAGCCATCTGCAAAGAGATGGGAAGGATAGGACTGGAGCATTTGCTAGGGAACTTGGGCTGCTCTGATTCAGAGCAGGAGGCAGGCCAGGAGGCAGTGTTGATGATGCTGACCTTGGTGCTCAATGTTGGAGGTGAGCTGGGAGCTGGTGTAACAGCTAGCTGTGATGCTGCCACCGACTGTGCATTGCTGAGTAAAGGCTGACCGAGCACTCGCCTGAGTCAGCTCTGTTGGAGGTGCTGGGGTTTAGGGTAAGGAGACTTTTCCATTATGACCCCTGCATTTGAGTTGCTGAAGCCTCTACCTGGGAGGACGGACACTGAGCTCAGTGCAGGGCTGCACATCTCCTGGGTCATATGAGCCTCGGGCCTGACATTCAAAGGAGAGGAATCTCTGTGGCCTGGAGGCGGGTCAAAGAGGACACAGGAGGATCAGAGAAGGCTTCAGAAAAAATGGACCTTTATTATTCAATGAAGCCAATGAGCCTCCTATCAGCTGGAAGGTAAAAAAATGAAAATCTCCGCCTTCGGGGGAGGTGGCGAGGATGGCAGCACTGTGGCGTGGCACGAGCCGCACGTGCAGAGCAGAGGGTGTGAGAGCCCCGGGCGCGCTCTGCCTCAGCTGGGCTCCGGCGTTGCAGAGGCAGGCGGCGTGAGAAAGAGCGACAAAGCGCCTCTCCTTTCAGACTTAGGGAGGACACTATCAGCTGGCCTGCTCACAGGAAGAACTGCTCACTGTTCCAGAAAGTGTGGGTCAAGTGTGTGTGTCTCTTTTGTTTCATTTTGTATTCCAAAGTCAAATAGCCAATTATAATGATTTTTTTGAAGAAGGAAACTTCTAGGGCTGTTTCTGGCCTCAGTCACATTTTACCCAGAAGATACATGGAAGAAGGAGGTAGGAGTCTCAGTTGCCCCAGCTGCTCCCCCAGTTGCACGGGCGCTGGGCAGCTGTGACTGAGCCCTTCACCAAGGGGACGGCTTCACGCAGGGCACCTGGATCCCTTCCCTCCTCTCATCTATGTCTGTCCATGTAGGTAGCACATGGGATATGGAATTAGCCAGGAAGAAGGAAGCTTCCTCTGGAGACAGGCTTGACCTGATCTGGGCTCTGGCTCACCTTTTGTCCTCCTTGTCTGCTCAGGAGCTCTTGCGTCCTTCCTGGGAGACCTGTCATCATCTCACTTCCCATCAACAAGTCCCATTCTCCAACACTGGCTTAAAAGCTGGTTTCAGCAGGAGCAGCAACAGAGGGCAGCAAAAGTGGCCTCAGGATGGCTTCACTGCTTCGGCTACCCCTGAAGGTTGTCTACCAGAGGAACACTAGGACTCCGAGTGGGATGGATGCGGGACCTTCTGACTAATCCAACTGGACTGGAAGGTAGGACCTGAGAGAGGCCTCAGGCTCTGTCTGGCCTAGCCACTCAAATCCCTCTCTCTTTTAAGCCCCCTATTCTTACAGGAGTCAGCTCCCCACGCTTTGAGGAGCAAGGGCAAGCTGGCTGGGAAACCCCAGTACAGCTGGGGAAAGTGACTGTTTTTTTCCTCCCGCGGTGTCAGTTTGATGAAATTAATTCCTACTGCATTAGTTGTATGGACCACAGGTACTGTCATCATGGAATCATCAGAGGGTGACCATCCCTCTCCCTCTTGGACTGCCATGGAACAGCCTGTTGGCAAAGGGTCTGGGGAAGTCATAATGAACCACTAAGGAGAAAGGAGCTCACAGACCCAGGGGAGAATTTCTCTCCTTCTGTCCTAGACTTTCCTCCCTTGACTTTTTGCCAGTGAGCTTTGTTGTAGCTCAGAGATGCTGTTCTAAAGATAGGCAGTCAGAGATAAAGGTAATATCTGAAGTCATGGGTCAAGGATTCCTGTGTCTGTTTCCCTGGGGGCGCTGATAGCTTAGCTTTGCACAAAGCTCTCCCTCAATTTTCACCGAGCCTCTGTCAGTTTGTATGGTGATAACTTACAAATGATGAAACTGAGACCCTAGAATTGGTATTAACAACTTGGATGTTGTTTAAAAGAAGAGCTGGTGTTTAGCCCATGACCTCTGTTGCATTCATCTTTATATCTCTACCACCTGGAAGGCCATGAAAAAAATGATCTTACCTCTTTGAACCTCATCTGTAAAGTGGGGTGACTCCTCACAAGGTCTTCGCAGGAGTATATCAAAATAAAATATTGTGCATGGTGCCTGGCACAGGGTAAGACCCTCAGAAAATGTCAGATATTAATGTAAGGTTTTGATCATGAGGACTGAGTGACTCCAGCTGCTCTGTAGGGCCAGGAAAATGCAGCCTCTAAGGACAGTGGAGGAGGGCAGATGGGGAGGTCTGGCCCTATGGTTTTTGACCTTATTATCCACTCTCTGTGGTTGCCAGGCTTGCTACAAAGATGATTCACCTTAGTCCTGCACGACAGCTGCCTGAGATCCTGGTTTGTATTCTGCTGGGGCCTGGAACAAAGCCAGGAAAACACAATGAAGGATGTTTTCCTTTGTGTCCATAGCTGCTTCCTGGTTACAATGGGCCATTGTTGTGCTAGGCCACAATGGAAGGGAAGTGTAACTGATTGGCCAATTGATTCTGTCTCATGTCTTGAGCCTCAGAGGCTCTGCTCTGTCAGGGGCATCTGAGGTTTTGGGAACTTGTCTCAAACAGTAAATTAGTTATTACTGACTGGTAGATGGATTATTGATCTTAACTCTTTTCTCCTTTCCTGTAGTAGAATGATATATTCATGAGCTTTGCCATGTGACTTTGGAGTGCCTCCCACTAAAGCCAGAGCGTATGCCCTGCTGATGTTGGCCATGGCCTTAACCAAGGGGGTGTTAGTAGATAAGATATGAGCAGAGCTTCAAATGTGCTTAGGTGATTTGGCTTGGCCTCTTGCATTCCTGCTATCTGCCATAAGAATAATGTGCCCTGGATAACTTCTGGTCCTTGAAGAATGAGGAGACACATGGAGCATACCTGAACTCGCTCCTTAATCCAAACCCAAGCCTTGCTGAGCCTAGTTGAAATAAGCTGAATTCTAGCCTGCCTGCAGACCCATGAAGGGGGAAAAGGAATGTTTATTTTGATAAAGCAATGAGATTTGGGAATTGTTTGCTATGCATCATTGTTTTGAAGCAATAGCTGACTGATGTCCTGACACATGGAGCCCTGGTAGAAAGGGGATCAGCAGGAGGATCTGATGGCTGCAGACTGGCGGATGTCAGCCCCTTGGAGAAGGGCCTGGACTTTTGTGGACCAGAATGCTCATTGTCTTTTCCCCTAGAAGAGGCTATAGAGAGCACTGACTGGGCATGTTTTATCCCTTTTGCTCAGAGTAGATAGTTGGTAAATGTATGTTAGATCTTATCGAAATGAATGGAAACATAGCCCAGCTAAGGAGGGTTCATTTCCAAAACTAGGGCTTTATGTAGGAGCATCCAAGATGCAAATCAGAGAAGAGGCCGTGAGAAGGGCAGGCCTAGCCCACCCAGGGCAAGGCCAATGCCAGGAGACCTTTTAGAATTATCCTGAGCCTAGGAGCTATGTGGTAGCTTTTGTTCTCTGGAGGTTGCTAGAGAATACGGCTAGAAATATCTCATTTTATGACTCAGTCTGTCCAGGCTGCTATAACAGAATACCATAGACTGGGTGGCTTAAACAACAGAAAATTTTTTTCATAGTTGTAGAGGCTGGACAGTCTGAGATCAGGGTGCTAGAATGGTCAGGTGTGGTTAGGGCCCTCTTTCCAGTTTGAAGTTGGCTGCTTTCTTGCTGTGCCCTTACATGGTGGAGAGAGGAGAGAGAGGGAGGGAGGGAGGGAGGGAGGGAGGGGCAGGCGGGGAGGAAGGAAGAAGAAGAAAAAGAAAAAGAAAGAAGAAGGCCCTCTCCCATCTCTTCTAAGGCACTAATCCCATTCATGAATCCTCCCTCATGACCTAATCCTCTCCCAAAGGCCCCACCTCCTAATATCATCACACTGGGAATTACATATGAATTTGTGGGGGAGACAAACATTCAGATCATAGCATTTTCCCTTCTAGAAACAACTCTTGACTATGTAATTAAATGCCCTTCTCCTTTCTTTTTCTGAGCTCTCTTCCCCACTCCCCCAATGCCCCCCAAAGTGGCAGGCGCCACTGTGACACTTCATCCCAGCAAAGGCTGGCTGTCAGCTGATCACGTCTTACCTTATTCCACATAGATGTGAAAGATACACTTTATGAGAGAGAGTAGTATTTTTTAGGGGATTCTAGGGGTTGAAAAAAATCTTCTCTTGGCAAAGAAATGAATCACTGGTGGTAGAATATCAAACATTATGTTAGTCTCTCGCTATTTTCTGGGAGAAAGTTCTGTGTATTTTACCCACCCCTCTACCCCAATCCCCCTCTATAGCGTCCCTAAATCCTCCGGCATTAGGGTGAGACCTAGTCATCTGCTTCTATCACTCTGTTTCCTCTGTGTTTTGGATGAGACAGAAAGGCAGGCAATAAATTGTACAATCTGGTTCTATGTAAAATTCCTGGGGCCTCGGGGCACACACATTTGTGAGAGTGCCTGGCTGCACTGACACCGTGCTCCTGGAAGGGAGGGAGCTACCCTGGGACTTCCCCAGGAGGTGGCACTCTGGAGGCTGACTCTGCCATTTCATTAAGCAACCAGCCCTGATGCCTAAGCTGTAGTCGCTCCATCCTCTTCCTCTAGCCAGCCCCTCCAAGGGTTTGGACATTTCAGGTTACCATTTCCAGCAAAAAGCTGATTGGAATTAATGAAGGCTCAGCATTGAAAAGCAGCCGGGTTACTTTCTAATAGCTGCAGGGAAGCAACAGAAGACTGCGACCGCTAGGTGGCAGGAACCTAAGATTTGGTGTCTGAGGGCTGGAAGCTCAGTGTTCTCCTTTGGGAATGGCAGGAAATACAAACTTGTCTCACAGGATTGTTGTGGGGCTCAAATGAGAGTGTGTGAAAGCCCTCTGAGTGACAGGATTCTGTATAGCTGTTAGTTGTTAATAGAGCGATTATAGAGACTAGTATAGTATATTAAGGCTGATGATGTTTACTTCCTCTTCCTCCTGCCAAATGCAGCATCATAAGGCAAAGTGGTGGTCAAGCAGGGATGGCCTGGCATCAGGGCAGCTTGGGTTCTAATCCCAGCTCTGCCATCTAGTAGCTGTGTGATCTTGGGCAAGTGACTTAATCTCTCAGTGCTTGGATTTCTTCTGTAAAATGGAGAAAATAATAGTACCTACTCTCTATGGTAGTTGTCAAGTTTAAGTGACTTAATACCCACTTAAACCTGACAACTTATAAAAGGTATTTAAACACTACACAGCACACAATAATCTTTCAAGAGATGCCAGCTATTTTTTAACTTATTATTTTGAAATAATTATACATTTGCAGGAAATGTATAGGGAAGTCCTCTGCATTCTTCACCGGCCTCCTCCAATGTTGACGCCTGGCATACGTTTAATTTATTGTTCGTACCAGGAAATTGACATTGACACAATCCACAGTGCTTGTTAATATTTCACCAATTTTACATGAATTTGTGTGTGTATGTGTGCGCGCGCGTGTGTAGGTCCATGCACAGCTGTACGTAATCACCGTCACAGTCAATATACACAACTAGACTATCACCATAAGGCTCCTTCATGCAACCACCTTATAGCCTCACCAGACAGCTATTTTTAACACATTTAAGTCATCGGAAAACAGAATTCTTTTCAGTAGAAGTACATTTTTACAACAAGAAATGCCTGACACTGAACTCATGAAATAGTAAGCTCCCTGTCCTTGGTAGTAGTCGAAGAGAAGCTAGGTCTTCTTTATCAGGGATGCTTTAAAGTGATAATACAGTAGAGGGAGAGGAGAACTCTGAGGCCCCCTCTTAACTCTGAGGCCCCAACTCTAAGCTTCTGTGGTTATATAGGAAGGTCCCCTGAAGGAGGTGAGGTTTCACATGGGCGTTGAAGAACAGGGAGGCAAAGGGATAGGAGAGAATATAGCAGGTGAGCAAAAAAAGGTGAGCTAGTGCTTCTGTGTTACTTGACCCTCTGGGACAAAGGTATCCCTCTGGGGTGGAAAAGGGTTCCCAGAGCTTTGCTCCAGGACATAGGGAGCCCAAGTGTTAGGCTTCTGTATCTTCATTCAGGGTCAATGCGTTAACAGCTGGGTTGTCCACTAGTAGACAGGTTATCTGCTATGAGGCCACCTCTTAAAGAGAGGTGTCCTGAGATGCCATGCTCTGGGTCTTTTCTGCCCCAATCTGTGTCCCCTGATCAGTATGCCCTGAGTGTCCCTATAATTGCTTCTTCTTTATTACTCAGACTACTTTCTGAAAAGGAAATATGAGCAGGCCCAACGGTTCTGTCTCTTTTAGCACCCTCTGTGACATTGTCCTTTCTCCAGAATGCGGCGGTTCTTTTTTTTTTTTTTCCTTTCTTTCAAGGGGCCTCGGCAGGTAATTTAAAAGACTAACAAACTTTGGCATAGATCACTTTAAGAGCCAGAGAGCTGGCTGGAATATTAATGAAGCCGTCCAGTGATAGAGTTGCTTCCTGATGCAGGAACATATCAAAGAGGTTAGGTCCGTGAGTGCTGCTCTGCAGAGCCCCATCTCTATTATCTAGCTCTTAATTACTCCATTAAAATTCAGCAGAGGAGCTGCCCAAATCCACTAGCGTGCCCAAGGCTTGCTGGTGATTTCCCTGCCTCTGGCCATTCGTGATTTTTAGTTCTTTAGGTCTCCAGAGGTGGGAGGCCAGATCCTGGGGAGACAGAGGTGTTGCTGCTGGCTGCCTTAGCTTGGGCTTCTGCACGGCTTCCGTATGGTGGATTTCTGTCCCCCGTCTCTGGTGCCAGACACCCTGCCTATCCTGTGTCCTTGGGGAAGGAGCTACTCTGCGAAAGTCTATGTTCCAGGTCACAGAAGTCTTGTTAATTAGGTGTGCATAGTTTCTGGAACTCTTTGGAAGAGATGTATTTCTCTCTCCCTGCCTCCTAAAGCAGCAGCCAGGACACCATTTTTGCTTGAGTGTCTCATCCCTGAGCCTCAGTTTTCCTATCTGTAAAATGAAGCAGCTACTTGGTGCTTCCGTAGCTCTAAATTCTCTTGGTCTTTAGGAGTATCCATTTTCTTGTAGGGCTATAATATAGTGACACCATCTAGTATGAAACTGTGCCAGTCAGCTCCTGTCCTGCGCTATCCTGTTGACTCTGTGTCTTCAATGATGTTCCTTTTAGTGATACCCCTTGTCTGTGGACTTCAAATTATTAACTAGCCCTGGGATTAGGACAAACACGCAAAGTATCTTTATTTTTAAACACAAATTTAAGTCAACAGGAAGGGATGTGAAGGTGGTACTACCTCATTTTTAGAGGACAGCGTATAGGCTCTTTGACGGCTCATTTTATATTCAGAGGCCCTTTTGCTGTTTCTGGGATCTGTCTGTGCTCCAAGTGGAGTGTATTTTTTTAGAATCACACTGAGTCAACAAAAGACAATGCATCTAAATGTGTCTACCACTTAGTGGAAGCAACATATGTTAGTAAGAGTTGTGCAAGTTCCATCTGCCCTTTCCTGTCCTCCTTGTGCCTTCCTGTGTTTATTTTGCTTTTTTTCCCAATCATTGTGTCTGTCAAAGGTCCTTCAGGGAAGAACAAGGGGAGTCGAGAGGCTCCTGGGTTGTAGCCACTAGACTAAATGGAGTCACTGGAGTGAGAAGACCCATGACAGTGTGATGTGACAGCATGGCCCCGAGCTCAGCGCTGCAGGCTCTGGTAGAGAATGTGAGGGGTGAGCCCCTAGACGGGTGGTCAGCAAAGAGCACAGGCCTTTGAAGGAGGAAATGAAGAAGAGCTTGTGCTGAAGGAGTTTGGACTAGTCATGCTAGAGAGCCAGACTGAGGTTTCTGACAGATGGTAAAATAATGCACCTTCTTCTGATCATTTCCAAGGTAGCTAGAGTCTTCCATGAGGTCCTAGTTCTTTTTCTCTTCTGTCTCCCCCAGTAAGAGGAGAATCTTGGACCCTTCCCAGCTCTAGTTGACTTTCTGGGGGGCATCTCTAACTCCAGGAGGTACAGGTGATATTTGAGGACTTAGCACTTGGCAAGTAATTGGCTCCAGAGACAAACAACACTTCTAGTGTCAAGGAAATGCTGGCTGGAGAAAGAGTCCCCAGCATTAGCTAGTGTGGCATTACTCTGGGAATTTACCTACATTTCTTTTCATTTTCTTTGTTTGGTGGTCAAAACTTTGGGATGGGATAACTTTGTATTTATTTATTTTTTTAAGAGTCTTTCTGTTTTCCAGGCAGGAGTCCAGTGGTACAATCATGGCTCACTGCAACCCTGAATTCCTAGGCTCAAGTGATCCTCCTGCCCCAGCCTTCTGAGTAGCTGCAATTATAGGTGTGCACCACCATACCAGGATAATTTTTTTTTTTAATATTTTGTAGAAATGAAAGATCTCTTTATGTTCACCAGGCTGGTCTCAAACTCCAGGCCTCAAGCAATTTTCCTGCCTCTGCCTTTCAAAGTGCTGGGTTTACAGGCATGAGCCACTGTGCCTGGCATAAAATTTTGGGATAGGATAATCTTTTCATCATATTTCTTTCAATTCTGAATTTATTAATACCTTAAAATGGTCATAACTCCCACAGTTTTATCTGAACTCTTCAGCTTTCTTTTTGTGTTTTTATATATTTTTTATTTCAGAATATTACGGGGTTACAAATGTTTAGGTTATGTATATTGCTTTTGCCCTGCTTGAGTCGGTGCTATAAACATGTCCAGCCCCCAGATGGTGCGCACCGCACCCATTAGATGTGAATATACCCAACCCCACCACCCTTCCCACCTGCCTGACACCTGATGAATGTTATAACTATATGTGCACTTAAGTGTCGATCACTTAATACCAATTTGCTGGTGAGTACATGTGGTGCTTGTTTTTCTATTCTTGGGATACTTCACTTAGTAGAATGGGCTCCAGCTCTATCCAGGATAATACAAGAGGTGGTAGATCACCACTGTTTTTTGTGGCTGATCTTTCTTTTTAAAAAGTTATTTTGCTTTTTCCCTCTGTCTGACTCTATGTCTGTTTGTCTCTTTGGTAGTGGAGCTGCAGGTCTGTTTGTCCCGCTGTTTCTTGTTCTGTATTTCTGTGTCTCGCAGCCTGATTCCCTTTTTTGTCTCTGTATTTGCTCAGGAAGCTTTATTTTTCATTGTCTGTCTGTCTGTCTCTGTTTTTTTCCCCCTCATGGTCAGACAGAAACTTAAGGCAAATAGCTGCTCCTTTTATTAAATTTGGAGTAACAAATGGCTTTGGTGGCTGATGACAAGCAACTGGGGCTTATGTGAGCACGGGAAGCTGCAGTGCCAGGGACAGCAAGGGAACCTTTGCATTCGTCTCTGAATCTCATTTTCACAGGGATAGTCTCCTGACAAGGAAGTGGCATTTCATGATGAATCTGGATTTTCTGCACAAAGTCTCCCAAGGCACTTAGTTCTCCTTTGAGGGGTTCGAGTGGTCTGACTGCAGGTATGTGTGCGTGCGTGCGTGTGTAGGGCGAGATCACTCCCAGGTCATTAGTCTTGGGCTAGGTCCCGGAAGGCTAGAATTGTAAAGGACGCCAGCCCTGCTTCTGAGAAAATGGTGAGACTTGCTCCTCAGCTTGCATTTAGCACCCTTCAGGACCTGGCCTCAGCCTCTCCCCCGCGGTCCCCCTACACTTTGTTCTGTTATCTGAACTTGCAGCTGCCTCCATGGTTCCTGGTTTCCCTCGCTTCTGTGCACTTGCACAAGCGCTGTCCGCTGACACTGCTCTCTCGACGGCAGCCAACTCCTACCTGTTCTCTGGTTTCAACGCCAATGTCGCCTCCTCTGTGAAGTCCCCCCCAGCTCCTCCAGGGAGAGTTACTTACTGTCTTCTGAGTAATTGTTCTCGCCTCTATTGTCACCTGGTCTTAACAATTGTCTACTTATACGTCTTTCTTCCCTCTAGACTGTGATCTCTTTGAAGGCAAGCACAGTGTCCTATTTATTATTATAGCTTTAAGATCTGGCAACAAGTAAGGGGTCAGTGCTTGCTGAAAAAACTAGGGAAAATAGGTGGTGTATGATCAGTACTAAACTGTACACTGAGACTGTCAGTGTATTATGATTTCTTACCCACTTTATCTAGTCTCATTAGTTTTCAACACTAATTTTTCCAGAAGCTTGCCATGATTTTCTCTTTCCCTGGAGGTTTTTCTTAGAGAATAGAGTCCGGGTAATGTTTGCTTGGCCTTGTTTACACTTCCTTTTGATCTTCTTTTCCCTTCCCTGATTTAGTAGTTCATAGTGCTATTGGCCTTGGAGGAAAAGAAGAGAGGTCAGCTTGGGGGCAAGAGGGAGGTCAGTGCCTCCTTGTGTACATGGGACCCATGCTTGCAACAGCAAACTGGTGGGATTTTGGAAACAGGGGCACCATCTGTGCTCACTAGTGTCCAAAGTGCCTGGCTTGGGGGATGGAAGATCTGAAGTGTGTCCTGTCCTGCTATCCATCCCCTCACCCATGCTGCTGCTTGGAAGATCAGCACCAGAGACCACATTGATGCTGGGAAGCCTGGATACTCACTGAGGGCTGAGATGAGCTTGGCGATGCTGAGAGGGAGGAAGAGGGGCTCTTGCTCCCTGTGTTCCAGAAGTATCTAGATGTTTTAAGGGATTAGGTTCCCAAATGCTAATCCCTGCCTGGCATTGGGCAGAGAGGGAGGCTGTGCCTTAGGTGAAGTGTTTTTCTTACTCCTTACAGCCCTCCTTGCTTGCTGTTTCTTTTTGCTTTTTCTCCTCTGCCCCTTCTGATTGTTATTGACTCCAGCCTCCTCCCCTGGGGTCCCAGGGGTAAGGGAGAAAGCCCTAGGGAAGGAGACAGGAATCCCTGCTGTGCTTATAAACAATCCCACCATTTATAATGCTCTGCATTCATTTCTCCTTTTGTAAAATGGGGGTAATTATATCTCATGGACTTGTGTTGTAATCTAACATAACGATAATGTAGACAAGTCCAAGTGCAATGTCACAGCTATTATGATTTCTTACCCACTTTATCTAGTCTCATTAGTTTTCAGCACTAATTTTTCCAGAAGCTTGCCATGATTTTCTCTTTCCCTGGAGGTTTTTCTTGGAGAATAGAGTCCGGGTAATGTTTGCTTGGCCTTGTTTACACTTCCTTTTGATCTTCTTTTCCCTTCCCTGATTTAGTGGTTCCCTTGGATTCTGTCTCAAAGGAGGAGGTGGGAAGCCTATGGCTGTATCTAGGGATAAAAATCTCTGAAACTGCATGACATCAGCAGTAAGTAAAACAGCAGGGTTCTCAGTGTGGCTGGCACCAAACTGCCTGGTCCCACATGCAGCATGGCTGGAGGTTCTTTGGCCCCTGAAAACTGGCCCTGTGATCATCTGAGGACATGGCTACAGCTATGGTCACTGGACACAGGCATATGCCAGTCAGTAGAGGATGGTCTCTCTATGCTGTGCAATTAGGACCTGTGGCACGAAATTGCTGCCTGGGACCCCTACCTATTTTAGTTATTACGGCATCACAGAAAAGGGCTTGGACCTTGTGTGAGCTTGGCCAAGTCATGTCACCTCTGCAAGCCTTGGTTTCCCTGTGTATTAAATGTCCATTAAATGGAAATTCTATCTACCTTGTTTGTTGTGGTAACTTGCTAGGCGTATCAGATGAGTTACAGCCTGTGAAAGAGTTTTGAAAATTGTAGAATTTTGAAGAATGAGTATGTGATGCTTGACTCATTAAAGGGTTTCTTGAAAATGTAGTTACCCCAAGAGGTAGTGCTGGTAAAATCTCATAACTCATTCCTCTGAGTAGAAAACATTTTTGGGGAGAGGGTTCAGGTTTATTTCTGGTTCTAACATACTGAAGTCAACACAATATATTTCAGCTCCTTGTGGAATCCCTACCATATGTCAAGCCTGTGCTAGGCAAAAGCAGGTAGGGTGGCACACAGATTAGTCACAGAGCAGTTCTGTCCCCTAAGGTCACATCTGCCTCTGATGGGGCCCATTGCCCACTTAGCCGATTTTCACTCTTGGCAAAGCCACGAGTACGTTAGTCTAGGTCCTTTTGAAAGGAGTGCTTGTGGCAAGAATTGAAGCACAAACAATTTATTTGGAAGGTACAAGCTCAGGTTGTTGAGGATGAAGGCAGGAAGGGGGAGGTGCAGCAAGAAAAGACGCAGACTGATGCAAGGTCGCCTGCTACTCTGCTGGCCACATGCTCAGGTGAGCCTTGCAGAGACATACTAGAACCTCAACAGGCATGGTCGCTTGGCGCACTGGACTTCTTGGGAAGGTCGGCAGGGGAAAAAACACACTTGGAAACAGTCCACACTGGGAAGAAAAGTGAGTACTTACGTGTTCAGTTCCCTGCCAGTTCCATGTCTCACTGGTCAAGGTTCCATCCAGAGGGAGTTCACCTGGCCCTGAGTGGATACTCAGAAAGCCAGATTCCATATCCTGTGATGCTGTGCTTCATACAGGTGGAGAAGCGGGGACGGGGGGAGGCGCAGCTTGGGGCAGGTGGGGTCCAGCCAAAAGAAAGAGAGTGAGACACAGTAGTGGGTGTCTGAGAAGGCACAGAGGCTCTGGGTCCTATACACCAAGCCTCTCCTGCTCCAGGCTAGAAGAACTTGCAGTCCCACCCAGTAAGGACTGAGTGTGGCTCGCCTTCTAGGTCCCATTCTTCCCTCCATTCCGGAAAAGACTGCATCCTGCTGACTGGCTCTTCCTCCCAGAGGCCTCATCCAGGGCTTACCAGTAACAGAAAGGTTTCTGCCGCCCACCCCAGCCGGCCGTGCAGACCCAATCCAGCCTCATCCTTTCCATAATCCCTCACGAGAGGCCTGGATTCTTATTAAGAAACACTATGGATTTTTAGAGTAAAAAAATCTATAGAGAGACTTCAGAAACAGTCTGGGGAGATTATAAAGAAATGTGGGCCAGTTTTCCAAGGAGATTTTGTAGCATATTCAATAGCACTCGTGTCCTGAAAGGCCTGTGGAGGTTTCCCTCGCCGAGGCTGGCCCTGAATTATGATTCTCCAATCCAGAGCCCGGCAAAAGGTCACAGCATAACAGATTAGGGCTTGATTCTGCGGCGCTTGTAAAAATAGAGCCACCTCACTAAAATGCAGTAGGGATATTAATTTCCAGGGCTGGAGTTCAATTTAATAGAAAGACAGAGTAGAAAATAGAGCTGTCTCTTCAATCCCAGTGGTCATAACAGCACCCCACCCTGCACCTCTCTGGAGCTATCTCCCGGCCAGCCGCCGGACACGCCGAAACCTGCCTCGTGCTTTGCTCTCCATGATACTGGAGCTGGGTAGCTGGAGGGACAGCAATTACTGTCCACAGATGAGGAACCCGAGGCGTTTGGAGGTTAATCTACTCTCTCGCGGGCACAGAGCAAGCCAGAGGATGTGCCAGTTCGTAGTTAGTAAAATCCGACTCCCAAGTGGCAGCAGCAGACTGCGGTTACATTGAGTTCAGCTTTCACATGAGGAAGGTTAGGCACATGCATGCCCACTGTGTGTCCGGCCCTGTGTGAGGGGCGTGACGTGTACACTCTCACTCAACTTTAGAGTGAATCTGATAGGCCAACATTCTCCTCATTTATTAGGAAACTGAGGCTCAGTGAGGTAAGGAAATTTGTCCAAATATATCCCACAGCTCTGGAGAGGCCCAGAGCTGAGAAGAGCTGGTGCCAGGTGATCTGATTGGTGTAGTTGCACCCTCCTCATGACCCTGCAATATCAGTTCTGCCTTCCCTGCCTGCCTCGGGTCGAGAACTGCGCCCGGCTTCCCCTTAGCACCTGGCTCAGGGAGGCTGTCCAGGCTGCTGAATGCAGGTCAGTGGCCCGGCGCCCACGAGGAACCTTCTGGAGAGGTGGGAGGATCTGATCTACCATTTCCTGAAATTGACCTCAAACTTTAACTGGAACTTTCTCTTCTGACATAAAGCTCAGAGAAATGCCAGTCTCTAGGCAGTTGGGAAGGACTGAGGGTAAAGTTTTCCAGTTAAGTGGGAATGGAAGCTTGAGAACTGAGACACTTGAAGGTCAGGCAAAGGACTCTGTTGATGGGTACAGAAGGATGGATGGAGAGGCCCAGAGGTATTGCCATTTCTATGGTGGACTCGGAATAGACACTCAAGCAGCATCTCCTGGGCCTATGGTGGCTTCTTCCCTGGATCCTCATTGTTGGTCAATAGTGGCTGTTGGTCTAGGCTGGAGCCCAGCAGGAAGGCTGACCCAATGCTCAGTGGTGGTGGCAGATCCTCAGCTGGGGTGGGGGTCCGAGGCATGTCAGCAGATGTTGCCCAGGCAGGTGTCCTGTGCGAGGCCAGGTGCTCCTTCTGGAGGCAGAGAACAGAGGTGGAGACTAATCCTGGCGCTGTAGGTCTTGTTTGGGCTCGACCCCACCTAGACCTAGAAGGGCAGGGCAGAAAAGGAAGAGAAAAATCTCAGGACCAACCTCCAGGGGTAGAGAGATTCTGGTTTATAAAAATGGCCTGAAAAATAGGGCTAAAATGCCCTGAAGAATAGAAACTGTGCCATATTTGTTTCTTCATTTTTCAGGCCCAGCATGTAGACGCTGTGTGATAATGTTTGTTGAAGAGAGAGTGGAGGAATGGAGAGAGCCAGGAAGAGCACAGAGAAGGGCATGAATCGGACCCGAGAGGTCAGAGGAGGGAGGGATCGGGCCTGGGGCAGGGCGGCTGCCAGGGAAGCTTTGCGTGGTGTAGTGACGTCGGGGTAGGAGATGCTGTGACACGTTGCCGGATTTCCTTTTCAGGACTGAGGCACTTGTTTTCCCATCTGCTGGGCCCACTGATGGCTGGCCATTCCCAGTCCTCTGAAAGAGTTGTTTTTTTCTTTGTCCAAGGTCAGGTCCCCTCCCGGGGGACAAGCCACAGCCATGACTCAAGGGGAATGAGAGGGGTAAAGGCCTCACCCCCGTGTTTCAACACAAGACCACTCTGAGGGCTGTCCCATCCCTCGAGCTGCCCACGGGATCTCCGGGCTGAGACATTCTCGAGAGATAAGGTCATCAACGAAAGTGTGAGGAGGAGAGGCGAGCATCCCATGGGAGAAGAATGGCTTGTGTCAAGGTGCACGGGGAAGCTCAGATGGCAGACACGAATGCGTTTAGTTGGAGCAGAGGATTAGCCGGGATGAGTTTAAACTAGCCTGCGCACACGTCCAGCCTGGTGGGGTAGGGGGAAGAACTCTGGACGAGGAACTGTGAGGCCCGAATTCCAACCCTGGCTCTGAAACTAACTTGCTTTGGGAACTTGGAACGGCGATTTCATTTCCCTGAGCCTCGTCGCCTTCATCCTCCAATAGCCAGCCCCGTGCAAGGCCCTGCTGAACGACAGCTGATGATGGCTTGTCTCCACGTGCCACCTAAGTCTTCTCTGCTGGGCTCTGGTTTTCCAGAGGGCCGGGCCCAGGCGTCCTGTGTAACTTTGATGCTTACTCTGCTCCCTCTTCCCTGTAAGAAGGCACTCCTCCTTTTTGTCTGCACATGGTGGGTGCTCAGTGAACCCTGGTTTCCTGAGCCCCCTCCATGAGGGAGCCAGTCCCCAGTCCCCCAGGAGCCACGGCCTCTGTGCTCCTCAGGCTCTGCCAACAGCGAGCGAGAGACTTTCTCCTGACTTACCCATTCAGGCTGTGCCTGATGCAACACGTAACATCAGGGCCTGCGACCGTGCCTAGCAAGTGGGGGCTCTTAGGAGATCTCAACTGAATTGAAGAAGGTACTAACGAAGAAATGCATTTGAAGGCACTCCACAAATAGAGCTTGCTGTTATAATATGCTGCCCCTGCTGCCTGGGTTTCCCTGCATCCCTTCCTGGCCGCTCTCAGTGGCCATCAGCAGTATGAAGTTGTCAGGGCAGTGGTGACTCTGGTGAACTAATGAGGACATTATCTGAGCAGTGTTAGCCACGTGACCCTTGCCTGTGCTCACAAATGGGCGCTCAGGTTCAGCTGTGGTCTGTGATACTTGTTACTGCAGCCTGCATCACACTTAAAAAGATTTTATTAGTGCCTGGAGAAATCTTCCTCCCTGACCCTTTTCTCTCCTAAGAGTGAGCAGTTTTAATTGCATTTGATTACTTTTTGCAATGACCTCAATGTCATCTAACCATTTTCTTATCTTCTAGCTACTCCGAGACTGTGTTTATGCGTGTAGCCTCCACCTACTCAGTGGATGTGAAATGGTTACACACATGACTCTGCGCAGAGGAGTAGGACGATGTTGGGTGGCATTATGCTGGAAGTGTCACGGCCTCCATATTTGTGCACAGTGGAGAATCTATTTTCAGCTCATGCCCCATCTGCAAGTTACTTTTCTAGGCAGAAAGAGCCTACTTCCCATTACCACAGTGTGACCAGAACACAGAGGTAGCTAGAGAGAATGAAAGATTTGGATCAGAGTTGTTTGCTCTCAAATTTCAGCGTGTGGAAGAACAGGGGAGGTGTGTTACAATGCAGGTGCCTGAGCTGCCGCCTTGGAGGTTTTGCTTTGGTAAATCCGAAGTAGGGACAGGGCACTTACGTTTTTTAGCAACTCTTCAGGTCTTTTCAGTCCATGGGCCACACTTTGAGAACTACTACTGGGTTAGAAAAATGTATCAGAGTCGGATAGTTGTGGAACTCCACACACTAAGGGAAAGGATTTTCTTGCGTGATATTTAATTAGCAGCTGGTGAATGTAAACCCATAAAACTGTAAACAGGGATATGATACAGTTGATAAAGCCTTAAGGTTCATATGGCCACATGTCCTGTTTTGTCTGGGTTCAATGTTGGTGTAGATCAATTAATACTTGCGCATTATTTTTCATGCCTCCTTTCCCCTTCAGAAAAGTGTCTGGGTTTGGATGATAAATTACAGAGTTATCCTATGTAAAATGAACTTTGAATAAGCTTTAAAAAGGAAAGAAACACTTTTTTCCTGCAAACATACGCTCTAGATGAGTTCATCTCCCCAACCAGTGTCCTTAAAATCTGAGGGTCGGAGAACAAGCACAAGTTTGCTGATGTTTCCTCTTTAATGTCCCCAGCTAAGGGATCAGCTCAGGAAGGTTAAAAGGCCCCTGATCTCATTGAGGTTTCTGTGGCATAAATGATTCAAAAAGGCCACCGGCGTGTTTCCAGAAGCATAACAATCTTATTAAAATCATGGCTTACTCTCAATAAATTCAAATCTGTTTACATCCAACTTACTACATATGGCCACAGAAAAGCCTCCCTTTTTCTAATCTGAACAATTTTCTCTCTTGTTCAGCATTCAGATTTTATTTCCACAAATACAGAACTACATTCTATATTTGAGGATGTCATTTAAGGCCAAGAAACTCCAATAAAAAAAGCATTTATCAGCAGTAAAGTTTGTTTGAGGATTACCCACTGCGAATGAAGCCAAGCTCCCCTTTTAAACTGAAGCATGCTATTTCAGGAATGTGACCCCTTTCATGAATAAATGACATGGTGACATTTACAGATAAAGCAAGATTTAACTGCTATGAAAGGAGGTGACAAATGTCAGGATGTCAATAATGATCCGTGAACATAATGGTTTCTTGCCTGAGCGCTGAGCAGATACATAATGTAACTGCTGCCTGCCAGAGTTCTGCAGAGAATGAGCCCTGGGCTCTGGAAGCATCGAGAAGGCTTCCAACACCATGAGTCTGGGGTGGCTGGTGTCTGAGGAGGGTCTGAGTGCGTTCTGGCCAATAAATGAGCCTGTTAATTCCTCCACATTCTTGTGTATCTGGAAGGACTAAAGGTTTTCTACCATCTATGGCTAAATGTTATCAGAGTAGGATTCAGATATTGTGAATATAGCTTTCTGGTTATGCCTTCATTTTCCAAAAGAGCCAGTAATGTAGAGAAAAACGTCAGGAGAAATGCCGTGCCGTCACTGTCATAGTGAGACCAAGGCCATGGGTGGTGCCTGGCCAGGTGGTGCAGGTGTAGACACCCACCCCGAGGTCACCTTCCCTTCTGGCTTGGGGCCAGCCAGCTGTCCCAACAGTATGTGACCAAAGTCACAGAGCACACTATGGGAGAGCGCTGATGGCTCAGTTGGATTTAACCTGTACCTACAAGACCCTTTACTTGGGCCATCTTCCCCACCTTGCACTCAGCCGTCATTCCCTGCTGCTTCTGCTCCCACATCTTTGGAGCTGATTTTTGCTTTCTTTTACTGGTCTTTTATCTCTCCCCTTAAAATTAGTTGTCCTGGGCAGTGGGAAATGTCTAGCAACCAGCTCATGGAAAACAACCCCCCATTAGTTTGCAGCTTTCTGTGGTGTAAACACTTCCCCGCCCTGCACAGCTGATTTTCAGTGACTTTTCAACGTGAAGTCGCTGAACACTGAGTTGGGAACAGATGCACTGGCAGCTGGCCCCCGCTTTAGCACCCCACGGTGATCTGTGAAGAAGCCTGAGCATGTATTTCTAGCCTGACGCCTGTCTGCAAATCCAGCCCTGAATATCCAGTTCAGAGGACAACTTCCTCTACGTCCACTTGCGCAATTGCCCCACCTGACCCCTCCCTTCACCTCTCACCTCCTAAATGTGACAGTCCTGACCCGTCTTCCTCGGCAGTGCTTTCTGGGTCTGGCTCAAGGCCTCCAGGTTGGTGAAAGCACTCCAGGTCTGGACGATATTGTCTTTTCTCATAACGTGTTAAAGTGCAGTTATATCCAGCTGTTATCGCATCAACAGTGAAATGAGAACAGGCTCTGAGGTGCCGACTGACTTCCCCTTCCCCGAGGCCCCGCAGCGTGTCAGCCCTGGGTTGTGATCAGAACCTAGCTTTCTGGAGTCCCAGAGCCTGGGCTTTTTCCCAGGTAGCACCGTGTCTTCCATGACTGCCCAGCCCAAGCCCTTGCCCCAGAGGGACCCTGGCCCTCGTCCGAGTTCCTGTGAGGGGGCACGTCAGTGGTGGGGGAAAGGAGTTGTTGATAGGTGTCATCCCTGAGCCACTAGTCCCACATAGAGGCACATTTTGCTCACCTGTTTTTCAGCCCCTTGGTGCAATGTGATTTTCTTGACAAATACCATGGTCTTGTCCCCTGCGGCTGCCAGAAAAGCCATGAACTTTAAGAACAAGAGCAGGTCAGGAGATGGGGTTGTCACAATCAGTGCCGACAGGCCGCCAGCCTCCGCCAGCGGTGTTGAGCAAGGCGCTGGGTATTTGCCTCAGCCGGGGGCAGTTTTCTCCATGAGGGGAGGCCTTTCTGAGACAGACAAAGCAATGTCATTCCCACTCCTTTCTGTTCGGTGTAGGCCCAAATCACACACTCTGCCCTGTGTGCGAGGTGCCCACACTTGGTCTCAGGTAAGGCAAAGGGAGCGAGCACAGCCCTCGTGCCGCAGGCTGGGGCAGGTGAGGACCGAGGGGCCCTCTCTAGCCATAGGCCTTCCCAGGCTCGATCGGAGCGACAGGATTCATGCCAGACAAGGGAGATGTCTTCACTGGCTGGAAGAGGTAAGGGTGATTTTCTGGATGAGGAAGGGTGGGAGCAGAGCTTTGAAAGACAACCAAGATTCAGGATGGCTTTGGAGAGGAGATCTGTGGCTAAGAAGAGGTTCAGAGGAGGTTCTCCTTTCTCACATCTACCTTCTACCTTCTTTCTGCTGCCCAGGAGAGCCCAGGCTGAGGAAGTGGATCCCAAGGAGAGAGGATAGAGGAACTGGCACTGTTTTCTTACTAAAATGTTAATGACTTCAGACCTTTTCCTGAAAGGGGGGTGGCACAGACCTTCTTTGGCTTCTCCTGGGTCCTGAGGGGGCCTGCAGAGTAAGAGGGGGCCAAGGTCATGGAGTCCAGGCTGCCACTGAGCAGCTCACTGCCCCGTGTGCAGACTGTGGCCTCTGGCCACAGAGTGGTCCCTGCTCTGGCCATTCTGAGAGGTTGGAGACCACTGTAGATATCATGAGTGTGTGTGTGTGTGGGGGGGTGGGGGCTGCACCCCTTAGCTGGCTCTGAGGCAATTAGGAGACTGACTGACAGTTTTTTTCCTCAACACTAACTCACTTCCATCCCACTTTACTCGTACAAGCTGACAAGATTTCAACTCAGGGTAGGAAACTCACGGTGCTGTCATAAAGTACATGTGGAGAAGAACTGCGAGGTAAATGCATTTCACTGGAAGTCAATTTTGTCTGTAAGTTTCCTTGTGGTTGGAAGTTTCTTTGAAAACTTGGTGATTATTAAGATGTCAGTGGCAGGAGGATATTTGCGGCTGCCTCCCTGCCACCTGGCCCTGTCTGCTCTGACAGTTCTCCTCCTTGTGCCTCTGCACGGCGCAGGGCAGAGAAAGGAGGATACTGAAGGTGGTGGATGGCAAAGGGTGCTCACAGAGCCTGGGCTGTGATGCTTGGTGTGCCCCTGCCACCTGTGCTGAGGACCCTACATGTGGCGGATCCCAGGCAAGTTGCAGCCAAAAAAAGGCACCAACACATGTAGCCAGCCGTTCGGTAATCTTGGCATAGCCAAAGAATTTGTCTTCAAAGGAGCATTCAGTAAGTGTTTTGGTCATGCAAAAGCAAGAGAGAGGTGGTGAAGGAGGGCCTCAAACTGCCTGATGGCTGAGGGGCTGCCTGCCTGCGCCAAGGTCAGGGCAAAAGCTCTGGAAGTTTCCTCTGAACTTAACTGTTTTGTTTGGCTCCATAGAGCTGTGGATGGCAGAATGTGGGACTCCTGACTTGGGAAGTGTGGGAGGAGAGGACTTTAGCGAACTGTCCTCTGGGAATGCCCGGCAGCATGGTGGAGCGTGTGGGTGTGTTTGCGAGTGCAGGTGTGAGGATCGGTCCTCCACCTTGCAACTGCATCGTTGACAGTCACCAGAAGCAGTGGGTTCTGATGTTCAACATTGAGCTTTGCTTTTCAGCACTGTTTTCCTGTTTAGCCTCAGAGGGCATGAAGTTCTGACATTCTACAGTGGCAGAACAGTGCCTTGGTGTTGGGAACGAAAGGAGAGAGGGTGCCCATGTTGGGGAGAAGCTGAGCGGGGCATGGGAGGGACCTCAAGACTGGAGGCTGCCAGGGAGGGGCTCCAAGCACTGGCCTGAAAGGAGCAGTGAGGAGCCGCCCCTCGGGAGCCTGACCACGTGCCTTTCCTGGGTTCACAGCAGTGCTGAGAGAAGGGAACCTGCTAAGAGGCATAGTCTCTCCATAGCCACAGAGGAGGAACTGGATTATTTTTATTTAGATAGAGACAGCTGTGGTGATCCTAGAAGATACAGCACATTAGGAATACTTGCATTTGCCTACATATTACATATCATTAAGCACCTTATTCACTCACACCTACTGAACACTATTTTGGGTCATTTGTCAAGGATGTGGAGAAGAAAAAGACCCAGTGTCTGTTCTCAAGAATCTTCCTCTGGTTATTGCTCTATGATGATGAAGATAGTGATGATGGTGATGATGGTGATGATGATGATGACGATGACTACTGTTACAGCAGAGTCTTACAGGACAGGAAGTTTGCAGTCTTTAAGGGGAAGGCTGGTTCAGCCCAGAAATGGCCATGGCTATTGAATGACACTTTGGCCTTGTGCTCCCATCCCAGGAGTCCACTGTGGGCTGTAGTGTCCTGACAGGAAAGGGCAGAAGCTCAGAAGCAGAGGGAAAATGCACTCCCTCTCGTTCTGCACAGGTAATCCCACTCTGAGACCTTCCCAGAGTCAAGAGCAAGGTGCCTCTAGGTTAGAACTGGTATTTCACAGATGGAGTCAAGTTTCTGCCCAGGTCATGCCTTCTGTGACTTTCATGTCTCTCTCTCCTGCTGGATTGCAGGTTTCTGGAGGACAGGAGCTGGGCATGGGGTCTGAGCACCCAGCAGTTCCCAACCCAGCTTGGCTGAATTGAACAAAGGGCACAGCATCCACTTCAGAGAGATTTCCTGTCTCTCCACCAGGTGGTTTAAAATTATCAGCCGCTGGTGTCCATGGCGCTCGTGTCCCCTGAGCAGGGTTTTAGGCAGGCAGCCTCAGCCTTCCTCTCTGTGCCCTTTAATCCCCGCCTATGGGCCTCTTTGATTCCTTCACCTGGAGACAACAGGGCCCACATTTTCCTCCCTAAACCGTGTTCCAGAAGCCTCTGGCACTGGAAAGTGGTCCTTCTGCTCCAGGAGGCAGGAGCTGTGTTCTTGGCCCGACTGCTCCAGAGGGGAAATGCTGTTTTCTGTCAGGCAAGTACCTCAGCCTGTGCCTCTGTAAGATTTAATCTTTGGTCAAACTGGTCCAAACCCACAGTCTGCCGGGGTGTCCTCCTGACTCAGTGCCCAGGGGGAGTCCTGTGGCTGCTGCTGCACAGAATGTGAGTCCAGGACACTGGGCGTCACTGATTTCCCTGATTCGACTGCAGCCCTGGGATGCTGCAGGAGGCAGGCAGGCTGTGAACTCTCAGAGCTTTGTCCTGTTGAAACGTTACTGTTGTTGAGGTCCAGGCAGCATGGGAGAAGTTAGGGTCAGTTAAATCTTTATTTGATCATATCTATGGAATTCAACGTGGTATGTCTCAGTGTGTTTAGAAGAAGTGTGCACACGTGTTATGTGTGTGCCTACATCTGTGCGTAGGCTCGTGCATGTATGGGTCTGTATAAGAATACCACCAGTGTTGTTAAGAAAACAGTATTTTAATACATAAATCTAGAAGAAAATACTGACCTATATAGCTTGTGCAAACTCTAGTTGCGAATGTTTTCTTAACTACTGTATTGCAATAAGAAAATTACTTAAACAAGGGAATAAAACGTAAAACCCAGCTTTCCTCTGAACGCACATCAACCCGTCCTGAGGTTCACTTGCTGTCCTGTCTCGCCACCCTGGGCGCTGACGTCATGAGCGCGGAGCCACTGACACAGGCAGCAGGAGCAGGGCCGGCTGTGGGCCCAGGGACAGCAGCTGTGCCCCTGCTGCACCCAGCGCTGCCCTTAGAACTGCTGTCTGTGACTTTTAAACTCCGAGGGTGAAGGGCATGATGCCAGTGTTCGGGTGTGGCGTGTCTGCGAATGAGCAAAAGCAGTTGGGAAGCTATAAACATGTGCGTGTTATGGAGCAGTGTTGAGCAGCCAGGCCTCAAAGGCTGATGCTTTCCTCATATCCCACAGCTTTATGGTGCCATACTTTTAAATATTCATTTTCATTGCTCTACATGAGGACATAAAGTCAGAGTCAGACGGGTGGGTGCCAGTCCCTGCAGTCCTGACAGCCGATTCCTTAGGAGAGCTGGGGAGAGTCTCATCCTCCCTCACCCTCCAGAGAAGGTGACAATTCCAGGCCCAGAAAGCTGGCCTGGCAGCTTCGGCCCCTCTGAGGGTGACCTGGTGGAGTCAGCCTCCCAGCATTCTCTGCTGAGGATCACCTCTAAGCACTTTCTCTTTATTCTTCTGCCATCAGACCCGGTTAACGCATCCTGTGTATCTGTCTGCAGGTGGCATTTACACTCTCTTACAAGGGAAACTTTCACACCCCTCCTTTAACTCAGTACCTGCCACAGCCCCTGGAATATGCCAGGTGTTCTGCCACCACCTGTTGAGCTAATGAATGATTGTCCCATATAAGCAATTTATATACTCTGCAGTGATCAGCACTTTCACAAATAAATAACACCGGGTCGTGAATAAAATATGCAGTGGGAAGAGCAAGTAATGAAGCCACATTGTCAAGTGAAGTGACCAGTTAGTTATTCCCTTCGCCACCCACTTTCGGTGCCCTGAGCCTGGCTGGCTTGCTGGACGTGAGAGAATTTGCGGTGTAGCACCAGTTCTCTTGTCAACACCGCCCAGGCCGGGCATAGATGATTGAGCTTTAGTTGCAGGTAAGGTCCTCTTCAAGGGTGTGGTCCTCAGCCATCAGTGAGGCTGAAGAGAATTACTTGGCTGCGGCAACTGCTTGTAATTTATAACAGTCGACATAAGCAGAATACACAATTTTTCCTGTGGGTGTACCCTCAACTTCTCCGATTTTTTGGTACTTGGTCATATCATAGAAACTCTAATCAGGCTGAGTCATTTCAGGTCTGTACACAATCACTGTTTCTGGACAGGGTGTCGGTGATAGAGTTATCAAGAAATCTGGTTCTAGAGAGAGGACCCACGGCAAATACTGAATTCACCCATTTTATGACTCTGTGTTTGATTTTTCTTTTTTTAAATTTCTTTTTGTTTATTTATTTATTTAGAGACAGAGTCTCATTCTGTTGCCTGGGTTAGAGTGCCGTGGCATCAGCCTAGCTCACAGCAACCTCAAACTCCTGGGCTCAAGCAATCCTACTGCCTCAGCCTCCTGAGTAGCTGGGACTACAGGCATGCGCCACCATGCCCGGCTAATTTGTTCTATATATTTTTAGTTGGCTAATTAATTTGTTTCTATTTTTAGTAGAGACGAGGTCTCGCTCTTATTCAGGCTGGTTTCAAACTCCTGACCTTGAATGATCTTCCCACCTCAGCCTCCCAGAGAGCTAGGATTACAGGCGTGAGCCACCACACCTGGCCTGATTTTTCTCAGAATGACATTCCTATGCAGTTCATCTGAGGTCAAATGAGTAAAAAGTAGCCATTGAATGACAAAGGAAGCTCAGATTGGGGCCATGGAATGTCAAAATGTGTTGTTATAACACATAATGATGGAACACCTGTCCATCTCAGCATTTCATAAGCACTTACTGTCTCCCATATATATTGCATTCCTTTAAAAGAGTTGGACACGGCACATTGGAGAAACAAATTATCCCCACCCACGTACTACTGCTAGATTTAGTTGTAATAAGTAATGACACAGGGCTAGAGGCAGGAATGTCAACAGGCCCCATGTGCAGGCATTTGCCATGAAGCATGAAGTGTCACCCTATAGCCACCAGAACCACACCTGGCTCCCCAGCCTCTCTTAAGAGATCACTTCTCCCAGATCCTTCTGTGCAGCCTTCTGCCGTCAGCGTCAATGTCAACTGTATGACCACAATCACAGGTCACAGAGCTCCTCCCCACGCACCAGTGACCCAGGTCCTTACGTCACCCCTGTGAGGAGGACCAGGCAGCCGAGGCCTCCATTTTACAGATCTATAAGGCTCAGAGAGATGAAGTGACTCATTCAGAACCATCCAGCTGATTGGAAAGTGGGCTGACACCAGAACTCAGGGCTTCTGAATTTTAATCCAGTGCTGTCTACACTGCCCAGCATGCTGCCACCCTAACCCAAGAAGTATCTTTCTGAAAATGAATGCCAAGTTCTCCCACTGATGCTTGACCTAAACAAGTCTTTTAAATCTTAGTCTTCAAAGCTTCTGCAATAAACACTGGGTTGATCCCTGAGCACTCTCCTTTCCAGCCCCTCCCCTCCATTTCTGGGTGCCGGCCTGATGTCATTCCAGCTTCATGAATGAGGCTCTTCCTGATGCCTCTTTCTGATCTCTGCTCCCCTGTGTGATCTTTACGAAGACTCTGAAAGTATGCAGGCCTGGGTGGCTACTGAGTGTGGGGTGTCCTAGCTAGCCCCTCCTTGGAGAGGGGATCACAGAAAGGAACAAAGGTGAATGCAGCTATGCAAGGGGCACAGTGGGGACTTAATAAGCTTTAGTTACATTACAACTTCAGAATCAAAACAGGGATGCAAGGTGGAGAATGGGCTGAATGGTGAGTTAGGGGCGTTTACCTTTGGCGTCTCCTGTCTCTTTCTTTTGGCAACTCCTCCAGTGCCTCTGCAATCCCACCTTCAGAGGATTAGTGCTTTTCCTTTTCCAAACATGTTCTCAGCAAAGGCACGAGATTCTCCCACTGTGCCATAAATGACTGCTGCTGGTTTTCAGGTGGACTCGGGAGACAGGAAGAAGGAAAGCCCAAAGAAGGGGAGGAAGCTCTGGAGATAGGATTGCTGACCTTGGCTAGCATGTGGGCCTAGGATTGGACCAGGAGAAGGGATCTTTAGCTGCCCACCCCAGGGTCAGCTGCCTGGCGGATGCTGCCCTTGAAGGGGTGAGTGAAGAGTTCTCGCCGTGGCTGGGGGCTGGTGCTTAGAAAGGATTTAAGACACTGCAGCATTGCGCCAGTAAGCTGCGCTTTCGACTCAGTCCTGGGCATATCACGATCCCTTTCCTTCCAGAGCCAACTGAATTAATTGGGAAAGGGAGAGAGCCCCAGTGACTCGTGCTCTGACAAGCCCTTGGTCTCTTTGAGCTCCGGTGACAGGCAGCCAGACTTCAAAGGCTCCTGTGCCCTCCTCCTTTTGCCCTGCCTGTCAAGAGAGGCTGCTGAGGAGCAGGGCTGGGGCTGGAGGGAGGGCGGCCTGGGAGCAGGTCTCTCTGACATTTGTCCTTCCCTCACTGCCGACAGCCAACTCCAGATCAGCTCAGTACCCTGCTGCCACAGCCCCCAACCTCTCACACCAGGGAGACAGCACGCCTCTAAATTTAGCAGGAGGAGG
Organism: Cheirogaleus medius; assembly: GCA_008086735.1. Lineage (NCBI taxonomy): Eukaryota > Metazoa > Chordata > Mammalia > Primates > Cheirogaleidae > Cheirogaleus > Cheirogaleus medius. The sequence goes on along the minus strand of VBSM01002608.1, from coordinate 159,522,499 downwards.
GGAAGGGGAGGTCAGCGTGTCCAGGGTGAGGGCTGAAGGTGGAAGTGGAATAAAAGAGACAGTGGACAAGTGGGGGCAGCGAGTGCTAGAGAAGGAGCGAGGGGAGGGGTTTCTCATCAGAAGTAGCTGTGACAGACTGAGAGAGAGGAGAGTCTTTCAAAGAGTTTGTAAAAATGGAGAGTGTAACTCTCAGTCAGTACCGGGGAGCATTGCTCATGTGTGCTAATGGAACAGTCAGTTTGCATTTGTGCGGAGGCTGAATTAGAGCTCTCTTTTAATGCAGCGGGAGCATGTGTGAGCAGCTAAAGATACTGTAACTGGAACAGGACCGGCGGCACTGGCGTTTCTGTCCAGGAGAAGCAAGGCAGTGAAGGGGGTGCTCGCGAAACACCAACATGTGCCCCGACTGGAAACGGCACGCTCCATTACTTAGCTCATTTAATCCTTACAACCGTTGGGTGTGATAGCTTTCAGGATAATTTTCTTTTTTTGAATTATGGATTAAGCTGAGGCTCAATTTGTACACTTTAAGTGACTAGTCTAGGATTCAGCTAGATCTGTCTGATCTTAAACCCACGCTCTTTCCACTCCTGGAATAAATGAATGTGATTCCCCTGAAATCCTCCCGCCAGAATGCTGGTCTATGGTTCTGACCTCGTCCTTCAAAAAAGCCACATTTCTTACATTCCTTTAAATGGACATAATAATGATTTGTCCGTTGAATTCCCTGGCAATTTTGTTTACACTCTTGCTTAACTTAGCAAACCATGGCTGTCTTGAGGTGAACTTGGGTGAGTTTCAGAAAGCTTCGGCCATCAGGACAGAGCCAAAACTCTGAACCAAAGCATGTGTGAGGCTGATTGGAGCTGTGATAGGTGATATCTTTGATAACCAGTGCGTGCCCACATGCACTTGCTCAAAAGGGCACTCTTGGGCAAGAGAAGCATTTGGATGGAAACATGTCCCTAACCAGATAGGAGCACCATGTTCAGCAAGGAAATAGTAGCAACATGGAAACAATGTGCACCCTTTGAATTCTCCAATTCTCCAAGAAAGTGTTAAGAAGAAAAAAAAAAAGCAGCTAAATAACAAGATTCAGAAGATTATTCTGAAGTCTATTTATTTATGATTGTACTATCACCACCTGTTGCTAGGCAACCGAGAGTTGAATCAGCCATCAGTGGGAGGACAAACATTCCTAGGTCCTTCATCTGGCTCCACTGGCCTCAATGTGGGGCTTTGTGCTGGGCAGAAGCCGGTTGGCTGGCCTCTGCTTTGTATCATAAACGTGCCTAACAGATGGTAGGCACTTCTACACATGCCTTCTTGACCAAATCGGCAGATGAATGAAGGAACGAATGTCCTAAAAGGAGCTTACTTTTTTTTTTAAAGCTAACCTCCCAATGAATTCTGAAAGTACTTTTAAGTGGAGCAGGCCTCTGAGAGGAGTGTGTTTGTGAGTATATGTGCATATGTGTGTATGTGTGTGTGCGTATATACAGTGTGCTGTATAATGATGTTTCGGGCCATGATGGGCCACGTATAAAACAATGGTTCCATAAGATTATATAATACTATATTTTTATTATACCTTTTCTAAGTTTTATATATGTTTAGATATACAAATACTAACCTTTGTGTTGCAGTTGCTTACAGTATTGAGTACAGTAACATGCTGTCCAGATCTGTAGCCTAGATGCAATAAATTATACCACTTTAGCCCAGGTGTCTAGTAGGCTGTAGCATCTAGGTTTGTGTAAGAGCACTCTATGATGTTTGCACAATGATAAAATGGTGCATTTCTCAGAATGTATCCCTGTCGTTAAGTGACACGTGATTATGTTTGTATGTGTGCATGTGTACGTGTGTGCGCATGTGTGCTTATAGGAGGGGAGGGAAAGGAAAGACAAGGTCCTGGGCAGTGGAGAAAAAGAAGGTTTGAGGGCTTTCAGGCTTTGTCAGAAGCCGCCATCCTGTTGACCACATACACCACCATGCAGGTCACCCTGAGGTCCAGAGCCTGGCCCCACTAGGTCCTAGTATCACACTTTCTCTGCAGCCCGTGTGATCACTACCACTGCTGCTAGTGCCCGGGTCTGGCTGGAAAGGTGAGTTTTCTGCTTTCTAATCCACTGGGCTCGCTTTTCCCACCCCACCTGGTGGGTAGAGATGCTGGCTCCCAGAGTGCTGTGGAGCATCGCATTCCCTGCTCTGAGCACGATGCGTCCACATGAGCAGTGCAGGCCTATTTGTTGTGCAGGAAATGACTGCTGCATTATGAAACACCGTTCGTTTCCAGCTAACGTGTGTTGTTTCCCCCGAAGCTCTTTTTATGTTAAAGCCTGTCTTTCCCAGTGTTATCTGATGGTTTCCTAGGAGATGCCCTCCCTGGCCAAGCTCTTGCTGATGCTGGAGTTGGATATTATCTATAAGCACTAAATATTGGCTTTGTTCACTCGGCTGCTCCGCTCTTTCTCCCTGGGCCTCCCCTGTTTCTCTTGAGGGCCCCTAAAGGCCTGTGGAGAGAGGGAAAGGCTGTATCTTCCTTCCCACATCTCCCACAGTCATGGAGCTAGGCTTCCAGTTTGTTCTGATGGATTTTACTTACTCATAATTTCCCATTTCAAGCTAATATAAAGACTTCGTTTGTTGCAGGTGGATTTTCCAAATTGAGACAAAGTTGGTAGAAACATGCCAGTATCTATATGAAGAACAGAGACTCCTTCCTCAGAAGGATAGATTAAGTTATTTATTCTGTTCATACCTCAGCTTCTATCTCTGTAAAATGGAACCTCTGAAGTAATATCTAGAAGCATCATCAACAGTTGCTGGAAACTTCAAGCAGGGAGCATTACTTCCTCTTTCTTAGTCTTCTCTGGCAGAAAGGTCCAAATATAACTCCAGGCTGGCTTTTCATAATGTGACGAGAAGACAGGGCATCCCTAAAGTTTGAGGGAGGCTGCTGTCACCATGGGAAGAGGGTTTGACAACTTGGGCAGTAGCCACACAAAGATACAATTTCTAATCTGTCAAAATTGCTTTTTCTTAGAAGCCCTGATTATATTAACACATTCTCAATATGATCTGATGGTGTCTCTTAGAAATTTTCTCCTTACAACTGTAACCCAAGTCAATCAGATTATGTTGAAAATATATGCGTATATATTACTTCTAGAACTGAATTTAAAGGTGATTCACATACATCTTAGTTTAGCCCTAGATTTCTGAGATGAGAAGCGGTAGAAGAGGACAAATAGGAATTGAGAAGAAACAAGAACTATTAGAAACCCAAAGGAAAAAAAAAGACATTCTATAAAAAAGACATCTGCACTCAAATGTTTATAGCAGCACAATTCACAATTGCAAAGATGTGGAAACAACCCAAGTGCCCATCAATACACGAGTGGATTAATAAAATGTGGTATATGTATACCATGGAGTACTACTCAGCTATAAAAAACAACGGTGATCTAGTACCTCTTGTATGATCCTGGATAGAGCTGGAGCCCATTCTACTAAGTAAAGTATCATAAGAATGGAAAAACAAGCACCACATGTACTTACCAGCAAATTGGTTTTAACTGATCAACACTTATGTGCACATATGGTGGCAACATTTATCGGGTGTCGGGCAGGTGGGAGGGCGGGGAGAGGATAGGTGTATTCACACCTAATGGGTGTGGTGCACACTGTCTGGGGCATGGAGATGCTTGTAGCTAGGACTTGGGAGGGACAAAGGCAATATATGTAAACATTTGTACCCCTATAATCTGAAATTTAAAAATATATAAAAATGTTCAGGAAAAAAACAAGAACTGTTAGAAAAAAATATATCAACGAGTCTCTGTGAATAAAATAACAGTTCAACTGATCTCTTTTATGGTACAAGAACAGGCAATAAAAATAAAAGACCATTATTTGATTAATTGAAGCAAATAATCCCAAGAGACTGAATGAGTCAGTATTTATTCCAAAGAAAACCTCCTTGTCTCCTCCCTTCCCCAGCTCTGTCTTGGCTGGAGATCTGTGGAGCAACAATGCATTTGAATCCTGGCAGAATCTCTGAAAAATGGAATGAGTACAGTGCTGAACACATAACAAAGACTGTGCCTACACTGCAGCTGTTTGCAAATAGAATTATACCATCTATGCTCTGACAACTTCATTCATCCATCCTGTGACCACAGATCTTTGTCTCTGGATGGATCAGCTGTGTAGACAAAGAGTAAGATGACAGAGTAGATCATCATAAATAAAAAGCTGAACCCAATTATCATGTCCCAAACTTGGCCACACAAAGTGCTACCAAGAGGCTTCACCCAGACCATCCTCAAATTCCTAGAACCTTCTAGTCATTGAGAAAAGCCTGACTCTGGGGCCTTGGAAGTACCATTCAAAGTGATAGGATTCAAAGGTGTTAGATTGAGACTCACAGTAAGAAATGTATCTAGTATAAATATACATATATAAAGATATATATATATGTGTGTGTATATATATATAAGTGAAACATTTCATGAAACAATCACCTCACTATATGGGATGTGCTCTGATATTTTTTATTTCATCCCATTATAGACTCTATATTTAATTTTACTACCCTGATGTTCATCTAGAACCACGTATGGAGTAGAAAAGGGGCTCCTTTGATCATGTCTTCAAGGTTGTCCTTCTTACAGGCCTGGAAGAGGACTCATGTGGCCTCATGTGGCAGCCCCTATGATATTTGAATGACATTTGACAAAGATTGTAAAATACACAACACAAACAGGGCATTAAAAAACTTTTCTGGCTTATCATTTTGCTTCAGTATAATAGATTGAATCAAATACAAATTATCTGAAGTAAACTTTAATACTGCAAGTATTATATTAATTTAGTAATAAGTCGGTTATTTCCTTTAAATTTATTTTATAAGGGGCATAGAAGTAATGAGTATCAATATTTATTGAAGCCTAATATGTGTCCAGTATATTACACATCATCTTGTGTAATCCTCAAGTTCGTCCTGAAAGGAAGATATTATTTTCATCATGTTACAGATTAAAGAAACTGGGTTCAGAGGTGGTGACGTGCCAAGGTTGACTCCGTGCGACTCACAGGGATGGAGCCCAGATTCTTATGTGGGTCTGCTTCTCTCTAAAGTAGGTGCCCTCGACTTGACTCTGCTACCTGCCCTGTGAGCTTCAATCTGAGCTCCTCCTCCATGAGGTTGGCAGGCACAGACTACTGATCATTTCTAACATTTCTCTAAAAGGTTATTTGTTTGCTCCTGAGTTCAGAGCTATCCTAATAGTAACTGAAGCAAGGGATTTTTGACTCCGTGGTTAAATATTTCCTAGGCAGCAGACCCTGATTCTGGCCATTACTTAGAAAACAGAGTAGTGATGGTGTAAGAACTTTTCAAGCACAAAGACTTTTGGTCCCAAGTGTATATGGATGGACATATATACTTGGGACCAAAAGTACTCTCTTCTTTTAGGGAGCATCCTACACTTGGCCGGTTGAGAGGCCGAGCTATTGCTGAGAGGTATTACCTGGAAGAGTTGATTGTTAGCCAAGGGGCACCAAATAAGGGATGGAATGGTGTCCTGGGTGGGAAGGAAGTCTCTGGACATCAGAGGTATGGTTTCTGACATAGGAGGGGCCACTGTGCTGCTGCATAAATTTGCAAAACTACATAATCCCCATGAACCTGTTTCTTCATCTGGAAAATGAGTTAAATTATGACATCTACTTTATAGAATTGCTGTATTATTATATAAGTAAACATGTAGTAATGTTATTAGATTGTATTATTGTTGTTATGACTTGTCACTCGAAGCATTCAGCTTTGTCATCTCCAGTGCTCAGCACTCACATTCATGTCCAATTTTAGGTGCCAGATAGAAACAAAGCCTTTATACGTGCCACTAGAGAGGGCTATTTATTTTTTGTCATTGCCTATCACAAACTCACAAGAACACCATTTGCCTATTGAAAGGTACCTGATTCCTTATTTTTTTACGTTCCTAAAAAGGGGCCTACTTTGAAAACAGTGAGGCCTTGGGGAGAAATTAGATCTCACCATGAACTCAAATCCTTTAGGAATTTCAGTTTGTCAGTTTTGATACTTGCTCCATGCTCCTCTCTGCCCCTCTTTTCTCAGAAAAGAGGCACACTGTGGTTTTTGACTCAATATGGGACCTATATTAATAGGAAAGAAAGTTCAGAAGCAGAGAGAAATCTACGGTGGAATGGTAAAAAAAAAAAAACATGGATATGTATTTTTAAATTGTTCTGCCAAATGCCTTTGAATTAGCACCGTTGAGAATACCTCCCAACGGGTAGGTTTGAGAAACTAGTTTTGCTTTATAAAGACTCAGAGAAGTTCCTGTGGCAAAATCAGGCAGAGTTGAGTAGAAATGGACTGTAGAAGAAACAAAAGGATTTAACTCATCAGCGAGGGCAGATGAATAGGTCCTTAATCTGGAGTTTCCACAGGGCCAGGCCTCTCCTAAGTTTTCTTTATTGCTGGTTTCACAGATGGCACCAGTGCAGATGGGTGGAGGGATGTGTTATCTTGGACCGGTCACTCATGCAAGACAATCGTGACTGGAATGCGGCCCACTAGTATTTGAGGAAATCAAGTTTGAAGTGGGCTTCTTAGATTGGGAAGTAGTGAGAAGCATTAGCTCTTAGACAGTAGACCACAGATGAAAACAAGGCTCCTAACTAGAGTTTGCCTTTATTTGGGGCTGGGTAGCCTGTAAAGTGGCCCAGGGCAGGTGGCTGCAGTGGACATTGGGTTGTGAAGCTTCCTGCTGGCTAGAGTTGTCTAAGGAAGATGGTTTGTCATGATTAAAATGCTTCTCTGTTATTGAAAGGACAATGATGCTCAAGGGCTAGACCACCATTCCGGATCCTTCCTTGAGGCCACTAGCCCAATAATGAAGCACCTTGTGTCTGGTGGGGATACAACAGTGGTTTCTGGCTGCTGATCACATCCCGATTCTGGTGGACAGCCAACAACAACATGCGCCATCTTACTTTACCTGCCGTGGCTTCCACTCAAGGCTCTGCCTCTGTTGTGGGGTATCAGTGGGCATCAGTTGGCTCTTAATGGGACATGCTGGCTTCAGGGAACCAATCCTCTCTTCCTCTGTTTTACAGAATGTGTGCTGACCCTAGAAAGGTGCTTTTTCCCCCATCTGTGCCATATGGGGTCATGACCTTCAAATGCATTCTTTCCACTCAGCCCTGTCTTCCAACTGTTCCCTTGTGAAAGGTTTGGACACAGCTTCTCTCCTGCCTGCTCTCTACCCAGCTCTGCCTCCTCCCTGCCCCCCAGCTCCAGGGTCAACGCCTAGCCCCCATTTCTCAATTCTCTATCTAATCCTATGGAAAATCAATATAAAGTTTCCTCATAAAGGTAAATGACTGACATCATTTAAAGGCATGACCTTTCTCAAGGGTATTTGCCTTTGGACAGGGTGACAGTGTCCCTAATGGACCAATATCTCTTCACGTTTTTCTATACTTCCTAATTTATACTTTGCCCCTTTATTTCTACAACCATATCTCCATCCTCTACTGCCTCCAAAACTAATTACCACCTTCTTCAATTATTAATTACCTGAATCAATTTTTTGTCCTTGCTGTTCATCTCCTTTTTGGTTTCAGTAGCTATCTGGTATCCCAGCTTTGGAACTATTTCCTTTGCCCTCAAACCCTAAAATCTAACCATAAGTTCCATGGCATACAGATCTTCACCATCACTAGACAAACCTAAAATCTTGAACTGAATTAGAATTTTCCAGTCACGATCTATGTACCTTTCTCTTCTTCTCCAATTCCATACCCAACTGAATTTTCCTCCAGCTTAATTGGGATTGTCGGTACTTTCTATTCTTCAAATAATATTGAATTCATTTTGAATGTACCCGAACCCCTGCCTGGCCTGCATTCCATCACCATTTACGCCAAAGATTCTCAAATCGATATCCAAGATTCCCGTGTAGCTTTATCTTTTTTTGAGTCTGCCACGTTACCTTCTTTAAAAAGCACCACTCTTACAAAGTGGACTAAAGGACAGTGAACTGGGCAGACCTGTATCTCATGAGAAGTCTGGGTTTGGGGGAGGCTATGGGTCTTTTGAGCAATTGGGTGGCATGACACCACCTGTTTGGGTGTTTTGTCTTTCATCTATCCAGTCCAAGACACCTCTGTCACTTGTGGAGACTCTAAGCAGGGACTTATTGTGATGGCCACCTGGAAAGGTTGAGAGATTTAAGCGCCCCAACTCACAAAGAGGCAGCTCAAGTGAAAATAAACATTATGACATTTAAGAAGCAAACGGAGCATTTACCTTGGGCCAAATGTGTCACTACATATCACAATAATGGACTGCTCTGTTCCCACTGCAAAGTCCCAGGTGAGGGGCTGCAACCAGTGACAGAGCTGGCGTTGGAGGCTGGTACTTGAGTTTCCCATACCTTATGAGAAACCTACCCATTCGGGTGCTGGTATCTGAGTTTCTCATACCTCGTGTATGATCTCTTTCTCCTTTATTGCTTGTAACACATTCTTCACAGCGTGGCCACCAGGACAGTGGGGCTGCTGCTGAGGTGTCTGCAGCTCTTGTGGGAACCCCAGTGAGCTCTTAGGCTGGAGAGCACAACTTTCTATGTGGGTTTTGATACTACAGATTTCTGGGAAATTCAGAATGATTCCTCTGTTCCAAGATGGTCAGTGTTCACCTAAAAATTCAACTTAATATTTAGCATAGATTTTTGAAGGCATGTGCTAAGTTTCAAGTGCTGTGCTCGGTCATGTATAGACATGGATCTTGTCCTCAAGCAATAACAGTCCTAGTGAGCTATAGAGCAATGTACACACGTACCTAAAAACAGAGTGCAAAATGTAATAAGTATTATAATACAAATGAAAACAGAAAGCCATGAGTACACAGATGAAGAAATAAGAAATTCAGATGAAGAAAAAGACAGTCAGAAATTGAGAAAAGCGTCCTGGAGGAGCACGCAATTGAGCTCTGCCTTGGAGAACAGGTATCTATCTAGACAGGCAGCGGGGAGGACAGAACAGAGAAAGGAGAGGGCTTAGAGGAGGAGGGAACAGAGAGAGAAAGGGGCTGCAGGTGGGACCAGGGAGGTCAGACTGGAATGTGGGGTGTGCACGTTTGGGGTGGGAGGGGAGAGTGGGAAGTGGCATCAAAAGTAGGTTGAATAGTCTACAGGTTTAATGTTTATTCAATAAATGACAACAGTTGTGCAAAGCCCAGGCTTAGCTGCTGAGAAAGGAAGTAGAGTCCAAAACATGTGCATCTAGGAAGTAAAGCCATGAAAGCCCTGGAGCTGTTTTGGAGCGGTCCCTGTCCCTGGGTTTTCCACGGCTCAAGTTCTCTCTGACCGCCTCTCTTTCTCTTGCTTTCTGAATGCTCACCCTTACTCTCGTCTTCATTTGTTGAACACTGATGACTTGGACCATCTGACCTTTCCTAGTCCCCAGTCCTCGCGTAGGTTGTTGTTGACTCTGACTGACTTTTACAGCATCCACTGACCTAATCCTTTCGTGCTCTGGCTAGCCCTGAGTGGAGTTTGTCTTCCCGTAAATACAGGCATATTTTGCCGTGGCAAGTCTTGCTTCTGCTGAATGTTTTTTCCTCCAGGCAATCACTTTGTTGTTATGTGGGCACAGGGTCTCAATGCCTGGGATGGCTTTCAGAGCTATGGAAGCACCAGGAAAAAAAAAATAACAACAACAACAACAACAACAAAACCCTCAAAAAACTCTATCAAAAGAGTTCCAACTTCAGTGAGTAATGAAGTTGCATGAATCTCAACTTGTGGTTCCAAAGGATTTCCATAAGCCTCTTGATTTCCAAATGAGAAAATCATGATAAGCAGTTAATTAGCTCTTTAAGCGAAGGCGAGCCACCGCAGACACTGCTGTGCACTCCACGCTCCCAGGAGAGGGAGACCAGCGCCACGTTCTGAAAAACATGCAGTGCAAGCATGAAAACGGAGTTCATATAAATTCAAGTAATGTCCTTTGACTTTTCATTAAGCCGGGCATGTCCCAGTTACCCCTTGGGGACTTTCTTAATGTTATCATGGCAACATACAATTAAGTCAGATTACATTTTTTACATGCAGGGAGAGGTGGTAAGATGCCATTCTAAATTATTCATCAGTTCACTTTTCACAAAACAACCCCAGATATGACTTTAAGATGTGCAATATTAAAAAAAAAACCCAGATAATTTGATATTGCTATATCATGTAAAGAAGCCTTTCTTCCTTTCCCCAGGGAGAACAAAAGACTTAATCGAACTCCACATGTGTCACTGTGCTTATCACAATTTACCGTATTACTCTGATTTATGTGGCAGATTGCGAACTCCTTGCGAATTAACAGAAGGTTCTTCCTGGGGGCTGGAATGTTCTGATTTCAGCATTGGAAAGCCAGGGACAGGTCTGACAAGGAGCTAAATCTTTTTTTCTTCTTTCTCCCCCTACCCCGTATTTGTGTCTGTGTATGTGGGAAGGGGTTTGACCATTGGTAATAGTATCACAGTCACTAAGGGGTTGTTAAGGAGACTGATTAAATGAACACACTTTCAGAGTGCCATCACATTCATGAGACATAAGGGTCCTCCTTAGTCTTCAGGACAAGACCCCTGTTATAATTCCTGGGTTGCTGAGTTATACAGCCAGAGGCCAGACCCAGTGGGATAGGGCTTAGTGTTGAGAGACACTCTTTCTTGGGTTTCATGAGCTCCTATACATCTTACCAGGTATGTCAAGACTGCAAGGCCCCGACTACTCTTTATCTAGACAATTTTTCAAAGTTTATTTGTACCAAACAAACCTTGAAGGATGAGGTATTGTCTCTTCCGAGAGTGAGCAGGCTTTTTTAAGCACTGCTGTCAGTGCTGGGTTCCCAGGCTTGGTATTCCCCTCGTGCAATGCAGCCCACTTTGTGTGCATCCATCCAGGTCTACCTGTGCTGGTCCTGGGGTAACTGGGGCTTAGTGACCGGGATGATGCTCTGGCTACTGATTTGGTTGTGAGTAGTGAAGTCTTTTTCCTCTGACTTAAGAAAGCATCCATGCGACAGTGGCAAGTTAGCTTGCAAGTGGGGTAACATTGCAGACCCTCCACAGACTCTGACAATTTACATGTAATGCTTGTAGTTGCTTTCCCATTCTCTCGTCTATTCTGCAGATAAGGGTCTTCTCTTTGGAATATCCTGTCTCACTACATGCAGTCCTCATGTGCTCTTAGGCCAAAGTCTGAGTAGAAGCCTTCTTTATTCTCAAGATCTCAAAAAGCAGAGTACATCATTTACCTCTAAGAAATAAAATGCCATACATAAATTCCTACTATTCCAGGCCATCTCTATTAGTGTGTACTTGATGAGTTTTGACTCATTAACCTCTTGTGGGCAGACTACTAGACAGAATCTCTAATATGTGGAAAATAGTTACTCCTGGGTCTTACATGGTCAATTTTATGACATCATCATAAGTCTGGGAGAAGTCCAGGTGCATTATTTAAATACCCACTTCTGGGGTGCGTCCCAAACTTCAGATTCTGGGTACTCTGGAAGCTCTGTCTTTGGAGGTTTTTTAGATGGTGGGCCCCAAACACTTACTTTCAGGCCATTTCTGTTGTTTATGGGCGTGTGATCCTGAGCTGATGAGCAACTAACACTCTGTCTCCTAGTTCTGAGACTTCTGTCCTGTCTAGCAGGAAGTAGTTATGTTTGTTTTGAGAAGGAATGTGATTCTTTCCAGCTGGGCATGCCTTTTCTCAGCTAACACGGTTGCTTTTATTATTATGTCATACTTTTGAGGGGCCAGCCTGGCCAAGGAGTAGGTGACATCATAACTACACCTACTGTGACCATCACCACTCCAACAACTGTTCTTCATGCTCTGATTGTCTCCTATGCACCAGGAACCTTAAACCTATGTTCTCTAAACTTCACAGCAACCATGAGAATTAGGCATCCTACTGCCTGATTTACACCCAAGAAACAGGAACTACCAGGAACTACCTGGATCACATAGGTTCTGAGTACCAAAGCCGGGGTTATAATAACCCAGAGCTCTGAGTTCAAAATCTTTCCAATTTATTGTGGTGCCTCTCTAATCCCGCTTTCTTCATAAAGGCTCAGCAAGATGAGATATGGTCTGTGAAATTTATGAAGGCCTTCATTTCTCAGTTGAAACACCTCTTAAGAATGCGTATCACTTACGTAATAAAGTCCATTCCTCCTACCTTTCCATCAGTTCTCTCTATGGTGTTGCCTCCATCCTCTTTCCAGCCACATTCCCCTCTGTTCACCCACAAACAGACCTTAAACTGTCACCAAATGGAAATATTAGTAATTCCTTGTAATGTCATCCATTTTTCTCAGTCTGTGATTTTGCTTAGGTATCCCCAGCCTGAAACAGCTCACTTTCTCTCCAACAGCTCGCTGAAAGCCGGCCATCTTTAAAGGTCTTAAATCAGATGTCACCTCCATGAAGCCATTTCAGATTCCCACAACTGGATGTGAACGTTCCCTCTTTTTGACATTACGTCCTATTTCCGTATCTCATGGCCCTGAATACACACGGCCTATGTGCACCTCTCGCCTTCGTGACTGTGTGCTTCTGAAAAGCAGGTTGTCCTAGGAGTCCACAGAGTTCCTGTGCTCTGGATGCATATATCCCGCTGCTTACTAACCATCTCCCCTGGGAAATTCCACAGAGAAATTCTCAACCTCAATACAGCCAGCACTGACCTCCCAATCTCCCTCACCAACGTGGGTCCCTCCGTTGCTACTGTGTGCCTGTAAGGGACCCCCATGCCCATTTGCCCAAGTGAGAAATAGAGGTATTGTCACTGAGACCCTTTCTCCATCAGCTGTCACATACAAGCAATCATCTAATCAGATTGCATCTGCCTTCTAAATATATCTCAAATCTAAGAATTTCTCTCCATTTCCCCTGCAATTTCCCAAGTCCAAATGACCATTTCTCACCTACACGACCATAATAGTTTCCCTCAAACTGATCTTCAAACTTCCAGGTTTGCCTCATTTAAACCAATTTTCACTACTGTAGTCAGACCAAGCCTTAAAAAAAAATGCAAATCTGATCATGTCCCTCTCTAGCTCAGAAAACTTCCTTGCTCACAAATTGCCCTTAGGATAAAATCTGAAAAAATTATTTATGTGACTTTTCTTTATGTGGCTATCTTATAACTCTCTAGTCAATATCTTTCACAATTTCTTCTCCTTGTTCTTTAAGCCTTAGCCATTCTAAACTTCATTCATTTCTTCAGTTAAACAATGCTCATTCCCACATATTTTTTCTTTACCTCTAAGAATACACAGCTTCTGCCTTCACCCTAATGCACGCTTGTTTGCCTGGCTACTCTTCTTTCAGTTTAAACATAGCTTCTGAGAAGCTCTCTCTGAACTCACAGATCGGCTTTGGTGTTCTCCAAGGTCCTTCTGTATCACTCTGTCCTCCCTAGTCCTAGCACAGTGTTAGAAATGCTGTGAATTAATGGTTTATCTCTCTCGCTAGGCTGATTGGAGCATAACTGTGAGAACCCAGGTATCTGTGGAATTCTTTCCTGCAATGTATTTGTCTCCCCAATTAAATATGAAGTCTTGCTAGAGCTTGGACTGTGTTCCATACAATTATGAACCTCCACAGAGCCTACTAAAAACCTGGTCCTTTTGATTATTTGAGAAAAAACAGCAGGTATTTCCTGTTTGCTTAAATGTTTGCAACTAGTCGTGTGGATTATTAGAGATATTCTTGAGTCTTTTAATTGCCATAGTTTTTTGTTGTTGTTGTCAAATTAAGAATGTCTTGGTGGCAAGCAAGGGTTAATAGCTATTTTAAAAGGACCCATAGAAAGTAGGAAAGAACTTGTCTGTGTTCATGATGACATTAATTTATGAGGAAGGGTTGGAAGAGCAAGCCAATCAAATACTGGATGCCAAATTACCATATATCACACAATTTATGAGGCAGTCAAAAGTGTTATTAAATTGGAGACCAGAACAACCTTCTTAATTCATCCTTATGACAGTGATTGTAATGACTCTAAGAACCTGGTTTAACCTGAGTTCATTTTATGAAAGCCCTTTCATTTTTTAAAATTACATTTATTGAATTTTAGAGAAGGCTTGGTTTAAAATGTATACAGTTAAAGCATAATAAAAATGCCTCAGTAATCAGTCTACATTCTATACTTGCATCCCCATCAGCATCTACGGAAGGCATGTGATGGAGTCTAGTGTTCAGAAATTTGGTATTGATGCATTTCTTTTTTCTCTGTAAAATGAAATAATTAATCTCTAGCTTTATCAAAGTAATCCTGATTTTTTTTAATGCTCCCATGGATCCAGCATTTCTCACCAGATGCTAACTTTTCAAGTAACAGGAGAGGTTAGCCTGCCTGGCCAAGCCACAGAGGTGTTTGTGATTCCATTTCAGGATCTCTCAATTTCTCTCTCTCTTTTTGTCTCTCTCTCTCTCTTTCTCATGGTGAGAAATCCTTATGATAAAAGGTAGATCTCAAAGGTGTAATTTCAGGAATCAGCAATGATTAGAGCAGCAGTTTCAGGAGAGGAAGGCCTTTTAAGTTCCCTAACATCATACTGTTGCTCTGAATGGTAAGACCTCTCATGACTCTGATCCAAGGTGACTTTCACGGTCAGTACCTGTCAATACTCTGTTTCTCTCCTTCGAGCTACTTGCAGCCCAGCATGTCCAACATCTCCAGCTGGACTTACAGCATATAGACAGGCACCAGGGAGTCTCTAGAACCTAGTGTCTAAATAGCCTCCTTATAAGGCATGGATGTCCACTGTTCTCTACTTTCCCTAGAATAGGTGGTGGAATTTATGAAATCTGCTTGTCATATAGCTTCATGCCACTGCATGTTCTTCCTAGAATTTTAGAATTTGTGGCCAGTGATTTCCTCTCACACCCAATGTGAAAATCTATCCAAAAATATCCTCACTACTGTGTAGCGTATGCTCAAATACTTCCATCAAGAGGGAACTCATTTTTCATGGAAGAACTTTCCACATTAGGATAATCAGAGTCCTAAAAATCTCCACCTGTATTGTTAGAAAATCGATCTTTTTGTACTTTCCATACATTGGCTTTTGTCCTTTTTTCTCCTGGACCTAGTAGAACATCACAGAGCTGAAGATATTCTCATTAAAACTCATGTTTTGCAGAGTCTTCTCTTCTTGAGGGTGAGAATCCTCCATACCTGGAATTATTCCCCAAATTATTGGTTTCTCATCTCTCTGCCATTTTCATCCTCCTCTGTAGATATGTACTTCTTTTTAGTGTAGGCCCACAGCTGACTCTAGCTAGGGCAATTAACATTCTTATAAAGACTAGGGTAAACCTGGTGGGGATTAGCGGACAGTAATCTTGGGGCATAATTCTGAGAAAAGAAGTATAGGGCAGGAGTAGGGCAAGTGGAGACTGGGAGAAGTAATTAGCAGTCAGGGGTCTCCAAGTGTAGACAGACTTCTGCCATGTGGCAGTGGGGGCAGGGAGTAGGACTAGAGTCAACTCTGGGCCTCCACCAGCCAAGCTTCATATCTCATTTAGTGAGACACACCCAAATATTGAACCTGAAGGAAAGCCCATGATGGGTGTGGCTTGAGTTATAACACCTTCCCTGAGCCCATTGCTGTGGCTCAAGGGACAGGGGTACCACCTTGGGTGTCCCCTGTGTTGTGACACTCTCCTGTGTTGGGCAGAGAGAGGCTGGGAAAGCATCATGACTAGAGCCCCTCAGAGCAGTCCAGGGTGGAGGAGAGGCAATTCTCCGAAGGAAGGACGGTATTGTTTCCAGAAAAAAAGGAAAAGGATGCCAGGTAGTCCAAATCAACAGATGTCTCCTACGGGGACTGTTTGAGGAAGAAAAAGAGACAGAGACACTGAAGAGAGCTCAAGATGAGCTTATCCTTAAACTTCACAGTTTAGCCAAAGGCATTGGACGGGTCTAACTTCTCAATGCCAGGGGTCTCTTTCAAAGCTTCCACTCTCTTGTTTGAAGAATGGCATTCATACAGCACTAGGGTGTGTTTCCTAAACAGTGTTGTATTAACAAAAAAGCCCCATGGAACCTGAGGTTCTATCCAGGATGGATAATGGGACCTTCTAACTGTGTCCATCATCCCCTAAATGATGCCCTCTCTCCCTCCCAGGTTATGGAATTGCAGAGCAGGGATTGTGTCAACAGGGTTCTGAGAAGAGACTCCACACTGTCTTCTAGACAGAAGCTGAGAGGAGAGGTCAAAGATCTGGATTTTCATGCACTCTGAAAAATTCTTAATTTCAGTTTGCCTTAACATACCTAGAGTTTGACCTTATAATTGAATGGCCACTTAAAGAAAATCTTAATAAGAAATTCCAACCCAAATATCCCCTTAATGTGATATTTTGAAAAGTTGTTTCAGCCTCTTTAAGCAAAACGCCTGCCTGTACTTTATCGTAATGATTTTCTCAATACCTCATCTCCCCAGAGCATTCGTGCATTGTAACTACCTTCTGTTTGCTGCTTAAGCTATTTATTAATCACATTCTTTCCTATTCAGCCTTAACCAGGAGAAATGACAATTTTAGGCATTTCTCAGTTACCTACTGTAAATTGGCCCAATTACTATATGATCTTATAAACCATTCCTTGGGGTGTTTCACCCACTCCAGCACTGTAATTGGTTTGCTAAAAAGGAAAAAGAAAAAAATAACACAAAACAAAACTGGGTCTTAATGCTGTGCTATGGGGTTTTGTTGAAGCCTAAGTTTTCTCTTAAATGGTTAAAGGAGTTTTAGGTGTATCTCATTATTGCAGCAATCACATTTAATAAACACATAAATGCTCACCACAATTTTTGTGAGAATATTTCATTTTCGACATTTATAAACCTGGAAATTGAGGCTCTTTGTCTTCCCACGCAGGGTAGGCTGTGGGATTGAAAATCTAAATTGGGTGCAGTCACCATTCACTAAAGGTTGGAAGATACACCCTTCACAATCAGGGCACAGGAGCATCATTTACTTTGTCTCTCTAGAACTTTGCAGATGGCAAGATGTTCGTCCAATACCCTGATCCCCCACCCCACAAATGGAGAAGCCATTTGTAAGCTCCATCTCTTGCGGCATTGGGGGAACACCGTGCACTTGTGACGTGCCACAGCCTGAGATCAGGGATGCAGAGCAGGGGGAGTGTGTGGGCGTCGGCCTCATCAAGCAGGTGACTCCCTGCCTTGTTCCCTGCAGTGGTCCTGGCCACCGAGGACTCCAGGAGCTAGGACACGGTGCCCTGTGGCTTTGGGACCTGGATCTTATATCATCAGGCTATTTTTGGAAAAGCAAATTGGAAGTTGGAGATAAGACTAGGTGAGAGAGTAACAGAAAGGCTTCCACTTGTGTCATTCACATTTCCAACTTCCTTCAGACTCAGTTCAGGTGTCGTCTCCAGAAAGTCCTTTCTGAACTCCAGGTCCGAGTTAGTGACTCTATTCTAAGCTTTTAGCACCATAAATAAATGCCTTCTGGATAGAACACAATGGAGTATTCGTAGTTATAGATTGCATACATGGTCAGGATGCAAAGAGAAGAGGGGGTGCTGTTTTGTCACATGGCCCAGCCTGTTGCAGTAGGCCTGGGTGGGCAGACATGGCAGCAGGCGGGGCACGTACTGGACATGTGGTCACTGAAAGCTCTCCTGGATGGGGCGAGGGGAAGGCAGACTGGTGGAAGGGAGCCCAGACAAAGGTCTTCTCCTCAGAAACAGGGCACTGCAGCTCCTGATCTATGGGAGCTTTGCTGTTTACCCAACTTCTTTGAGGGCATCATTTTATTTTTATTTTTGGAATACTGGACAGATATCCCATGGTCATTGCTTCCTTTATTAGATCATGTGATTTCCTGGGCATTGCTGTAAGTTCTGGGGGATGGGTAATTAGCTGACCTTCTAGGGCCCCAATGTCAGGGTTAGATTCTATGTTCTTTTCTTTAAAATTGCTACTGTAATTGACCTCATCTATTAAATGTACTGTATGGTAGTTCACTGCCATACTTTTAATTATGCATTGTGGAAGGGTTTAAATAACAACTTTTACTTCTAAAAGCCTCCTCCAAGTCTTCCAGCATTACTAATAGAAATCCCAGGGAGAAAAGCCTATATTAAAATAGAAAATAAAAAATGCATAAACTGCACCAAGCCAATGTAATGGAAATCTTGCCAAAACATAAAAAAACATATGCATAATATTTTATTAAACTTAAGGAACACACATAAATTCCTCTGTGGGATCCAAGTTTATTAGTAATAGACATGCCATAAAACTCAGTTACTCAATAGTCATAAAAGATAGCACAGATCAAGTAAATGCTTCCATTTTCAAGGAAGCACTTCAAAATGAGAGGAAAAAATACATTTATTGTATAATTGCCACTGAGACAATGAAAGTGATGTAGTCAGCGGCCACAAGTCATCTCTGGGTCTTTGGGCAGCTCTAGATCTGTGTGTGAATATATATACTTCAGCAATGCCCAGGAGATCACATGATCTAATAAAAGAATATATATATATTTTTTTTTCATACACATTTATCGCATGATATTCATGAGAGAGTAGTTCCAGGACCTGTGTATATACTCAAGTCCCACAGTCAGCCGTCAGCCTGCTTATACAAAATGTCAACCCTCAGTATAGGTGGGTTTTGCATCCCTTGACTGCTGCATTTTTGATCCACATTTGGTTGAAAAAATTGGTATATAAGTGGACCTGCACAGTTAAAATCTGTATTGTACAGTTGTTCAAAGGTCAACTATATATATGTATATGTGTGTGTGTATATATATATATAGAGAGAGAGAGAGAGAGAGAAAGAGAGAGAGAGAGAGAGATTTGTTTATAAAGAATTGGCTCATGTGATTACGTAGGCTGAGAAGTCCCAGGATCTGCAGTTGGCAAACTGGAGACCCAGGAGAACCAGTGGAATAGATCCAGTCTGAGTCCAAAGGCCTGAGAACCAGAAGAACTGACAGTGTAAAATCCAATCTGAGTCTGGGTCTAAAGGCAGAAGAAGACTAATGTCTCCACTCAAATGCAGACAGAGAGAGAGAGGTCTTTCAACTCAACCTTTTTGTTTTATTTAGGCCTTCACCTTCCTGGGTGAGAGCAATCTGCTTTACTCATTCTATTCATTCAAATGCTAATCACATCCAGAAATCCCCTCACAGACATACCCAGAATAGTGGTTGACCAAATATCTGGGCATCCCATAGGCCAGTCAAGTTGACACATAAAATTGGCTATCGTAGGTGCTGTCCTGGAGTACTCCAGCAGAGGAAGGACCACCACCTGACTATACAGTGGTGAGTTTGTGGTATCTGTGCAATATCACAATATGAAAAATTAGAGTAGCTACTCTTGGATGGAACTTAAGGTATGGAACATGGCATTCATGGCTTAACCTATTAGTGTACATTTTTTTCTGTCCCATATTTTGCATCTAAAGTAATTCTATTTGCCTGGGTATGATTGTAATAAAAATAACATTAGAAAAGACCGATGAATTGATATTGGAAGAAGAAATTTGACTACTACTGTAGAATATTCGCTTTCCCAGGGGAGAGGCTCAGACGTAGCAAATGGAACAAGAATCCCTAATAACCACTGATTCTGTATTTCTGCCCAATTCCTAGTTGCTGTGAGCCTTCCAAGTTATTGTACTTCTTTTATACAAATTTGGAAAGTAGGGAGTCAGTTTATTTGGATAGACTCTGCAGAAAATCATAACTCTTTGTTTCACCATCCTCATCTATCAGTCCAGAGGTGTTATGACATAAGGCTGGGGGAAATCCTCCCAGCTTGGAGGTTTGAGGGTAAGAAGCAAAACTTTTATGAAGAGACTGGTTGTTTCCTTGTCTTGTTCCACCATGAATGCATCTCAGGAGATGGGTCTAGATAGCTCAGGCCACAAAATGGCATTTGTATGACAAGACTCTTCTAGGTTGAAGTAAGTGAAGGATGCCAGGGAAACAGTGATTGTATTCTTTTGCAGCAGGGCATGTTGCATGAACTCAGGTGCCTCTATTGCTAAGGATACACAAAGATACAGAACAAACATGGCATCTCCTTGAAGCGTCAATTTTGTCTAGTAATTTTGAGGACATATATTAAGCCAACCGGATGTTTCATTTTTTAATTAATTATTTTTTTTTTTGAGACAGAGTCTCACTCTGTTGCCCAGGCTAGGGTGCCGTGGCACCAGCCTAGCTCACAGCAACCTCAAACTTCTGGGCTCAAGCGATCCTACTGCCTCAGCCTCTGGAGTAGCTGGGACTACAGGCTCAGACCACCAAGTGCAGCTATTTTTTTCTATTTTTAGTAGAGACAGGGCCTCGCTCTTGCTCAGGCTTATGTAGAACTCCTGACCTCAAGCGATCCTCTCACCTCGGCCTCCTGGAGTGCTAGGCAATGAGATGTTTCATTGAGTAGAATATAAAATTCACAAAAAAATTTAAAAATATTACAATATATGATTTTGAACAAATTTCATGCTTATTGCTAGCTGCTATGAGTTATATCTCTTTCCCTTGTGGTTAAGTGTATACCCTCTTCTGTAATTAAAGATGTTTAGGCATAAAAGTTTGAGAGCTCTGGTAAAGGGCATTTGCAGGAAAGAGATTAGGTTTCTACACTCAACTATTTTGTTGATCTGCCGACTTTTGGCAATACACCCATCCTCTCTTTACCTGTGACTTCTCATCTATAAAGCTGGAATAAAGTTTTATTTGTCTAGAAATTTTCAGCTGAACTAAATGATCTCTTGAACATCTCTGAGCTGCTGCCTCTTTAATTTTCACTGGGCTTGAGAAGAGGGAGGAGGTGCTCCATTTTTCTACCCCATTCAACTGAGTGTTTTAATTGCCATGTACTTATAGGTCATAGCCTCTGAGCACCATCGTTGCAATTTCCAAAAAGAAGCAGAATCTCACTGTTGGTCCAGAGTGCTTCTCTATCCTCCTGTGGTTAGAAAGAGTGATTGCGACCACCCAGCAGGTGACCATCGCCAACCAGCCTAGTGAGGGTAGCTATGGAAAACACACACCTTATTAAACACAACCCACAACAGATTGAAGCACTGTGAACACTTGATAAATGGTTTAGCAAAGACACAGATTCTTTGGCCAAGTAAAGTCTGGAAAATACATATCTCAAATCCGTTATTGAACGGCTTTATACTGAGGGCATAGCTGATTTGGATATTCTAAAAGGTATCATAGCATGACAGGATTTTCCAGTATTTGCACAGAAAATTGGTCCTTTTTAGGATCCCAAGGCATTTTTGTTTTGCGGAAATAAAATTTGAGTGAAAATTTAGTAGGTTGCAATAAAGACATGTTTGCATTTTTTGGGATAATCTATTTGTGAATGCGGCTGGTAGTTTCTTCCTGAATTGTAGAACTGCAGGAGATCCTGAGGTGTCAACTCTGTAGGCGCTGTCTTTAAGGAAGGATAATGGTAATATACTGAGTTTCCATCTGTAGCTATTCTACAGATCTTTTAACCTAAAGTACTGACATGAAGGTCCCAGCCTTCCTGGAGAGCTCTGTGTAGCTCACTATTCACTCCTTTGCTGTACTCTGGGCCAAATCGCTATATAGCACTGGGCCCAACCCCAGGCATTGTCATCAGTGACCCAAGGGGACTGCCTTTTCCTCAGTGGAAAGCCTGTGAATTTATTCATTTGTTTAGATAATAAACAAACATTTTTTCAAGCACTTGTCATATGTCATATACTATGAGGTCTGAAAACCTAATTCTTCCCTTCTACTCCTAAAAGCAAATTTAACCAACCCTATTGGCATCCATAAGTTTGAGAGCCAGGAAATGTTTAATTCTTTCTTCTGTTTTCCCACCTGACAGTCTTGAACAATGAATTTCCTTATAGTCTAATAACTGGGTCAGGCCAGCTGTCTCAGCGTCCCAGTTATTTATGGTAACCCCCAAATAGTGGCCTAAGGCTGGACTCTCTTGCATCTCCTATTGACTGTATCCCAAATTCAGTTGCACCAGAATGCTTAAGTAAACTCTGGAATTTTGCATAGCCGCAAGACAGGAAAATGTTTCACAATAGAGTACAAGCTGGAGGACTACTATAATACCCTATACTTCCTCTATAATAGCACTTATCATACTGTACTGTAGCTTCTTATTTAACTGCCAGACTGTAATCTCTAAGATGCCAGTGGTGGGATTTCCTTTGGTCAGTGCTGTATCCCCAGCAGCATACTGGGGATATACGTATACTACTGTATATGTATCTGGGTACCTAGTAAGTATTCAACAAATGCTTGTTGGTTGAAAAAACACTCTATTGTTTTTGACCTTCTGATCAATTCCATCAAAAGAAAAGCAGAATTCTCCAATGATACTCATCCCATCTTCCTTGATTCTCCAATAATTTATGGACTCATTGTGAAAGTCAGAGAGGGTGGTGGTGGGGGGTCAAGTTAGATCCACTGACAATGTATAGTATTAGCTACTACTCAGTATGAGATGTAATTTTAGGGAACTAATTTTACTTCAAATGAGAGTGAGACATAAAATAAATACAACTCAGAAATGTGTTGCTTTTAGGCTCAGGAAATAACATTCCAATGGCTTTCATATTTTAGTGAAATAACACCATTTCCAAGAAATTTAGAGTCATTAATCAAATTCCACAGTAAAGGCCAAATATTTTTCACTGTTTCTTTTTCATTTTCACACCTTTCATTCAGATGATAGTAGATTTGATAAGATGAAAAGAAATAATAAATGTACAAAATGACAATTTTGTTCTAATAAATTCTTTCTTAGGCTTGTGGTTTATTCCAGAATAAAATTGCACCGTCATCTTCCTGGGAAAAATAGAAATGTATAGTCAAAACAACCAACTCTGCCTTTAGCAAATTCTTGTGGTCTCAGGAAAACATAAACAATGCAGTTTGGAGAGTTTTGTCTATAAATACTGACTAGTTGGAAGCAAAATAAGTGGCGCATACATTTTAATGGGTGATTCACTGACAATTGTGATTGTTTGAAAAATATAGCTGAATTTGGGGAAATAATGGAAATTGTGGGACTGAAGGAAAGATTTTTGAACCATTCCACATGTGTCTAATGATTATTGAAACACCTCCTCCCTTGCTCTATGTATAGGCCTAATGGATGTAAAATTGAATAGATGGTATTGCCTTTAAAGACCTTGTCTCAGTTGGGTGATACACATATAACCTGGAATTACAGTGCTGAGAGAGTTTTGAGCAGAGTGTTGGGGAAGCATGGAGAAGAGAACTGGACTCAGGTAAGAGCTGACATCTGAGCTAAATCTTCAAGCTGAGTTGGAAGTCTCCTAGTAGAGAGGAGGGGATAGGATTTTTTAAGCAGGAGTAAAAAATATGCAGATATAAAGACATCAAAGAGCTTGGCGTTCTGAGGAATGTTGAGGAGTGTGTTGTGGCTGGAGAGAAGAGGTGATCTCATGAAAATATGAACAATGCAGTTGATATAAGAGATGGAGAATGGGGAAAGAAAGGTGGTTTGCTCCACCCTGGGAAGGAGCCTATGTGGTAAGGTCAGAAGTGTGGTGGGCAAACAGAGCCAGGGGAGGCCATCATATGTGTAATGCTAAGTGCAACGGTTCAAGATAGCAACACCTTTCATAGAGCTAAGGTGTATATGTAAAGGGCAAGGGCCAGTTACCCTGACTCAGAGGTCAGGATCTCTGAAGGATAAATAGGAGGAATCAGGGGAAGTGAGAAGAGAAAATAACATTCCAGGGATAGGGGGCCATTCTGCAGTAAGAGATGCATGGAGGAGAGGAGAAGAGGGCGAGGAAAGAGGGGGAAGAGGAGGGCAGTAGGGGAAAGGAAAAGAGGGGCGATGATGTGAAGGGAGGGGATACATTCCCAGAACTGAAAGTAACTGAGTATGATGGTAGGATGGGAGCAGAAGTCAATGGGGGAGTGGAGAAGATGAGCCTTAGATGAAAGCAATGGCTAGATCAAGCATGTCCTTGTGAGCAATCTCAGCACAGGGAACCTCTGAAATGTTTAAAGCAGGGAGGTGATGTCATCAGCTTGCAGTTAAGAAAGATCATCTTGGAGACTTGATTGGAGGATACATGGGAAGCCAGGAGACCCATAAATTAGCTGCTTCATTAGTCTAGAAAAAAGGGGACGGTAGTCAAACTAGCATCTTTATTGGTAAGAGAGTTGAGAATGTTAGCAAGAAAGGGATTAGATGAGGATATGAAGTTTAAGCTCCATTGGGAAGACAGTGATCATGGGAGTGAGCTCACAGAGAGCAAGAGGTGCTGGAGTCAAAGGACTGGAAAGTTCTGTGGGGTTGAAGATCAGCTGTGTGGGGTGTGAGAGGGTCATATAAGAGAGTATGGTGCCCAGAGGACAATGTCTAATTGACTTTTTATTTCATATTTAGAGTGGTTATTGGCAATACTAAACCATCCACGATGTGGAGCTAGGGAAGAGAAATGGAAAAGAAGGTGCCCAGAGGAGGAGGCTTGGACTGGGCAAGTGCAGAGTTGGAAGGCCATCCGCTGGGCTGGGGCTCTAGGTAGAGAAGGGAGCTGTGTGCGCTAGAGGCTACTGTCTGTCTTGACTGAGACATGACATGAGAGTGGATAGACGATGATGTTGAGGGGCAGAAAATGGTCCATAAACAGAATGGTATGAGTTTTGAAGAATCAGAGGGCTTTTTACAAGAAAACAGTGGTGAAATAGTCCAGAAATAACATTGAGCAGCTGTTAAAATGTGCAAGCATGATCTGTCTCAGGATGAGAGGGAGCCAGAAGGGATTCCTCAGGAGAAAGCCACATTTTAGATAAGGCAAGAAGGTGAAAGGAGGTGTCCTTGAAAAGACCTAGACCATGTGGGACCTGGATTGGGGTTCTGGAGGACACAGATTTAGGAAGGAAAAGGAGAAATGCAGGCCGGATAACTAAAAATAACCTAAATGTGAGGCATGTGGGCTTCGATGGCTATATAAGTTTTCCAAAACTGCTGGAAGGGCGAGGGTTGCTCAAGTTTTTAGAGAGGATTAGCTGTGCATACATTTATTAAATGTGAAAATAACAAGCTACCAGTTCCCCTAAGTGGACTTTGAATATTTAGAACTGGAACCATAGCTTTATGGTGCTGCCAGTTGGCCTTGTTTCTGACCACAGCTGAAGGATGCAAACCCACAGGGCATCACTGGAGATCTGTGTCCTGGCACAAGCCATTGGCTGTTTTACTGGCCCCTCAAATAGGTAATGATGAGATGTCTAGATATGACATTGCAGTAGCCAGAAAAAAAATCACCAAAACATTTTTTTTATCTCCATATCTTTTTCAGATGCTTCCCCAGGAAAGACATATTTTCTATTTTTGTGTATTTAAAGAAATAAGCTCTAACCTTGAGGGGAGACAGAATCAAAGATCTGGCAACAACATTTGTCATAAATAATGAATGAGAAAACATTAAAAAATTAATTGGGATAAATTAAGTATCAGTGTAGTCACACTGATACTTAATTTGCACAAATTGGCTCATGGGAGTTGTGGTGCGTTTGCCTCACTGATGAGCTGCCTGTATGGAATTCTTCTCCCATGCCATCCTCAAGGCATTGCTTAGGTTCTTCTCCTCTTCCCCAGCTGATAGCTCTTCTGTTTTCCTCCTCCGGTCAATAAGTGGGTATTCCTCAAACTTCCACTCTCAAGCTTTTGTTCTCCAATATCTGTTCTTTAGATTCTGCTGACATGTGACTAGTCCATAATTCCTTTTTCTTCCCCTCAAATCTATCCTGCTCACAAAGCCAATCTTTTCAATGAACTGATTTTTCTCTATTTTAAAAAATCCATGGAACGTTCTCCCCATGCCCCTCTGTTGTCTCAATCCTA
The DNA here is from genome assembly GCA_008086735.1 of Cheirogaleus medius. Taxonomy (NCBI): domain Eukaryota; kingdom Metazoa; phylum Chordata; class Mammalia; order Primates; family Cheirogaleidae; genus Cheirogaleus; species Cheirogaleus medius. The sequence continues at coordinate 159,496,499 of VBSM01002608.1, read as the reverse complement.
CATTCCAAGGTCTAGCTCCAATTCACCTCCTCCAGGGATTTTTCCATTTGGGCACTTGTTTCCAAAGAACCCAGCCTGTAAAAGTTGGTACAAGCAATGTTCCAGAAAAGCAGGTGATTAAAATGGAGTTTTGGATCACTAGCCACTAAACTGACAATAAGGACTCAATCACTGGTGCACTGACCGCCCTTGACCAGAGGTCGCATTCCACTTGTTAAAACTAGTGGTGAAATAAGATGGCAAACTGTTGGAAGGAAATGTACTGGCATGCAGGACGTATCGGGTTTGTGAGATGAATGAGATAGGACATAGTATCTGTAAAAGTGATAAGGATTGGACAGCCATTGGTACTGATACTTTACAGAGAGATAACGAACAGTTAAAGGTGAGTAAATGTAATAGAAATCCAGGTATGAAAGTCACACAGCATCTTTGGTTACTTACAAAGAAACTCTTATCTCAAAATCAAGAACCAAGCTAGGACTCAATAGTGATGGTAACTGACCTTTAAAGACTGTTAAATACCCAACCATGGCAGATCTGTTTTGTTAAAGTCCACCCAAAACTAAAACTATTGCCCAGAGAGGTGATTAAGTTGCTAGGAAGAAGGACTTGCAACACCATGGCATACATGTACGGTAATGGTTTCCCAAGTCCTTCCCCAAAAGAACTTAAGGTCATAATTTACATGATTAATTGCACTGGGGAAAAGGGAATATCAAGACAGTCCAAGGACTTTTGGGCACAGGATTTGAGTTGATATTGATACCCAAAGACTCAAATCATATGTTCTCTCTGTTAGAGTGTAGGCATATGGGGTCCTCTACAAGGCCTGGTGATCATTTCCCCCTTCTTTACTATAAGATTGGGCTTGACATACTCAGCAGTTGGTACAAGCACCATATTTGGGCAATAGTCTGTGGGATCGAAGCTACCAAAGAGAGAGACTAGGACCTGCAGCCTAGGACCCCTTCATTTCCCTGCAGCCAAGATAGTGAATCAAAACCAGTATGGCATCCTAGAGGGGAAGGCTGAGATTGGTGTCATACTTAAAGTATCTGAAGGATGCAAAGGTAGTGGTCCCCATCATATTTCCATTTAATTCATGAGTCTGGTCCTTGCAAAAGTTGAATAGAATTTAAAGGATGATGGTAGATTACTGTCAACTCAGTGAAGTAGTAGTCTCAATCATGACTACCTTGCCAGATGTGTTATCTTTTCTACAGCAGATTAATACAGCCTCAGGTGTGTGGTATGCAGCCATTGATTTGGTAACTGGCTCTTTTCTATTGCTATCACAAAGAAGGTTCAGAAACAGTTCACATTCACATCATATGGAATGGATAAGCTCATGCATTTATATTTTTGCTCCAGGGCTGTGCTAACTCTCTTGCCCTTTTTATCACAATACAGTCTGAGGAGCTCTAGACCAGTGCTGTCCAATAGAAATAAAATGTGAGCCACATATATAATTTAAATTTTCTAGCAATAACATTAAAAAATAAAAGGAAACAGGTAAAATTAATTTTAATACTATACTTTATTTAACCCAATATTTCCAAACTAGTATCACTTCAACATGAAATAAACATAAACAATTTTTAGTGAGTTTTTTTGTACAATGTCTTTTGTACTTCTTATGTGTTTTACACTTACAACATAACTCAGATACTAAATTTTCATGGGACATGCTTGATCTCATAAAATTTACCTTTGAAAAAGTAGATTCACATGGTGAAGTTGGTTCAAACACATTTAAAAGATGTGTGGTAACCAAATAAATTACCAAAAAGAATAATTTTCCTATAATAATTATATCCACATTGACAAAACTGGTATCTCTTTTTGTAAAGCATTGATTTGACTTTGAAGCATGTGTGTACCAGTTTCAAAATTATGATTGTTAAAATTAAGTTAATTAACTCTTTTCTCGACTCAGTATTATTAAAATTGAATTCAAAGGGATAGTGCATCAATTGAAAAACAACCCTAAATTTATCAATATCAAAAAGCATTCTTCAAATTTTTCTTATACTTTTTGTAATCAATTTACATAACACTCTTGATTACAATTAAAATTTTCTCCATATTGATTCATGGTGGAAAATTATGTGAAATCATTGTTATTGATTTGTATTATGAAAAGTTTCAATTTCAACATAAATTTGCATACATATGTACCAAGGTCACAAATAAGCTTTCACTTTCTTCAGAGCTTCGAAGTTAGTTTATTCATATGCAATGAGAAAATACAAATTACATTGCCATTTTTTACCCTTGCTTATTGAATATTTGGCAAGCATTCTTTAAAAGATGTTTATAGGAATTGGAGTTTATAGTTCAGAAAATCTTTGTACAACTTTTTCCAATGGGTATGGTACAACTTATACCAATGGGTATAAGATTAGTAAATTAATTTTCTTCTATTTCTTTCAAAATTCTATAACCTGGTGGCAATTCATAGCTTTTGTGCATATATACTGCATAGTTTTAACAACTATATCAGTTATGATTTTCTTAGAGTTTGCTTCAGAAAACTGAACACAAATATTTACAATATGTATCATATAGTAGGACAAATCAATAAAAGAAACATTCATGTCTAGTTTTACCATTCCAATAAATCCAATTTTGACTTAACTGTATAGCTGGATCACCATACATAGTGATGGAAACTATTTTTCATATCTAAGTGAAAATTTTCTTTGAGAGATGTAAAACATTTGAAAAATCTATACCGTGAGTCTGATTTTTTTAGGTTCCAAATTGACATTTGTTTATAAATTTAGAAGTTAAAATGAGACTAAATAAACCAAAGTATTAACTGGGCTGTGTCTATTAATATTGCATGATTTATCTTAAGCTAAAGAAAAGTACTTGAAATTTTAAAAATTTTGAATCAATTTATTTTAATCAATTTATTTATGATACTGTTGGAAAGGTTTAATATTCTAATAGCTTTATGAAATATCTTTTCATACTTTTCTCATAGTTTTATGATAAACTTTCTATAACTAAAATAGTAATTTGTTATATCATTTCAACATCTAAAAATCATTTTCTATTTTGTGTAAGAATCCAAGACATTTTATAGCTGGCCAAAGTTACAAGCTCAGATTTTGTTAAAACTTACAAAATTATTGTTGGATGTTTAATTTTAATTTCAATAATATTTATTGATTCCTTTTTCACTGTTGAGAGAAGCTTTCTTATCAAATTCACTATATGTTGGCCCCAAATCTCAATATTTCTTACTTCATTATTTTGAAAAATTCATTATACAACACATAACTCTTTCTGTCTTGCTTTGCTATGGCAAATTGCAATCACCATTCATCGTGAATTTTGTGACATACTTTCTTCCATTCTATTTTTTCCTTTACCTTTTCAATTGCACTAGCTTTTGCATTTTCACTCAATTCTGCATTAATAGTATGCCCTCATTTTGATTTTTTAAAATTATTCATATTTATTTCTTTAGAAAAATGGTTTAATTATATTCTAATTAAAATAATAATAAACAGTTTAATTACCAATTACACTTTATATATGTATCATTGCAATGAGTACTGAATACAAAAATATATTTAAATAAATGCAATATTACACTGCGTCGTGGAAAAAAATTATACTTAATTTGTTGACATGCACTCAATCAGTGATGTGTTTATGTGTAAGACTGGAAATTATGCATGTTCTTGGTGCATACTCTACAGTATAGTAATATTATACTACTTTATGAGATGGTTAACATGCCATGTAATCCTATCAAAACAGTGAAGTTATTTTTTAACAAAAAATTATTTTATACTATTTAAGTTTCTAAATTAAAATTTGTTAAAATTAATTCAGATTAAAAATTTAGTTTCTCAGTTACACCAGTTGCATTTCACATTTTCAATCACCACCTGTGGCTAGTAGCTACCATAATGGATGACACAGATCTAGAACTTCTGGACCTCTTGCAGACCATCACATTTGTCCATTACATCAATGACATCATGTTAACTGAGCTGGATGAGGAAGAGACAGCTGGTATACTGGAAGCCTTGGTATGACACATGAGTTTCAGGGACTGGAAGAGAAGGCCTACAAGTATTTAGGGATATTCATAAAATCTTTAGAAACCCTGCAGTCAGTGGCATGGCACAACATCCTTTTGAAATGAAAAAAGAAATTGTTGCATCTTGTACTTTCTGTCTTGAAGGAAGGGGCACAACAATGTTGGTGGGACTTTTCAGTTCAGTTGGAGGAATCTAAACCCTTTCAGTTCTGAGAATGCAGCATTCTCTCTCTCCCTCCCTCTTCTTCTCTCTCTTATTCTCTCTCTCTCTCTCCCCCTCTTTTTCAGTTTGATCCAATTTGTTGGATCTAACACTACATAAACTCTTGAATGGTGGTGTTGGCTGAGGCGCTGTAAGCAAGAAAAACACACTGTACAAGTCATACATTTCTATTCCTGTGAAAGTGAACTGCTAGCCTCCCAGGATGAAAGATGTTAGGAAAGGGGAGTGGGAGAGAGAAAGTCCAAAAGCTCTTTAGGGGCAGATCACAGAAAGCCTTTGTAAGCCTGCTAAGAAGTTTGGGCCACGTGGACATGGGTAACCACTGAAGGATTTTAAAAAGGCGAGTGACTCGATCAGATTTGCCATGAACTCCTTATTATCTTTGACTTCTTACCTTATTTGTTGAGAAGTGGAGGGATGTGAAGTTCAGAACTAAATTACAATCTCATGTGAGCCAGGCCTCTGTCCTATTTTTCATAGAAGAAAGCTTTCTCATTTTCATAATGAGACAATTGCCAAGATTATACTTTTTTCAAGTAACAAAAACATACAAAAGGGGTAAAGGGAATCTTTGCCTGCTCATATTTGTGAAAACTAAGAACAGAATATAGAAATGCCCAAAGAGCATGTTTGAATACATCTCTTTGTAAAACATGACAGAAAGGAGTGATTATTTAAATTGGACAGGACTTTGCATTCCTGGCTCCTTGGTGGCAATGCCTTTTGTCTGAACTCTCTTACTAGAGAAATGTCACAAAGGATAAAAAATGAGTCCAATAAGTTTTATTCAATTTCAGAGTCTATTATATATTCTGTTTTACACAAAGCATATAATTTTAAATTTCACAGATAGGCACATTGAACATACACTTGGAAGATATACAGCTATTTGTACGAGTGAAATTGAAACCCTCCAGGGAGGGTACATTAATAATTCCTTACTTGTAACACAGAACAGCCATCTCATATTCCAAACAAAGCCCGGCCAGCACAAAAGTGATTCATGATCATTTATGAAAACTGATTACCAATCACCAGATCTTAAAGCCATGGCAACCTTTATTTTTCAATCTCATAAACAATAAAGCTCCCTTTTGTTAAACACATGAGGGACCTCTTTCCCATGGAGGAGTTAGTAAATGCAAAAGCTAATTTTCTGCATCTGACAGCATGCATGAAAGCTGATGAATACATATATGATAAATATATATTTCAGTAGAAAGTATTACTGTGTATATATTTACATAGTGTTTTCTTTCACTAGCCTGTTGATCCAAGAGTGGTGGGGGATGGAGACCTGAATGCTTTTTTTAATACCCCAAAGGCAAACATTTTCTTAATTGGGTAGTTAAAAATATGCAATTCATTAATCCTAGATAAAAACCACATTCATATTTAGCTTAAATGGTTCTCAACAAGATATTAAAATCATAGTTTCTCTATTTAATAATAGGAAACAATAGATTGCAGTAATTCCTGATTTATATTAAAATAGCTTAATCTCAATACTTGGTAAACACATTAAACCAATCATTCATCGATTTTCCATCACTTGGATGTCCCAAGGTACCAGGAAGACCCAGCATGACTCTGTGACTAATGGGTCCTGCTGGGGCCCCTTTTCCCTATTTCAGTGGTTGAGTAACAGTTCAAGTAGGTAAAAGAAGGTAACAAGGTTATTTCTCTGCTTAGCGTTCACTTCTTCTGTCAGTATCTGTATGTGCCCCCAGGAGACAGTAAGCTCTCCAAGGTCAGCTTGAAAGCTGGCAGTCTTTTCTCCCATCATGTAGCCAAAAGTGCTCGTGAAGGGATATGAAATCTCACATTCAGTAATGGGGTAGGCAGAGGATGGGGAGATGGAGGAACACAGGCAAATCTCTATTCATTTCCCATGATATGTACAATTGGTCTTGTATTTAGAATGCCCCTTAAAACTTTTTTAATTTCAGAATATTATGGGGTACAAACATTTTGGTTACATATAATGACTTAGCCTTGCCCCATACAGTGTGCTCTGCATCCATTTGCTATGACTTTACCCACCCCCATCTCCCCCTTCCACCTGATGGGCACTTAATGAATAGTACTACCATGTGAGCACCTTAGTGTTGATGAGTTAGTACCAATTTGATGGCGAGTACATGTGGTGCTTGTTTTTCCATTCTAGTGATACCTCACTTTGAAGAAGGGGCTCAAGCTCTATCCAGGAAAATATAAGAAGTGCTAGTTCACCCTTGTTTTTGTAGTTGAGTAGTACCCCATGGTATACATACACCACATTTTATTAATACACTCATTATTGATGGGCACTTGAGTTATTTCCACATCTTTGCAATTGTGAATAGTGCTGCCATAAACATTCAAGTGCAGATGTCTTTATTATAGAATATCTTTTTTTCCTTTGGGTAGATGCCTAGTAGTGGGATTGCTGGATAAAATGGTATTTATATTTGTAGTTCTTTGAGATATCTCCAAATACTTTCCACAGGGGTTGTACTGATTTGCAGTTCCTCCAGCAGTGTAAGAGTGTTCTAATCTCTCCACATGCATGCCAGCATTTGTTGTTTTGGGACTTTTTGATAAAGGTCATTCTCACTGGAGTTAGGTGATATCTCACTGTGGTTTTGATTTGCATTTCCCTAATGATTAGGGATTTTGAGTACTTTTTTATATGTTTGCTGGCCACTATTCTGTCTTTTTTTTTGAAAAGTCTCTGTTTATGTCCTTTGCACATTTTTTGATGGGGTTGTTTGATTTTTTTCTTGTTAATTTTCTTGTGTTCTATATAGATTCTTGTTTCAGCCCTTTATAGGATGTGTGGCATGCAAATATTTTTTCCCATTGTGTAGGTTGTGTATTCACTGTAATGATGGTTTCCTTGGCTGTGCAGAAGCTTTTAAATTTGATGAGGTCCCATTTATTTATTTTTGTTGCTGCTGTGATTGCTTTGGGGTCTTCTTCATAAATTATTTGCCTAGGCCTATGTCTGTATGAGTTTTCCCAACATTTTCTTCTAGAATTCTTAAGGTTTCATGCCTTAGGTTTAAGTCTGTTATCCATCATGAGTTGATTTTTATGAGAGGTGAAGGGTATGAATCTAGTTTCAATCTTCTGCATACAGTTATCCAGTTTTGCCAGCACCATTTATTGAATAGAAATTCTTTTCCCCAATATATATTTTTGTCTGCTTTGTTAAAGATTAGATGACAATATGAAGATGGTTTTGTATCTGGGTTCTCAGTCCTGTTCCAAAGGTCTATATCTCTCTTCTTGTGCCTGTATCATGCTGTTTTAGTTGCTATAGCCTTGTAGTAAAGCTTGAAATCTGGTAGACTGATGCCTCCCAATTTGTTCTTTTTGCTTAAGATTGCTTTGGCTATACGAGGTTTTCTCTGGTTCCATAAAAAGCGTAGAATTATTTTTTCTAGATCTGTAAAGAATTCAGAGTTAACTGAAGAAACTTAAGAAATAAACAGTTCTATAGCAGATGATAGTTTGGGCCACGTTCAAGGGTAATGCAGCCAGAGCTGAGCAACAGTTGGAATCTTGTTGGCAGAATCCGGCTGGTGTCTTTGGGCACCCCTATTGTGAATAATCAATTATGGCTATTAGGCCTCCTGGTTTCTCCTGCTCTAACTCTCAAGCCATATTTGAAGTACCGACCCTGGACTTAGTTTTTCCAGAGCCTCTGGACTTCCATCACGAGGTGTTCACTGAAAGAGGTTAACTGCACGTCCTGTCTGTGGACTCCTGCTTTGTCCCATCTCTTCCTTGTCCTTTGGACAAGCTCTGATGCCCATTGAGAAGCTCCTAGGCCTGAGCCTCCTTTGCCTCTGTATTACAGTTTGATCCGCTCTTGCTGCACATCTAGACTGGTGGCATCATTAATGGTATATTCACTACCTCAGTCACGAATGGCCAGGCTCTGCCTTCTTGTCTGCTTCCTCGAGCATTTTATAGAGGCACAGGGAGTTCAAAAATTCCAGTCCAGTTCTGGCCACAACAATTTTTAATTCTTGTTTTACCAAATATACAATCCCTCCTGGGTCTGCTCTAAGCTGTGTAAGCAGATAATTTTGTTTTTCAATGACATTTTTAATAGTTGCCTTCTGGAATTCAGCTTTCAAGGGATTTCCTGATAAGAGCTATGTAATCAGGATGGAATCTCTTATTAAAAGGATTTTCCTTTTCCAAATCTTGAAAAAAGTCTGTTTCTTTCTTCTCAAATTATCAGGCTATCTATCAATAATTGAAGGTGAGATTGAAACTATGACCTTGGCAGGTAGTGCAGAAGATTTGCTGAAGTTGTTCAATAATGTGAGCTATTTTTTTAGATTATGGAGTGTTTTTAAACTATATTAAACTCTTTATACTATTTATAAACTATATATAAAGTCTTCTGGGTTCTGGAACAGGTTCATTTTTTCAACAAACAATTCACTTATTCAATAATCAGTACTACGAAAGTAGAGGAGAAAAGCAAATTGAGGAAGTTTCTAGTTGCTCTTTATGCTGACTCTCCTTGGCACATTACTAAAGAGGGGTCCATCCTTGGCCTAGTTACCACAGTGTCTCACAGTTCTGAGTACAGTTCCAAGTCTGTCCCTTGATAAGTGATGCTCCAGGCCCAGTGCATACATACCTTTGCCTGAATCACCTGGGGATGGTATTAAAGTGGCTGTAAGCTGTGTATACAGTCAGCATCTAAATGGGAGGACCAGAAAGCTATGCTTCAACAAGTTTTCCAGATGATTTTTATGCAAATCAAAGTCTGAGAATTACAGCATCAGAAATCATGGCTAGGATCCAGCCTTCATGACGTAACAGAATGATCTTGGATGATATTTATAACTTCTCAGTGCCCTAATTTCCTCATTTGTAAAAAGGCAGATAAAAACAGTGTCTACCTCATGGGGGTAGTTTTAGGATTATATAATTAATATACATAATCAATAGATGTTAAATGCTTAGAAACAGTGCCAAGAAGTGCTATGTTACTGTGTTCAATTATTAGCTAATGCCGGGAGACCCAGCCTGTGAGGCTTTCCCTGTGGGCTGTCAGCTGTGCCCACTTTCAGGGCTAAGGCAGGGTGCTAGCAGGCAGGGTCTTCTTTCTAGGCTTGACTGGGAGAGGTTGGGCAGGGGCCACATGGTGAGGCTGGGGGCTGAGAGGGCTCTGGGCAGCAGAGTGTGGTGGTTGAGGCCAACTTCAGTTTGATGCCCAATACTGCTTCCTATGACTGGGTAAACTAAGGCTGGAGCAAGTTCCCTCCCCTCTTAGAGGGAAGTGAGAAAACTGTCTACTTCCTTTCATCTCTTAAGTCTTGCCTTTCGAAACAGGTTGTTAAAATGGGACATTTCTTGCTGACCTAATTTTGGTATTCCTGTGACCCTAAATTGAGGAGGGAGACCATGTTAAAGAGTGATTCTATAATGGGTTGGGCACTTTGGCCATCACCTTCCTCCAAGCTTTATAATGGGAGGCTAAGGAAAAAATTAGGAGAGACTGGGGAGTGAGGAGGTCTGTGGAGATAGAGTGCTAGTGTGCTGTCTGCTTCCTCCACTCTTGTCTTCTGCCACCTCCTCCCCTCAAAGCCAAGTGGGAAGAGGGATCAGAGAAATATCCAGAGAGCTTGATGTGTGTTTATTGAACTTGGGGAGGGAGAGGTACTGGGATTTTGATCAACCTGAGAAAGCCCTAGGTGAGAGGTGGCTGGAGTCCCTTGTAGCAGAGCAGAGACTGGGTCACTATTGATCTAGCTGCCCTTCCACCTCACTGGGGTGAACAGACTTGTTTCCTGTAGGCCATACATAGACCCTATGGAACAGAGGAGGCCGTGTGTCATCTTGCAGAAGGATCCTGGCCACGAGGGCATCCTGGTCTGGGGTGATGTGGGCTCTGCAGAAAGAGGTTGAGTGAACCATTAGCTGTAGAGGCTAGGGAGGGCCCTGGGGGAATTAACTGGAGAACGTACTAGGGAACTGCAATCAGAACAGAGGGGCTGGGAAGTGAATCTCTAAAGCAACACAGGAGAGAAAGAATCAAGTCACCCAAATAGACAGTTACCACACCTAAGGCACCAACACCCGATTACAACTGTGCTGACAAGAGATACCTTTTCTTGCCCTTTTTATCCCTTCACTTGAACATGGGGAAACCAGAAATGGCCACCAAGAAAAAGTGAAACAAACCAAATCTGAAACTGCCTGTGCCCCTCCAACTCCACCAATGTACATTTCTGAACCTGGGACAACCCAAAGCTTGGGGAGGAGAGAGGCTTTGCATTGAAAGAGGGTCTGAAAGTTTAATATCAGACTGCAGTGGGACCTTTGAAATCTTGAAGTGACTGGAAAAGCTATAGGAACTTTCTGGTATTTTATCCAACAGAGAAGACTGATTCTACAGAGTAGGTTCTAAGGGACAGCAGTGAGACAGAACGAAGGTGCTTTTGGCTTGCATGCACTGCCACGCCCAGCTGGTTCACAGAGCCAGTTACCCTTGTAATGTGGTAAGAATCAAATAAGCTAATGGGTGAGAAAGTACTTTGAATATTATAAAGTGTTGTACATATTTTGAAATACTGTTTTGTAATGTTATACATATAGATGCAGCTGGAAAAAATAAAACCAAAAACACCTACTAAGCACTTAGTGCAAAGAAGGCTTTGCACTAGGTGTTTAGAGGCTACTGGAAGAACTATGACATTGTTTCTCCCTGCAGGGAGATTATTGTCTCTAAAAAGGGGTGATTGCAAACTCCACAGTTTCTGCCATGCCAGATGAAGCCAGACAGCAAAGGTGAATGTGACCCATCTTGAAAATAAGTCACGGAAACTGATTCTCTATAGGTCTGTGGTCCCCAACACCTGAGCCGCAGACCAACCGCTTAGTGGCCTGTTAGGAACTGGGCCACACAGCAGGAGGTGAGCAGCAGAGCAAGAGAAGCTTCATCTGTATTTACTGCATGAAAATGCTGTAAATGAAATGCTCCCCATGGCTCGCCATCCCTCCCCAACCTGGTCTGTGGAAAGTTGTCTTCCATGAGACTGGACCCTGGTGCCGGAAAAGTTGGGGACCACTGCCTGGGTCATTCTCACTGAACAACAGGTTAGTTACCTCTTTGCTGCCTGCCTCTGAGCTCCTCAGGCCGCATTTCTCTTCAAATACCTGCCTCTTTCTGAGCATCTGCCTGTTGACCTGAGTCCCCGTGGCTGCTTGATGTTCTTCCTTCCCTTGTCTCTTCCTTCTGCATTTCCCATGGTGTTCTCCCCACAACCTGCTGATCAGCTACTCTATTCAACCTTGGGAAGAAGAATTTCCTTCCCTGTGCTACTGGAATGTGGAACAGGGAAGAAGGAAGAGCTGGCATAATTCAGACCAAATGTATTTTTTAAAAATTACATCCCATTCCCTCAGCCACACCTGGAAGCACAGCACTCAGTGGCTAATTCTGCAATACCATTTTGGTCTGTCTCAGATGGAAGCATCTTCTCAGATAATGCTGTACCTGGTGCATAGTAGGAGCTTAATAATGATTATGGTAAATTAATATTTTTACTTACTATATATAGTTTTCTGGGTGGATCAATGAAGCTAATCCTAGGTCCTTCCTAATCTAGGCTACAGACAGCTTTCTGCTTGCTTTTGTTTAAAATTTGTGTTCTGGAAAATCAGGGTATCCAGAGTGCTAATATACTGCCACAGTATCAGACTAAGATATGGCAGTGTTAATAGAGCAGTATATAACATGAGAATACTGGCTATACCAGGAAAAAGAGGTGCTTGTCTCCTCTGTGTGTCTCAAGTGGGAGGAAACAATTCAGTTTGGTAACTCGAAAAACAAAAATCCAAAAATCCCATGGTTCTGTGTTCTCCAGGGGAGACCATCTCCATGCTGAGCTGAGTCCAACCTCACCACATGGTCATGGTCTCCTGCTGCAGTGTGGGGCCTCTCGGGTCCCATCACAACTCTGCCTGTGATGAGGAGTAACCCTACTCTGACCTCACAAATGGTCGTGGCGATTGTATCTTTTGGGCAGCTCTACAGCCTCTCAAATCATACAAATAAGATATTTCTTCTAGTCTTTGGAGATTGGGGTGCCTGGGATACCAGGGTGAGGGAAGAAAAGAGCACTAAGAAGTGACGACTGAAAGGCAGACTGCAAAAGGGAGACAGGATGACCATCAAATGCAGACATAAAAACTCAAAGAGAGCAGCAGCCTGTTTGTGGCATACACAAACACTCTGAAACCTTTCAGATTTCCTCCTATATTATATCAGAACTCATTTAAAAAAATACACAGTTTTGGAAGCATATGCCCTTAAGGAAAATTTGGATTATTTTAGTAGAGATGGAAGTGCAGGGGTCATGCATTGTGAAAAATTTTCCATTTACAATGGATACAAAACAAAGGTACAATTTTAATTGATGTTGATAAACTTATCTGGAATGTTGCATTTTTGGAATGTATCGGTTCAGAATTAGTTAATTAAACATTAGTTAATTATATGCCTATTCTTTGTAGGGCCCTCAGACACCTTAAGACCTGGTCTCTGCCCTCAAGACACTTACAGTTTTCAGGGGGTTACTCCAATGAGAATCGTTTGCATTCACAGAGGGTGAGTATTGATGGTTGCTCTGCTGGGCCTTTTAGTGATCTTACTTTGGTCTTCACTCAGAGATTATATGGTTGTGCCACCTAGGGCCATTCTATCACAAAGTAGAGCTCTATGACTTTGATCCTTGGAAGTGTAGAAATGAAGTCCACCCTGGGATTCAGGAAAGGTGCGAAAATAACCCCCCAACCTCATATAGAAGGTTGTATCACAGAGCGTGGACCTCCGTGGTAGTTCATGAAGCTCCAGGAGGGCTGAACTCACACCCACTCTGGGTTTCTTCCCTGGCTGACTTTCCAATTAGGCTGTTTCCTCTTCTGTGCTATTATAGCCCATGAATTAATCTGCTTCACTGACATTTGGACTAAGCCTGATAAGGCAGAAAATGCACAGCACAAAGTCCTTCATATGGGAACAGGCTGCCCCTGGCTGGCTGAAGGCCCTGTGTACCCAGGCACTAATCAATAGCCCCAGATTCTGCCTCTGACTCTGTGGTTTCCATGTTGTGTGCAGTGGACTTTGGTGAGGATCAAAGGGAGGCACTGAGGAACCATATCCACCCTCACACATCCCTGATCTTGAGTATACCCTTCACACTGCTGGGTTGTGGATTAGCAGCAGGGTGGAAGATTTCTTAGCCAAGATCCAGTCTTCACATCTGAACTAGCCTTTGTGTTCTCCCATAGGTCATATGCTACCTGAAATTAGAAATTAGGACTTATTAAAGATTTTATTAATTTCCATCATTCCTCTAAAACCATGGAATGACTGAACAAATAATCATTCATTTATTTAACTCCTATTTGCTTGGCTGGACATCTTAGGACACCCTTAGGTGTCCCCTCTACCTTGAACCTGCTATCTGATTAGTAACTGAGCCTGTTGATGTTTCTGTGTGCTGTGCTTCCTCTCTGTGTCTGTCTCTACCACCCTAATTTAGGACTTTCTCACAGTTTATCTCGACTACTGTAATATTCTCCAAAATTGCCACCATGCCTCCCCTTTAAACATTACCAAATCCCATTTATTATATGCGTATATCTACATGAGTGTCATAAATCTTAAACTCTGGCTATGGTTTTGTCCTACACAAAAATGCCAGTGTTTTCTGGTCCAGAATAAAGTCCAAATTTCCCAGCTGCATAATCAGGGCCCTCCATCTCCCTCTCCAGTCCTTCATGCTCATCCTGACACATTCCAACACAAAACCCAGGCCCCATCATCACTAACTCCTCAGTGAACCTCCAGAGAACTTTAATTTCCTTCTGTTACACATTATTTATTAATACAAGCCCAAAGTCTCCTGTGATGCTTTAAGTTTTCTTTAGGGGCAATATTCAGGTCAACTCCCTCTGTGTCTCACACAGTAGCCAGCCCAGAGTGTCACACAGACTGCATTTTAGCATTCACATAACCAATCAGTGAGTGTATCTCACAAAGCCAATGACATTTCTACCTTCATCTTTTCCTCACCTAATGCTTTCTGCTTGGATGACTCTCTTCTGTTTGCTTCAAAATCTTTGCTTATTTTGGTGAGTTAAAGTTAATTTTCATCTAAGATTTCCCTTTTATTGGCATAAATCTCTTCATGATCTGTTTTTATCTTATTAATGTTTATGGAATCTGTAATTAAGTCCTCCTTTTTATTCCTAATATCATCTGTTCATGTGTTCTCTACCTTTTATCTTGATCAGTCTTGCAAGGGGTTTTTTAATTATATTATTTGTCACAGGAACCAATTTTTGGCTTTTGTTTTATCTTCTTTATTGTATATAGTTTTTCTATTTTATTAATTTCTTCTCTTATCTTTATTATTTTTCTCTTCTACTTTCTTTGGGTTTAATGTGCTCTTCTTTTTTTTAACTTTCTATAATAAGATAGAGGCTTAGTACAATGGTTTCCAGCTTTTTAAATTTTTTTTAATATAAACATTTGAAGTTATATGTTTTACTATCAGTACTGTTTTAATTGCATTTCATAATGCAGGAAATTGTTACTTAGTATTATTATTTAGCTGTAGATATTTTTGAATATATAATATGATTTCTTCTTTGATGTGTGAATGATTTAGGAGTGCGTTTTTATATTTCTAAATGTGAAGTTTCCACTAGTTCTCTTTTAGCTATTTCTTACTTAATTGCTTTGTACTCAGCAAATTCAGCGTGATAACAAATCCTTTGAAATTTGTTGAGACTTTCATTATGGTCCAATATATTGTTGATTTGCATTGAAAAGATTTTGTTATCTTAATCGTTGGGTGAAATGTTCTATAAATGTCCATTAGGTTGCTCAGGTAATGGTATGATTTCAGGGTCTATTTTTCCAAGATGGCTGCCTAGAGGAATTTCAGACATGCCTCATCTGTTTGGAGGAAGCAAAATAGTGTGCAGACAGTGACACTTTGAATGCATTATTCAAGAAGCAACACGGAAGTTCAATGAATAAGTAAGGGGATGGGCAGCTTGCATGGCTCCAAAATCAGAAAAGGAAAGGGATGGGCAGCTTGCATGGCTGGGACCAGGTGAGGATCAGTAGTGAATCCCCAATATGAGAGAGGGTGAGTGAGTGTCTTTCTGTGATCCACTTTCCCATTGGAGAATCATATAGTCCAGACTATGGGAGCATACTTTGACCCGCCCCACCCAAGCCCTGAGTCTGACTTGGGGAGCAGCCAGAAGACTGCGAGAGGAACTGCTCCAGGGACCTAACATGTCCTGGGTCCCATGCCTTTCCCAAGACCTAAGTGGGTATAGGAAAACCCCATTCTTGACCAAAACTCTTGACAAAATGTGCACAGTCCTGGGAAGAGTGGTGCCAGTCCTGGATGTTAGGGAAACTTGGGCTCTAGCAACCAGGACTGAAAAGTGAGCTTGGAGTGGGCTCCAGCTGCGAGCACTGGAGCCAGGAAATCCCCCCAGGTCCCGAGTAGGACAAGAGTTGATGTGGAGGCTAGGTTCTGGCCTGGGTCTGAGCTGTGAGGTAGGCACAAACTGCCTACTTGGACTGAACTGTAGGGTAAGCTGTGAGAGCTGAGAGAGAGAAGGAAACCCTATTGAAACTGGGGTATAGCAGGAACGAAGGTCCCCCACTTGCCAGCAAGGCTATGACTGCTGGGACAAGCAGCCCAACTACCCCACAGCAGAATCTTAGCATAAGGGCAGTGACTCCTATCCCAAGCATTTTCCCAGGGGCCCAAGGACTACCTTCTCCTCCTTGACATGGCTGATGCCTGCATTCACCATTAAGGGGCCTGACAACAGGCTTGCCTGGTCTGGCTCTGCCTAGCCTTGCCCCAGTCTGTATGGGATCCACATTCTTGGGGGTTCCACAGATAAGCCCACTGCGTAGGGCACCTGACC
The DNA here is from genome assembly GCA_008086735.1 of Cheirogaleus medius. Lineage (NCBI taxonomy): Eukaryota > Metazoa > Chordata > Mammalia > Primates > Cheirogaleidae > Cheirogaleus > Cheirogaleus medius. Next base: position 159,480,237 of record VBSM01002608.1, on the reverse strand, counting down.
ATTTCTTCTGGGGCTTGAAGGTTGGTTATTAACATTTGCCACTACCAACTTAGCTGGCTTCTACCTGTAAGTGCTACCTACTGATCTAGAGAATGGTCTGCACAGCTCATTGCAAACACTGCCAACACAAGACCACAGCATGTGGGAACTGGGAGAGCATCTCACTACAACTACTGCTACTATTGTTCATGCCACTCTGGCTTCCCAAGAGCTCAAGAGGCTGCTGACTGGCTTAGTGCAGTGCTACTAAACTGGCTTCTGAGAAAGCCACCAGGATCCAAAAATCAGCCTGCTAGCAACTGCCAATACAAGTGCCAACATACACTGTCTCAGATCACAACAATAGACATGCTTAGCCCACCGCCACTGCCATTGAGAGAGTTATCACGTGGTGGGCAGGTGGGGGGAGGGGAAGAGTGTATACTTACATAATGGGTGTGACACGCACCACCAGGGGGGGTTTGACATGCTTGAAGCTCTAGCACAGTGGGCAGAGGGGAGAGGTTTGGCAGGGGCAATATATGTAACCCTGACAATATCTGTACCCTCATAATATAATGAAATTAAAAAAAAGAAACAATTGATGAAAATTTCCCAACTCTAACAAGAGATTTAGACATCCAGATACAGGAGATCCAGTGATCCCCAGGAAAATATATTGCAAAAAGACTTTGCTATGGGATATTTGACTGGATATTTGATAATCAGACTGTCTAAAGTCAAAGGGAAAGATAGAATTCTAAAATCCGCAAGAGAAAAGCATCAATTACCTATAAAAGAAACCCCATCAAACTAACAGTGGAATTTTCAGCAGAAATCTTACAGACCAGAAGAGAATGGGAGGACATATTCAAATTGCTAAAAGAAAAAAATTGCTAGGAAAGAATTTTATATTCAGAAAGATTAAGCTCCATAAATGAGGGAGAAATGAAGTCTCTCCCAGAGAAGCAGATGCCAAAGGAATTCATTACCACTAAATCAGCCCTATATGATATTCTCAAAGATGTCCTAAACATGGAAGTGAAAGGCCAATATTTGCCATCATGAAAACACATGAGTATAAAACTCACAGGTAAAGCAATCATGCAAATGAAGAATAGAAAGGAAACAAATGGCAACATTATAGAATTCCACAAAACTACAAAGAAAAAGAAAAAAGAATTTATAAAATAACTAGAAAAGAATTAACAATATGATGGAAACAAAACTTCACATATCAATATTAACCTTGAATGTAAATGGATTAAATGCTCCACTGAGAAGATATATATTGGCTGAATGGATTTAAAAAATGCCTCAACCATATGCTGCTGATAAGAAACTTTATCTATAAACACACATAGACTTGAAAAGGGCTTGAAAAACACATTTCACATAAACAGAAACCAAAAGCAAAAAGAAGCAGTTATTATATCAGATAAAAGACTAAAAAAACCAATGTATAACTAGACAAAGAAGGCCATTATATAATGATAAAGGGCAAATCCAACACTTCTAAATATATGGGCACCTAAGACTGGAGCACTCATATTCATAAAACAAATATTACTAGAGCTAAAGAAAGAGATAGAAATACAATAATAGTGGATGACTTTAATAGGGGGACTGCTATCACTCCACTGACAGCACTAGAAAGAACATCAAGATAGAAAATGAACAATGAAACATTAGACTTAAATTGGACTGAACCAAATGGACCTAACAGAGATTTATAGATTATCCTACCCAACAACTGCAAAATATAATTCTTCTCATCAGCATATCGACAATCTCCAAGATAGGCCATATGTTAGGCCACAAAAAAAGTTTCAGTACATTTTAAAAATTCAAAATCATATCAAGTATTTTCTCAGACTTCAATGGAATAAAACTAGAGATCAGTACCAAGGAAAACTTAAAAAATATACAAATACATGAAAATTAAACAATGATCCTGAATGATCATTGGGGTCAATGAACAAATTAAGACAGAAATTTAAAAAAATTGAAACAAATGAAAACATAACGTACCAAAACCTGTAGGATACAGCAAAAGCAGTGCAAAGAGGGCAACTTATAGCATTAAATGCCTACCTCAAAAAAGTAGAGCATAAATTAACAACCTAATGTCACAACTCAAAAAACTAGAAAAGAAAGAGCCAACCAAACCCAAAAATAGCAGAAGAAAAGAAATAACAAAGAGAAGAACTAAATGAAATAGAGACTAAAAAATGCAAAAGGATAAATGAAATAAAAAATTGGTTCTTTGAAAAGATAAACAAAATATATAAACTGCTAGCTAAGTTAACCTAGAAGAGATAAAACCAAATAAACAAAAGGAGAAATGAAAAAGGAGACATTACAACCGATACTGCAGAAGTACAAAAGATCATCAGAGACTATTATAAACAATGATACACTCGTAAACTAGAAACCATTGTGGAAATGAATAAATTCCTGAAAACGTAGAGCCTCCCAAGATTGAACCAGGAAGAAATAGAAATCTGAACAGACCAATAACAAGTAGTGAGATTGAATCAGTAATAAAAAAAATCTCCCAACAAAGAAAAGCATAGGGCCAGGTGGATTTGCATTCTGCCAAATGTACAAAGTAAAACTAATACCAATCTTCTGAAAGTGTTCTAAAAGATCTAGGAGGGGGGGAATTCTCCCTAACTCATTCTATGAGGCTGCTATCATCCTGGCACAAAAACCAGACAGTGGCACAACAAAAAAAGAAAACTACAGACCAAAATCCCTGATGAACATAGATGCCAAAATCTTCAACAAAATACTAGCAAACTAAATCCAACAGCACATCAAAAAGATATTAAACCATGATTAAGTAGGTTTTATACCAGGGATATGATCACATATGCAGAACTAAGGACAAAAACCATATGCCTATCTCAATATATGCATAAAAAGGATTTGATAAAATTCAGCACCCCTTCATGATAAAAACTCTTAACAAACTAGGCATAGAAGGAACATACCTCAAAATAATAAAGGCTGTATATGATAACCCCTCAGCCAATATCATATTGTATGTAGAATAGTTGAAAACATCTCCTCTAAGATCTGGAACGAGATAAGAATTCCTACTTTCACCACTCTTATTCAACATAGTACTAGCAGTAGTAGCTAGAGAAATCACACAGAGAAAAAAATGAGAGACATACAAATTGGAAAATAGGAAGTAAAATTATCCCTTTTTGCTGATGATATAACCTTATATCTAGAAACATCGCCAGAAAACTCTTAAATTTGATAAGTGAGTTTTATAAAGTCACAGGACACAAAATCAATGTACAAAAATTAGTGTTTCTATACATCAATAATGACGTAGCTTAAAACAAAATCAAGAAGGCAATCCCACTTATAATAGCTACAAAAAATTTACCTAGGTATATATTTAACCAAAGAGGTTAAAGACCTCTACAAGGAAGAATAGAGAACACTGATGGATTGAAAGAATCAATATTGTTAAAATAACCATACTGCCAAAAGCAATTTATGGATTCAATGTAATCTTTATCAAAACACCAATGTCATTTTTCACAGAATTAGATAAAACAATCCCACAATTCATATGGAACCAAAGAGAACCTGAATAACCAAAGCAATCCCAAGCAAAAAGAACAAAGCTGGAGGTATCACATTACCCGACTTCAAATACTACAAGGCTGTAGTGACCAAAACAGCTTTACACTGGTGCAAAAAGAGACACATAGATCAATGGAACAGACTAGAGAACCCAGAAATAAAGCCACATATCTACAACCAACGGATCTTTGGTAAAGTTGACAAGGAAGTACACTGTGGAAAGGACATTTTTTTCAATAAGTGGTGCTGGGAAAAGGATTTTCATAGGCAGAAAAATGAAACTGGACTCCTATCACTCACGATATACAAAACTCTACTCAAAGTGGATTAAAGGCTTAAATGTAAGATCTGAAACTATATAAATACTAGAAGAAAACCTAGGGAAAACTCTTCAAGACCTTAAAAACACAGGCAACAGAAACAAAAATATACAAATGAGATTCGATGAAACTAAAAATCTTCTGCATAACAAAATAATCCACAGAGTGAACAATCTGCAGAATGGGAGAAAATATTTGCAAAATATGTATTGGACAAGGATTTAATATCTAGAATACACAAGGAACCAAAACAACTCAACAATAACAATATCAGAAACAAATATTTCCATTAAAAAGTGGGCAAAGTATATGAATAAACATTTTTCAAAAGAAGACATACAAACGGCCAACAGGTATAAGTAAAAATGCTCAACATCACTAATCATCAGACAAATGCAATTTAAAACCACAATGTTTTATCATCTTACCCCAGACAGAATAGCGGTTATTAAAAATTATAATAAAAATAACAGATATTGGTGAGAATAGATAAGGGAATGTTTATACTTTCTTGGTGTGAATGTAGATTAGTACAACCTCTATAGAAAACAGTATGAAGATTTCTTAATGAACTAAAAATAGAACTACCATTTGATCCAGCAATCCCACTATTGGATATCAAGCCACAGGAAAAGAAATGATTATATAAAAAGATATGTGCACTCATGTGTTTACTGCAGTACTATTCACAGTAGTAAAGACATGAATCAACACAAGTGTCCATCAAGAGATGACTGGATGAAGAAAATGTAGCATGTATACACAATGGAATACTGTTCAGCCATTAAAATGAATGAAATCATGTCTTATGCAGAAACGTGGATGGAACTAGAGGTCATTTTCCTAAATGAAGTAACTCAGAAGATCTAATACTGCCTCATTCATAAGTGGGAGCTAAATGGTGTGTACATATGGAACATAGATTATGGAATAATAGACAATGGAGACTTGGAAGGGTGACGTGGTAGGAGGGAGGTGGATGATGAGAAACTACTTAGTGGGTGCAATGTACATTATTTGGGTGATGAATACCCTAAAAGCCCTGACTTTACTACACAATCTATGCATGGAACAAAATTGCACTTGTACCCCATAAATTTATAAAAATAAAAAATACAATAAAAGGCAAACATAAGCATTCTTCCTTAAAAATATATGACTTAAGTTGGTATTCCCAATGGATTTATCCCTTGCTTGGACTAATTGTTACCAAGATAGATATGTTAAAATAAATCTTCCATTAATATAGAAGTGTGTCTATTTTCCTCTATAGTTGCAGAAAATTTTGCTTTAAATATTTTCAGGATATATTATTAGATGCATGCTTATTAATAATCATTATGACTTTCTGATAAAATTGAACCCTTTAACATGATATAGTGACTTTTTTTATTTCTCAAGTGTGTTTTTTCCTAAGAGCCATTTTTTTCCCATTCAAAAGTATTTTTGTTTTTAATTTCAGAATATTATGGGAATACAAATGCTTTGGTTATATAAATTGCCTTTGCACTGCCCGAGTCAGAGCTACAAGTGTGCCCATCCTCCAGAAAGTACACCTCATGTATTAGGTGTGAATTTACCCATCCCTTCCTACCCCATCTTCAGATTCAGTTTTGTCTTACATTGATATAGTTTTCTTTCCTTAGTATTTGCTTGGTATGTATATCTTTTCATCATTTTATTTTCAGTCTTGTGTCCTATGTCTTAGATGTATCTCTTATAAACAACATAAAGCTGGATTTATTTTTATCATCTTCAATTTTTATCTTTTAACTGGAATATTTATCATTACTGATATACATATAAAATATATTTATTTCTATATATATTCATTTATACATACACAATATATTCCTTTTGGGTTTATATTTATAGCATCTTATTTTTCTAATCATTTTGTTAGCTCTATATTTCTTTCTCCTTTCTTGCTTTTGATTTTGTATTTTATTATTACTTTCTCTCTTATTTTAGAAACTATGGACTCTATTTTTCTTAATTTAGCAAATGCCCTATAAATTTCAACAAGAATACATAACTTGAATTCTAGAGTTAATCAATATTTTGACCTTTAGCCTCAACTATGACCTCATAAGTCACTCCTTTTATCCCTATCCTGTTTTTTTTAACAGTTTTGAGATGTAACTTGAATACAATTTTCCCATTTAAAGTGGACAATTCAATGATTTTTTGTATATTCAGAGTTGTACAACTATCACCATTATCTAATGTAGAACAGTTTTATTGCTCCCGAAAGAAACTCATACCCAATAGCAGTCACTCCCCTTTCCCTCCACCCAAAGCTCCTGTAAGCCTCTAGGTTATATTCTGTCTCTATGGATTTGCCTATTCTGGACAATTCATATAAATGGTTTATGCAACTCATGGTCTTTTGTGACTGGCGTCTTTCACTTACCATAATGTTTTCAAGATTCATCCACATTGTACTATATATCAGTGCTTCATTTCTTATGGCTGAATATTCTATCCTATTGATATACCTAATTTGCATGTTTATCAGGTTTTGTAACTCTTTTAATAACCAAAGTTGGCTTCAGTGATCATTTCAAATCTGAAGGCTCCTTATTCACTTATTCTCTGGTTTGAAATTAGTTACTTTCTTAACAGTTCATGCTAAATCAAGAAATTCAGCCTTTTTAGTTATTTGTAGTGGGCGGTTCAGTCTGGGTGCCACATTGGGGGACAAAGTAAATATCCAAAGGCACCTGTGCCTTCAACTCTCCAACCTGTCCTCTCCACAGATCAAACCCTCTTCACTAGGAAGGCAGCATATGGAGGTCTTTCTCTCTTCAAATTCCTTTGGCACCATTTTTGGGCTCTATGGATATGCCTCTTGACACACATGGCCTTGTATTCAGTTACCAGTCCCTGTAGTAAGAAGCCCTGGGTGGGCCTGGATTGTCCCTGATGTTTCTCTCTGTCTTTAGAAAGGCAGCCAGACTTGGCATACATTGGGCAGAGGGTAGGTATTCAAGAGCTATTGAATAAATAAATGAACAGAGTCAAAGACGTCTATTTTCTTCTGTGAGGATTGACTTCTCTGAGGTAAATTTCATCTATGTAACAACTGTTGCCTGGATAAAGTGAGCTTAGATCAAGGTGCTAGTACACCACCCTGGGCACCTTGCCTGGATCTGGCTCCTTGATCTCAGGGACATGGAAGGGGGTCAAAGTGCAAACTCACATTCTTTACAGCCTGCACAGGGTGTGCAGGAGGATACAGAACAAATCACCTTCCCCAGTCTGGCTCCGCTGACGCCTCAGACTCCTGAGGACTGGGAGGCATTTGTTGCAATTTTGATTTCCCAAGTTCAGAGGGGGCTTAGATATGTGTCTGTCTTAAGCTCCATATTGTCTTTCTGAATATTATGTGGCAAAATCAAGGTCTCAGTGGAGCATATTCAAAAGGGAGATCAAGAGAGGAATTTGGATTAGATCTGATTAAACCCTAATCTCCTTGTTATTACCACATTGGAAGGAAAGCACTGCCCAGCACCAGTGGCAGGGCATTTTTCATGGAGTCACTCATGTGGCAGGACATAGTGACCCAGGAGACCCTGTCCTGACCTCACAGGTGGGGGAAGCCTTCCTTCTCTGAATTCATAAATCTTTAAGCCACACTGGGAACAGAGAGCACTGAGGTTGAACAGATGGGGTTGTGGCGACTCCACTTCAGACTAATGAGAAATCAACATTCCCAGATAGCAAAGGGCTCAGGAGGGACACGATCCAGCAGCTTAGGAGAGTTTAGAGAAGGATTAGGGAGGCAATGAGAAATCATCACTGTGAGCTTTCAGCTGCTTTGTGAAACCAGCACATTGCACTTATTCTTTCTTTTTGGAATAGCAGTTGGTTCATCGTGATGTCTGGTCTTAACACAGGTTAGACAATGTATATCTCTTTTTCAAAAGATTGAAAAAAATGGGACAAAAATAAAAATATGGCACTGCAGCCTAGCAATAACAGGAGAAGGTTTCACATAAAACCAAATCTAATTTATAGTTGGCACTTGCAAAGGGTTGTGGAGCCTTACACATAATAGAGGCTTAATGGGTATTTGTTGAATTTAATGATTTGAATCATTTGCAGCAAAACAAATTCCACTTTGTCTGAATTGCTTAGATAGGTTTCCTCCTCACTCCATTTAGCGCAGCAGGCAGGTGAGATTTTCCATGTGTAGTCGAACCACAGGACGATGAGACCCTCACCCATCCATACACCATGCCCTAAGCCACAGAGGCATGTGACAGTTGTCCTGAAACAGAAAGACCTTGGCCTGGGTCCTAGCTTTCTAATACACCCGATAGTCAAAATACAGGACTTGTTGATAAGAATAATATTTATGATGAAACAACACAATGTCTGGTACAGAGTAGCCCTCAATAAATGTTTGTTACAAAAATAAATTGTGATTGCCCCATAAGATAGAGTTTGACAGAAGTCAGAGTGACTCAATCTCATGGTCCCCCACTAAAATATCCATGCATTCTGAGAAAAACACTGAAAAGCCTAACAGCCTAAAAGTCTGGATTAATCTATGAAGATATCCAAGGTGGATTTGCATTAAGTATGACAAGGTGTGTAGTTCACTGGAAATCAAGATCATCGACTGGGGCTGGTGCCTTTACTATTGGGAGGACAGGCAGCTCATCCACAGCCCTGAAACAAAAAAGGTTAGAGGGGCACATGGTGAGGAGGAAGACTGCACCAAAAGGAAAACTCAGAGAAAAGCTGCTTTCTAAAGGATCCAAGAATGTTTCATTCCACCCAGTTAGTACCTTTTATTCATCTGCTTATATAACATAAACCCAAGTTTTATTATATGGTATAGGGGCAGAAGAAGACCAAGGGAGGGGCTTTGTAACAAGTAAAATTAGAGGAAGGGGTTGTGGCACCAAAAAAGCAGTTCAGGAGTTGGAGTTTTCATCTGCAGTTGAATAAGAATGTCTGGAAGTGGGTGCTCAGACATCAGGATTTTTTTTTTCAATGCTCTCCAGGTGATTCTGAGACTTAGCTAGAGTTGCAATCCACTGTTGCAGATTATTCAGTAATACATTTACCTTTAGGTAAAATCAAATCATTTTTCAGTCCAGTATCTACACTAGATAGATGATAATCAAAGCAGTGTTTCTCAGAATACATGTTCAAAGTACAGATAAAAGACCTCCATCCAAGACGTACCAAATCAGAATCTCTAGGAAGGGGAGGTTGGGTCTTGGGAATCTGCCTTTTTAACAAGCTCTCCAGCTGACTTTTATGCTTACTTAAGTCTGAAAACTAATGACAGTGGATTGCAAACTTAGCTACATATTAGAATCATCTGGAGAGCTTTGGAAAAAAACTGATGCCTGAGCCCCTACTACTAGAGATTTTCATTTAATTGGTCAGGCAAAGGCCCCAGGGATCAACCAGTTTAAAACCTCCCCAGTGAATCCAATGTACTGCTAGTATTAAGAACCACTGAACTGGAGGCTATGTATGTTAATAAGCAAGTAAGCTTAAAGTGTGAGAGAAAAATTCCTACAGCAACAACATGGACAGAGAATCCGCCCCTCTTGCTTATTGGTCATACAGATTTCCAATTTCAAGATAGTTAAGCAAATGAGACAAATATGGAACAATGGGAAGTGCTGCAAATCTCTGGCAAACCCGCCTTTACGAGCATATCCAAGGATTAAACGCCAGTTACATTCCCTTTAAAACAGGAACATGATAAGCATGTTCACTATTATTAAAATTTTTTCTGGATGTTTTCACTAATGAAGTAAGGCAATACAAAAAAAAATGGAGGCAGAACTAGTGAAACAGGCTAGCAAAATTATAATTATTTTTGATGATATCTTTTGTGTAGCAAATCTGATGTATAACTAATGAGAATGCTTAGCAAGTTGGTAAGATATAAAGCAAACATTTAATAAGCTCTCCCTTTCCCGTATTTTAACATTATCCAAATAGAAAAATAATGGAACATAATATTCATATTAGCAACAAAAAGAAATCTTTATTTTGTTTGTTTTTATAGAATTAGCAGAAGAGAGCATGGCACAATTCAGTTAGTATAACTTGTTTTTTCCTTTTTATTTGTACACATTCATGAGTAGATGTACAGTTTTATTACATGTGTAGATTGTGTAGTAGTCAAGTTGGAGCTTTAAGGGTTATCTATTGCCTGAATAATTTACTTTGTACACATTACCCAGTTTCTTATCATCCACCCACTTCCAGCATGTCACCCTTCCTTCTCAGTCTCCATTATCTATCATTCCACTCTCTACGTCCATGTGAACCATTTTTTAGCAACCACTTATGAGTGAGAACATGTAATATCTTTCCATGCCTGGCTTGTTTCACTTAAGATAATGACCTCCAGTTCCATCCACGTTGCTGCAAAAGATAGGATTCCATTACTTTTTGTGGCTGAATAGTATTCCATTATGTATCTATACCACATTTTCTTTATTCATTCATCTGTTGATGAATAATAGACATTTTTCAAAAGAAGACATATAAGTGGCCAATAGGTATATGAAAAAATTTTCATCACTAATCATCAGAGAAGCACGAATCAAAATGGTGATTATTAAAAAGACAAACAGTAACAGGTGTTGGCAAGGATGTGGAGAAAAGGGAACTGTTCCATTGTTGGTGGGAATGTAAGTTTGTATAGCCTCTATGGAAAACTAAAAGATATCTTAATAAGAAATTATAATATCTGTTAGAAAACCACTTAACATTAATGAGCAACATAAAAGATATTTTGTACGAATGGCGAGATTCACTATACTCATGTGTTGGAAAGACTGATCTGTAACCATGCCAACTTTCTGTAAATTTATAGTTTTAATAAAATTCCTAATAAAGTCATAGTGTTTGTTTATTTAAAAAATAAGATTATTCTAAAGTTTACGTAGTTGAACAAGTGAAGAAAATTATTTGAGAAAATTGTGAAATATACATACACATGTGACTTGCTCTACTATTTATGAAAATGTACAAAATCAAAAAATCCAGAGTGATACCTTTTAAAAAGAAAGAGATGTCAATGACAGAATAGAAAAACAAATTAAATAAAAAATTTAAGACATCCTCAGGATACATATAAATTCATGGTATGATTTTATAGTATTTTAGATCTTTGGGAAAATTAATTATTCAACAATTAGAATCAGGACAATTTGTTTACCTTTGGGGGAAAAAGCTAGATTTCTGCCTTGTATAACAAAATTAATGCCAGTTCAATTAAATGCCTTCTCATAAATCAACATAAAAAGATGAGTACCTTAGGAGAAAATATGTAGTTTATAAACCACTATTAAAAGAAATATAAATGACCAACAAGAATGTGAATCAAAAATAATATATTTTTCAATTATTTTGCAAAAAGAAAAACTATGAAGAGGTTGTGGTAAATTGTCATCACTTCTGCTCTGTTGAAGATATAAATTGGCATAATTATTTTTTCAGGGCAATTTGAGAGTCTTAAGACTATGCATTCTTAAGATGTCCAGAATGTTCAATAAGTAATTTCACTTCTGGGAATTTTCCTTTAGAATATAATCAGAGATTTGAGCAATAATTATTGCGTAAGGATGCTCAGCACAGCCTTTTTATAGTGAAAAAGAAACAATGTAAGTGTCCATAACAGGAAATTGCTTAAAGAAATTTTGGGTTAGCCCTGTAACGTTCTGTAAAACCTTAACAAACTATCTTTTTAGAGAAAAAGGACAAGGAGAAAGTGTGTGCTGTTAAAACCACTAAAGTAATTTATATATTGGCTTCTGGGGAGAGAGAGTTTAAACTATCCCCTCACCCTCTGGCAGAGCCAAATCTGGGCATATGTTATTGAGTAATATGTTAGCAAGTAAAACAACTTTGTATAATTATAAACTTTGTATAATTATTGTTCAGATGGGGATGACTCTTCTCTTGCTTTTGTCTTTTTTT
>VBSM01002608.1:159453595-159468270 GCA_008086735.1 Cheirogaleus medius | reverse complement strand
CTTTGGCCTGCAACTCAGGTCTCCCCAGCATAAGAAGAAGCAGTCCTTCCTCTTACTTATCAGAGTCATATGTTAGGGCTTGGGACCAAACGTTATCTAAATACATTATTATCTAGCTATTCTTTGTCCTCTGTGTGTGTTTGTTTCACTTGGAGACACCTTTCACACTGTAGTGCTCTAGGACAAGATTGGGTGGTTTTAGTTCTTGATGTAGTACTATTTTAATCTCATCAGAATTTTTCTGTCTTTGTCTCTTTTGAGAAACTAATTTTACAAGTGGACAATAAACCATGTGTTAAAAAAATAGAACCTTGACCCATGATCTGTAGTAAACAGTCCAGGAAAACCACAACTTCTGCAACAATCAGCCCAAAAAGCCAGGACTTAATCAGTAACTACCAGCTACACTATTTTTTGCCCCTGCTTCCAATTTAGAACAAAACAGAGAAAGCTAAATATGCTCTCCTTACCAATCACGTAGGATGCCCTGCCTATAATTAGCCTACCTTCAGCTTTCCTTATGCCAATAATCTCCAGTTGAGGCATACCTGAGCCTTCCCTTTGTTTTTTCACTATAAAGCTTTTATAGTCCCTGCCTACCTTTGAGTGTCTATGAAATGCAAGTAATGGTGGCCAGATTTCCTTGCTCTAGCAAGCTCCGAATAGTCTTTGCTCATGTTCATCTGAGTGGTCTTTGTTTCCACACTCTGTATTTTTCTATCGGTATATAACTATATACAGAGAAATATATGTCATAAAGGGAGAAATACTGTGTATCTGTAAATATATATATAATAATCACAATAAGTATATATTGCTTTTATCTTATAAAACAAAATGCATAGGATGGTCACATTGGAACTCAGGGGAGACCTGGCTTTCAGTACAGTTACAACAAGTTATAAAACTTCAGGAAAGAGGAAAAACTTTAGATTGGAATCAGGGAAGGCTGTGGAAGTAAGAAGGTGGTTTTATCTGTAGGGCAATGGGATCATCTAAAGGTCTAGTCTGGAAGTACTCTGGGGAGTAGAGAGAGACTGGAGGTGGGGAGGCTAGCCCAGAGCTCTTACAACAGTGTAGGAAAAATTCTGAGTCACCTAGAAAGAAGGGATAAAAAGGTCAGTCCTTAGAGATGTTAATTTTATAGGTCAACTTGACTGGGCCATGGGATGCCCAGATAGTTGGTCAAACATTCTGGGTATTTCTGTGAGTGTGTTTTTGGACAAGGTTAACATTTAAATCATTGGACTAAGTAAAGAAGATTGCCCTCTATAATGTGGTGGGCCTCATCCAATCAGCTGAAGCCTTGAATAGAACAAATGGCTGACCTGTTCTCAAGTAAGAGAGAACCCTCCTGTTTGATGGCCTTCAAACTGGGACATCAGCCCTTCCTGGTTCTACAGCAGCTACTGGTCTTCGGACTCAAACTGGAATATGGGCCCTGCAGATTGTAGATTTGTCAGCCACCATAGTCATGAGAACCAGTTCCTTATAATAAGTGTCTTTATGTATAGGAGATATATGTGTGTGTATGGAAATATACACACACACAAGATATATATGTATCCTAAATATATGTATCACATATAGGGTATATATAGAATATATATAGGTTCTGTTTCTCTGGAGAACCCTATATTATAGTATAGGAAATATTTCCTGATATTGCAAATAAAGGAAATGGAGGCTTTTAAGCTAAAGAAATGAATCATTGAAAGAAACAGGAAAACAAAGAAGGCCAGAAATGATAAGAGGCAGGGGAAGGAGGAGGTTGGCCAATTCTCTTCAGAATATGTTGAGTTTTAAACAGTAGCAGGATATCCAGGAGGAGCTGGGGAGCCAGGCTATGAAATGCCCCCAATAATGTTATTTGAAAGGAGAAAAAAGGCAGATATAAAAGTCTAATGAATTATAGAGAGGTTGGTTTTTTGAAACAATAATTCCCTGCTCTGACACCACAGGTTATCATCAATTTTCTTAAGGAATGTCAGCAGATTTTAATCAAAATTAATTTTGGTTTATTTTGCTCAATCATCATGATCTGAAACGGCCCACACCAGTGGGAATGGAGTGGAATGAAGTAGTCTCTCATATACCACTAATGTTTTGCAACTGAAAGCCAGTTGTAATTGTTATGCGAAGCTATCCAGATTGCCTGTCAACACTGAACTCAGCAGGTGACCCCTTCGCTCTCCAATTCTCTTTGCCTGTGCATAACCAGACTCAATGGTGTACAGAGGGATTGCTTAGAAACGTTGACTGTCAAATGCGTAAACATGAACCAGGGTTAGAAAAACAGGATTAATGCAGCCTGCTTAATGAGTGTTCTTTGCAGAACGACTCCTCAGCAAGAAGGGAAATGTCCAATAGATTCAAGAATGTAACTGGAGCAGCAAGAACAGGTCCACTGGTGGCGTCGCTCTCCGAGCTGTCTGATGCCCTGCTTTGTGCTTCAGTCCCCGCACACTGAATCGTTAACCTTTGGCACTGCGTAGGGTTCAGCATTTCAGAAGTGTCTTGATTATGAAAAATCTGCCAGCACTAATGGGGAACCTCTGACCCAGGTGCCAGCCCAGCCTTACAGCTCCACAGCTGCTGCAATTTTGATTGAAAAACAGGTCTCTGGTGTCAGGAACAAAGTAACTGGGAATTGGGCCACCTGTAATAGTTACACTTTTATGCAAACCATGAAGATTCTTCTTTTTGTGGTGTTGTTGTTTTGTTTCTTTTGCTGTCAAAGGACTGATTTCCTACATTGCCTGAACTCAATACATACAAATCACCATCTTTAACTGCCTTTCACCCGTCCATTTCAGTTAGGGCCTACTGTGTTCCAGCTCACTCTAGTTACTGGGATTTTTTAAATAAGGGAAAATCACAGGCGCGTGTGCACATGTGTGGGCATACACAGGTGCAATTTGATGCCAGGTGCTATAGCACGCTGTGTGCTTTGGGTAATTATGAATAAGGCTTCTAACAAACTCATGGTCAAGTGTTTATATGACTACAGGCTTTCAATTTTCTTGAGCATATACCTAGGGGTGGAATTGCTGAGTTAAATGGTAACCCTGTTTTAACTTTTTTGTGGAACTGTCAAACTATATTCCCAGCAGCAATGTATGAGGGTTCCAAGTTCTTCATATTCTCGTCAATGCTTGTTATTGTTCATCTTTTTTATTATTGTCCTCCTAATGATATGGAATAGTACCTTATCATAGTTGTGATTTGCCTTTCCATAATGACTAATAATGTTGAACATCTTTTCACGTGCTATTGGAATTTGAATTGTATTATTAATTTCATTTTCTTAATTTCATTGCTAGTGTATAGAAATAAAATTGAACGTATTTTTTTAATCTCTGAAAGAGTTTTTGTGTATTGCTTAGAATTTTCTATATACAAAATCATGTCATCTGCATAAAGAAATACTTTTACTTTTTCTTTTCCAATCTGGATGCCTTTTTCTTCTTCTTTTTTTTTGTATAAATTTAAGAGGTACAAGTGTAATTTTGTTAAATGGATATATTGTATAGTGGTGAAGTCAGGGCTTTTAGTTTATCTATGATCCAAATAACGTACATTGTACCCATTAGTAACTTCTCATCCCACCTCCTACCTCTCTACTCTTCCAAGTCTCTATTGTCCATCATTCCACACTCTACATCCATGTGTACACATTATTTAGTTCCCAGTTATAAGTAAGGATATGTGATATTTGTCTTTTTGTTTCTGAGTTGTTTCACTTAAGATAATGGCCTCCAGTTCCATCCATGTTGTTGCAAAAGATATGATTTCATTCTTTTTTATAGCTGAATAATATTCCATTGTTTATATATACCTTATTTTCCTTATCCTGGCATCTGTTGATGGACACTTAGGTTGATTCCATGTCTTTGTTATTGTAAATAGTGCTGCAATAAACATGTAAGTGAGTATCTTTTTGATATAATGATTTCTTTTCCTTTGGGTAGATACCCAGTAGTGAGATTGCTGGATCAAATGGTAGTTGTATTTTTAATTCTTTGAGAAATCTCCATAGTGTTTTCCACAGAGGTTGTTCTAATTTACATTCCCACCAACAGTGTATACGTGTTCCCTTTTTTCCATATCCTCACCAACATCTGTTATTGTCTTTTTAATAATAGCCATTCTGACTGGTGTAAGATGATATCTCCTCATGGTTTTAAATTGAATTTCTCTGATGATTAGTGATGTTGAACATTTTTACATATATCTATTGGCCATTTGTATGTCTTCTTTTGAAAAATGTCTATTCATGTCCTTTGCCCATTTTTAAATGGGATATTTTTGTTGTTGTTGAGTTCCTTTAAAATTTTGGATATTATTCCCCTGTTGGATGCAAAATTTGCAAATATTATCTCCCACTCTGCAGAATATCTGTTCACTCTATTGATTATTTCTTTTGCTGTACAGAAGCTTTTTAGTTTAAGTCTCATTTGTCAATTTTTTGTTTTTGTTGCCTATGCTTTTGAGGTCTTAGTCATGAATTCTTTGCCTAGACCAATGTCCAGAAGAGTTTTCCTTAGGCTTTCTTCTTGTATTTGCATAGTTTCAGGTCTTCCATTTAAGCCTTTAATCCATCTTGAGGTGATTTTTGTATATAGTGACTGATAGGGGTCCAGTTTCATTCCTCTGCCTATAAAAATCCAATTTTTCCAGCACCATTTATTGAATAGGGTGTCCTTGCCCTAGTGTATGTTCTTGTCAACTTTGTCAAATATCAGTTGCTTGTATATATGTGGCTTTATTTCTGGATTCTCTACTTTGATTCATTGATGTTTATGAGTGTATTTTTACACCAGTACCAAGTTGTTTTGGTTACTATAGCCATGCAGTATAATTTGAAGTCAGGTAATATGATACTTCCAGCTTCGTTCCTTTTGCTCAGGATTGCTTTGGCTATTGGGTTCTTTTTTGGTTCCATATGAATTTTAGGATTTTTAAAATAATTCTGTAAAAAATGACATTGGTATTTTGATACTGATTGCTTTGAGCAGTATGGTAATTATAATGATATTAATTCTTTTAGTCCATAAACATGGGTGTTTACCCATTTGTTTGTATCATCTACAATTTCTTTTATCTATGTTTTGTAGTTTTCCTTGCAGAAATCTTTTACCTACTCGTTTAAATATATTGCAGGCCTATGTGGACACATAGGAATTATATTTATTGGGTATTGGGCAGGTGGGAGGGGGGAGGAGGGAACGGGTATATACATACATAATGAGTGAGATGTGCACCGTCGGGGGATGGTTACGTTTGAAGCTCAGACTTGTGGGGGGAGGGGGGACAAGGGCATTTTATGCAACCTTAAAATTTGTACCCCCATAATATGCTGAAATAAAATAAATACACATATTGCAGGATTTTTTGATACCTATTGTAAATGAAATTGCCTTCTTCATTTTGTTCTCAGCTTCAGATTTATTGGTGTATAGAACCACTACTTATTTTTATACATTGAATTTGTATCATGAAGCTTTACTGAATTCATTTATCAAATCTAAGAGGTTTTTTGGTGGATCATTAGGGTTTTCTAGATACAAGATCATATCATCAGTGAACAGGGATAGTTTGACTTCCTCTTTTCCAACCTGGATGTCTTTTATTCTTTCTCTTGCCTGGTTGCTCTGGTTAGGACTTCTAGTACTACATTAAATAGGAGTGGTGTTCTTGTCTTATTTTCCTGGCTGGAACTTCTAGTACAATGTTGAATAGAAATAATGATATTGGACATCCTTGTCTAATTTCTGATCTCTTGGCAACAGCAGGGGAAAGCAATTTTAAATTAAGTAGTTCTATAAAGAAGTGTCATTTGAAGACAATTTTGAAAGTATTTGAGGAACCACATAGTCAGCTAGTTACCTGGGGTGTCTGGGTGGGGTGTTCCAGGAGTAATGTCTAGGTTCAACATATAGATTTAGAAGTCATTGATATGAAGATGCTATTTAAAGGAAGAAGAATAATGAGGTCACCAAGGGAATGAGGGGGGGGAGAGAGAGAGAGAGAGAGAGAGAGAAAGGGGGAGAAGAAAAGAAGAGGAAGAGGAGGAAGAGGAAGAAGAGGAAGAGGAGGAAGAGAAAGAAGAAGAAGAAAAGAGAGAAGAGAGACCAAGGAATGCACCCTTAGACACACAGGCAATAAGATGCCAGGGAGAATTAACGGTACCAGCAAAGGAGACTAACAGGAAAATACCAGTGAAATAAGAGACAAGAGTATGCAGTATGCTGAAAGCTAAGTGGAAAAGGGAGTGTCAACTCTTTTAATACTTTACATCTTTTGAAGAACTGTGTTAGCTTCTCCAGCTTTTGAGAGATAGATAACATCTTGGTGCCCTTCCCTGTCAGGTGGAATTCCCCTGACCTCAGGTTCTGGGACATGGCTTTCCTCAAATATATAATGATGAAGGACAGAGCTTGGGTAGGTGATTGCAGGGACAGGGGGATGGAAAGGAAGAACTGACAGTTTTCATACAGCTCCTCTCATTGTGGTTGTATTTGCTTGGAGGTTTGCCCTTGTCTCCACAGTTGTTTTGAGCTGCTAATCAAGTGTGCCAGATTTTCAGCTTCTGGTTTGCAAACTCAAATCCTGTCAGTTTTATCCCATCGGAGCAAGAGTTAATTAAAGCAAGATTAAAATGTTAATAATTTTGGGGGCAATATGGCGAAAGCTTGGAATCTCTAGAGGCTGAGTAAGAAAGTTTTTCATGGAAACTGAAAGCATAAGGCAATGAAAAAAATCCATCTAAATTGTCAAGCAAGTCTAATTTCAGAATTGAATATTTGCTTTTGAGAACAATTATGATCTTTCTCATTTGAAAAGAAGTTTATGATATTCTGTAGCTCAGTGAGTATGCAGGCTATTAAAGTCATGAACACGGGACCAAATACGGTCCAGGGATTTGGGGGGTGATGTAAATTGCATCTCTCAGAGTTGCTGTCACAGGTTACACTGAGGCTAGGATTCATTAACCATATCTCTAGTCATAACAATAGGTACCATTCCTGGCCCATTGCAGAAGCCCAAAAGGTGTTTATGAAATAAGGGAATAAAAAGACCAGCCATCTTGAGGTCAAGTAGCTCTTCTTTGACTTCTCGCACCACCTCATTTAAATCACTCCAAGATTTTCCTTTTCAGATACATGAGAAGTAGAATCTGCTGCTTTGCCTCTCATCTTCTGGCCTCGGCTGTCACTCTTGCCTTGCTTGAGGTCTCCTGTGCGCGGCTCTAAAGGGAGCTGGAACTTTATTATAGCCCTTGCTATAAAATATCAGGATTTCATTTCTGGCAACCTGCAATCTGGCTCTGGAATTAACTTTTCAACAGTATGGTGTCTATTCACTACTGTTGGGTCCCACATGGGAATCATAGTCACACGACGTGGTCAACCAATCTGTCACTGGTCTCTGGGGCTTTGTGGCCCAGAACATATTAATACTATTTAAAGTAGTGAATGTGAAAGGAATGATCTAGAATAGTTTTTTTGTACTAAAGTGAACAAATGCATTCTCTACAGCGGCAGCAGATATTTGGAGGTTTTAAACCAGCACTTCTGTACGGGGCTGTCCTTCTGCATTGCAGCTGGGGCTCTGGACTGTGGTTGATGCAGTCTGATTTCCTGCAGGTGTTCCTAGCTGCGTGATGCTTGCTTCTAATTTATAAGTGTAGTTCCTCTTCCTGATAAATACATGGTCCCATGCATTGAGGGCCCTGAGCTACCTGAGGGAAAGAATCAGTCAGCTAGGAAGAAGGTAGAAACTCAGCCAGCTGATCTTAAGAAAAACTGATTAGCAAAAACATGGATGGAACTGGAGGACATCAGGTTAAGTGAAACAGGCCAGGCACAGAAAGATAAATATCACATGTTCTCATTAAAATGTGAGGCCTAAAAAAATAAAAAAGTAAATTAACTCATGGAGATAGAGTGTTGAATGATGATTACCAGAGCCTGGGAAGGGTAATGGGGAGGGAGGGATAAAGAGGGATGGTTAACAGGTACAAATATACAGTTAGAAGGAATATGATCTAATGTTTAGTAGCACAATAGAGTGACTATAGTTAACAATAATTTATATATTTCAAAATAATTAGGAGAGTAGAATTGAAATGTTCCTAACACAAATAAATGATAAATGATTGAGGTGATGGATACTCCAATTATCCTGATTTGATCATTATACATTGTAAGCATGTATGAAAATTCACATGTACCCCATAAATATGTATAGCTAATATGTATCCATAATACCTAAAAGCAGAAAATTGATTAAATGAGCTAAGGCATGTATAATACTTCAGCATAAGTTTCAATTCAGCATCATTATCACCATCAGAATGATGATGATTATCTGAGGACTTTTTTTATAGATGGTCCTTCACTGATCTCCAGGCTGGATAACTTCCAATTGGCTTTCCAGATGCATTCTCAACCCTCCTCATCCCTGCTCTGTGCTCCTGGAGGCTGACTTGTGTATGCTCCTCCCCTGGCTCCCATGCCCTCTGGCTTTTGCTTGGGTTCAGCCAGTGGGGACCCTAGAAGGAGTTCTGCAGGAGGAAGGAGAGAGATTGCTGTGGGTATTATTTCCTTCTGCCCTGTAGGGTCACCTGAGGTTGGTTGGTCTTGGGTGGGAAGGTCACAGCTCCTGCTAGGCAGCTTCTCCACACCGCTTCTCTTTCTTCAGGTCCAGAACCTATTTCCTCTCTCCTGGTTGCTTCAGATCTATAGATGGGAATACTCACTCTCAGCTTCAGGGTACTGCAACATCCTGTGTCTTTCCTGCATTCTGCCTGCACTCTTGCAGTTAGTTCCTTGATTAATCATGCCTTTAATTACCCAATTTGAGTTCACCTGTTGCTGGGTAAGACCCTGACTAATACATATTCTTACTTCTTTTCACCACTACCAGAGCAAAGCAGGGAAGCCTGTACCCCTTGGCTCCTCTGCTATTTCTGGCTATACTTCATTGACCTCTTTTTCCCTTCAAGACTACATTAACCTGAAACCAACTAGTATGGGAAAGTAGTGTGTTTGTCCCTGTATGGAATGTATTTCCCATTATTTTATTTTCTCATGGGACATTGGTCCAAAAGAAAAGACAGATCTCAGCAAGATCCATCAAATAATATGCAGTCACCTGTTTGAGCTATTATTATCACCAGGCCTCCTTGAGCTCTGCCTTATAGACACTCTTTCTCTGCACATGCCTTAGATGGCATGTCCTTCCACCAATGGGATCTGGCCCTGAACTAGATGTTCAAGTGACTGATAGTTGATGCTGGAAAAAGGATAGAGAACTTGATAAGAAGAATTTTAGCATCCTTGATAATTTTGGGGACCTCCAGAAATCTGGGGAGAGGACATTATAGTTAGAAGACCTTTGTACTCATAGCATAGAGACATGAAGTTTATATGTAATTGCCTTGTGCTTACCTCCCTCCACCCCACTTCTCTAAACTTGCTAATCCCTGACATGGTTCTAGATACACAGACTGGGGCTCACTAGTATCACCTTTCACCTTTGTTCGTAAATATATTTTTTTGCCATAATGTGAGATTTGAGCAGTCAAACTTGTCACTAGCTCGCAATGTCATATTCACAATGAGTATCTTGGCCCAGTTGGAGAAGAGCAGCCATTGAAAAGATTTAGTCTGAGTTATGGTGGAGTACTCATGGAAAAAGCTGAGGGGGTCAAATGGGGTAATCTAATGAGCTCTCTCAAAACCACATGTGTCTTGAGTAGGCCTAAGAAGATGCTCCAGAGACCTCAGAGTTGGTTCAGAATCATCACTCTGTAGTATGAAACAAGCCCTCTTGATTATATTCAATGGGAATTTGAATGCACATTGTTTTCCATATCTGAATAGGCCTTGTTCTCTGTCTGCCATGAGAGACAATGTACTTCCTATGCAAACAATGGCCTGTGATGAAGGGTGTTTGTCAAGAAGAAAGTTAAGACTCAGGGGAATTAAAAATAATCTTTCCAATGTAGTTCTTTCTCTGAGAGAGAATTGAGACCTGCCTTTCTTATTTGAGGTTTGGCGAGGGGTCTGGTCTCCTCAGGGGGATAAAAACCAATCCTGTATGCTAAGTAGGAATATCCAAAGGTAAATCATTTAATCAAAGGCTTTAGTCACTATATAATAAATGTACCTTTATTTTACACATATTAGTGCTGATAGGATAGTGAAGCCATGGAAATGTGTTATACTAGTGGGGTATGGGGCTAGCAGGGCTGCTATTTCCAAATATGGGTTTTTCTAGCTGACTGAAACTTTTAGGCTCCTTTAACTGATCTGACCTAGTCCCAGGATTTTTAGTTTTCAAAGGTGGTGACAATACACACCAACAATATCTAGGTGTGAATGCCTCAGATACATCAGATTGGACTGGAGTCTATTTTCTATTTTGATTCCATGTCCTTTTGTGACAAAACCCAACTTTTTATCCACTATTTTTTTTCTAGTGCCGTCTGGAAGGCTAAAGGATTTTAGGAATGTTCTATGGAAACTCCAAG
Organism: Cheirogaleus medius; assembly: GCA_008086735.1. NCBI lineage: Eukaryota > Metazoa > Chordata > Mammalia > Primates > Cheirogaleidae > Cheirogaleus > Cheirogaleus medius. The sequence continues at coordinate 159,457,730 of VBSM01002608.1, read as the reverse complement.
GTTCTTATGCTGAGACATAGCTTATATTCCAGAGTTCATCGCTCTCTAAGAAACATTTAGATAGCTTCTCCACCTGTATTATGTAGTACTTTTCACACTGACTTTATCTGTCTACATTCTACTTCTGGAGCCTCCAAATATTTTCTTTCTGTTTTCTATCACTTTGGTTTTAACACCAAAAGACTTATAGTCAATTGAAACATGAGGATTTCACTGAATTTCTTTTCAATACCATTCATAGGATGTTAAATAAGATTTGCACTTAGTACAAATCTTTGGCTATGTTAGTCTTTACAACTACATATAGAGAAAATTGCCCGTCTATCCCTACTCTATGTTTCAGTCTTAACACCAGGCTTTGATCCCTGACAAGCAATTCTTTCAAATCTGGGGTTAATCCATTTTCAGTGGCTTTTGATGTGAACACTTCTAAGTGGCTTAAAAAGTATATTTCCACTCACTGCCTCTTAGTCACATTGGGTCAGGGTAATTTGCCTTGGACTACTGGTTTGCAATGAGTATGTGAGGACTCCAGAAAGACATGAAAACTTTAGGAAGGTCTATAAATCCATACACCCTTCTGGCATTTTCTGTAGCTAGAAAAAAAAAAATCTCTTGCATATCCAAGTATTAATTTTTGAAGTGCATGAATTTGTTGATAAATTTGTGATTTCTAAAATCCAAATTATTTTAAAATAATTGTACAATTCATAGGACCTTTTAAAATAGAATGCATAAATCAGTGAATATTAAAATTTAGTGAGAAATCTATACATGTTTTGACATATTAAAGGGGTCTTACTTCCCAGATAAGTTGATATGTTTGCCTTGGAAAGAGTTGGTAATAGATACTGGGTCACCTAGAGGACCTATATTGATGATAGGAAGATAACACCACACTCTTCAGCTCCCCAGAATTTTCCTATAAGAGGTACAGGTCACAGACTATTCAGCAATATCCTTATACCAGGTGTTCTCTACCCTAGCCTTTTATTATTTGTTTCCTTCCAAAATCTGGGTGAATGACAACTTCTTTGGGTCAAGTTAGGTATTGGCTAAATCACCAGCATTTCTTATTTAATAACCAGCCCATGTGTTAGTAGCTTTACTTTGTTCATGACCATTCAAATTGCTCCTGACAACAAGCAATGGAATACGATTAATGCTTTTGGAAAATATAGCTTGATTACAGACTTTGCCCTTTTTATTGTATCAACAAGTGTTAACTGTGCTCGCTGTGGGATTCCAATGAGGGAATGTGTGTTACAGTACATGATGAGAAGTAAAGTGCTAAGCAAATACAATTCTTTTCATTAATGTGAAAGCATAATACTCATTCCCTGATCTGAAAACATAAAATCTAGCTGACAAGGTGGATAGAATATAGAACTTAAAGGTGTTAACATGAGTGGTATAGTAGAATAGGAGGGAAGAGGGAAAGAATTACGTGACTTGTGACATTTGATTTGGCCGAGAGGATAAGACCCCAGCTCTGGGGCACATTCCCACTTAATTTTACCCATGGAAAAATGATTGCAATGAACTGTTTTGATGACTGGGATGCATGCATTTGGGTCAGAAGACATAGATTTTAAACATTTGTCTCAAATCTTCCCATTTCTCAGAAGACATAGACTATGACTTTTCCAAAAACCTAGTATAAAAAGAACTAAAATATTATCCTAGGCCAGGGGTGAGGAACCTGTGGCCTTAAGGCCACATGCAGCCTTCTAGGACCTTAAGTGTGGCCTTTTGACTGAATCCAAATTTTGCAGGACAAATCCTTTTATTTTTATGAATACACTTTTGTTCAACTTTTATATTTTTATTTTATTTTAAAAATGAATGTATTTAACATATCAAACAATAAAAAGAGTTTCAACAAAATAATCCTCCCAAATTGACTGGCACAATTAGAACATTAGTAAGCGATAAGGGGCTAACCTGACAGCTGCTATGCTAATGATTTAGTTCTAACTTTCTCCGTCTGATTGGTGCCGCTACTGCATGAGGCTGGTTGGTGAGAGTTTATAGGGGGTCTAGTACACCAGTCTGTTATTTGCTTTTGACACTGGCGCACTTCATTTCTGTTTGAAGTGGAATTTGTGAATATTTGCACAGCTCAACAGTATTTTTTAATTCTGTCTGCTTAATAGTCCATCATCTCAAGGAAGACCAAAAGAACATTGAAGGAATAAAACAGATTTTTAAATGAGTTTTGGGAATTGCAATATTATTTTTGCTAAAGATAAAATTATTTGCTTGCTTTCTGATACTACAATATCAACATTAAAGGTATTCAATGCTCACCAGCACTATGACTTTCATAAGGACCACAAATATTTTAAATTAGAGGGAGAGGTGTGAAAGGTTGTATTGCAGAAATTAAAAGATAAAAAGCAAAAGCAAAGACAATTCTATCAAGCAGCAATAAGACCTGGAAATAATGCCACTGAAGCAACATATAAAGTAGCTTATATACTCAGCGAAAAAAGGGAAGCCCTTCAGTGATGTAGAAATTGTGAAGGAATGCATTGTCGACGATGTAGGGTGCTTAGGTCCTGAAAATGTTTCAAAATACAAGCAACTGCCTCTTTTAAGGAGAAACCTAACTGATCAGCAGCATGAATTAGCCTTCAACTTAACAGAACAACTTCATGCACTATTTCAAAAGGAAAATATATATTGTTCAATCACTTTGGATGAAATCAACTGATAACTACTGACTCGGGGCAGATTTTATACTTAATTCGGGTCATAACGGAAGATTTTCTTTGCTACAAAGAGTTACTTGCTTTGGGCACTCTTATGAATGGAACATAGGGAATAGATATCTTCAACAACTTTCAAGATAAATGTCATGAAGTTGGACTGAATTTGGTAAATTTGGTAAAGTGTACAGATACATTTCCTTCACCTTCCCTGACAGGAAAAGATGAAGGGTTTATTGCATAGATAAAAAAGTATTAATAGATCCAGATGCTTTCATTTCTTTTCATTGTATCTTGCATCAGCAAAATCTCTGTGCTAAAGCTGCTATTTAAGTGACACTTTGCCATAAGTTATAAGTATTGTTAACTATATTCCTGCAAATGCAACACAGCATCATCAGTTTTGTAACATGCTTACATTGAACAATGAGGTATTCAGTGTGGATTTGCCATATCATTCTAAAGTGTTGGCTATCACAGGGACAGGTGTTAGCCAAAATTTGATCTCTGTGAGAACAGATAGTTAAATTTTACGAACAACAGAATCAGCAACGTGAATTATTGAAAGACGATTTCTATAGGAATGCAGCATTTCTGTGTGGTATCCTGTCAAATAAAAATAACTTGAATATTTATTTGCAAAGTAAAACTAAGTTTATATATGATATATGGCCAAAAATCCAAGAATTTAAAAAAAGCTATCTGTTTTCAAAACACTTCTTCAAAAAGAATTTTGTATGAACATTTTTCCCAGTTAGCAAAAGTTATTGATGAGCAGGATGATACATGAGAATTCATCTGAAGAATACGCAGCTGTTATAGTCCTATTAAAAGGTTATTTCAAGACTTTGAGAATCATGACATCACACTCAAATTAGCATATTAGCCTTACCTTGTTGATATCACCAGTGCACTTAAAGAACTACAGATGGAATTGATCAAGCTCTCAGTAGATGACATTTTAAAGTTATTGTTTGATGCTAAGAAAGATTCAATTGAGTTATGGAAAAATGCAGTAGAACACCCACGCCTTCTGCAACATACTTTAAAAATGCTTTCAACCACTTATTGCTGCAAATCTACATTCTCCTACCTAACTAATCAAGATGCCCTAAGGTCACAAATGACTGATACCCATCTAGAGGATCAACTAAAACTGTGGACATCCATGCTGCAACCAAATATGCATGCTCTCCAACAAAAAGCCACAACAAAGTAATTAAAATGTTAGTTAACTTTAAAATTAACAAATAGTTTTTATTTTTTGAAATTATTAAGTACATAGTTAGATTTTTACCAGATAATGCACATTTTTAAGTATTAAGTTTATTAAGTATGAAATGTCTGATTTCCTTAAGTACTAAGTTTGACAGTTAGTATTTCTGACATTTCACTTTGACACTTCTTTTTTTTTTTTTTTTTTT
>VBSM01002608.1:159440110-159453479 GCA_008086735.1 Cheirogaleus medius | reverse complement strand
GTCTCACTCTGTTGCCCAGGCTAGAGTGCTGTGGCGTCAGCCTAACTCACAGCATCCTTAAACTCCTGGGCTCAAGCAATCCTCCTGCCTCAGCCTTCTGAGTAGCTGGAACTACAGGCATGCACCACCATGTCTGGCTAAATTTTTCTATGTATTTTTAGTTGTCAAGCTAATTTCTTTCTATTTTTTTAGTAGAGACAGGATCTCACTCTTGCTCATGCTGGTCTTGAATTCTTGAGCTCAAGCGATCCGCCAGCCTCAGCCTTCCAGAGTGCTAGGATTACAGGTGTGAGCCACTGTACCTGGCCTTGACACTTCTTGTTTTATTTTTATTGTGAAAGTGCGTCCTCAGTCTTGAAAACACATGTTTGGCTTGTGATTACCTTTCAAATTTCTTAGAGCAATTTTTGTGAAACAATGGATAAGTCAAAAATTTGTGTTATTTTTGAATATGAGTTCCGTTATGGAACCAATACAATGCAGACAGCTTGAAATATCAACAAAGTGTTTGGGAAGGATGTCGCTAATGAAGGCACAGTACATCAGTGGTTTGAGAAGTTTTGTTTTGGTAATTTTAATCTTGAAAATGAGCCATGTGGGCAATCTGAGACCAAAGTGGATAATAATGAGCTGAAAGGTGTAGTAGAAGCGAATTCATTACAACCTATGCTTTAATTAGGAGCAAGGTTTGGCATTACTATTCCAATAATATTGGACCATTTGACACAAATTGGCAAGGTAAAGAAGCTGGATAGATGGGTTCTGCATGAATTAAATGAACATTAGAAGAGAAATCATCTAGAAGCTTTCATTTCTTTGCTGTCACGACAAAAGGTGAACCATTCTACACTGTATTGTTATGTGTGATGAAAATGGATTCTTTTCACAGTTGTAAGCATTCAGCACAGTGTTTGGATAAAGATGAAGTGCTGAAACACAGTGCAAAACTGATTATTCATCAAAGAAAGCTAATGGTGTCTGTTTGGTGGTCCAGCGCTGGCATTATCTACTACAGCTTCATGAACCTGGTCAATCTATTACAGCAGATTCCTACAACAACCCGTTGGATGAAATGATGAGGATGCTTGCAATGAAGCAGCTGAGATTGGTCAATAGAGACAGGCCAATCCTTTTGTAAGACAACACTTGACAACATGTTGCACAAGTAATGCTGCTCAAACTACAAAAGCTGGACTTGGAACTCTCTGTCATCCACCGTATTAACCAGACCTTGCACCAACTGACTACCACTTTTTCCAGGCTTTGGACCACTTCTTGCAAGGAAAAATATTCCATTCTCAGCAAGCTGTGGAAAACGCCTTTGGCGATTTCATTGCCACTCACTCTCCAGGCTTCTTCGCTGCTGGCATAAACAAGCTACTGTTAAGATGGCAAAACTGTGATAGTTTAGGTGCATATTGGGATTAATTGTACTGCTTCTTGTTTGAGATATAATAAACTACAGTTTTAATCAAAATCAGACATTTCATATTTAATGATCTAATTGAAATTTCTTGCATGTGGCCTTATTTAATTGATTACAGCTAAATTAATGCAGACTTCCAACATGAAAAGTTTCCCCTCCTCTATCCTAGGCAGAGACAAAAAAAGATTTACAGTAAAGTGTAAAGTTGGGTATCTTAACCTAGGCACTCTACTGTAGTATGCAAATGTCAAGGTACCAAATATATAGATAACTGGACAGTGTCAGGTGTGAGATTGCTTAGCAAAATGATATATCTGCCACTAGAATTCTTCAGCATAATATATAATCCAGTTTCAGATATAGGTTAAAAAAATTATTGCATTTTTGAGTATCTCATAATGAGTTTTTTTTTAAAAAAAACCCATTCAATCCATCTATAATTATTTTGGAGCAATTGCTGGGCAGGGGACACTATTTCTGGTTCTGAAATGGTAGGGTTGATCAAGATATGATACCTATTGGCAAGTAACTCAGTCTAGTTGGAACAAATAAAATGTATTGCAAGACTAAAACAAGTGCCATGATCAGGAGTACCAGAAAAGTATTTTTGGTTACTGTGAGTGGGCAGATTTCTTGCAATTGAGGGAGGTTTCAGAGAAGCTATCTATCTGAGCTGGGCCTTGAAAGTTGGGTAAGATTTTGTCACATGGAATTAGGGATGGGTACTCTGTGCATTGTTTAATCTGACTTTGTCTGGTTTAAGAGGCCAGGTGAAGATAGAAGATATGAAATTTTAAAAGGGTACTTAACTCTTGATTTTTCAATTTATCCTTTCATTACAATGATTGGGCCTTAAAGTGTTTACAATTAAAGTTAATGAATGTTTTATTGCTCATGACCGTTCACAGCAAATTAGACTCTTGCTTTCTTCTCAAGGTGGGAGAAGGCCCCAGGCAGCCTGTCCCTGAAGCCAGAGCTGTACAGCACTAGGCTCTAAAGAACCCTTTGTAGGGATGAAATTTGGAGCAGGGTTTCTGTAGGGAGAGATCTTCTATGAAATGTGCAAAGACTACTTCGAAGCTGAATGCTAAGAATAACTTGGTGACATTAAGGGAACCAGAGGAGGTATGGCCCCTGCTCTGGGGACAGCTGATGAGTTCTGTGGACATTGGGTTCATCTTCTGGCACTGGAGGAGGACTTGAGCCCCAGGGTCCCTGCCCTTACCTGGCACTTCCTCCTTCGGCCTCTGCCCCATCTCTGAAGATGAGCTCCTCTCTGTTTTTAAATATTTTTGTGGTTGGTAAAGATACTTAATGTGCTATTACTGATTTTCTTTTTTTTTTTTTTAACTGCAAAATACTAAGGGGGTCCGAGTGTTTTTGTTACTAAGCAGACATTCAATAACATTCTGTTATATATTCGTCCTGGGATGATGTAATGTGGAGTGGGAATGGGGCCCCTCCTCTTTCTCTGGAGCACTGTGGCAGTCCCAGCCTGGGGGCCTGCAGTCCTATGTCACAGTCCCAGTATGGCTGTGTTTTCTGGGCTCTCCAATCTGGGCTTCAGTGTACCCATTTATAGGATAAGACATCTTTACTCAAACAAACAGTACTTCTTGAAGGTGTCTCTGGGTCTCCTGCATAGCTCCCACCCCTGGTCCCCAACAGAAGCAGCTTAGCTGTTTAAATTTCCATGTAAGTTTTTATTTTTGAAAATAAAGCTAAAAATGTTTAAAAACACCTTATTGAATGCTCTCCAAGGGTCCTATGACTCTCAAATTTGATGACTGCATTCATCACATATCAACGATAGTGACTCCTTAGGCCACCTATGCCCCATCACACCATCTGCTGGACTTTCTCAACAGAATAGTAACAAGACTTTTTCTCTCCACATATGGCTCTTGTCCTCCATAAATAGATGCTGACATGCTTCCTGGTTGCCAGTCCTGTGTGTGTTCAGAACGAGGGCTGCATAGTAAGGAAGGGTTGAACAAAGAGCTCCTACTCATGTAGAATACATGTAGCGTTGGTTTGAGCAAGAGTATTGAGGGAAGTGTGCTTGGTGCTGGACTCAACTTTAACCATGCGGAGCTAGTCACTGTCTATGCTCCAAACCCAGAGCTGGGTGCTCACGTCTGTTCCAGTGCCACATCCCCAGCTTCCTGCCCCAAATGTCTATTTGCATAACTGTCACACATTGTTATTCTCTATAGCACATCTCCCTGCAAAGAATTCATTATTTTACCTTAAAGCTGGTTCTTCTTTCTGACTTCCTGGGTCATCTCCCTTCTTCACCCCGTACACTTATCCATCCAGTCCCCAGATCTGGACATGTGTCCTTTTCACAGCTTCCTGTTGCCACGTCTCTTTTCCCTTTACCACCCCTCTAGTTCAGGCTCTTGTCATCTCCCAACTGTCATGAATGCATAACGGATCTTCATGGCTCTATTCTCCCTCTGCACCGACCTTTCATGGAGAGTGCTTGGGACCAATGTTTCTGACGAATCATGTAGACTGTCAGGACCTTGAGTCAAACTCCTATAGCTCTGCATTAAATTCCCTGTGGTCACATCCAGAGGCTTCCTCCATCCCTCTCTCTGACCCCAGTGGGGCCCCATTTGATCTGTATGAAGCCTCTTACTGTCACCTTGCTGGCATACTTCCTTTCACCCAAGTCAAGATCATTTCTGCCTCTGTACTGTTCAAGATGTTCTCTCCCGAGCAGAGCTGGTCCTCACGGTCCTGTGCAAGTCTTGCCTCCTTTATGAAATCTTCCTGAACAGTCCCCAGTGCACACGACTGCTCCCTGCATCTCAGCCCTATCTGTGACCTTCTATGTGTCAGTTCACTGGATACTCTCAGATTCTGCTCCTCAGTGGTTTTTGTGTGTGTTTGTGATTATCTTACCAAGACATCTAAACAGGATTCTAGTAGAGGGCAGAGACCTGGAAAGGGTCCTCTAGGACCCATTTCATGAGTTCCCAGCCAAATGCCTGCTTTACACTCAGGAAACTGCGAATTAGAAAAATGAGAGAAATAAATTAGAATACTTTATTAATATATATTAACATATTAATATATAAGAGCAATTAGAAAAATATTGAAGGATGTCAGAACCCATGCAGCAACTGTGCTGTTTTCAAACTCTTATGTTAATTGACAACAACAAATAGCTCCAACTGTGCTTGTTATTTATTTTAGGCATTTTCTGAGAAAGTTGAGATCTGTAGCCGAATGACCCATTCTGGCAGCATCCTAAGACTTATCATTTGGAGTTTCTTTTTAATTAGAGCAGAGAAGTTATGGATGTAAAATTTTGTATGTTTTTACTAAATTCACACTTTGCTCACTATAATTTATGTTTTCCTTGGTAACTGGTAGAAACATTTTAAGGGTCAGCCTAGAAGTAGTGGAATCAGTGGAAACACCTTTTCTAAACCTTTCTCCTTTGTGTCATTAATCAAAAGAAACACACCTAGTAACCCAAGCCTGTCAGATTCGCTCACAAAAGTTGCAATTTATCTCTAAACCATTCTTGCCCCATGAACCTGGTAGCTGATTGGGTAATGAGTAATTATACACCTTCACTTATTACTCTGACTTGGAATTTTTCAGCTTCTATTTTCTGTCAGTAAGTGGAACTAAACTGCATGTGTTTTGGCTTGAGTACACAATGAATCAGAATTAATGAAATGTCATATCCATTAAAGCAAACTCAGAAAATTGCATGCAAATATGGGGAAGAGGGCTTGTAATTCTAACTTTGCAGCTACAAGGGAAACCAGAGTGGTCATTTCATATAGATCATTCCACAGTCTTCCTCTTCTGCGGCCATTCTCTAGGACTTAGCTTGTCCTGAGAGAAGGTGAGAAAGGTACCAAGGCCTCCATACCCTTCAAGGCATACCCAAAAGGGAATGCCTAACTACTGAGGCCAGCTGTAGTCTTGGGATGCATACTTCTTTCACTTAACCTCTGAGGACCTCTCCACTCTGTGGGGAGCTGGGTTCTGACATTGACTCAGTTATTGGCGTTGTCACATTAATGCCAAAGATGGGCCGACAAACGTAGGACTGCAGGCTGGCAACAGGACTTACCAACTAGGTTGTGTTGGTGTAGTCCACATGATCTGTTTCCAATGCTTAACATAGTTATCATGATAAGCTTGTAGTGTAAAATGTTTACTCTGCCACTTCCTCCAGTGCATTGCTCTAAACATGGAAGTGGTTTGCAATTTAAAGTGATGTTGGAGACATGTCTCAGCAAAAAGACAGAGAAGAGCAATGTGTCATTCCCTTGACCCTTTCTGTTTTTCAAATGCCTCCTAGGTGATAATTAGTGTCACAATGCCAATAGCTTGCTCAGCCTGTTCCTGATGCCTGTAGTTGTCTTCACTATGTGTGTCATAGATGCAGGTAGATTTGCAAATGAGTGGCAGCCCCGCAGTTCCATAGAAACTGAAAAGTTACCCAAACAGCTAAATACAGAGAACCATATGTCACCTCACCACTGAGTAGCCATCTCTGATTTTGAGTTCCTGATTTTGGCTGTACTCTGAAGGCTAGACCACCAATGCTGCATCATACCGGCTAATAAATGCATGATCCTGGAGCCTCTCAAAACATCACTAGTTAGGGCCCTTCTTTTGCTGATATGTATAATATATCTGTTGCTACAAATTTATTAATGGCAAACAATAATGCATCTTCTCTCATTTGAGTGATGGGTGGCTACCACCCTTACTTTTTTTTTTTTTTCCAGCAAATTTGTAGAGAGAGAAGTAGAGTCACAGGGTCAAGGTTGGAGATCAGGTCATCCACAGAGATGAGATTTCAGTCCTAAATGGCTGCACAGGTTGAAGAAAGCCAGTTTATAGGTTATGAGTGAATTGTAGATAACCAAAACAACCAACCTCTCTGTGTAGAAGAGGTCTAGTACCTAAGTCCAGTTTACCTTAGAGGCCAGCCTCTTGGGATAGGCCTTGAGGCTAGGCATTCCATGTAAGAATTAATGGCATTGGTGCTCTCTCAAGAATGGCCAAGTTCTCAACCAGCAGGAAGATGTGTGGTTTCAGGGCAAGGGGGATTTCCAGGTCTGAATTAATTCCATGTAATGTCCCAGCTTCTTCCCTTTTCTCCAAAGCTTCCACATCATCCCACTGCTGTTTCATGACCTAGTCCTTACACAAAAAAAGTGGGTTTTCCAACTTTTAATTATGATTCTTGTTATAATGAGGACAGTGCACAAATGCAAGAGGGTGTAGGAGAGAACACAAGACCCCACAGGGGAGAAATTGAGAACCATGGCTTGACTCTGGCCCTTGGCTCTTGAGAAGGTGTCCAGGCCGTGGGTGTTTGCATTACATTTACCGTTTAATGTGTGTGTTCATAAAGCAGAGACAGAGAGCAAGCTGAACGATATGGAAATACTTTTTAGATCTTTTGGAACAATTTTTTCCTAAGAAATTAACCTGAGTGAACAACAGTTTACTGGTCTTTGTCTCCTTGGAAACCTCCTCAACCCTCCTTACCTTGGAGGGCAACAGAAGCATGAAAAGAAACCATGGATGGACTGAGCAACACCCCCAGGGCAGGAGTCCTCAGGAGGAGGTGGGAGGCAGGTGTGGGCCAGGGGGTGGGCACCGAACCAGGACCCAGGTGGCCTTGTTTCCAGTTCTGATGCTACCTGCATGTAAGTCACAGCCTGTTACAAAACCTTTGTTTCACTATTTGAAAACCGAGGACAGTGGGTCAGGTGCTCTTTAAGATTTTCCTCAGCTCTGAACCTGGTTGTATCCAGCTCTGAAGCTAGCAGAGTTTTCTACTGCTTGTTTCTGCCATGAACGTGAGCGTCTGTCTCTCTTTTCTGCTTCTCCGGCCCTCCACCGCCTTCCTCCTGAGGCTTCCTGACTTCCTGCAGCTGCCCTACTTTGTTCTCTGACTCACCAGGACACAGCAGCCGGCAGGAGCCAGAGACCAATCAGTATTTGATAAAGATAAATCTGTGCTCAGAACTGGAACAGATGTTTAGCCAATTAGGAAATGAAACCCTCTGTTGAAGTAGCTCAGCTTCCATCTGAGGACTTTGTATTCTGCTGTAAAAAGCACTCATTGCTTAAAAAGTGCTTTGCAGAATATATCAAAGCAAGGTAAGAGATTAGGTCATTTGCTCTAGATAACTCAGTTCCAATGTGACTTAAACATAATTACCATTCACAGATTTATAACATCACAAAATCTGAATGTTCTAGAATGGAAGAGACATTAAGGCCCTTTTTTCACACTCAGTGCAAAAGTTCCCCTCCAATATGGTTACCCAGAGTATGGTACCTGGGAGCACGCTAGAATGCAGAGCATCAGGCCCCACCCTGGACCTGCTGAATAAGAACTCACATTTTAGTAAGATGCAAAGGAGATTCACATGTACATTAAGGTTTGAGAAATACCAGTCTACAATATCCCTGATCAATGACCACCCTGTCTTAGTCTGAACACATTCAGATGCAGGATGCAGTCTGCTCATATTGCAGGGTGTTCTATTTGGGGACAGCTATATTCATCACAATGTGCTTCCTTATCATAATAAAACTGATGGATATTTATTGACCTCTGATCATGTGACCTCATATAAATGCTTTACAGGTATATGTTGCTTCACAACAGTCACACGAGGTGGATACTATTTATTTTCACTCTATTTAAGCCACTTGACAAATGTATGAGGTGGATACCCTTGTTCTTCCCATTTTATAAATAATAAAGCTGAGGCTAGAGAAACTGAGTAACTTGCTCGCAGTCGCATGGCTGGGGAGCGGGTTGTGAGCACTAACCTAAGTGATTTGGCCCCAGAGTCCAGAGGGAACCTCTCCATTATATGCTTCATCTTTTTAGTGAGCAGAAGTGTTTCTTTCTACTGTTTCTGTCCATCCATCATCTAGAAGTCCAAATACAATTCTTTGTCTTCTATATAAAAATGCTAAATTATTTCAAGCCAACTCTTATGATCACTCTCTTTAATATGTTTTTCATATGACCTTCTGATACACCCTCACCACATTCGTCAAACCCTAGTTTGTCACTAAAGGGTGGCCTTCAGCATCGTGTCCCAAGCCTCAGCTATTTGATTTTCAGCAGGGCAAAGTTATAAGATTATCTTCAGCCTGTACTGAAACACCATGCTTTGAATAATGAAGTCCAATGAATACTTTAACATACTCACAACTTTGATTGATATTGAGTTCGATGTCTTTTTCACAAAGAGTGCTATTAAGCCAAGTCTCTCTAAGTCTATATTTTTAGAGATGATTTTTGAACTCAGGAGTGTTCCCTTGAAGCAAACCTCTCATCAGCATCTTGTGCTCCTGCCCACGCTGAGCTGCAGTGATATCTGGCACCATCCTGCAGTGCAGTGAGGGCCATAGGCCCTGCCTCTACCCAGGCCAGGGCTGGGCAGGGTAAAACTTGCTATCTATCCCTGTTAAATTTCATCTTGTTAGCTGTTACTCATTATTCATTCTGTCACATCTTTTGGATTCTTGATTCTATCACTCAGTGTATTTGCTAGCTGGCCCACCCTTATGTCATCTGAAACTTTGATCAACACACCTTCTTCTGTCTTTTTTATGCAATTCTCAGCTGAAAGTGCTGAATAGGCCACAGTTGAAGAAAATTCCTGGGGTGGGACCTGCTCCCAGAGACCTCCCCTGCAGGCTGACTTCAGTTCATTAATCTGCACCTTTCAGACCAGGCATTCAATCATCTTACTATTTCGGAACTCTTCATGAGAGGGAGAGCGATGGCCAACACCTGATTTCAGACCACCACCACCCTCCAGTTACATGGCCCTGAGTTATGGTGGAGGCGGAAGTTGTTTAGTGCAAGGCACCTGGAATTAGTATGAGAAATGAGCTAGGTGTGAGCTCTAGCTTTGTCACTTACATCTGTGTACCCTTCAGTTAGGGTGCATCAGGAAAGCAGAAATGCTAGGAGTGCTGTATAATAAGGGATTTATTGTAGGGATTTGAATGTATGCAATTGTGGGAGCTGATAAAACAGTATATGAAATGCTGTTGCTTCAGTGTATATTGCAAGAGCCTGAAGCAGCAGTGCAGTGGTCGAGAAGGAAAGATGAGCGTGAATCAGGGGCCAGCAAGGACAAACAAGAACCTATGAGGATGTGCTGGAGCCCACAGGATAGGCGAGAGCACGTATCAGTGTCTCATTACCTCCATGGCTCCAGGTTTGGTGACGTAGGTGACCTACAGGGGAAGATAACTCCTTCCTCATGCAGAAAAATACGCACTTGGTCCTGAAGGAGGAGAGGCAGTGGGACCTGTCGGCCTGGCCCCTGCCCCATGCCAGCCAGGTGAGCCAGCAGATCAGTGGCGACGCGCATGACCTGCAACAGCCGCACTGTGCTGACCTGAGCGGACATATGTCTGCCGCTTTGTTCCGCCTTCCAAATCTTGTGCAAAATATCTCCTTCGGCCCAAAGTAACCTGAAACTATGTGGGGAAGGGAATTCTGGACAACAGTTCCAGTTTAGCTAAGTGGATATATACTTCTTTTAACCATACTTACCTTCCAAATGAAGAAAATTGAAAAGCTGTGCTTCAGCCTAACATAATGTAATTGTCTGTTGTATAACTGAAAACTCCTGACATCTCTTTCCCAAACTGGATACAAATTTCTTTTATTCATCATCCTGGGGTCCTGGGGTGATGTGTATTCCTCTTCTTGCTGAGTCACATTCCTCCTTCAATGTCTTCGATACTGAGACATGACTCTTCACCATGTCTTATGTTAGTTAGCAGGAAAGTAGGAGAGGTGAAGAGAAAACATTTGGTTGATATGAACTGAAACATAGTCATCTTAAAATCAGGAAGAAGTATTGATAACTGTTTTAGTCCTTGTTTCTGCAATTGACTACATGGTTATAGCATATTTATAACTACTTTCTTCTACTATCCATTCCATATTTCCTTTGCCTCTACAAAGTACCTCAGCTGGTCATGGTTCCTTGCCAGGTGGGGTGACTCAAAACTTCATTCCTGAAGAGTCTGGAGTATTAAAAGTCCTGCCTGTATTGGGTTGTTAAACATTTTTATTGACTTTAATTGCAGGACCTGAAGTACTAAGAAATGCCCCAGGATTCTCTTGAATTACATGTAAATGCCCTCCTTACCTCCAATATGCAGTAGTAGCAACTCTATATCCACTTGAAAGCATTAGTTATCCCAGCTAGTTCAGCAACCCCTTCTTTACCTGTTAAATCAAGAGCACGAGGAGCCCACAGTGCCAGGTGTCTGTCAGTTTCCAATTTAAGTAAAGCACTGTTGTATTCCTTGGAGGAAGCATCTGTTGGTGGAAGCAGTCCTCCCTTGGAATTAGAAGGGCCAAAGTTGTGGGTCAAGCAAAACTTGCTCTTGTGAATCATGATGAATGACAATAGGAGAAATCATTCCCATTTTCAAAGCCCTTGATTCTAGGACCTGGAAATTCTGGCTAAGGAAGAAACAGCATCATATATTGCTTGCTGATTTAGAGCACAATGTGTTCCTGGAGAAATTTCAGAGATTATTGCCACTATCAAGGACCTGAAAGATACAAGATATGATTCCTGCCACATCTTATCCAACTTGTCTATTTGGCTGGTACAGAAGACAGATGGATCTTGGAGAGTGACAGTAGATTATCATAAATTCAATATCAGGTAGTGCTTCCAATTGCAGCTGCTATCCAGATGTGGTTTCATTGCTCAAGCAAATCAACACATTCCCTGGCACCTAATATGTAGCTATTGATCTGGAAAATGCCCTTTTATTCATGCATCTTAGTAAACACCTTTAGAAGTTTGTCTTTCATCTGGCAGGACCAACAGTACACCTTTGCTGTACTACTTCGGGCAACATCAACCCTCCAGCCGTGTGTTATAATCTAGTTCTCAGGTAGATCATGTTGGTTCATTACACTGATGATATTGTACTGTTTGAACCTCACAAGTTGGATGTAGCAATAACCCAAGATACATTGTTAAGAAACTTGTGGACCAGAGGGTGCGAAATGAATCTTACCTGCAAGATTACTTTAGGTCATTAATCTGCACCTTTTGGGCCAGGTGGTGAATCATTTAAATACCTGGATAACACTTTTATGCAGCCTATATATCTCCATTTTTCCCCAGGATGGTGACATTTGGTTACTCTATTTGAAACCACCACCTTCATATCAGTTACACAGCCCTGATCTATTACAGTGGATGCCAAGTAGTGTAGTAGAAATGCTTGGAGTCTGTATGAGAAATGAGCTAAGTTCAAACCATAGTTATGCTACTTATGCTTATGTATTTCCTTGGGTGGGTCAGTTTCTTCAGCTTTAAGATGAGAACAACAAAAATACAACTCACAGTGTTGGTATGAGGAGTATATGTAATAATGTATACAATTAAGGAGGGATTTACATCTATATAGGCCCATTTATATTGAGACACTTTATGAATTTGAGTGTCTTGAATCCGCGTGCACTTTTATCACCTGTCAGCAGATGAGCAGCAGAGGTCCTGCCAAGTGGTTTAATTGCCCAGGCTCAGACTCTGACAGGGTAGTAGAGCAAGGATGTGAACTCAAGCTGTTCTGTTTGCAAACCAGTGTGTTCTCTCCATTTGGCATGTTCCCACTTTGCCATGGAACGATGCACACCCTAAACTG
This sequence comes from Cheirogaleus medius, assembly GCA_008086735.1. NCBI lineage: Eukaryota > Metazoa > Chordata > Mammalia > Primates > Cheirogaleidae > Cheirogaleus > Cheirogaleus medius. The sequence continues at coordinate 159,441,346 of VBSM01002608.1, read as the reverse complement.
CCAGCAGTATATAAATGTAGGTTCTATGCTGTTCCTTGTGCGTTTGTGCTCAAGTTCACTGATCCCTCTTCCCCAATTGCCTAGAAATCCTCAGTCTAGCCATCTGGGGACTCTAGCTTTCATTCCCAAGATAAATCAGTTTATTGTTTTTCTTTTTAATTTTATTTCCTCATTTTGAAAATTCCCTTCTGTATATTTATAGTTCTCAAGGCACTTTAACGTCTGTTCTCCCATTTAACAATCTGTGGGATAGGGGACCTCGTCTTCATTTTATGGCTGAGAAACTGAGGCCCGGGTAGGTTAAGAATGTGTCAAAGCTTCCAAAGCTGGTAAGTGGCAGAGTCTCTGCTCTCTGGCTTCAGGGCTTTTTGCCACACTCTGGGTGCTACAAGAGCCTCTAAATACCTGCTAATTCCAGTTTCTCCCTTGCCCTTTGTACCAAACACGGTTTCACTCAGAAATACACGGGTGTAAGTAACTCTCAGGAGGTTTCTAGAGGTTCATTCACTAATGGACCACAGAAGCACCTAAAATCTATCAGGAGAACTTAGTTTCACAATTCTTTTAGAAGGAACACCCCACTAAAAGCCAGAACCATCAAAACTGAACAAATGTCTTATTTATCAGATGTGATTATGCTGGGAGTGATAGGATAATAAAAACATTCCCAATACTCACCAATGACTTACTTTATTTCAGATATTATTAAACTAGCCTTATGTCAAACCTCCTGTTAAAAATAACTAAAACTCTTGAACAAAGAATGATAAATGGTTTTTAAATCCATCATTGAGCCAGTAAGAAAGTTAGGATTCATCACGGGCCATAATTTCTGAAAGCAGAAGAGAGAGGGTAGGAAAATTGCAGATTGTAGTTTTTCCCCTGAGGCCACTTGCTGATTTCTGGGACCTTGAGCTTCAGTTGTTAAGGCTGGGAAAGGAAGTAAATAAAGAGAATTCCCCCAAGGTGGTAAGTCTAATAAGCGTCTATTGTGTAAAGGATGATAATCTCCGAAGAGGTTATAAAATACGATAAGATTCTTACTAATTATGTTTATTTTTATGTCTCTCAAGCATTAAGTTGAAATATGTCAAATTGTTGACACTTGACCATTTTTGACCTATAAAAGTATCAGTTTTATGTGATTCAATGTAATAGAATGTCACTGAGATTTTTTTTTTTAAATTTTATTTCATCATATAATGGGGGTACAAATATTGTTAGGATTACATACAT
>VBSM01002608.1:159332509-159440010 GCA_008086735.1 Cheirogaleus medius | reverse complement strand
GTAGATGCCCAACAGTGCTATTGCTGGGTCGAATGGTATTTCTATTGCTAGATGATCATGGTTGTATCTCCAATGCCTAGGATAGTACCTGAGACATAGCAGGTGCTGAATAAATATCTGTTGATGGGAAGAATGAATAGCATCAATTTTGAACTGAATCATCAAAGGATAAATAGAACAACTCCATATGGGAGTTAAAAATGCACATAAATAACCCACAGTAAAAGAAGAATTTATAAGAAATAAATAAGAAATTAAAGGAACGTGTTTAATATCTGCCAGAAATAGAATGGAGAAATAAGAAGCAGGGTGTGGTCTTTTGGAGTTGGCCTTTTGCAGGATTTGACCAGACAGCTGAGTAAACACATTGGTTTCTAGGGTCCCCACTGCTTCCTTATCAGCTGTTGTTTGCCAGCATGAAATTTCTGATTTTCATTCCCGTCTGAATAACATAGCTTCTAAAAACCAAAAACTCAACCACTTCAATGTTTATAACCAAAGGTAATTTCCTTAAGTAATGTAAGGTTCATATTTATAAGAGAAATAAGGAATCTCAATTAAAAGCCCTATGATGCCAAGCTTAGAAACCCTCCTTGCAAGAATTACCCAAGATTATGTGATGCTCCCTCACCACCTCCTCTCTTTCATATTTAATCAGATTTTGAGATTAGAGATGTAATTTCCTTTTGTGTCTAGAGAGGTTTATCAGGATGCTGCACACTATTGTTTCCACTCTGCTCCTCCTCATCCCCAGGTTATAGAACTAAAGTGTTTATCATACAATTATTCATTAGGAAGAAAATTATTTACTTTCCTGATTTAATGAGTAAAAATACTACGAAGTCACATCTTATGCAGGGGTTAGGTTAAAAATCAATGAGTAAGGTGAAAATCATATATAGTTAAAACTATATATGAAAACCTTTCCCACTACCCATAAATTAAAATATACAAGGTGTTAAATGTACATTTCTTTGTGGCATTCCATCTGTAATGGATGGGAACCACTAAATTAACTAAAAAAAGAAATTAAAGAGAAGCTAATCAGTAGATGTCCAGCCATTTAAATCTTCTGCCTTTAACAAAACCATCAAATTCATGGAGAGGAGTATGGGGCGGGTTGAGAATTCTAAAGTGCTTTCTGCTTGCCTGGAGGTGTTATTTCACTTTGTTTTAATAGTATGCTTCTATGTTGTATTACAGGTTCATTTATTCATTATTATTATAGATAAAATGTTGCATCTTATATAGGGGTCGGGGCCTAATGTTAGGGCTGAAGTTCATACACCTGCATCTCTATTATATATTCAGTGGGGATCACTGGGTACCAAATAGAGATTCAGGTTTTGGGCTAAATCCTTTACATACAGAACCTGCACTACCAGATTGTCTTCTTCCTAGAAAAGGTGTGGTTGTGAGAGGCACTAGCAGACCTACTGGGTCCTGGGAAGGAGTGTGAACTTCAGGTTGGGGATGTGTACCGGGGCTGCTGCAAGGATGCAGTGTAACAGAGGTCTGCGGCCCAGACACAGAGAGTCAGATTTTCTTCTTGGCCTGTGATTGGAGTCCAGGTGCTTTAGGCAATCCCAGATGTGTTAGAGATGTTGTCTTCTAGAGTTCCTTGTTGTGTCCACTCCTGCTAGCACAGGGAGACCAAGAAGAAGCCCAGAGGTGATTTCACCTGAAGATGACGAAGCTCGAGTTTAGGGCTCTGTACTTACATGGGTCCCTTTCAAAGTCTGGGGTCTAAGCAACATAATAAAATAGTCATTTTTAAAAATTTCTGAAACCAAGATATTTTAGCCCCAATCAGCTGAGACCACTCTTTCTTTCTCCCCAACTTCTCCAGACATGTCCTATTCTTTTGCTGTTGGTAGAATAGCTGCAGATATTTTTGAGATCTGGCTAAGGAGGAATTGCATTGGAATTACAGTGGGTTGGAGTTTTGGGGATCACACAGGGTCAGTTTCTTGCAGTGGTAGGTTGTAGCTGGCTGTCCTGTTGTAGAAATGACTTCTAGGATGCTCTTGGCAGGTGCTAAGATGACCTGCCTGGTGTTGGCAGGAGGAGGTAAGACCAGAGGCTGTGCTGCCTTGCGAAACGCATCCTGCATGCACAGCACTGAAGCCTACGGGTGGTGGGGGAGGAACCTGCAGAGGAGAAGACTGAGTTATGGTTCTCTTCTCTACCTGGAAATTGATGTTATAAAATTGTTGGCATATACAGCCAAAAAATGTAGGAAAAGTACCAAAGAAGTATATTAGGCAGTTAATTAATACAAATATTGGTTATTTATGTTGATTTTATCATGTTAGTGGTATTTGTCAGTTTTCTAAAATTTGCATACTATGATATGTTTTTGTCTTTGTAAATACATATTCACTTTTAAATAAAATTTGGTTTTTATAACTTTGCATTCTTAAGTGTCCATTAAAACTGTGTATAAGCTTCAGGCTTCACTAAACCCGTTCCTCTGCAGCCTTGGACTCTTAGCTGGAGTATGTCTGCACATCCTATCCAGACGTTTCTTGCTTGTTTAGGCAGTTCCTCCACTGCAGGGACCTATGTCTCATGAGCTACAGAGGTCACCAATTTTTTAAAGGCTACCTGAAATTGAAGACAAGTGACAATACCCAGAGTCAAGCAGCATATGAAGTCTGTCCCTGATCTTTGACAGTCAACTGTCTCTTTGCACAGGGAGGAGTCAAGGATGGCCAATATGCTGACTAGGAACCAGGAAGAGGAGTCTGCTTTTCTTATTATTTATGAGGAAAAAAGGAAAATGAATACATTTCTCTCATTCCTAGGTGGCCCCCTGGCTTGTGTGACCCAGAGAGTGTCAAAGTTAGATAAAAGCTCTTCGCGCAAACAGATGGCTGTCTTCAGAGCCATTGTTAAAGAGAAGCTCTGCTAGTCTAGGAGGGAGACCTAGATTCTTCCGTTGGTCAAGGTACTTCTGCCTCCTGTGACTTAGATTTCTGTTCTTTCAAATGGGAATTGTAGTCCCTTGCTCGATTGTGTTAAAGGACATATCATATAATGCCGGCCACAGAGCCCTGGGAACATGTAATACACTAAGCAATGTAAGAGATTTGATGAGTAGAAGAAAGTATTAAGGGTAAAAATCAATATTGTCATTTAGATAAACTTTCAGAAAATCTTTTCCTGGACTAGCTGTGGGCTACTATAGAGGGATCCTAATCAATTAAGATCAGGGAGTCTCAAAAGATCTGTATTTCTATAATAATGCAGCCTGATTCTCAGGGGCCAATTTGTTCTAGCCTGGACATGTTTGTCAGTGTAATTGGAAGGAGCGCGATCAGACTCCGCGCTCCGGCCAATAGCAGACCCAGAGGACTGTGCTCATCCTGCCTGGGGACCTCGCGAGGCTGCTTCTTCCCAGGCTGGCAGGAAGACAGGAGGGAGGAAACCTTCATTCTCCATTTGGGGCTGCCAGTTAATCAACATCACTTTCCTCATTAATAGAAAGGCGTCCTCAGCTGCACATTTTGAGGAGCTTCCAACAATTCATTTTTCCTCTGGTTACAGAAAAATCAACCATCATAATGAGGAGGAGAGCTGTGTTTTTCACAGAGCTAAATATTAATTCTTTCAGTTGTCATTTACATATCCCTCAAATTAGGTTTACTTTTTCAATTTACACGGCTGAAGCCCCACAGCTAGCAGATACACAATTACCACTCTTTTCTCGGTGAGGGTCAGAGTAACTGTTTGTGGTCTCAGGTTTTTCCAAAGACAGGAGTTGAAGGCACATGGGAAATGGAATTTAATTGGTATAACTAGGAAGATCTCCTTTCGGGGCTGAGAGTGACAGATGGATGGCCATTGTCTTCAGTCAGCCATTTCCACTCATCGTTGCCAGGGGGTGTTCCTGCCTTCATGCCTCTTCCCTCTACAGAGGGGGCCGGCCAGCCACTCTGTCCTGTAGCTTTAGGAAAGGGCTCTGCTCTTCTCTGTCCAGCTCACAGATTCCACTGACCACTCAGGTTGTTGCCTTGCCAGAACTGGCCGTCTGCCGGTGTCAACCAGATCTTCATCTAGGTTTGCAGATGGCTTGCTCAAAACCTTGCCTTGTTGTTAAGACAGATGGACTAAGTACTTTCTCCATAAGAATCCTGTGTTGATCTCCGAAGACCCCTTCTCTCCATCCCTTCCTCCCTATCTTCTTCCTTCCCTTTCCTTCTCCCTCCCTCTCCTTGTCTTTTTTTCCCTACTTTCTTTTCATGTTGAACACCTTCGGAGCTGCTATATGTGTGACACCTTGCTAGACACTGGAAATATTATGGTGGCAAAGTCTCAGTCTAATAAGGGAGATGGAGGAGAAAACAGGCCATCTGATAACCTCCTCGGTAGCAGAGAGAACAGGGTTCTGAGGTGCAAAGAAGAGTCAGGCAGGGTGGGGATGGATCCTACTTTTGAAATCTTTCAGCACTGTCTATACCACACACAGCGTTTTCTGATATTTGTTGTTATTTATCTGAGAAGTATCCGTGATTCTGGGCTTAGACAGGCCAAATGAAACATTCATGTGGTCATTTTTCTCACCTATAAAATAGAAATAGCAAAACCCCAGTTCACTCATGCCACGTGGTTAGAATCTCAAACACAGTAAATTCTTCCTGAGCCACGGAGGGTTTCAAGGTAGGGGCTCGCCAGCTATTTGACCTTTCTCTATAAGTGACAGCTCATGTCATAGAATTATCTTCTGGATTCTTAGGAGCTTAGAAGATCTCCTTGGAAAGCCAAGGCAAAAAAGATTCATGGTGTTGGATTCTTCTTATGGCTGCCGAGTAGCTATATTTCTTCCTTGAAATGCCTTCTGGGTCATTTGAGGTTAATGAGGTGGGCAGTGTCAGCTCTTCATTTTGAGTGGGTGAGAGGAATCAAAGTCAAAATTTTGTATCTACATAGCTAGTGGATCTATTTCATTTTATTTTTCTTTTAATCACCTGGAATGTGCATCTGGAATTTTTTTACTTGGCATCAGGCTTAATGCATACTCTGTATTTTCTTGGTTAAAGGGAGAGTGTCTTGGTAGCAAAGAGTGCTAGGTCTAAGGTCAAACAGAGTCACATTCAAGTTCTGATATTGAAATGTACTAGCTGTATAAACTCGAGCAGGCTATATTGTTTTTCTAAAACTCAGTTTCAGTTTCTCTGAAACAGAAATATTACTACCTGATAAAGATATTGTCACTACTAAGTACTTTTGGTAGATACTCAATGTGTAATAATTATTTATTATTATAGAAGACCAACTGTATACATGCTGTGCACATGTTAAAGCGTGTGGTTATGGCTTTGATGTACATAAGACAAAGCCCTTGGCACACATTGTCTCATGGAGGGCATCTGCCAGGTACATTAATTGACATGTGGCTACTTGAAGAAGACACTCATGGTTACCATCTTTTCAACTCCTATTTTCTAATATTTGCCTTGCCACTGTTCAACTGTAAGATTGCTGTAAGAGAGTTACTGCACTAATACAGTGATTCCATTCCTTAGACACAGCTAATGGGCCCGGAGTTTGGACTTAGGACCTGGAGAATTGGGTTGGGGCTCTTTCTCTGTCCTGTGGCAGTAAGATCCATAGCTCCGAGGGTATTGGGGTGACTATGCTTTCTGCCATGTGGACCTGAGAAGCAGAAAAGTTTGGTTTGGAGAAAGAAAGAAAGAGAAAGAAAGGAAAAAGAAAGAAAGGGATGTGAAGTTGATGTACAAAGAGGAGTAGAAACATGAGCTGGGGAAAAAATCCTGAATAATACCTTGTTTCATTTATTCCTTAGATCTAGTCATATTTCTATTCCTGGGCTCCTTGAGATGATCCAGCAGATTCAGATAAGTCATCTATACTTTTACTTAAGCTATGGAGAGTTGGGTTTTTGTCATTTGCAATCCCCAGATTTCTGAGTAATACTCTCTTCTACAAGTGCTACACCAGGGAGGGTTCCTAGCACAGGTGTCTAGCAGGTGTTCACGGATATTACACTTAGTAGACATTACACCCACCTAGTCTTTCTAAATAGTTGATCATCATCATTACAATCACATCTGAGAGTAGATACATGAGTTTTAAAATTACTATCTGTATTTTGTTTTTCTTTCTCTGAGTTAGTTCCCTCTGAATGAAAGAAAAAGTAACACTAAGCTCAGAGGTCGTCAGAAGCAGCCCAGGCATACAGATAAGAGAAAAGCTGCAATGGTGTTGTAGCTGCAAAAATTGGCTGTTTCTAAGACTGGGTTCCAGGAAACTCACAGACCAGGGCACACAAGAAAAGGTCGAGTAGAGCAGGGGCCCTAAGGGGCTTGCCTGACCCTTTTCAAGTGTTGCTGGAGCCATAGTCCTTTGATGCTGCCAGGGCCACTTATTATAGGGAGGGGGATCCTGCAAAAAGTTGTGCCAGAGTCCTGTGTCTCAGAGAACTCCCACTCTCACTATACGCGAGAGGTGCGGGACCGCCAGGAGGAGAGCTTCCGCTCGTGGGAAGGCAGTATAGCAGGGTGGATAGGAGCATGGATGACAGAGATGGACTACCTGGGTTTCAGTCCTGGCTCTCCTGTGTGACCTTGGGCAAGTCAGTTTCCCTCTTTGTTCTTCAGTTTCTTCATCCATAAGAGAGAGAAAACTGTTACCTACTGCAAAGGTCTATAAGGGGATTACTTCGTGAACAGCATTTAAAACAATGTTGGGGACATGGTACAATATGCATGTGAGCATATTGCTCCTGCTGCCACTCAGTACTGCGGCTGTCACCAGAAGCCCCAGGAGCTCACAGTCCACACAGAAGGCAATGCTGGGACGTACAAACAGCTGAAAAATGGAGTCAGTTCCAAAGGAGAGGTGTTCGCATCGAGGATTAGGGAACTGAGCACAATACAGGAGAGACCCTCATCTTAAATTCTCTCTGTTGGAGGGAGCGTTAGTTTTCCTCTTGTCTAATACCTGATGAGGCACATGAATCTCATTTATAATACTTCTGACATACAATTGTCCAACACATCCTTGCATACTTTTCAATGGAACTTGCTTCTTTCTGAAGCATCAAAGTGATCTTACTAAATGGCTTTGCCAAGTACCAAGTCACAGAAGCTTTACTCTTCCTTCTCCCTTAAAGCATTCCTTTACCCCTTAATTCATTTACTAAGTCTTATTAATTCCTTCACTCCCACCCCAAATACAAGATCACTTGCACTTATTGGAAGGATGTCATTCCTGAAGAAGATGGATGGCTGAAAACTTGTGTAAGTTAAGACTGACCCTGTAGAAGGCAAGCATTTCTGCTTACCACCTGAAGTATCACTGCCATCTGGTTAGTGTGAACAAAGCTTCAATTCATTTGACCTGAGAGTTTTGCAAAGAACCATGTCAATGCATTTTATTACACATTCAGGGGATTCGCATTATTTCAAATTGTCCGTATAAAACAAAATCTTACTACTATTTTTATATCCCATTTTTTAAATTGGTGCAACTTGAATTTACCTAGGATGTCTCTTGAAGCTGTCTATTCCTCTACATCACCTCTGCCTCTCCTTCAGTTCACTCATCATCTCTTTCTGGTTTGTTGATTTTGCATTTTATATGGTGATTATAACATTTGTGCATGTGTCTGTATCCCCGTCTGTCTGTAAATTTAAGAGGAGAGAACAATTTCTGTTTACCTTTTTTCCCTGTCTCCCTTCTCACTTGGACCACTCTCTCTGTGTTCACACACACACACACACGTACACAGTATCTGAAAATATTATCTCATTCCATCTTCCCAACAATTCTAGGAGACAAGTGGATATTATCTTCATTTTTCAAATTAATAAACGAGGCTCAGAGAAGTTAATAAAATCATGTAAGGTCACAAAATTCATAAGTGGTAGAGTCAAGCCTCTCTGACTCCCAAGGCCGTATTCTTTTTACCTCACCAGAATAGTATTCTCAATGTTTCCCTTGTTCTTTTTAATTTCTTAAGGACAAAGACTGTGCCTTTCATTCTGTGTTTTGGTAGCATTTAGCATAGTAACCCACAGCCACATCCAGGCTGGCATTTGAGAAAATTGATTGGAATAACCAACATGACCTGGAGAAATGAGAAATGCTTAAAAGAAGAGCAATTGGTTTAGAAGTGATGGCAATTAGCTGTGCCCGTCTTTTCAAAAATGTATGGCCAGGGCTCAGAGTTATACTAAGTGTAATTCTCATCCTTTGTTTCCCAAAATGATACATGCCAAACTGAAAGTCCCTAAGACCTGGGACATTTAGAGATATTTATGCTGAGACCCGAAAGATGAAAAAGAATCTGGTAGGCAAAGAAAAGAGGAAGAAAATCCCAGGCAGGGTCCTGGTTTCTTTCTCTCCAGAGTATGTTAAAGATTTCTGTCAATCTCTTGCTGAAATAATCCTTGTGCTCAACACACAGACATTAATTACATTATTCTTTACATAAGCATTTAGTGCCTCTTTTGCCTATTAGACTATGAGCTACTTCAAAGCAGGGACTGTGTCCATTTCATTTATCCTTCATGTCAGACACAGAACACAGTGCTTTGTACATGATAAATGCTTAAGAAATATCAATCCATGGGTAGATGAATGGATGGAAGATAATATAAGCATCTTCCTGCTTTTCTCACTAGAAGAAAATGAAGAAGGAGAATAAAAGAGATGACTTTCAGTTTCACCTGGAGAACATAATGTTTCCATAAGAAAGAAGAGATTTAATTTTCTGTACTGTTGTTTTTAGAATGTTTGTCATTTAAATTCTCATTTTATTTGTTCATACACATATATTCCTGTAAGAATGAAATTGAATAAATGCATTTTCAAGTGACCCAGGGTGACCTGGAAGCCCAGGTTGCTAGAGCAGTCTCCTGGCCTCGGGAGGGGAAGAACAGAGTGTCTTTCCCTGAACTGGCACTTTAGCCTTCACTGTTATTTTTGAAAGTCAGACACAAATCTGGGAATTACACTCATCTTCAGTTCAGGAATATGATGCATTTTAGATCTTAAACAATGAAAACAATGAGGGCTTAGCTTAAAGTAAAATCTTCCCTCTTTATATTAAAGATGTTCACAAGCATTTAGGGCTTGTTCATTTTCTATCTTGTAAAACGAAAAGGACAATTCATGCTCACAATAAAAATATTATTGGTCACAGTGTGTAACGAATCACACTGGGATGGAGAATGACAGAAAGCTCCCAGAGAGCATTAGGGAGTCTGGAATGACATAGAATTGTACAATTAAATAGGCTGACCATATTATTTATCTTCCCAAACTGAGACACTTGTGAGAGTAAAAGGGGGTGATACTTGTTAATCTGGACTAACCCGCATAAATATGTAGTGTTTGGGCCAAACCTAGACATATGTTCATCCTACATTTTGTAGTACTTTGCAAGAACAATGAAATAGATTTGTCTGTGTAGTACCCAATTCATTCATTGCTAACTGCCTTTTACAATTGATAATTAGTTCAGAAATTCAGTGGAGGGGTGATGTTATTACTTAATGTTCGGTGGTTAGTAGAAAGCTGTAATAAAAAGATATAGTGTGAGCTGCATTTGGGAAGATAGATGGGATGAAGAATTAGGTAAGAAGAGAAGTTTCCCCCATGTGCATGAGAGTGCAAGACTGTTTTTTAGGATTTCATCAATCTATTTTGATTATTTAGCCTGGAGTGAAATTTGTGAAAATTATCAATATTTCACAAAGAAGAAATATGTGGTCAACACTCTGTCTAGCCCTACTGATGGTGGAATTCTGCAGCCCCACAGCAACCTCAAATCCTCCAAAGATGAGCCTGGAAAGGCCTGAGGCCATACCCCAGTGATATTTCTTTTTCTCTTCCTCTGCCTCCTCTTCCTTCTTTCCCATTTTCTCTTCCTCTCCTTCCCATCTTCTTCCTACTCACTTTCTGTGGGCATTTGGACCACACTTGCCCAGGCATACTCCATCCTGGTTCCTCCGATGGTCTTGGGTACCAGGACCACAGCATCCGTAACCAGGATATGCTAGACTGGCAGAGCTGTTTTTCTAAAATAAGAAGCTGGGACTCTGGGGGTTAAGATGACTATTGTCTCCTGTCCAGGGAGCATGATCTCCTGAAATCCCCTCAACACCAGTACTATCATTCAGAAGAAAAAACCCCAACGGCTGAAGACCCAGCTGGGGCACTTCCAAAAAAGGGCACTTCTTTGTCTCTTCTTCATCTCTGAGCCAAGGCTGAATGTTCCTTCCAGAAGAGAGCCTGTTACTATTTCTCAAGAGGATTTCTTTTCACACGATCTAATTGCTGGACATCATTGTTCTTGTCCTGCCTAGGGAGCTCATGCATTTACAGCTGTGAACTTGCCGTTGAGGAAGCTCAGAAGGAGCTGTGTTCCCAGGGCCATGTGAACTCCAGTGAGTTTCCTCAGATCCTCCAAGACCCTGCCCAGCTAACACAGGCAGAAAGGCAGAACATTTGAGTGCATTAGGAGTTGGTTTTCATTTTTTATCCTTATGATAGAGTATATCTTTGTAAAGTGTAAAAGGATTTTTCACGATGTATAAGATGTATTGTGTGCTTTTTGTAGTTACCGTATTTGCAAACTCCTTTCTTCCTCTGGAAGTTGTAGGCGACACGACACTCTCTCCCCCACCCCCTTCCCTGCCTTTGGCTCTATTGATGCTGGCTTCCCTGAAAGAGGGAGGTTTGTAGACAGTATGCCCATATTTGCAAGCTGCAGGGAAGCACCGAGATCCAAGAGGAAGATCTTAGAGGAAGGTGTGTGCATGTGTGTGTGTGTGAGAGAGAGAGAACCTGATTTTTAAACCAGAACTGTGGATAACTACATATTCCTTCTGGAGAAGTAGAGTAGGAGGCTAGAGTTCTTCTACAAAATTCTAGCCATGGCGATATTGGGAGGAATTTTCAGCACTGACAATATGAAGAATAGGGTTCAAACCAATGTTTATTTGAACTCCTAAGGATGGGAGACTTCCACTGATACCTGGTTCACAAGAATCTCTGGAAGATTCAGAATAAGCTGGCCATGGTCAGGCTGGGCTCTGGCCTCATGTCTCTCCTCCTCTTTCCTCATTTTCCTGGAGACACATGCTTTCTTCTCTGAGTGAGGGATATCCTTCTGGGAAGGATGTTTAATTACAGATGTGCTTTGCTTCTAGGGTTCATCATTTTATAGTATCTGGCTGTTTTTGATTATAGCCTTGTAAGCTTCATTACTTGGTCTTAAAAAAAACCAAAAACCTTTTAAAGCATAGAAATCTGTTTCATAGAACAAAATAGTTACAAAATACATGCTACATAATTGATTAATAAGTTAAAGAAAATTTCCATTTAGTGACTATTCTGAAGGCTTTATGTCAGTCACTATAGAGGGAGAGTGGTGGTTTTCAATGGAGATTATGCTTTGGAATCTCCTGAGGAGCTTCAACTAAATACCCTGCCCACCCAAAGTGATCTGTAGATTAAATGCAATCCCTATCAAAACCTCCATGGAATTTTTTTTTTGTAGAAATAGAAAAATCCATCATGAAATTTATATGGAATCTCAAGGTACTCTGAGTAGACAAAAAACATCTTGAAAAGAACAAAGTTGGCGATTTCACACTCCCTGATTTCAAAGCTTATTACAAATATACAGTATTAAAAACAGTATGATATTGGCATACTGACAGACATAGACCAATGTAATAGAATAGAGAACCCAGAAATAAATCCTAGTGTATATAATCAAAATATCTTTGACAAAAATACCACGGCCACTCAATGGGAAAATAACAGCTTTTTCAACAAAGGGTGTTGGGAAAACCTGATATCTACATGCAAAAGGATGAAGTTCTTGTCCCATATTTAAAAATTCACTAAAAATGGATTAAAGACTTAAACAGAAGGCCAAAAACTACAAATCTCCCAGAAGAAAACAGAGAAAAAACCCTTCATGACATTGAGTTTGGTGATGAATTCTTAGATATGGCACCAAAAGCGCAGGTGACAAAAGCAAAAATAGACAAATAGGACTACGTCAAACTTAAAAACTCCATGCATCAAAGGACATGGTTTGCCTTTTCACTCTATTTAATGGCAGAAAATATTTGCAAATTTGATAAGGGACTAATCTATAGAATGTATAAAGAAATCCTTCAGCGAAACAATAAAACAAATAACCCAATTAAAATATGGGCAAAGGACTTGAATAGACATTTCTTCAAAGATGATATGCAAATAGCCAACAAGCATTAAGAGATGTTCAACATCACTAATATGTAGATAAATATTAATAGAAATGAAAACCACCATGATATACCACCTTGTTTGCACCCATTAGGATGCCTTTTAGCAATAAAACAGAAAATAGTGTTGGCAAGGATATGGAGAAGTTAGACCCCTTATACACTGTTGGCAGGAATATACAATGGTGCAGCTACTATGGAAAACAGTATGATGGTTCCTCAAAAAGTTAAACATAGAATTACCACATGATTCACCAATCCTACTCTGGGTATATAGCCAAAAGAATTGAAAGTAGAATCTCAAAGAGATATTTGCACATCCTTGTTCATTATTTATGATAAACAAGAGGTGGAAACTACTCAAATGTCCATTGACAAGTGAATGGATAAAGAAAATATGGTGTGTATATACAATGGAATATTAGCTTTGTAAAGGAAGAAAATCCTGTCACATGAATGAACCTTGAGGATATTATGCTAAGTGAATCAAGCCAGTAATAAAAAGACAAATACTGTATGATTCTACTCATGGGAGGTATCTAAAGTAGTTGAATTCATGGAAACAGATAGTAGAATGGTGGTGATTGGGAGCAGGGTGGGGGGAAATGGAGAGTCATTGTCCAATGGGTATAAGTTTCAGTTTTGCAAGATGAAAATGTTCTGCAGATTTATTTGCACAACCATGGGAATATAATTAACATTACTGAACTATGCACTTAAAATGGTTAAGATGGTAACAAAACAAAACAAAAAACCCAAAAACAAAATTAAAAAAAACATGTCTAGACCCCAACTTCTGACAATTTGAAGAGTTTCTGGGGGAAGCAGCCCAGTAGTGGTGCTTCCAGAAAGTTCCCAGGTGCCAGAGAAGTGCTACAGGGCTGAGAAATCCTGCAGTGGGTGGGTGAGGACTGGTCATGCCTTTAGGGAGTTCATTCCCTGATATGGGCCTTGGGGAGTTACCAGGTGTCATGCAAATCCAAAAGGTAGAGACCTTCCTTGCAGGATGGGGTGAGTTTTTAGGCATTTATGCTGGGTTTTGAAGAATCAATAGGAATTGACAGGAGGGTGGAGTCACAGCTGTCACAAAAGCATAAAGGTGGGTAAAAGTGCCAGGAATGCCTAGGAAATGGACGGGTACCTAGTTTCACTGGAGGATGTATGATGTGTATGGGGGGTTGTAATAGGAATTAGGATTTCAAAGACAAGCTGATGCCAGATTGCAGAGGGTTTGGAATGTCATGCTAAGAAGATTAGATATTATTCAGTAGACAATAGGGAGCCATTGCTTTTTTAGTGTGGAATGAGAAAAGCTAAAACATCTGGGTGATTGAAAATCCGGAGTGATAAGAGCTATGTTTGAAGAAGATATGTTTTACTTCTTCCTTAAATGACATACACCAGCCAATACTTTAGAGCTGCCTGTTCACATTTCATGCAGGTTTTCAACACATGTTATTTTATCTTCCTCTGCCTCGTGCAGAGCCCTCTGTTTCCTCAAACCCGATGCTCCCCCAGGCCCCGATTCACCAGGTAGAGCAAGTAGGGCTCATTCCATCCTGGTTCTCATCAAACAGGCCCAGGGACTTTGCAAAGCTAAAACAATCTGCCTTAAGCAACTCCCTTAAGGGAGGGGCAGTTGGATTCGTGTTAGAAAGATGAATGCTGACTTTCAGCTGCAGCAGAGCTACGTTGCTGTTGCTGGAGCCTGGCCCTTTTTGTAAGCAGGGGCCCAATCCCACTGCAGGGCCGAAGCAAATGCGGCCCATCTCCTTGGACGAGACTGCTGGGTTCTTTGGGACTAGCACGTGGCCATGTGTCACTTGCTTCTTTGACAAGTCTCTACTTTCTTTTCTTCAGGAAGCCTGGACAATTGTGTTTTACAGAATATTTTCAAATTTGCTCCAGGACTTTGACATTTCGAAACAACTAACCTGCTTTGTTTGAGAAATGCTTTAAATAAATTAATGAAACCGCCTCTCCAAATGAATCCTTTCAGCCTGCTTACAGAGAAATTTTGAAAGGGCAATATTATCACTGACAAAAACTGCAGCATCTGAGCAATTTGATATCCGGAAAGCTGAGCGGGGAGGCAGAACATAATAACAGAGTTTTACCTATAGCAAAACCATTAAAGGTCGCCTACCAGAAGGACAGCTGGAATGGAATTTGTTTTCAAATTATAAGATTAAGGAACATTCCTTGAAGAAAGTATTATTATACAGTGTCAAAAGAAAAAGAGAGATTAAAATGGTTGGAAGATGCGATCACAGCTGAGCTAAATTCTACATTCTCTGTGGTTCGCATGCCCTGCGGTCTCTCAGGCTCAATGGATTGGGTGGGTTGGAGAAATTAGCAAATGCTCCTCTCTCCATAGAGATCTTTCCCCCACTGAGAGATCTTTTCCCTTCTGGTTTTACTGAAAACATACTTGCCTAACAGAGAAACCATGTGGAGGAGTGAAGGGTGTCTTTGTTAATGGTGCCCACTGGAGAGGACAACATTAAAAATTCTTTAAAATGAAGGGGGAAATTTTGAGTTTCCAAGTCATTAAGCAGGTTTATGACTTGTCCATTTGCAAAGGAACTGATGGGACTCTCCAAACAGCCATTTCACTTAAAATTGGCTCATCTCACTCATGGCTTTTGCTCGGTTCTCTCCCCACCCTCCTCACTCTCCATGCCCAGAATTCCTCTGGCGCAGGCTGAGGCTCCCTTTGGAAGACATGGGAAAGGCTGTCCTGCCTCCTCTGCAGCGCCACCTTACTTAAAATGCTACAAGGCACATCAACAAGGCTGTCTGTGACTCCGCCATGAGCGAGTTAAATCAAATAAAAGCCTGCTCTATTACTCCTGTCAATACTAGAACATGTATCATGCATAAGTTCTTCACAAATATTAGCTAAGAGTGAACTGGCATAACCTTCATGAGGGGTAACAAGGAGGGAATGATGCAGGTGCTTTCTGCATTTTTAAGATATTTGAATATATTCCTTGAAAACACAACTTTTTCTGTACGTGAGACTTTCTGTAGTAGACATAATTTGTTCAAACCCAAAAGAAAAATGAGTGGCAAAAGCTAGGAAGATTATGCAACTTACCATTTGGAAGGTAATAAATAATGATGTGCTATTCTGAGCACACAAAACTAGATGGCTTCTAAATATACTTTCAAACCGACCATGCAATTCTTCCTCATTCAAAATGTCTGCTCCAAACAGAAATGGCCAGTGAATATTCTTTGTACCTTCTATCTTCCTGTATGGGATAAGTTTCCTTGCTGCCCTGTGCCTTTCTCACAGGCTAGATCCTTATGAAGCTTGCCCGTACCACCTCCTGCCCCGGTGCCTGTGGGGTGAGGGGGATTATGAAGAGCTGCTACAGGGCTGGGGCCAAAGTCAAGCTGTCTGGAGGCCAGAAGCTGGCCGGCCCTGTCCTGACCCAAGAATGCCTGGGCATCTCGCTTTCCTCCCACTGTCCTGGCTAGAAAAACCATGGCATTAGTGACAGTGCACTTCTGGGATGTCCCTTCTCCTGGGACCCATGCCCTCAATTTTTGTTTTCCACCCCAGCCAATAAGACAAGAGCTACTGCTGTTGTGTTCTCCCTGGGAGTCAGGAGGGTCTCCTGAGAGAAGCCATCAACTGTTCCCTGAGTTCACCCAAAACAAACAAAAAAAAAACTGAATTTGAACTAAACTTCAAACAATTATTCAGTTAAAAGCCAGACCCCTGATGTCATCCTCATCTCTGTTCTGTCTCCTTTAACTTCCATTTTGGTTCCAATCTCACCCAAAGTGGATCTTGGAGTTCCAGCACCATGATTAGGAAACACATCCTGTGTCTCAGAAATCCCAGTGAGCAGTCAGAACTTTGCTATCTATGATACTTCGTCCAGATAAGAGGTCGGGGAGTAGGCTTACTATGTTATTAAACTTTTTTTAAAATCTGAGTTTAGAACCAATTAGGAAAATATATGAAAGAATAAGAGTGATTAAAATTAAAATGGCAACTTTATTAATAATAAATATGAATTTGAGAATATGGATTAAATAGATAGCTGCTTTCTAGTATTTCCCTCCAAGTCTAGGCTGTGAGTCTACCCATATCACGGAGAGGCTAGACATACCAAATAGATACTCTTATTTGGATTTTGTGCCTCGCATAACCCTATGAGGGAGGTCCTAATGGTACATTATTTTTCATAATTGAATAAATTCATGAGATAAGTAACTCACCTAACAGCCAAAACTGCTGCCTTCTGGATACTTATATTCTAGAGGGAATAAGAAATGATAAGCAGATACTCATAAAATTACAATGGAATACACTAGGTTAAAACTTAAAAAATAGCATAGAAGAGACCTAATTAGATCAAATCATGGGTGACTTTAAAGTGAGGTGTGACATGTACTCACCAGCAAATTGGTTTCACTGATCAACACCTAAGTGGACATATAGGAATAACATTTATCGGGTGTTGGGCAGATGGAAGGGGGTGGGGGGATGGGTATATATTTACATACATAATGAGTGCCATGTGCACCATCTGGGGGATGGACACGCTTGAAGCTCTGACTCCGGAGGAAAGGGGGAGAAAGGCAACACACGTAACTCAAACATTTTTATCCCCATAATATGCTGAAATTAAAAAAAAAGTGAGGTGTGAGATGTGAGAAAACATCAACCACGAGAAAATCATGAAATAACGTAAGAAAACACCTAGGACACCATCTAATGCATAGCAGTTGCTTAATGAATCCTAGCCTCCCCTTCCGTGTCAGCCCCTTGTTATAGACACATGGCATGAATATCAACTGGAACTTTTGAAATCATGGTGAGGAAAATTGTATCTCTAAGATTGAAAAAAAAGTGATAAAAATGAGAGTCTATGTGACCTTTGAGACAGAAAGCCTGCATGACTGTATAAGACCCAAGGTGATTGCAGCCCTAGAAAACCAGGGAATATCCTGGCTCTCACCCATAGGGAAGGATCCCCGCCCTAACCACCACCCCAAATACCTGATCTGGCACTATGACAGGAGAGTATATGGAGTGTGATGGTGTCTACCATCCATAAGGTTCATAAAAGTAATAAACCAATGGATTT
This sequence comes from Cheirogaleus medius, assembly GCA_008086735.1. NCBI lineage: Eukaryota > Metazoa > Chordata > Mammalia > Primates > Cheirogaleidae > Cheirogaleus > Cheirogaleus medius. Next base: position 159,422,651 of record VBSM01002608.1, on the reverse strand, counting down.
GGCTGATGACACTCCTTGGAGAAATTTAGACGTTTGTTCTACAACCAGTTTAAGGACCTTGACTCCTTATAACAATTTTGATGGATGGATGGATAGATTGATGGGTAGTTGGATGGATGGCCTGTCTCCATGACATCTCTACATGACTTATTCCAATCATCACCTTCCTATTGAGAAACAGCCAATTCACCCTGACAGAAGCTAGGTTTAGAGTTTAATAATACATTTTCCAGCACTCAGACAGGGGACCTATTAGGCTAGCAATGGAAGCTGTACTTTCAGACCAGCTATTTGTGGCAAAATGACTGTTCAATATATTTTGAAGCTCCTTGATAATCCAAGTAGCGCATCTTCTGTATTCTGTAGAGGCCCTGGGAAACACTCCAGTAGACAAGGAAAAAGCTAAGGTGGTACTACAAGTTTCAAAAAGGGCAGATCCACTTTTATATATTTTATATGTTGGGATTATGCCTAAGAATTTATTTAAACTAAATAATTTATTGCTAAGTCATGAGTTCAATGTAAGTTACTGTGCAGATTCTCTTTTTATTAAAATGTAGATCTGTGGAAAGCAGGTAACGATAACCTCTATAATTAAGGAAACTTGAAAGGCTTCATTTTTTTAAGGATTTCTCAATCAATAAGTAAGAAATATCATTATAAGCATATAATATTTTTGGCAAGTAAATAGAAAGTTTTGGAATATCTCAAAGAGTAAGCCAGTAGCTTTAAATATTTCCCCTTCAGTCTTATTTACACACTGGGAGCAAAGCATTTTGAATTATATGATGATCTATTTTTTTCTTTTAAAAAATAAATATATTTAAGAGGGAAAGACCTAAGAGTTTTAGAGGATAGCCATCTCAGTTTGAGCTCTCTGTTTGATATATGGACTGGAAAATTGGATAAATCCTAGGATAAATTAATAGAAGTATATATTCCAAGTTAAAGGAGGTGACATCACTATAAAGTAGCCATATTTTAAGAGGAATATTCATAACCTAGAACATTCCCAACAAAAAGGATTAAAATATCAAATAGTATGAAAATTGTGACGTATAAGAAAATGTTTACAGATCTAGAAATTTTAGGACTGTAAAAGAGAGGATTTAGGGAGAAATGTAATGATTATCTTGATAGAGTCAAATTTGTTCTTTGTCTGAAGTGGGCAGACCAAGGAATTGGGATAGAAATGAGAAGGAATAAAACTTTGGATCTGAAATACTTTCTGGTAATGGAACTGTGTGAGCTTCCTTTTTGGGCAAAAGGCAGCAAATAAAATCTTAAGCATGATGCCAAAAATCATGGCCGTGGCTAAGAGATTGAACTACCAACTGGACCTCAACATGACCATGAGAGTTCATCACAGGTCTTGCTCATAGGAATCATCCAAAGAGATTGTTAAAAATTAGGGAATCAAGGTGGGGCCCAAGCAATCAAGACCAAAGCAACTTGGGCCTTCATGCTGGGTGGGGGAGGTGGTGGTAGTGATCTGATGTGGAATAGCAGGGACCATGTAGAGAGAGGTGTTGGCTCAAGGGGAGGTGAGGGGAGTGGAAGTGGAGGCAGCCCAGTGTTGGAGTCTAAGTGGAGTGGGGAGGACATGTGATCAGGGAAACAGTGGCATGGCAGCCCAGTGTGGGGTGGCAAAGCCAAAGAAGGGGCATTGATGGCAGCCTGGCATGTGGTATCAGAGCCTAAGCAGGGTGAGGGAAGCATCCCTGCAGCTTGGCAGGGGCAGCGGCAGTGGCAGCAGCTCAGTGTGAAATGTAGCAGGACGATGAGAAGGGTGTCTATCCAGAGGAGCAGCCAACATGGTAGCCTGTGTGAAATGTTGAAGCCGGGGGGAGGGGGGGTTGTGCATTCGGGGCTGGGGTTGGCAGGATGGTGCCAATGACCTGTTACAGGATACTGGTCATATACTGGGAGGATTTTTCAAATCAGTAAGTATATGTGGGATCATGGGAGTCAGGCTTCTCACTATTGGGGAAGAAAATGACAAATATGCAAAGGAAAACAAACAAATAAACTAGACTTAACCCAGTAGTGTTGAACTGTAATTGGAGTTTGAGATGAGATTTCATGGTTATTAATATATAGATGTATTGATAACTATGGACATATGAATATATATGCATATGTGTATATATGGCACAAATGCATACTCACAAACACACCTCTTTCCACTGAGAAGAAGTGATGGCAGTGATACCCCAATAAAATGAACACACCTGGACTGAGATCTTGGTATCTAAATACCGTTCTCCACCGTGCTCAGTGAATGATGGGAACATGTCGAAAGAACACAGGGGCCAGCTTGAAGGAGCTCCTCTGGTCGAACCTGGGACAATTTGAGTAACAAAATAAGGATAGAAAAAGATTATAACCCAATTGAGTAAAATAGGAACTCATGGATCTGTCCCGGTACAGATATATGGAGAGAAGAGAAAGTTTTCTTTACAGTGAAATGCCAAAAATTGTCAAAGGCAGCATGGAGTTCGAAAATGACCAGATAGCAACTATCATAACATTAATTCAGCCAAGAGACATCAATGGACGCTAAAACTTATAAGTAAAAGTGTGATGAAGCATGGGACAGCCTCAGAATACCTTTCCTCAAAATGTTTATTGATTGTAAAGGGAAGATGAATAAATTTACAGTGGAAAGCCTAGCAGTCATCACCTTAGTCAAAGGTCATGGTTAATAACACCAGTAATAGGACACTTGGAAATCACATATTGCCTGATCAGATGCAATAAGAACTCATAAACTCTTATGTGATATTTATGAGAAAAAAAGCATAACTTGGATTTAATTTTGAAGAAACGTCAGACAAATCCACACTGAAGGACATTCTACAAAATAACTGGGCTGCAATCTTCACAAGTGTCAAGGTCATGAAAATTAAGGAAAGACTGAAGAACTGTTCAAGACTGAAGAAAAAAGACTAAAGACAAATGATAAATAAATGCAACTCATGATGCTGGATTAGATATTGTTGCTACAAAGGACATTATAGTGACAATGGGCCAAGCTCAAGTGGCATTAGATGATTAGATATTAGTAACAAATAAGTGTTAACTTCCTTATTTTGATGGTTGTATTTTTGTTATAGAGAAGGTTCTTAATTGTAGAAATTATACACTAAACTGTTCCAGGATTAATGAGGCTTTATATTTGCAATTTAATTTCAAATGGTCTAGTGGGGGCTGGGAGAGAGTGCTTTTAATAGTCTTGGAACTATCTTGAAAATTTGAAATTATTTCAAAATTAATTCCTGGACCTTACTATAGACCTACTGAAGAATTTGAATTTATGAGAGTGAGGGCCAAGGATATGTATGTGAATAGGATCCATGCCATTCATTGCCAGGTTTGAAAACCACTGGGTAAGATCGTGCTTTTTCAGACTTCAATGTGCATACAAATCACCTGGGAATCTTGTTAAAACTGAGATTTGATTCAATCATTCTGGAGAAGGATCTGATTTTCTGCATTTCAAACAAGCTCCCAGGCAAGGCAAATGCTGTTGATCTGCAGACTAAACTTGGAGTAAAGAACTAAATGATCCTTGAGAGCATATTTCACTTAATAATCTATGAGAACAGGATTTTCCTTCCAACCCTTGTAGAATCTGTGGTGGGAGAATTCATAAATTTAAGTGTACCTTCATGAGAAGCCTGTAAAACAAGCTGGCAATGGACTTTACATTTGTGGGTGATCTTGCACAATATAACAAAGGAAGGATCTTGCTCCTAGAGAACATTATGTCAGGCTCTGGCCATGTTTCAGAATGCAACAATAAGAAACTTTTATCTGTTTGCCAATATGACCAAAATCTAGGCCATGGCATTTTATCAAAGTTCTAGAGGCATAGAAAAAAGTGAAAAAATTCTTTGGGATGATAGCTTATTCTCTTATATCACTATGTTATTAGAGTTGAAACTGAATTAAAATAAAACATATTTTGTTTTTTCCTCAAAGCACAGGAGAGAAAAGGCTAAAAGTCAATGCTATGGGTGGTCATCTTAGCTACCTGGTGAACATTAGATCTTTCTTACAGAAATGTCAAAAGCCAACAGAATGATTCCTTTGCCATCTTTGTGTGGAAAAATAATCATTATTATTGAGCACCAGGCTTTTGCCTGGCAATCAACTAGGCCCATTATATCTACATATCTATCTGTATATATTTCATTAAAAATTAGGCTATTTCTGTCATGAGCTTCCTGAGTATCATTCCAGGTTCACAATTTTATGCTTTTCTACATATAGATATATCCATAAAATAATATTTAGTAATGTTTGTGTGTATTTTACAGATTTATTTAAATGCCATCATAGTGTACCTTTCCTTTTGCAACACTTCTAGTTAGGCTTTGAGATCGGTATAGACAGAGAGATAAACTGATGGAATATTTTCTTTGATAAACATAATACATTTGGTTTATGGGCCATTAGTTTGCCTTCAGTGTTCTGCTGTTCAAGCAATGCTATAAGCAGTATCTTTTTACATGCCTCCTGCTTCGTGTGTGCAAAAGCCTCTCTGGGGCATAAAACTGGAAGCCATACAGTACATGCACATCCACATTCGCTAGATGATGTCAAATGCCCCCTCCTAAGAGGTTTTGCCAATTTATACTCCCCCTGACAGTCTAAGGGAGTCCCCACATCCCTACGTATTTGCCGACATGTTAACCTCAGAGAGTTGACAACGCAAAGTTCTCCAAAGCGTGCCTGACACTTAATCCATGCTTGACCCTACTACCCTGCTACAGCTTCTACAACTGCAGTAACAACTCCTATTACTATTAATACTACTGCAAGTATCACGGATATTTACTTATTAGTCTATGTCCCAGCTTAGAAAGGGTGCTCAGTAAATATTTTTGACTGAATGAATGTCTAATCCTCAGAGCCGTGACATAAAGGAGAGCCGTGAGGAAAATGAGGCTCTGAGGGGAACCGGACCTGCCCCGGGTTGCCCAGTGACGGAACAGGGACGGGGCTCAGGCCTGTTTGACTCTGGCGTGAATGCAGTTTCCGTTGTGTTCCACCCCCCACCACTTCAAGCAGGAGTGATTTTTTTTTTTAATAACATTCTGTCCTCTGCAAAAGTTCTAAAAAACTAAAATCTGTTAAAAAAAAAAATTTAAAAAAAAAAGTCTTTAAAGACTCCAGTCAAGAGGATGGTTGCTGGTCACGTGGCCTTGTCTAAAGGGTGCCTTGCGTGTGTGTCCTCCCCGCTCTCCCTAGCCCAGGATGCCCTGATGCTGTCTCCCAGAGGGGCCCAGGGGACTTCAGAGCACGAGATGTGGAATCAGAAGTCAACAGCTGGGGTCTGGAGCCGAAGCCCCACCGCCTCCAGGCTGCCCACAGGCTCGCTTCTCCTGCCCACCTTCCTTGTTAGCTGTGCTCGCTGTGACGGCCCCCGCAGCAGGCGCTGCCTCATCTGACAGGCTGTAATTTGGGTCATTACACTCTCCCATGGGCAGTAATGACATTTTTTCTTTTCTATCCATGACCTCTGTGCAGTTGCCTCAGGGGAGGGAGAGCTGATTCCTCCTCCTCCTTGGCTCCTGTCTTGCAGACGCTGGCCGCCACCTCCATCAGTGGAGCTGCATGTCTGTGGCTCTTGTCTTCCCAGAGAGGCTCAGCACTGGGGAAGGGAAATCTGTGAAAAGAGCCACACCCTGCAGGGCTGTGACCAGGGAATAGTGTGGGCATGGGCGAGGGCCACCAGGAAAGCACCTTGTCCCTAACAGCTCTACACTTTGCCTACAGAGATGCCCTTGAGTTGGCAAGTTCTGGGGAAGCTTAAGCTCAGAAAAGCACCCACCTTAGTGAGTGATTTTTGATTAGGATCAGCTGGCTGGGGTGAGGTTCCTTCAAGAAATCCATTTGCATGGACACTGCAGGGGGAGGAAATCGAGTCCTGGGGGAAGAGCTGGCCTGGGCGGAGCGCAGGGGAGAGTTGGAAGGCAGAGCAGGTCCTGCCATTCCTAGGTGTGCCAGGGGAGTCACAGGAGAGGCAGGCTGGCGACAGAGACTTATAGTGTTGGCTTTACCTTAGAATGCTGTTAGATTGTCAGGTTTCCCCACAGCGGCACTTAGAGAGATGGTGGGGTACGATGGATTAACACACTGACCTCGAGGTCAGATAAAATAGGATCCAGTTGTGTTCGGCCAATTATTTCCTTAGGAACGTTGGCAACATGTCAAACCACTCTAAGCTGTTTCCTTATTTGTCAAATGAGGGAATTGCTCCCAGTGCCTTAGGTCCTGTGCATTGTAGTGTTTTATAACTCTAAGAAGGAGCCATGTTGCTATTGCCGTGAGACGGCCAGCCTGGGTGCCGGTTGCTGTGGCAGACACTCCCTGTCTTCTGGCCTGAAGTTCTAAGCTGCAGGTGACTCTGGGTGCTACCTGCTTTCATCCTAAGCTCCGCCCATGACATTGGCTGTGGGGGCCTCTCAGTCAGCTTGGGATGTTATAATAAATTCCCTTAGACAGGGTAGCCTATAAACAAAAGAAATTTATTCTTCACAGATCTGGAGGCTCAAAGTCCAAGATCAGGGCGCCAACATAGCTGGGTTCTGGTGAGGGCCCTCTTGCAGGTTGCATACTGCTTTCTTCCCATTGCGCCCTCAAAATGCAGAAGGAGGGTGAGAGAGCTCTCAGGGGTCCCTTTTATCAGGGTGCTAATCCCATCCATGAGGGCTCCATCTTCATGACCTAGCCACCTCCCAAAGCCCCCACCTCCTAATACCATCACTTTGGGGGTCAGTATTTAACATATGGATTTTGAGGGGACACAAACATTGGGTCCATTGCAGGAAGTGATGCCTCTGTAACCACAAGGGATTTAGTTATTTGCCAGACATTGATTTAGTTCTCCTCTATCTCTCCGTCCCTTCTCACAAACCTCGTTTTCAAACTGCCAACAAATTACCTTTTATCAGTAATTTAATTAATGAGTTATTTGTTTGAATTACTTTAACGTTCAGAAGTGACTGGCCAATTCTTTTTTCTAATGTAATTTCCTTGCCGGTGGGAAGATGGAGTAAGGGTGCCTTGGGTTCCTGGTTGAATCTACTTGCTGCTTCTGAGAGTTCCTAACAGGGAGGCATTAGAGTGACTGGCCCCAAGGAATCATCTCTTCCCTTTCATAGCTGTCTAGCACTTAAACACTGTCAGCAGAAGCCAGGACATTATATTCTCTTGAAATATAATCTCTGAATTCTTGCTGTTTTATTTGCCTGAGTCACAATATATATTAGAGACAGGAGAGAGCATAGTCGTCATTTAAATGCCTGTTATGTTGACAAACACATCAAAATTCTGAGAAATCCTTGGTGACTTTGGGGGTACTTTCAGAGTTCTATGCAGAGAAGCCATAGTCATGACACTATTGCAACATTGGGGTTGGGGTGGATTCCCAATTCATGGGGTTCATTAGCAGAGGCACATAGGAGTGAGTGTTGGCACAAGGCTGCCTAGGGAGTTGCCAGTCACAGGTCAGAGATAGTGGAGAATCTTCTGCTTCTAATAATTGGAGTCTAAGCAAATGTGTATTATTTATAGGGGCTGCTTCTCTGCCCTGTGCTTCTCCACCAAGGCCTGAAAGTGTTGAGGTGTCTCTTGTAGGCTGGCACCTAAGTTCTATCTCTTGAAGACTTCTTCCCAATTTAGAAACCCCACTGGTAGTGTTACTGACATATGGTTTGCTGAACAATTTGAAGGGTTGAGAAACTACTTACTTCCAAGGACAGACTATGCCATTCAGCACTGCTAGACAGCTCTAGGTATAAGGAGGCCACATGTTAGGAAGAGCTGAGTGCTGCTTCCCTGCAAGTGCTGCTCATGCTCTTTGGAGACGTATGTAGATCTCCATGGCTACTTTTCAGAGAATGAGGCCAGCACTCTTGACCTACCTGAGTTAAGTTCCAGTTGTGTACTGATCGAGGTTTCTTATAAGCATGTCATACTTCTGTCCCTAAAGTACAATAATCAAGACCTGACTATGTACCCAGGGCAACTGTAAATGGGCCCTTCCATTCTTAGGAATCATGAAGAGAGGAAGAAGTCTGGGCTTTGCTGCGGATGGTTGGTTGGACTGCCTTTTATAACTAGAGCATGAGGCCTAGTGCCCCAGGGAAAAGAGGCAGCTCTGGGGCCTCTTGTGGTCCCTCCATCTCTCTCTCTAACACACAAAATCCACTTGGGATAGAGTCGGTGGAAAACACTGAATGGAGCCTGTTCTCTTTTTTCATCCTCCATCTCGTGGAACACCCCCAGCAACTAGTCACCTGCCCTGCCAAGGGTCTTTTGGCAGCAGGAGGAAGCATTTGAGTTCTATCTGCAAGTGTCCATGATGTGTCATCTCTACTCTTGGGTTTCTACTCTCTCCAATTATAGAAGTTACAAGTTTGCTCTCCCCCAGCAGTTATGACTAACTCCTGGAGGACAAGGACACTACCTTCTCCAGCTTTTATTTTGTCCTCAGCTCTATTACAATTCACAGTGTGATTTGGGACATGTCGCTTGCCCCAGTAAAGTAAAGACATTGGATAGGGTCACCATGAAGTTCCTGGTTTTACAGGAAGGTTTCACGTGCAGGTCCACTGGTGAGCCACTGGTAAGAAGCACCTGATGGATGATTTCATCCCCCCATCCCCATCCCCACCCCAATGTAAGCAGTTTACTGGATGGAGATTTGGGATCCTAGGAATCTCCATCTCAATATGTATGTACCATCTTTGAAATTGCATGAGGGTTATGTAAAGGCAAACTGAGGATAAAAGCTGTTGGGAGAAGATGTCTGGAGCAGGGTCAGGGATCAGTCCGGATTCCAGTCTCAGTCACAAAGCAGCTGTGAGCTGTGTGCAAGTCACCTGAACTCTGGGCCTCAGTTCCTCATCACGACATAAGCATGGTGACTAAATTCTCTTCCTGTTGTAATAGTATGATTGCAAAATTTTCCCTTAGAGAAGTTTTATACCTATTAGATCCTCTGCTGCCAGGAACTGACCTCCTGGAAGACAGGTCTTATTGTCACTGGGCATGTGGGAGGGTGTTGGAAAAGCACTTGTAGTAGACACTGGATTGTGCCATCCAGAACCCACCCCCTTCACTACTGAAGAACTTATTTCCCCAGATGCCGCGAGTTGTGCTGGTTGGTGGCTCCCAGCTTGTAGCTCTGCCCAGGCATCGTCCTTGGCTCAAACAGGCTTCCTCTCCTGAGGTTACCACCTCCCTCCCTGGAGGCAGATTTCACTTAATGTTCTCATCTGAAGTTTGGATAAATTGGCCAAGAAAGTGCTAGATGTGCAAAGAGACTACAGAGACTATATCCCCAATACAGGGCAGACCTACGGGAGCCAGGAGGACAGCATACCTCTGGGAGTGGATTCTGAAGTGGCTGAATGGAGGGGGAAGGAACATAAAGTTGAATGAGGGCGGATTTGTCGATACGAATGCACTTTTCTGTGATGTAGGATTTAACAACCTGGCAAGACCCCCAGGAGATGATTCTAACATGTTGTTAGGATGGCTCTGAAAAGCATGAAGAAAGTGATAGCTTGAATCATGTGAGGTAGAAATGCCAGAATTGCTATGGCAGATGGTGGATCAAAAGTCTCAGAAAAATGAGCATGTTAGAACACGATGTACCATGTAATCTGGAAAAGCCACCAGCCAGTTATATTTAGCGGGAGGACCCAGAAGAAACTCCACTTCTCAAAGCAGTAAGAGACGTACTAGGAAGAAGAGCACTACCATCTCCCAGAACTCATCGGTGGCTGTCCCTAAAGACAAAGGCTGACAGCTGGAGTACTTAGAGAACTATGTTTGCTAATAACAATGGGATAGGAAGAGCCCCAAATAATAAAGTCCAGGTGGTAGCACTTAATGATCAGAAGGAAAATGAGTAAAATTATGGTAATGAGGTAAGGTCAGAGGGTTAAATGAATGCTCTGTCCCAAATAAGTAGTACATAAGTCTGGGAACCAAGAGGTAAAAGAAGGAAGGGCCCATTTCATCATCAATCCCAGAAATATGTTTGGCAGAACTAGGGCTTCCTGTTCCCACAACTCTGCATCTGTAAGTTTAGAAAATCAGGGCCTGGTTTTCAAAGGAGACATACTTGCACCAGTGGACTTGACAAGAGCTCCATTGAATGATGAGTTTCAGCTGCTCCCCAGGTATTTTTGGTTCCCTGTGCCAAGGAACCAGCAGACAAAGAGAGAGGTTACCATCATGCCAGGGGCAATTGACCTTGACACATCAGGAGGAGGTAGTGATGCTGTTACATAATGGAGACAGGGAAACATGTTTTGCTTGTGGGCCCCTCTTGGTACTTCTCTGCCTGATTTCAATAGTCAATGGACAAGGATGGCAGTCATGGCCTGAGAGGAATATGATGGCCAGAGACTCAGACCCTTCAGAGAGGAGAGTCTGGGTCATGCCACCTATAGATCAGAAGTGCTAGTGATGGGTAAGGAAAAATGAAGATGGGTGGTAGGGATGGAGATGATTAGTATCACTTGAGGCCTTGAGACCACGTGCAGCAGCAGACGCTGTAATTTGTCCCACAGTTGTTCCCCAGGAAAAGAGACCCCCATGAATCCTGTAGTTGCTGACCTCAGAGCTTCTGTGCAGAGACTCTGAGTGGCACAAGGGTGCACTGCAGTGGACACAGGATTCTGCTGCCCAGATCTTCCCCTCAAGGGGAGCTTATAGCATATAACCTTCAGCTGTCTGCCCTTTCCAGGTAGTACCCTCCACCATGGAGATCCCCCTTCCTATGGTCAATCTGCCCCCAAGGATGGGGCACCGCAGAGCCATTAAGGCCAGCCACCCTCACCCCAACTGGGGACAATTCTGAAACAGCATTCCAGCTTCAGATTTCCCCATAAGGGAGAAATCAGCTGAGACTTTCACTGTGATTGCATTGCAGCTCAACTTCTCCCTTTCTCCACATCTGTTTCCTTTCCTCTCTTAGACGTCCATCCTGAGAGCACTGCCCAAGATGCATCCTTTACACCACTCTCCATCTCAGAGCCTGCTTCCTGTCTACCCTGACTTGCACCAGTACCTTTAAAATATTGAGCCTGATACAATAATTATTATCATGATAATGATGATTATTGATATAGCAGACGATCAGTAAATATATGTTGAATATCATGAAGAATTACCAGGGTGGTTTTATGTGCTCATTGCTACAATCTTCTTGAAGGAATAGTCATTTAAGATGTCAGGCTCTAATAGTAAGTGGAATCATGTAAATCATGTTAGAAAGCAAAAAAAAAAAAAAAAAAAAAAAAAAAAAAGGCCTTCCTTTGAAAAGATCGATATCATGTACTGTATCTTTTAATGGATCTCCTTTGGCCTGTTCTATATTTATTTTCCCAACAACCTTTTATTATGGGCCTATTTTGTGCCTTTTTCTGGAGTGCCCGGGGAGACATTATGCAACTTGTATACATTTTAAAAATTTGATCAAACCAACTCTGACTGGCATAGCCTAGATTAGAGGTCAGCAAACTCTTAATGTAATGATCCAGACAGTAAATATTTTGGGCTTCATGGGCCATATGGTCTCTTGCAGTTACTCCACTCTGCCATTGTAGGGTGAAAGTTGCCATAGATATGTGAATGAACGGTAGTTATTATGTTCTAATAGTTCGTAATTTACCAAAATATGTGTTAGGTCATATTTGGCCTGCAAAAATGACCTAAATATTTAGCCAATCCCTATATAATACACAGAACTTATGGAATAAGTTGGCCACTAGTGCTCTTGGGACTGGAATTGATAACCCTCCACGTTGTGCCCCTGGCATCACAAATGGGCTAGTTTTCTCAATCAACTATTATGTATTAGACATGTTCTATGTACAGGTCCTGGGTTATAAAGATAAGCAAACATAATCCATGCCTTTTAGGGCAATGGAGATGAGTCATGGTGATATAGTTCCTTAAGTATTACAAAGTGTCCATGAAGGACAGAGTTCAATGAAGACCCAGAGAAAAGGGGTGACCGATTTTTATTCTAGTCCCTTTGAAAGACATAAAACAGCATGGTGTGTCCATGGGCAGAGCACCCTTGGAGGTTAGGTGGCAAAGAGATCTGTGATAAGAGACCCAGCTGGAGGGTTGAGCGGAAGCCAGAGCTAGGGGCTTTATCCTCAACACAGTGGGAATAATTGAAGGTTTTCATCAAAGGAGCAGCATGGTGAGATTTGTATTTCATAAAGTTTCCTCTGAAAGCACATTGCTGGATGATTGGACGGGATCGGCAGGTGACCAAAGTAAAACCATAGCACTTACCCTCTTCCGATATTGCATATAACTAATTTTTAAATTATTAAGTTTGTTATTTATTTCTATCTTATTTTTCTAGAGTAAAAACATCAAGAAGGCAGAGATTCCTTTTTCTTCCCCACTGTGTTTCAAGGGTCCTGCATGTGATAGTACTGGGCAGTGGGAGGTGCTCAGCGTGTTCTTGCTGAGTGAATAAAATTCATAAATGAAAATTTCCCTTCTTTCCTTTTTATGAATTTTGATTTTTTGGAGATGGGGTCTCACTATGTTGCCCAGGGTGGCCTCAAACTCCTGGGCTCAAGGGATCCTCCTGCCTCAACCTCTCTAGAAGCTGAGACTACAGGCACGTACCACAGTTCCCCTTCTTGTGATAAGGAAGATGGTAATGTAATTCCAGTTTCAGTTTCATCAAAATGCTGGAGGCAGCAAATACCTTCAGTAAATCAATTCACAAATATTTGAGCTATAACATAGGCTATGGAAGATCCAAAATGACATAGACTAGCACAAGCAAAGATTCAAACTGAGAAATATTACTAATTCCACAAAAGGCAGCTCCAAAGAGCAATCTATAAAGAAAGAACTCTGGCCTGGGAATCCAGAAGTCTGTATTTTTATTTCAACCCTGTCACTTATTTAATATGTGAACTTGGCCATGCAGCTTCTTACTTTAAGGTCCCTATGAAATGAGACTGACACTTACTTATTTCAGCGTAGCTCAGAGGGTCCACCCCATAGTAGGTACTCAGCAAATCTGTGTTAAGTGATAGGGGTAATAGAAGTTAGGAGTGGACTCCTACGTCTCACAAAGTTGACAAGGCAAGGCTCACAGGATGGAAGGTGGAGCCCACAGGATAAAGAGTCTTCCTTCACCTTTAACGGCATAAGATAGTGGCTAGAGATTCCCAGCTCCTCCCGTTCTGATCATTTCTTAGATCTGTGGAAGTTCTCAGAAAAATTCAGGCCCAGCTTAATGTTCCACCTATAATCTTGAGCCCTCCTGGCAGGGGGCTGGTAGAGACAGCTTCTAAGATAAGGTGCCCCCACTACAGAAAACTGGGTCCATATGGAATCCTCGCGTGCTTGGAAGCAGATCATTTGCCTCGTAGGAGCTACCCAGTCCCTTTCTTTAAAGCTTCTCCCTATTTAATTTTCCTCTATATTCCTGGTCTCCTGACCTGGAACAATGCTTTATATGAAAGCTTTGCAGTGAAGGTAACTTGGGGAATAGGGAGAGAGAGAGAGAGAGAGAGAGAGAGAGAGAGAGAGAGAGAGAAAGAAATATGTGTTAAATGGCTAAATGTTTCAGAAAAGAAGGAACTAAGAAAGCCAGAATCAGAAGTCTTATCCAAGCTGGTAGGGACAAAAGGGGAAATAAACTTTGCTAATTTCACCAAATCTGTCCCTAGGCTGTGCTTGACCCCAGTACAACTTGGGAAAAAGTCCTGGACCACACTTCAAGAAGCCAGGAGTGAGGAAGCGTCACTTCTGTTTTCTTTAATTGGTCATGGTGGCTGGAATAGAAACACCGGGCAGGGGAGTGAGAGGAGAGAGGGTGCAAGTCCAGGCTATACCATGAGCAGGCTTTCTTCCATTTATTGCCACTCCTTAAGCATGTACCACATCGGGGACTGAAGCTATAAAGCTGACTTAGACAAGGTCTCTGCCCTGAAGGAGCTCATAGTACTCCAGGGGATAAAGAACCACAGCCAATTATAGCACCAAGTGCCAAATGTGTGCTGTCACGGAAGCCCTGACAAGGTACAGTGGGAGCATCAACTCTATACGTTTCTCAGCCTGAGTTGAGCTTTCAGACCACATCTGGCAAGTTGGTGGGTTTAGTGCTCCAGAAATCTATCTGCTGGAAGAATAAGGACCTCATGAGAGAGCTCATTCTGAGGGAAGGATGATGAGGGAAGGGGAATGGTAAAGCTGGTCCTATGAAGAAAACCTTAGTGATGGAGGCATAAATCTTAGTACAGACTGGTGACTGCCACTAAAGGGTGAGTGGAGAGGGCAAGAGCCAACTGGGCTAGGTGCTTCACCTAAACACGTATGAGTCACTGGGTGCGGGCGGCACAGCTGGAGTACTTGCACCAGGGGGATGCTGGAACTGTCTCTTACTGGCTCGCAAGAGCTGACTGTATGCATCCCTTTCCCAGTGACACCAACACAGTAGCTTGAAATCGGCTATGGTGGGAGTATTCACACCGTGGAAACTGGCAAGCACTATGAATCAGGGCTATTTGGTCTCCTGGAGAGCCAGCTATTCAGCCTTTGCCAGCATATTATTAATACTAACAAAATGTAATCAACAGGCTGAAAGAGAAAAAGATCTCGTCTCCCAAGCCATTCCAGACCACAATACGATTGGGCATGGTGAAGTTCCCATACAAGGTTTCACAAAATGTATATTGCAAAACACTACTCTTGCATACTTTATATGCCTCTTGGAGTTTGTAATGCATACTTGCATATTAAAGGCTCTGAGGAATTTGCATAAAGAAACAGGCTTAATTTTGTTTAATTTAGAGCAGTGCTTCTCCGACTTTAATGTGTATACCATTCACTTGGGGATTTTGTTCAAATTTAAGTCTGGGGTGGGTCCTGAGTTTCTGTATTTTTAAGAAGCTGCCAAGTGATACTGATACTGCTGGTCCAAAGACCATCTTTTGAGAAGCAACAATTTAGAACTCCTCAACTTATTGAATCATGATTCTAGCACTTCTTTTTAATCTATGTAACACATGTTGGCATTCTGCAGAACTTTTATTGTGGGAGTACATTATAGACACTCAAATACGTACATGGTGGTATACTGGGGTGGTGGAGGAGTAGACAAGTCCTAGTGGAGATCATAGTGCCAGCAGAGCAGGATGGAGGCTGTGGAGTTCACAGAAGCAATAAATAGCCCTGGGGAGAGCACAGTCTTCAGGGGGTAAGAGCAATATAGATCAGTAGAAAACATGCCCAAGGCAGAAGTGGAGATGGAATTTCTACTAGGAGCAGACTTATCCAAGGGCATATATGAACCACTGTGTACCACTGCATGGGAAACTTCCAGAATGTCTTGATGGGACTGCATGACATTGGCTGAGTTTCTACATCATGTAGATAGTGGAATAAGCAAACAAAATATTATACATTATTATGAATAGGACCTAGTGTTTACTCACATAGGCTGGTGAAGACAGGCCAAAATACGTAATTTTTTATTTCAAAATATTAAGGGAGTACAAAAGTTTTTGTTTCGTGGATACCTTATATAATGCTTAAGTTGGGGCTTTTAGTGTGCCCACTACCCAAATAGTGTTCATTGTACCTGATAGGTAAGTTTTACCCCTCACCCCTTCTCACCCCTGCCTTCTTGGTTTCTAATGTCCTTTATGTATTGTTTTGCCCACGTGTGCCCATCATTTAGTTCCCAATTATTATAGAGTACATGTGTTTGTTTTCCCATTCCTGAGATACTTCACTTAGGATAATGATCTCCAATTACATCTAAGTTGCAGCCAAAGACATTATTTCATTCCTTTTTATAGCTGAGTAGTGCTCCATCGTGTATATACATCACATTTTTTTAAAATCCACTCATTAATTGCTGGGCTCTTAGGTTGATTCCACATCTTTGCAATTGTGAATTGTGTGTGATAAACATTCGAGTGCAGGTGTCTTTTTGATACAATGACTTCATTTCCTTTGAGTAGATACCTACTAGTGGGATTGCTGGATTGAATGGTAAGTCTATATTTATTTCTTTGAAGAATCTCCATACTGTATTCCATAGAGGTTGTATTAATGTGCAGTCCCACCAACCAGGGTATAAGTGTTCCTTGCTCTCTGCATCCATGCCAGCATCTATTGTTTTTGGACTTTTTACTAATGGCCGTTCTGACAGGGTTAATAAGGTGGTATCTCATTGTGGTTTTAATTTGCATTTCCCTGATAATTAATGATGTTGAGCAGTTTTTCATATATTTGTTGCCTATTTGTCTATCTTCTTTTGAAAAATTTCTATTCATGTCTTTTGCCCACTTTTTAATGGGGTTGGGTTTTTTTTTTCCCTCACTGATTTGTTTTGAGTTCTTGTAGATTCTGGATATTAGCCCTTTATAGGATGTATAGTTTGCAAATATTTTCTCCCATTCTGTAGACTGTCTATTAACTCTGTTGATTATTTCTTTTGCTGTGCAGAAGCTTTTTAAATTTAAGTCCCATTTATTTATTTTTGTTGTTGTTATATTTGCCTTTGGGGTCTTAGTCATAAATTCTTTGCCTAGGTTGATGTCCAAAAGAGTTTTTCCTATGTTTTTTTCTACAATTCTTATTGTTTCATGACTTACATTTAAATCTTTTTTCCATGTTGAACTAATTTTTGTATATGGTGAGAGATAGGGATCCTGTTTCATTCTCCTGCATGCCCCTATCCAGTTTTCCCAGCACCGTTTATTGAATAAGGTGTCCTTTCCTCAGTGTATGTTGTTGTCTGCTTTATTGAAGATCAGTTGGTTGTAGGTAGATGGTTTTATATCTGAGTTCTCTATTCTGTCCCATTGGTCTGTGTCTCTACTTTTATTCCAGTACCATGCTCTTTTGGCTACTACAGCCTTGTAGTACAATTTGAAGTCAGGTAATGTGATGCCTCCAGATTTGTTCTTTTTGTTTAATATCGCTTTGCCCATTGGGGATCTTTTTTGATCCAAATGAAGCATGGAATCATGTTTTCTAGGTCTGTAAAATGTGATTTTGGTATTTTGATGAGAATTGCATTGAATCTGTAAATCACTTTGGGCAGTATCGACATTTTAACAATGTTGATTCTACAAATCTATGAGCATGGGATTGGGAAAAATTTCTAAGAAGAGATAACAAGTTGTCTTCAAAGATGAGTAGAAATCCATTAAGCAAAGGTGGAGTGTAGACTTGGGAAGAAGAAGGCCAGGAAGGGGTAGTGCATGCAGTACAGGGAATGTATTTCTGTTTTAAGGATCAGAGAAGGCACAGGTGTAGGGGTCTGGTCCAGCTGGGGTAGGGCTGGGGCTTTTACACAAGGTCTTCCTTTGCCTTAGTCCCTAACTCGTATGGGAGGCTTATGTTGCCTGTAGTGCAGGGAGAGCTTCTTGTTTTTCAGAAGGCCAGGTATCTGCATGAGAGGAGACAATGAGGTTATGGAGCTGTAGGGAAGGCAGTAGAAGGAAAAATTTTCTAAGAAAATAAACTTTTCAAAAGAAATTGCCTGAAGAGCTAGGGGACTAAATTATATTTAATAATTTGATATCTTAGTTTTGCCTTATTGCTATTGATAACATTGCATTTCAAAGGGAGACTTGCTAGTATAATAAAACTAGAGGCAGTAGAAAGGCTTCCATTGGTTTCACGTGGAACATGCTATACTTTAGGCCAAACAAGTCAGAGGCAGTGCCACTGAGCAGCTCATTGGCCCAGATGGGGGCTTCATGCAAAGTCTGTGATGGGCAGGATGGAAGGACAACCTGTTAGGGGCAGGTGTCCGCTGCAGCACCTGCTGCTCACTGCTTTCCTAGTATCAGAACAGCTCCTCTGCTAAAGCGCCCACTGCTTCCTACCTTGCATCATAGTTTGGTTTGTGTATGTACGTGCTGATCTCCTCTGCCAACTGTTCAGCTTGCTAAGGAGAAGATCCTTGTTTTATGAAATAAATAAAACTAATATTTATGAGTATCTGTGCTATGGTCTGAATGTTTGTGTCTCTCCCAAATTCATATGTCAAAACCTAACCCCCAGTATGTTGATATTAGGAGAGGTGGCCTTTGGGAAGTGATCAGATCATAAAGGCAGAGCCCTCGTGAATGAGATCAGTGCCCTTATAAAATAGACCCTGTAGAGTTCCCTCTTTGCTTCTGCTATGTGGCGACACAGTGAGAATACCACCAACTGTGAACCAGGAAATGGATCCTCTCCAGAAGTGTCTGATCTTGAAGTTCCTAGACTCCAGAACGTTGGGCAATAAATATATGTTGTTTATATGCCACCCAGTCTGTGGTATTCTGCAATAGCAGCCCAAATGGACTGAGATAATCTGAGACTTCAAAAATATCATCTCCTTCACCTTTCACATCAGCCTCACAAGGTAAGCATGAACATACCAAATTTACAGGAACAGAAATCCAGTTTCAGAAACAATAAGAGACTTGGGAAGGTCCTAGAGGGAGGATCTTTACCTACCAGTCCAGTCAGTGTTCATCTGTTACTCTAGCTCTTCCTTATTTAGCTCTGTATACTCCACAGAGCTTTGCCTAGACACACAGTAGGCTTTGTAAGACATGGCTTAGAGAGCAATACTATGTCTATTCATCCTTCATCCTAAAGTTATTTCAGAATTTAAACTTTATGACTAAAGGGGTATTGAAGAAAAAGATATTGCAAACTCAGAGTCTTCACAATGAATTTACAGGGGTTGTTTTTTGTTTTGCGTGGTTTTTTTTTTTTCCAATTACATGTAGCTTTACAATTGCAAGCCATTCTTTCAACAACTACTTCAGTAGGGTTTCACTGGTAGGAAATGGTCTCTGCCCACAATCTAATAGCATTTAGGATCACATAACAAGCCTTGGGCACTGAGCTTAACATCTGTTTCCATTTCAAAGTCTCACCCACAAGTTATCATCTGCCTCTCTGTCCATGTGAAATAAGGTCTGTACTTGTATCTTCTAAATCAAAATACACTTTAAAGTGCAGACACCTTTTGAGTTAGCCCATTTATTTATGGTTGGTTTCATGTGACCTTTTTATCTTGATGAGCTTAAGGTTGTAGATTTTGAGGCAAAAGGATTATGCCTTTGGTGAAAGTCCAGAGCAACATGGCTCTTAAAAATGAGCAGCAAAGAGGGAGAAGGGGGTGTGGAAGCAGAAGATCACACTCAGAGATTAAAGAGGTAAGTAGTGCCAATGTTGGTGCAGGGGTAAATGCAGGTGGCTGATTGCTCTGGGAGCACAGGTGAGGAATAACTACCCTAAACCAGGTAGAATCAGGAAATCTTTACAGAAATGGCAATATCTATGTTAAGACCTGAAGACCAAGTAGGAATGGACAGGTAGAAATAGGAATGTATGCAGAAACCCAGAAAGAAAAGACATCATGGTGAGGAAGCAAGTGATTTAGGACAGTTAGACCAGACAGTCTGATGGGAGGAAGTGACAAAAGAATGCCATGCGGAGCTGTTGGATTTAATATCAAGAGCAATGGAGAGTCAATGATGGGTTAGACAGGGAAGTGGCCTGATCATATTTCTATTTTAGAAATCTCACTCTGGCTGTGATGTGGAAATTGGTTTGTAGTTAGAGCAATTACAAGGGGCAGGGTGACTAGATAGGAAGCTATTATAGTTGTCCAGGTGAAAGATGTTTAGGCAGAACTGAAGAGGGCCAGTGGGGATGGCAGGGGATGGGCAGATTTGCAGGACATTTGGGAAGTTTCAGCAGTAGGATTTGGTGATGAATTGTTTTTGGGAATTGAGACATGGTCAAGGATGAGACATGGTCAAGGATGATGCACGGTTGACTGGCTTGAATCAAAAAGAACCCAAGGTGGTGTCATTCCCTGTGATGGGGAACCCAGGTTGGAGAGGAGAGTTTTTGTTTTATCTGTTTTGTTTGGGAGTAGAGAATGAAGATGAAAAGTTCATTTTTTACATGAACTGAAGTGTCTGTGGGAGAACCAGCATTCAGGGGGTAGCTGGATATATAAGTCTAAGGATCAAAGGGAAAAGAGAGAAGACAAAAAACAGGTCTAAGAATAGACCATGAACACTTATAGGACAGACCTACGTAAATGAGCCCTTGCAGGAAGCCGGGAAGGAGACATCAGAGGAGGGGAGGGAGTCCAGGCGGTGGTAGCATGGAAGTCAAGCAGAGAGGACAATGCAGGAAGGACGGGTTTCCGAGCAAGGCCAAGAGTCTCACCATCCCATGCACTTCTCAACTATCTTGGGGCCCCTGGGCTTCATCAGCATCACTCAGCTTTGTAGCTGAGGGAAGCTATAGTGAGCAGACACTGAGAGTGGTCTGGACACCCCTGGGGCCATCGTGGGGCCTGGCAATGTAGACGTGACATTTTTTGAAGTACCTATGGCCAGTATTTTACCACAGACTCAGGATGCCTGGGCCAGAGAAAAAACAAGGATGAAGGTGCAACAAGGAATGTATCATCTTTTGTATTTATTCCTTTATTGATTAAAAATGTTTTGTAGAGTTCCTATTGTATTCCAGAATCTGTGCTAAGCTCTAAGCAGCAGTGATAAATGAAGTCCTTATTGTTAAAGAAGAAGAGAAGGGTTTGTGTTCCAAGTTTCCCGAGGTTGAGAGAAATTAATTAATTATACAAATGATAGTTGGAAAACACGACAAAGGGGGAGTTTCAGGTGCTACATGAATGTGGGACAGACGGGTTGAAAGTGATTTAGAGAATCAGGGAAGAATTATATGAAGAAGGAGCATTGAATAAGTGAGAAGGGAATGATTAGACCGTGGAGTGTACGTTAACTTGTCAAAGAAAAGGGAACAGAATTTAGCGAGAGGGAACCGCCTGGTTGAAATATCTGAAGCAGGAGGAAGCCAGGCATGGGAGAAATGAAAGCAGCTCCATATGTGGAGCAGAGAGAGCTGAGACAGAGAGACGTGAGGGAGGCAAGGAGGAGGGCAGGACCTGGACTTGGCAGGGTTTGTCGGGTGGATTAATCACTTGGGAAGGATTTAAGACGGGGAGTGCTGTGATCAGATTTTCATGAAAAAATTCACTGCAGGATGGAAAACGGGTTGAAGGAGAGCATGCATGAGTGCAGAGAATCCATCAGTGAGCGTGCTTTGAACACCTAAAGTGCATAGTTTTTATTGAGCACCTATTGATTATAGCAACTATTGGATGAGATGTTGAGTGTGCAGGGCATGTGGGTTGGATGGTGAATAGGGGAGAAGTATAAGTTCTTGAGGAGCTTGGAATCTTTTTGAGGACATAATGTCATGAACCCCCTATAGAAGGAAAAGCACATGCTGAAAACAAAATCACGAGCTGAGTGTGATGAGTCAGAGGGTTGCAGTGGGGAGGGGCCAGTGTGGACTAGAAGAGTGAAAAAAGAATTATAAGTGGTCAGTGGAGAGGTGGGCCTTATGCTTGAGTTCCCAGGGCAGAGAGTTTGAATGACAGGGCTTACAGAGGGGTCCGTGGTGGGAAGCAGGAATGGAACAGGATGATACAGCAGCTGTCTTCTCCAAACCACCAGGCATGGCTACCCTGGCCACACAAAACTGTAGAGTTGCCAAGCTTGCTTGCTTATTTATTTATGTATTTATTTGGGAATGGACATCTCAGAGGAAGTTTCCTTCTCCTTCCTGTCATTTCCCAGGACAGCAATCAGCTTTGCAAAATTTCTTGATTTTAGGACCGATCATGTTTCTTTCCTCCATGGAAAAGGACTATTTGCATGTTTTTATGAGTCTTGTTCCACAGCTTTATGACTGGTACATGTAATGATGGTGAGCCAGACGTTCATGGTATGCGTCTCTAGAGAAGTCATCATTCGGACATAAAAATGTAAATCCATTTGGAAAAACACAGACCAGTTACTGAAAGTGAGGCCTGCAGACCATGTGTCCCTGGTGGTCAATCAGCGAAAGCCCAGGGACATACATCCTCAGCTAGGACAGACTCTGCGGGCCATCTGGAAGCAGAGGATGCTTAATAATGCAGAATAATAAAATCAGCTAAGTTCCCATTTACAAATGAAATAAATTAGAGAATGAGTGATTATACTAATCTAAAGCACATGGCAATATTTTCTCCAAATTTGGGGCAGGACTAGAATGGGGTTGAGGGGGATGGGGAAGGGTTGGCAAAGATTCCTGGGCCCATTTTGTGAATCATGGGTGAAGCCAGACATTTGAAAACATGAAACCAGAGATTCCAGGTTGATTCTGTCTGCAAAATTGACCTGTCGAAACCCTCTATGAATGACTGTATTTTCTCTGACAAACAGATATCAATATCTAAAAATGCTTCCTGCAATTTCTTTCCACAAAGCAATAAGACAGTTTGAGACCAATAACAGCTCACTAAGTGGTATTCTCTGCTCTGTCACCCCTGCAGCTATAACCAACGGAATGAAAAGGTAAGGAAGAGAAAGCAAAAATCAGGGATCACCTGCGATAGCCCAGTGGGGTTCTTCATTCTGATAGGGCAAGCCAGGGCAGCTTTACTTTCTTCTTGTTTCATCAGCGTTTCCTTCCAAAATCTTATAGGTCTTTCACGAGCAATTAAGACCCTTATTTGTCTGACTATTAAACAGGGAACCAAGAACCTGGAGTTTATGTCACATACAATTAAGAGGCAGTTTAGCTGGAAGGACTGTGGCTGTGGAGCAGAGAAGAGCACCACTGGGGAGTCCCATGTTATGACTGCTCTAGTTCTGGAGCTGGGGGAGCTTTAGGGTTTGCTGCTTGTCCAGCAGTGCTGGGGTCATTCTGCAGCAAAACCTGGCAGAGATTTCTGTGCTGGTTCAGAGGCACCAGCAGCTTTCCTGGAGTTGTGGTATTGGAAGCAGAATTTTATCAAGCACTCCAGAAACATGTGCACCTGCCACCTTAGAGCATCCCCCTAGTTCTGGGGTCACATCTACCCCTGTTTCTCTTTCTTATGCATCAACCAACTATCTAGCAAACCTACGTGAGTGTGGTTAGCCCTGTGCTATGTGGTCTGGCTGACATTTTTCTTTGAGTGTGTGTGTGTGTTTGCTTGCCTGGGTGGGAGGGTAGGTGTGGTCAGGGTTGAGTAAATGAAGATTTGGATGGGGTTGAAGAAGCAAAGGAGGTCCTTTAGGGCATTCTGAACTGGGTACAGCAAATTACAGAGGAAGCAGCTCACATAAAGTCCCAAAAGAGGGGAGTGATGTCCTTTGAGAGTCTGGGGAAATGAGAGGTCCCTATGGGCTTGGGAGGGGGTGTGGTGGGGTGGTAATATCTAGGTTGGACCTTGAAGATGGGTGTAGAAGATGAAAGGGAATGAGGGTACCCTGATGTGGGGAAAATGTTGGCCTTTGTATGCTATAGTGCGCCACCCAGATAACCGTGCAGGGCTGAAGCCCTAAACTTCCCAGCTGCAATGCTGATGGCCCATAGCTTACAGCTGAGTCATACACCCAACTCCACAAGTTGCCCTCCCTAAAGTCATACCCCTTTTCGTGGAGTAGCTCTCAGCCAATGGCTGGCTGATACAGAGGTTAAAAGGCCTGGTACCTTCATCCCAATTTAGGCCAATGCTGCAGGGTCATCCCAGCTCCTGAGCTCCCAGTGGAACTGTCTGAGGACTTTGAAACTCCGTTGCAGCCTTTTGGTCAATTCTCCTTTCACTCCCTGCCAGGCATTGATCTTGACAGCACCACGTCTGAGTACAGGGCCAGGGTGCATGTTTTCTCAGTGGGATGCATTGCCATTGTGGCTCTCAAGAGATGTGAGAGAGTTCCTTCTGGTAAGGGTCTACTGCTCTTACAAGAGTCCCCGAATGGTGGCGTCTTAGCTGCTGCTTTCTGGGACTTGGCCAGGAAAAGAGGAGCACTTAGGGTGGAAAAATAAAGAAATGTGGGAAGGAGCTAAGGCCTATGAGAGAAAGATACTGAATTCTAGAGATCAGAAGTCCTAAACGGATCTCACTGGGCTAAAATCAAGATGTTGGCAGGGCTGAGTTGCTTCTGGAGGTTCTAAGGGAGACTCCATTTCCTTGTCTTCTCCAGCTTCTAGAAGCCACTTGCATTCCATGGCTCATGGCCCCTCCTCCATCTTCTAGGAGACCTTCCTCCCTTGAAGTCCAGCAGAGTCTGTCTCACACTGCCTCTCTCTGGTTCAGACCTTCTCTTCTGTCTCTCCCTTCCACTTATAAACACCTCTGTGATTACTTTAAGTCCACCCGAATAATCCAGGATAATCTTATTTTAAGGTCAGTGATTAGCAACCTTACTTCCTTCTGCAACCCTGATTCCCATTTGCCATATAACCCAACATGGTCACAGTTTCTGGAGATGAGAACATGGGCATTTCTATAGGGAGCATTATTCTGCCTACTCCAGGGGGCCTGTGTTCTTTTAGTCTTCATAACACAGGGCAAAGGAAGAATAGAGACTTGAGCCTTTGGGTCTGCTTTCCCAGCATTGACCATTAGGTCTGGCCCTTGGCATGGATGTGAACTCAATCTTGTTTGATCTCCCAAATTTCAAACAATGCCTATAGGTTGAGGTTTCCCAAATCCTGACCTTCAAAGCTTACCATTTTCCTGTGTTTTATCCCCTTGATCCAACTGTCTACTGGATACATTTTCTTGACTATCCCAAGGCACCATCATTATTGGATCTGCTCCTTTGTCTCTCTGTATTTCTCTCTCTCTCTCTCTCTCTCTTTTTCTATCTATCTATCTCTATCTCCCTTGCCACTACTCCCCTGGGCTGAAATCATCAAAGTTTTTCTTTCATCACCTACAGTTACTCACCAAATTTTAAAATAATTATTATTTTTCTTAAGGGTAGTAGAGAGAGGGGATAAAGAGGAGATGGTTAATGGGTACAAAATGCAGTTAGATAGTAGGGATAAGATCTAGTGTTTGGTAGCACAATAGAGTGACTATAGTTAGCAATAATTTATTGTATATTTCAAAATAACTAGAGGAGTGGATTTAAAGTGTTCCCAACACAAAGAAGTGATAAACACTTGAGGTAATGGACATCCCAATTACCCTGATTTGATCATTGCACATTGTATGATTGTATCAAAATGCCACATGTACATCATAAATATGTACAAATATTATATACCCATAAACATTAAAAAAATTTTAAAAAGATACTCGAGCCCACATTGTCTCTCTTTTCTCATTCTCACTGTACTGTTCACCATATTTTCCTGGTCTACCATATTAACCATAGCTTCTGACCTGGCCTGCCTCTCTCAAACCCCCATTCCTTACATTAAACCTTTGCAAATGCTGTCAAGGTAATTATATATAAATAAAGAGTTCTAATTCTACATTTATAATATCCAGTGGTTCCTTGCTTTACAAAAATAAAAGTCTAACTCATCAACCCATACCAACATCATTTATCTTTAAACTATTTTTCCATATTTATTTTGTACCACTACCTTTAGTTCCATCCAGGTGATGCTGTCATACTTTACTGTCTAATGACTCACACGTATGTCTGTCTGTCTTCTTTGGTAGATTGGAAGCTTCTCAAAGGAAGGTGTGGTGTCTTATTCATTTTGGTATCCTTCTCATGTCAAATGAGACCATTCCATAGATGCTCAGCAAATATTAAATCAACCACTAAATTCTCCCTATTGTATTAATATTTAGTTTTGCTATCCTCCAGAGCAGCGCATAATAGCAGTAGTAACTACGCAGTGAGCAACACGACCCAACTACTATGCCAGCCACAGCCTCTTGCATCTTGGCTATCTCGGGCCATTTAAGGCTTCTCCTTTTTGCTCCAGGTGAAGCTGCTCCCAGTGTTACCAGTACTACTAATGAAAGTCACATCAGAGCCTTCTAGTTTTCAGCAACAATAAGTGGCTCTCAGGCAAACGTCTCCTACAGCTCACTGTCCTTAAGAGTTTGCTCTCTTGAAATTGTCCTTGTCTATTGCTTTGCTCTTCAAAGAGTCACCTGGCACAATTCCCTCAATGGCAGATGAACAAACCCCAGACAAAGGTGGAGGTCAGGTGTGTCCAGGGTGTGGTAAGCAGGAAGGTACCTTGACTCAGAGTCCTTTGCCCATGAATCTCACCATCTCCTACTTACTCTTAGGTACAGTAACAATTCTAGGAGGATATGACAGCTTATTCTTTCTAAAACTCTTTTCTCACTGAATTAATTCATTTGGCCTCATCTTTGCAGGGATCATAAGCAACTTTAATATTAACTCTTCTTTGGCAATATGAAATGTTGAAATAACTGGATTTATTTTTTTTTCTGTTACAATTTTTAAAACCTCTCACACGTCCATTCCCCACATATATTTTATAAAGTACCTTTCAGTTAATTATGCTTATAAGAAGTGCCTTAACATTTGCATTATTAGTCACCCATCTTCAAAATATATTACGTTTTTGGCAGATTTTTGTGTGGTGTTAAGATGGCTCTGTGAATGTGCAGATTATATCATCTGTGGCATAGATTTATGTGGTAACTTCTGACCACAGGCACTTATTTAAAAAGTGCCATAGAAATAGCTTATTGAGTGGAGGGCGAGTGGCTGAGGGGGCACAGGGGTCCTCCTTCTTCCTGGGCAGAGCAGGTGTATGTATCAATTATGCTTCTGTATTCTCTGGGGCCCATGGTCAAAGCAGTGGCTGTGTCTGGGGAAAGATCAATAGAGGACCAGGGAAGGTTAGAAGAGAGGAAGGAATGATGTCTTCGAGACAAAGTGCCGCAGGCCAGCATAGGCTTGTCAACCGTCCCCTGCATCACTCATGTGCTTCTTCTGGTTTATGCTAAGAAACAGTGTAGAAAAGGTCATTAAAACAAAACAGCAGCACACAACAGCCAACAAGTCTCCCACAAGGAAATCTGAGACTGAAATATGGGCTGTAAATCTCGGCTTTGGAGATCAAGAGGCAGAGTTTGCAGATCTCCGCGCTGCCCCACATTTCTCTTCTCTTTGAAATGCTGAAAAATATTGGGCCCGGCAGCTGTTTGCCTGTGCACTCGGGGTCATGTGGGTGTTCTGGGCATTCGGCCTCCACTGTGTCCTCCATCAAAGGAGCTGAGTCAGGATTTGCCTGTTAGCTGGACAACAGCAACAGTTCGAACTTGAAACCAGAGACTAGACCTCTGCAAATACTCCTCCTATTTGAAACCCACTCTGTGCCCTGAGCCCCCACCTCTCTTCCTAGTGACTGGAGGAGCTAATAGAGATGGGCCCTGAGTTTCTGTTGGCAAAACCAGAAGGCGTCTGAGTCGTTGGGGACATCTTGGGCACTTGGCGACATTTCTCCCATGCTCCATTGGTCAGACTGACTTCTTTACACCATCTAAGTCATTCCCAGCAGCTTGGACTTCTTTAAAATCATGATTCAGGTTTTGCTAAATTAGTACTTAGAGAGCTATAAAATCCCTCCCCAAAGAGAAAAAAGTGATGAAAAAATACACAGCAAATGAGTTTTAAAGTATTCTCTGACTGTAGAATGGCATTTGAAACTGGGTCCTTAGTATTTCATGCACCCAAATCCAATTTGCTTGGTCCCATCCCTTTTAAGAACCCCAGAGTAAAGAGAGGTGTCAAGGAGGCCTGTTGAGCTGTCGTTAGGAATCAAGAGGAAATGCTTTAGGTTCTGTGCACCCCGGGGGTTAGGAGCACCCTGGGTTGACAGTGAAGCCAAACCTGGGTGGCCCTTTGTGAGGCTCTTCTCAGGGAGGGCAGATATCACATTCCCTCTCTGCCTAGCGCCGGGTGCTTCTTGCTAGGGGGTTGTCTCCAGAGCATGGGTAGGAAGGTGGTCATATTTTTCTGGCAGTTTAGTGATTCTTCTACAATGCAGCTGGGAGCCCTTTGGATGAAAGGCAATAAACAAATCACCTGGTGATGAATGCTGCCCTTCCGACTGGCTGGAACCTTCTTGCTTGCAGAGCTGCCTACAGCCTTTAGGGAAGGCAATGAATGGGGCCCGCGCAGGAGGCATGAATAATCCCAGTCTATTTACTTACAAATGTGTAAAGGTCTCACACAGCTCAGGATGGTTTTGAATAAATATGCTGCTATATCAAGACCAGCAGCCCTATAGATCTGGAGACAGAGGCTCACGGCTCCCCAGTGCTCAGCTCATACATAAATAAAAGACGCTCGCTGGTTCAGCTGCCAAATGTGACATGGTGATGAATTTCTAAGGGTGTCACTCAGAAAGGTGACAATTGCAATGCTGATGGGCCTGGGAAGGCAGACTACAGGCAAAGAATCTGTGTTCTCGGGTCTTGTGCTAGGGTCCCTTGTGGGGTGGGTGACCTAAAATTCTGGTCGCCAGCACAGCCTGGGCTTGCTCATATACCTCGCCTAGCACATGCTGTAAAAACAAGGCGAAGAGGCTAACGAGGCCTAGTATAAAAGACACAGAGAAGAAGGAATGATAGTGAAGACTCCATCTCGGGACTTAGACCGCAAAGAGATAGTGTCCGTGAAGCCATCTTTCGCTGCCAACAATTTTGCCCCATCTTATATATCCTCTATTTGGAAGGTTCTTAGGGAGTTTTTCTTATAGGTGTAACAGTGCTTGCCCAAAATCTTTCAATGGCCCCTGTGCACTTAGAGGATAAGATCCTAATTACTGAGCATGGCTCACAAAGTTCTTGATAATGATGTCAGTCTCCCTCATGGCTCCATCTCCTCCCTCTCTCTGCAATTCCACTACAATGAATCTCTTCTTCTTGCCTAAGCACATGATGCACCCATTGTACAGAACCAATAGGCTATAAAATTGACCCTGAACAACACAAGTGTCAAGTGTGCAGGTCACTTATACTCGCATTTTCTTTCTTCCTCCTCTGCTACCCCTGAGACAGCAAACCAACCCCTTCTCTTCCTCCTCTTCCTCAGCCTTCTCAAGATGAAGACAATGAGGAAGACTTTCACAAGGATTCAATTCCACTTGATAAATAATACATGTATTTTCTCTTCTTTATGATTTTCTTGATAACATTTTCTTTTGTCTGGCTTACTTTATTGTCAGAATACAACATGTAATACACATAACATATAAAATATTTGTGAATTTACAGTTTCTGTTGTGGGTAAGGCTTCTGGTCAACAGTAGGCTATTAGTGAAACTGCCTTTTATAAAATTAATAAAGGGCCACAAGGTGGGATAAATATATAACCACCCATTGCTCCCTAGCTTGCTTTCCTATAACTGCCCACTACTCAGGAGTCGTATAGCTGATGGTCATAAAGATTCTTAGATTTCTTCATTGCTCCCATAGATAATATCACCCTTGTGAAACCTAAGGCTAGTTTTTGAGATATCTTCCAGGCCCTGCATTCTGTTGGAATGGCTAACCCACCCAGACCAGTGGCCCATACCAAGGAACTAAGTCAACTGGTCTTGCAACCCCCACCCAAGAACTGACTCAGCAAAGAACACAATAATCTACACCCCTATGCTTTTGCCCCAACCCAGCAAATTATCAAACTAAATCACCTATCCCTTTGCCTGCTAAACAATCTTTAAAAACTCTGTCTCTCAAATTCCTGGGGAGATGTATTTGAGAACTTCCTCCTGTCTCCTCATGTGATGCCTGTGATATTAAACTCTTTCTCTGCTATAACATCTGTTGTCTCAGTGTATTGGCTTCCTCTTGAGCAATAGGCAATGAACCTGGTAAGGCTGTAACATTAGTACTTACATTTTGGGGAGTCCAAAATTGTATACAGATTTTCAACTGCATGAGGGGGTCAGTGTCCCTAACTCCTGCATTGTTTTAGGGTCAATTGTATATTAATAGATTTATTTTAAGGAATTAGCTTACATAGTTGTGGGGGCTGACAAGTCTAAAATCTGTAGGGCAGGCCATTGGCCTGTGAATTCAAGCAGGATGTCTATGTCAGTCTTGAAGCCAAATTACTTTTTCTCTAGGAAGCATCAATTTTTGCTCTTAAGGCCTTCAACTGGTTGGATGAGGCCTACCCATAGTATGGAAGATAATCCCCTTTACTTAAAGCCAACTGGTTATAGATGTTAATCATGTCTGCAAAATATCTTCACAGCAACATCTAGACTAGTATTTGACCAAACAACTGGGCACCATAGCCTAGTGAAGTGGACACATAACATTTAGCCAGCACATGTCTGTCTGCTCTTGCATGCACTGTTCCCATTGTGTAGATCCCCCCATCCCCCGACACATAAGGATGCATGCTCTCCTGCCTATTGAATGCCTGTTCATTTTACAAAACACAGTTCAAACATCTCTTCTGCAAAGCTTGTTCTTTATAGACGAAGAGCCTGACACTCATGTCTCCCTTTTCCCAATTGTCCTTTGCCCTTCCTTAATAGCACTCAGTGCATATTATAGCTTATTTATTAAGTTCATCTCCAAGCTAGATGACCTGCTTCTTGAGGAAAGCAAGCATTTTCTACTCTTAGCACAGAGCCTGGACCTACCATACCTACTACAGGAGGTGGTCAATAAATGAGGGTTGAACAAAAGACTTATTATTACAATCCACTGATAAAACCTGCCATTTGGCAAATTTGTAAGGCAAACAACCTATCCGTTGATTTGGCTTTGTGCTTCATCAGGAACAATGTAAAACATGAGGCACTTCTGAACTAATTAGAAGATATTGGCCACTCAGCCTGGGTAAGTTTGAGATCAGTTTGTATCCAAGCCCTGGCCCCTCCCCCTAGTTTGCTCCTAGCTCTGCAGAGAGAGGGGTCTCTCAAATCTCCCAGTGTGCTTCTCACTCACCCTCCAGGCCTCCATCCCAGCCATTGTTTTCGTGTTGTAAGGTGACTGTAAGAACAAAGACACCTATGTAGCCCCTAATTTCTGAAAAGGTACTTTTCTTTTGATTGAACATGATCTCTACTGGAGAGAAGGCATTTTCCAAGTAATTTTGGTGTGTGTGGGGGCAGAGGAATGATTTGGAAAAGACTCATTCTGATAGGTAATTTCTCTGGTTAATTGATTAACAGCTCAACAAGTCCCTTTGCTTATGTAGTCACAGCCTTGCCCCATCACACAGTTTTCAACACTGATGAATCCACACATGAATCCACAGATGCTGAGTCTGCTGTCAACTCAACATCACCACTTTCCTCTTCCAGAGAAGCTGCGAGCCACATTGCACAGGCTCCCCTTGCTCCCGGGTTTTGGGGGAAGAGTCTGCCAAGGAATGACATTCACATGACATTTGGAAGGCAGAAGAGAAGGAGAGGCCAATACTCAATGGAGACAATAGCAGGCAGTTGCCGGAGCTCTCTGTAAGCCTCTAATTTCCAAATTAATGCCTTTATGGTAGAAACACAGCAGCTTCCAGCTACTATTTCCCTCGCACTACCCTGTCCATATTGTTTATGCCAGATCTTGATGAATCATTCGGTTCCTTACTAGCCAGACAGTGGAAAGGACCCCAGACTAGGATTAGGATTTCTTTTGACCTAACAACCATGGCAACCCATTGCCTGTCTTTAGGCCTTAGTTTCCCATCAATAAAACTAGAGGTGGAATTAGTTGCTTTTTAAAGTCTTTTTTAAACTTAAAAACAAAATACAAATCTTTCTAAATGGTACAAAATGTGACATCTTGAATGTGTTGCAGGTCTACTAAATTCTACCAGAGATAATGTTAGAGTAGTTCAATACAGAGGCA
This sequence comes from Cheirogaleus medius, assembly GCA_008086735.1. Classification (NCBI taxonomy): domain Eukaryota; kingdom Metazoa; phylum Chordata; class Mammalia; order Primates; family Cheirogaleidae; genus Cheirogaleus; species Cheirogaleus medius. Next base: position 159,390,949 of record VBSM01002608.1, on the reverse strand, counting down.
CACTTGATTCCCAAGGCTTTGGAGTCAAATGCATCCTAGTGGTAGACTAAGAAGGGGTGATATTGAGAACTGGAGGAGAGGATAGTTGGGTCCAAGGCAGAGAAGTGCAATAAGGCTTTCGGGACAGAGCATTTATCAGGGAGTACACCCAGAGTCTCCTTTTAGTGCCCAGTGTAGTGTCATGTGGGAGATCTATATGCGGAAAACACAAATTAAAAGAAGCAACGCTCATCACTCAAAGATAGCCCATCCCTCAGACTTGCAAATGAGGGTGTCCCAGGCAGCAGGGATGCTGAGTAAAATCAGAGTTTCCTGTGCATTGGAGTTTTCCATCAATAGCTGCTCTCTGCCCATGGAAAGACGCCTTCCCAAAGTAATCTTAGAAGACTGTCCTGGTCCAACAATAACATGTGCTTTTTAGAATAAAATTGCATGAGATGGATGTAAGGTCAGAAACCTTCAGGTCAGACACAGGATGTGGAGCTCAGTGTGGGTGTCTAAGCCTTCTTGGTGGAGTATCTGTGCAGACACTGCCTCTGCTTTGCTTGGGGCTGGCTGAAGCATCTTAAAACCCAGTCTGGACTTTTTGCCTTGTCCTTGGTGAAAGTAAGGAGCTTCTTTCAGGTTTTCTTACTTATCTTACCTGAAAACCAAACAAAATATACCTTATCCCTCTAGCCCCCCCCCAAACCTCTGATAGAAGTACCAGAGTTTAAATTAGATGTGATATTCTCTCACCTGGGTGATACACTCTCCCAGGAACTAAGATGGCATAAGTGATGACTATTAGCATTGATTTTTTTTTGTTGTTAGTTTGTTGTTGTTGTTTTCTTGCAGAAGTAGCTAATGGAATGGCATATTATTCTTGGACAAAGGTACAATTACTCAACCCACTTGACGAGATACCTAGAAATTCTCTTTGACTATACAATTTTAAAGAGAAAGACTCTACCAGCTACTGGTTTGAAAGTTTCCTCTGGGCAGTGAGTACTCTCTGATTCTTTATTTCTCTGCAGCTCAGAGCTCCATTTCAGACACTAGATGTTTAATGAATATTTGTGGTTGGTACATTCTAAATGGGTTTCCAAAAATCTCTCAGAGGTATTCTTCAATATGTTTTCTCCTATCCACCAGAGAGTCATTCCAGCCCTAGGCATCACATGGTGTAAAACAGAGCCCCTTTGGAAGGTGTTGATTTTTATGCATAAAGCACAGGGTTTATTAAGAAGAGAAGGGGTCCCTCCCTTAGGAGATACTCACCCCCTAGAGATAGGCAGGTGTGAACGCAGGAGTTTAAGGAAGCAAGCTCTATCATTAGTGCTGCTTTTTCAGTACCCAGGTTGAGACAATCAGCCTGTCTCTTTGTGTCTCTAGAGAGAAGAGCCTCTGGTGACATCGTGTTGATTTGAAGAAAACCTTAGATGCATCTGTTCTCATGTTCTCTTTCTGTGTTATTCCTCTTCTGACATTCCATGTTACCGTCATGTTGGCAACAATGAATGTTATAATGGAAAATGCGTCTGCACTTCCTTTCAGACCAACACTGTTTTCCCCTTAGGTGAAAACTTTCCAAAATTAGACTTTCTTGGTGTGATATTTCTTGATATGGAACTAAACTCGTAAAGAATGAGGTTTGAACTTTAGATTGTTTTCGAGAAATATACATTTTTTAAAGATACACTTTTCAACTGTCACATTTTATTCATTTTGTGAATGCACAAATACAGTGCTTGATTTTTAGATCCAATTTGTAATCAATTATGGTAAAATATATATTTAGTTATAAATATTTTAGCCTACGAATTGATTGTGGTTCAAGTATAAATACTGATAAATACTGTAGCTCGGAGATTATTTATCTAAGTTTTAAAAGTGTATGAGTTGATTCCCAAAGATGCCAATATAAGCAGGTAGATTCTACTTTAATGAATTCAGGATTACTAGTAAATGAACATATGTTTGCATTTCAAAAATTATGTTTGCATTATACAAGAACTATACTTAGTACCAAGGAGTTGAAATCGACAAATACTTTTATGTGTTATTGACTGTCGGCCAGATGACTAACTTTGATAATAGGCATGCAAAGAGAGGGAGATTAATGATGCTATTGCTGTTTCACGATGTTAATATTGGATTTCCTTTGGTTCTAATTGTGCTAGAAGCATTTTACAAACACAGTGTCACAAAAGTTTCTGCTCCCATCTCCTGTTTCCCCTCAACCAACTTATTCTTCTGGCTTCCCTATTTTTATCAATTTTATATTGATACAATATTTTCTTATTTAGTGTCTCCAAAATCTAAAGTTATTTTAGGCTTTATTTCTACTATCCAACCAATAAAGTCTGAAGTTCAAATTTTAGCCTTTAGATATTTCAGAACCATTTAAGATTAGGAATCTACTTCTGAGGAATTGGGAAATATGTTTGAAGATATTATCCTTTTGATATAATAAATGGAATAAAAAATCCACATGATCTCTGATATGCCAAAGGATTTATACTGTTATGTTGTTCATTAAAGTAATATAAGATCACTATTTTTATTCTCCATTTTACAGAAGAGAAATTAGGGAAAAGTGAGGTGGTAATTTACCTGAGGTCACAAAAAAAAAAGGTGAAGCTGGGACTCAAACCCAGGTCTATCTGACGCCAACTGCTTTTTTTATTCTGCAACCCCAGGCTGTCTAAAGCATCAAGGCATTAAAAAATAATGAGCACGTTCATTTCATTTGGTTATTCATAAGTCTGTAATGACAACTGTCCAGCCCTTCTACCTGCCAGCCCAGAAAAATAAGATATTTCAAACAGCTGATGAGTCCAGAGTCCACTTTCCTTTGTGGGTAGATCCTGGAGAAAGTCCGCTCCTGGGCAGGGCAGTCTCCTCTTCTCAGGGACCCTATCCCCCCAAGGTCTGAGCAGGCAGAGTCAACTCTAGCTCCCCCACCTTCTTTGCCACACCTAGCCTTCCCTTCAGTTCAACCTTGGTAGCACTGGTGAGCTTGAGGACGGGCAGGAGGTGGCACTGGGGTGAGAGAGGGAAGAGACTTGTAAAGCCTCTGGGAGACATCCTTTGGCTTTAAGCAGGCCTGCTGACAACTTTTCCCCAACTCGGCTTTGCTGTCCCTCAGGAGGGAGATGGGGACTGCAATGGGCTCCAAGAGGTGTAGAAGTTTTGGAGCCCAGGGGAGGTGGTAGATGAGTAAACAGAGGACAAGGCTGGGCTGTGGTGGTGGGAGCTTTGGTGTGCGAGAGGGTTGAGGGGCCTGGGGTGGTGGCATGGCCTGGGCAGGGGCAGGCGCAGGGCTGGGGACAGAACAAGGGTTTGAGATCAGGGAAAATGCAGAGGCCCAAGGTGAGAGCTTTGTATCTCCCCTCCTTCCCAATGTTCCCCTGGAGGAACGTTCTCCTGCCATCCACCACAGGGTCCTCCTGAGGCACAGCGTCTTTCCACAGGACACTCCCAATATTCCCCTTTAGGACCTTCCTGCTACAGACTGCTCCCTGCCTGACCTCTTCTCTCATACTCAGTTATAGGTCAAGCTCCTATTCTTGGAAGCCATTCCTGGTAGACTGGGCAGTAGGGGATCACCTCTTCTCTACGACACTGACCTATAGACCATAGTCCTGTGCTTATGTGGATCCTGTGCTCAAGTCATTTATGCCAAACAGAAAGCCTGGGAGAACAGAAGTCTGTCTTTGCCATGCATATAGGTCAATTGGCAATAAAATAAAATAAAATCTCTCCTTCCTTGATAAGGGCTCATCTAGGTAAATACTGGGGAGCTATAAAATGTTTCTCCAAGACCAGGACATAATGCTCTAAACCAGTACTAAACCACGATTCACTGTGCATAGCAATTGCCCAGTGATCTCGTTAAAATAAAGATTCTGACCAAGTAGGTCTAAGCTGGAGCCCAAGATCCTACATTTTTTTCTAGCTAATGCTGAGGTCAAACTACTTTTGCACCAGAAGCCCCAAGCCCTTAAGCTGACATGCTCATAGATGTGCATTCCAACTAGCTCTCAAAACACACCACCATTCCTGTTGCTGGTGGCACTCAGTTTTCTTTGCTCAAAAAGAGACTGAGGGTTCTTCAGTGACCTAATTGCTCTGCTCAGGAGAAGCTCCTGGAAACTCTCTCAGCCTCTGCTTTGCCCACCGTGCCTCCTACAGGGTGCTTAGATTCCTCTCCTGCCCCCCTCCCTGCGTGGAAAGAGGGACAAGTGTGTTCATCAGGCTCATGGCCTGATTGTGTTTCCACTGCCTGAGGCTGGGCTTTTGAATTTTTTAGCAGAAAAAATAAAAAAACAAAACAAAAACTTGCACTGGGAAATAATTTTCCCGTTGGTGGGTTCTACAAAGGTTATGTACAACAAAAGATATGCCACACAGATACTCCAGTTAACAAAGGAGGCATGTTTCTTCTGTTGCTGACCTCATTGTTGGCAAGTGATGGTGACCAGTGACCCTTGGTGGCCCTTCCTGCAGGACTCAGGACTCCCTCTCTGGCCATGATTAATTTTATGCTCTGAACTGAAATGACAATCATTTATTATTCTGTTTTACATATGCACCTCCAGGGAGTCCAGCTGAAAGCTATAATTTTCTAGTTCAATTGTAGCGCTGTTCTTTGAGAGGCATTGACTGCAGAGATGCTAAAAGGATGTCAGTTCAGTGAATTATTGAGTTTTAGACAGAATCATATGCTCGTATGGGTTTGGGTGGCACTCACTGAAACATGATGCAGATCTCCCATTTGCCCTGGGCCTGGATGTTCACCGGAAGAGCAGGGAGGTGGGGTGGGTGTGACCTATTAAGGAAATCAATGAAGTTGGGCAGCCCGCCATCTGCCTGCGGTGCCTGGCTGTCCTTCCACACTGCCACAGTTGTCAGTCAGCTCCGAGCAGACCTCAGCCGCCCGTCTCCTCAGCCGTCCCCGAGCTCCTGGCTGTGGCAATGGAAATCAAGGCAGTTTTCTGCTTATTTAAATGCTGTCACTCAAGATTCCATGTATAAAAGTGTTTTAACAACATGAAATCTCTTAATCTCCTACTTAAAATGACGATGGAGCTTTCAGAGCAGCAATTTGGGGGCCAGTGGGATTCCCTGAGCGCGTACGAGATCACAGTGCAACTGGGGAGCCGTCAAGTACTGGGAGCCATCAGTTAGGTGACAGTGGAGCTCGTCTACCTCAGCCTCGTCCCTGGGTAGGCTTTGCTTTTACGTCAGCCCTCAGAAGGATGGAAATGTCCGGAAATGCCTTTCGGGGGATGGGCATATTACCTTGATATTTTAGAATGCTAACCTGTGCCTCAGTTTGGGTTATTTATTCTAATAATAAATAAGATTGTACACTCGTGACTTCTAGGTAGGTGAGTGAAGCAGGAAACAAATTTGTAAAGAAATAAACGCAGACTCTTAAGGAAGAAGAAACAGCAGGCAAGTGGGGATGAAAAGTCCTGAATAAAGCCTAGAGGACCCTCAGGGAAGTGAGGCCCGTGCAGGCGCCTCCCAAGCTATTAACAGGAGTCAGGCTTCAGCCTGGGAGCAGGGACATCTTTAGGGGGTGGGGAGAGAGGCGGGAGCTGCCCTTGGCCGGCTCTGGTGGTGTAAAGATGGGTTTTGACTAATAAAGACATATCTCAGGGAAAAAAGGGGGGCTCTGAAAGAGGTCACAGCATCTAGCCCATGCACTTTGCTGTGTTTCTGAATGTTGATGTCTCCCTCAAAATTCATCTGTCGAAGCCTAATTCTCATGGTATTAGAAGGTGGGGCTTTTGGGAGATGATTAGGTCATGAGGTGGCACCTTCATGAATGGGATTAGTGCCCTTATAAAAGAGGCCCCAGAGAACTGCCTTGCCACTTCCACCATGGGAGGACACAGAGAGAAGGTGCCATCTATAAAACAGAAAGCAGGTCCTCACCAGGCACTTGATCTTGGACTTGCCAGGCTTCAGAAATGTGAGCAATATATATACATATATATTTTTTTTTAATTACCCAGTTTATGGTATTTTGTTATAGTAGCCCAAATGGGCATGCTTATATCCACAGGGAGAGTCCACAAGTTCTCAAATTGGGCAGTGGTATTGTACAATCTCCCTAACTCCCAGTGCTTCTGGGGAAAAAATGGGAGAAATGCAGTGTGGCTTTTCTGTCCAGGCCCACCTCATGCATGCAAAATGACCCAGATACAGTGTCCATGTGGTAACAGACAATGTGTGTGCAGCACTGAGCACAGCACGTGACCTGTGATAGGTAGGCCATAAACATTAGCTCCTGCTGCTCATTTATCCATTTGGTGAACCTGGATCAGGGACCTACTCTGGTGCTTGGAAATGGGGCTTCCTTCTGGAAGCCCAAAAAGTTATGTAAGAATACTCCAATGCAAGGATATAAGTGATCAAACAGTAATGAACAGAGAGCCATGAAAACATGGCATGGGGACACTAACTGCTCAAGGGGTCAGAGAAGGCATCAAGGAGGAGGTGACATTTGAACTGACACATGAAGGATAAGTGGATCTATGTGAAATGGATGAGGAAAGGGGAAATATGGTCTTTGGGGGGCATTCTAGGATAACATGTCACCACAGGCGAATGCCCCAGGAAGTTAGAAGTTCTGACACTTTTTGGGAACAGTCAGACATTTGAGATGATGGAGGATAAGATGCACACAGGAAATGCTGGGAGATAAAGTTGAAAATCAATTAAGAAGAGCTCTGGGGCCCTAACAAGTCACTTGACTGTATCCTGCCATCAATAGGAACCCAACAGAGTTTATTAGGAGGGTGTGGCACAGCCGATGGTGACATGCCCCAGTTTGTCATCAGTGTGGCTGGCATGGACACTCTTGGGAGTTGCTTGGTCACCTTCCTTGCAGGCTCAGTACATTGGTCCTGCTGAACATGGACTTACCTATTCACTAGGTGTCTCAGGAGAGGCAGGCTGGCCCATTCCTGGGGCACCAGGCTGAGAGCAGTGTACTTCCTCCCCATCTCTTGCTACTGAGCCCAGTAACTTGTGCAGCAGCTGGCTCTGAAATGAGTCCCTTTTTCAAAATCAAATTTAGGAATCAAAGTTTTCTTTTCTTTTCTTTTTTTTTTTGGTAGTTGGAACTCATTCTTCCCTAGTTAGAATTTTGCAGCCAAACGTGTATTCATCACTTTAGATGCTCCCAGCTGTGGCCCCGATCAGGCAGCTTCCCATCACTTGGAATCATCCCTGGCCTGAGGACCAGGATGACACATTAGGCATAGCTGTCAAGAATCAGTTCCTGCCCTGCTGCCTCCACAGGCCAACAGCGTGAGAGTGACTCTAAAGATTGCTCACTGGAACAACCCTTCAGGAGGCTCAGTGATGTTTTCTTGTCAAGCTCAAACCAAAGGCAGGTGGTACAATAAAGATTATACCAATGGTCATGTTTGGAATTAGGCCAAAAATAATTTTGATGACTTAAGTCCATTCTCTCTTAGAGTTTTCATATTCTTTACCTGTAAAATGAGGTGGTTGGACAAGATGGCCTTTAAGACACTTTCCTCTCCAGAAATCTAGGGCTTCCTGAAGTTCAGTTTCCACTAAAATAGACCTTCATGAGTCTAGTGGGTGTGTAATACCAAGAGGTGGGTGAGACCAAAAGAATAGACCCACAGAACGTTCTGGCCATGCTAGGCACTGCTCAAAGGCTTAAGACCCCCAGAGGACAGGTGCTGTGGGCCAGAGCATTCAGCCACCTCCGGCATCATGGGCCCCTGGCCTGGAGTAGTGCAGAGCAGAGTGTGCTGCAGGGACAGGGCAAGGGCATGCGTGAGTTACTCCTGAGAAATGAAGCCAGGGTGCCAGGATGTTAGGGCCCAAGAGCCAGGATTTGGTACACTCTATGATTTGCTTGAATCACCTTCAAACAAACAGAGAGGGAGAGAGAGAAAGGGAGAGAGACTGGATTTTAATAATGCCTACCAATCAAAATTCCAGTAGTAGAATGGACATTTAGGTTGTCAAAGGGCAGGGAAGATGTTTGTTAAGACCAGAATTCCCAAGGAGAGTTGGATAACTTTTTTAGTATTTTGCATGAGTAGTTTCATACATTTCAAACAGTGTACACCAAATAATGGTGACTATCTACTAAGTTTTAGTTATCATTCTAAGCATTTCGAGGGGGAGTAAAAGCAACCCTATAAATAGTACATAGCATGTTGTGGATAATGAGAAACAGAAAGTGCATGAAATTTGGCTGAGGCCGCACAGCACTGGGTGGGAAAATGAGAATTCACATCCAGGTAGTCCGGCTCTGGCGCTCTTGCTCCCAACCGCTGCATAATGCTGTTTGTGGTGGTTTCCCACGGTTGCTGCAACTAACAAATCGTTGCAAATCATCTCTTAAAAGAATACAAATTTATTCCCTTTTAGTTCTTGAGGCTAGAAGTATGAAATGGGTTTAATAAAACCCATAAAACTTTACAGTTTAATAAAACTGTAATTATAAATATAGTGCTTCCCTGAGTTCTGTGAGTCATTCTAGCGGATTATCATATCTGAGGGGGTCATGGGAGACCCCGTATTTGTAGCAGTTGGTCTGAAGTGAGGGGAGGCTTATTGTGGATGGGTGCCCTTTAACTTGTGGGGTCTGTGTTAACAACTCCGGGTTGTTAGTACCAGAACTGAATTGCGGTATGCCAGTGGGTATCAGAATACTCCCCATCTCAAAATCTTACTCACATTCACAAAATCCCTTTTACCACGTAAGGTGCCATAGTCACAGGTTCTGGGGATTAGAATGTGGACATCTTTGGGGAGCCATTATTCCACTTATCATACTATTTCAAAGCATCTGTACTTTATTAGAAGACCTACCATCTAATGGGTTAGCTGTAATGTCCAGCAACCACCAGCTCAGCAGGAAGCCAGTACTCGGGGCCTCTCAGCCCAGCTCCTCCAAAGGCTTGCTAGGCTTGCTCCAGGGCGTCCCACCTGACTTCTTTGGCCTCAGTTTCTTCATATAAAAATGGGAATAAAAAATTCCCTGCCTTCCACTGGACAAAATTCTGTAGGAATTCAATGGGATATATATGAAAAAAATATTTATAAATGGTTAAAAAGCATATTCTTATTCCTTATATTCTGCCAAGTGGTAAGTAGAGAAGTTGGTTGGACCAATTTTAGTTCCAGATTTATTTATTTAACAAATGCACTAGCCCTTGAAAACATTCAGAGATTTAACTATCATAATACACTTCATACATAGACTGTCCCATTAAATAAGAAAATGTCACACATCACAAACTTGGTAAGTGGCAGAACCAAGACTCAAATGCAAGCAGTCTGGCTGCAGAGTCCAGTCCCTTAACTGCTCCCTGTGGCCTGAGCCGGCGGCAGGTGAGATGGATGGAGTACAAGGAGAACGTGGTCCCGCTCCACCAACTCCTCAGCCAGCGCCAGGGCATCACTTGGAAAAACCTACAGCATCAGGGCCTCCAGCAGGACACTCTAAGAGCCCAGAGAGTCCCCTTCAGGACCATGGGTCTGTCCTGGGCTCTGTACATCACGCCAACTAGGTGGCCATAACCTCAGCTTGCCGGACGCAGTCACACCCACAGCTGATGCACACTGAGGTGGGTGGAGTACCTTCTCGCAGGTGCCAGGCATCTCCTCATCTCCTTTCATGGCTGTTCTGTGAAGTGGCAAATCACCAGGCACAAAAGGTTCTGAATTCTAATATTTGAATTATCCTTTTCTCCTCCTTACTTGAAATTCCACCAATAGAAAAGAAGATAGACAAAACATTGACGACTGCTGCTTAGAACTGAGTTTCAATTTGTCTGTCAATGACCCTGCCTTGGACACCACTGCAAGCTTTGCTTTCCTCGTGGTCAGATAGGGTGACAGATGGTTGTCAGGACTGACTGAGGAAACGATATTCAATGTTTCTCATGTAGAGCTCAGCTCTATTGAAGACCACCAAGTCCTGCTTCTTACCCCTCCCTTCTTGCTTTGCTGCCCACTTCCCCTGGGCACCCACCCCTTCCCTTCAGTGCCGCTATTTACAGACTTGGCCCTGCCCATCCATGTCTCCCATACCCTTTGCTCCCCATTGCTCCCCAGTCTGGCTTCTCACCAGTTATTCCTCTGAAACATGCCTGCATGGTCACCAGTGACCTTCTATTTATCAAAGCTATTGTCTCTCCTTGATCTGGAACCTGTTTGACCTTTCCAAAACACTGATCACCTAAACAACACACAAAACAGTTGCCTGCAGTCTCCCACCCACCTATTTGTGGTGTGATCAGTCCGCTGGCCTCTCAGTGGCTTCCTTCTATCTCCTCTGTGCCCTGGCTCCCACCTCGCTCTCTCCATCTCTGCTTCGGATGAGCCCTCTCACTGGCTTCTCTTCCTCCCCTGACTCTAAACACACAGATGGTTCTCAGCGTTCTGTTGTCAGTACTACTCTTTGCTGCACGCTCTTCATTCTTGCCCAGAGCTTCCATGTCACCCAGATCCTACTGTACACCTGTGACTCCACAATCAAAGTTTTCTTTTTTTTTTTTTAATGTCAGGTACGTCTCTTCTCATCTCTGGATCTTATTCCCAATTACCTAAATGCTGACAGCTCCACTCCTGATGTCACACTGGACATGTGACATACCCTGGTCATTATCTCCACAGCACTTCCCAGATGGGCGCTTGATTTGACTTCTTCTTGATTAATGACCACTCACCCATCCCCTCCCCAGCAAAGCTTCCCAGACACCACCTTCCATCAGCAACTCAGAAGAAATGGCTCCCTCCTCTGAGTTGCTACAGTATTTTGCTCTAGGCCAGGTTATAATTGATTGTCTATGAACCTGTTCCTCCTCTCTAGATAGTGAGTGAACTCCTTGTGGGCAGAAACAAGGTACCATCCTACCCAGGAAAAATCTAAGTAATCCATAGCCCTCACCACTCATTGGGATACTCTCTCATTATTAATCTTTCCCATGTGTAGGCCTAATTTCACCAAAGAGTCTGTACATTTATTAATGATGCAGTCTATGTATTTTGGTTTGGTCAATAATATATACTTGGAAGGGTAGGTACAAAAAATGATCCTTAAATAAAATTACTTTTAATTCCTTTACTAGATGGTACGGACTGAATCATGTCCCCACACCCAAATTCAGATGTTGAAATCCCAACCCCCAGTACCACAGAATGTGACTGTATTTGGGAATAGTGTCTTTAAAGAGTGAATTAAAGTAAAACAAGGTCATATGGGTGGTCCCTAATCCAAAGTGACAGGTAGCCTTACAGGAAGAAGGGATTAGGACACAGACAGCACATGACTGAGGGAGCAGCCCCATGAGGACCCAGTGATGAGGCAGCTGTCTGCTAGCTGAGGAGAGAGGCCTCGGAAGGGACCAGACCTGCTGACACTGTGATCTTGGACTTACAGCCTCCAGAATAGTAAGAAAATAAATTTCTGCTGTTTAAGCCACCTAGTCTTGGGTATTTTGCTATGGCAACACTAGCAAAGTAATGTACTAGCTAAATGCTACCCACCAGTTTTGAGGGTTGAGACCAATGCTTCCTTTGGACTTGGTATTTGAAAACAGTATTTGTCTTACTTTTATTTCTAGAGATGGATCAAAATCCACCTAGACAATGGGTTAAATGGATAAGGTACTTTCCCACATAATCTTAAGCCAAGGGCAGAAGTTACCAACACTGAAATCAAATGATTCCTTCTATATATTCTCCTTTTCTCTCCCCTTCCTCTCCTGTGCCTCCTCCTAGTGTTCCTCCTCCTCCTCCTGAACTACTTCTTCTTGCACAAATTGAACAGAGATTTGCAATTTAAGTCACAAGATAGCCTATATTGGTGATAAAACAACCTGGAATATTTGGGTCATGAAGGATTTGCAGATTGATATTAAGGGAGATGGGAATGCCGTGTTCAATTTCTGCCCCAAAGTGGTTCTGCATGTATAACAGAGCCTAGAGACTGAATCATAGCTTTGCTTTAACAAAGGACCTGTCCAGGTGTGTACAGTAAGAATCTTTTGAGCTGCTCTTGCTGTTAACAATCTGGTTTTATATACCCAGATGATTAGATGTCATAGACATCAGAAGGAGGTCAATAAAATTCAAGCTTTAAACTTTTGACAATAATTTGAGCTGAATAATAGTTGAATTTCAGAACTGAGTTGTCATGGTGAGAGCCATTGAAGAGGAATAATTATCTTATAACTCAGTTACTGTCCTGCTGAACTATGGCAATATCCCTAACCCCATTTCTAACTCACCAAGCCCAGATGATATTAAGTCATGTTTAGGAATATTATTTTTATATGCTTTTTATGTGTATATTTGCACTCATAGCCAAATATATATAAAATATATTTGAATAAATATGCATTCAGTGCAGCTAATGGAAAAATGGTACAAGTGGTTTAGTAGGCTATAAATTGCATATTCTGAGAAAAAATACTAAAGTACCATTCAAGTACTCTCAAGAGCCAGGTGGTAGAGAGATGTTAGCAATAATTCTTTTTGCGGTTGAATGTATAGGACAATCAAGCCATTATTTTCCATTATTTTTGTGGACTAAAATTTTCATCTCATTTCTCTTGGGTAATACCAAACATTTTCCCTCTTATTAATCCATAACAACACTATGGCATTCTTTGCTAATCAGAATTGCACACTGCATAATAATTTCCAATCTAATAAACTTAAGCTGCTTCTCCATTTCATCAACTGTGGAAGCAATTACTAAAGGATGCTAACATACTAGGTATAAATTTGAACTAATAGGAATTTTAGGTGCATCCAAACAGTAAAAAAATAAATCAAATGGTAACTGATCTTATTTTAAATACAATTTAATCAATTATTTGAGGAAAATTCCCAGGGTGTTTTCAACATGAGTAAAGAATGACAATCTTTCCACTAAGGAGATTTTTCAAATGATGCTAATAAATAAAGAGCAAAAAAAGGGAATGAAGATAACCATCCTATTTCTGATGCCAATGAAATGAAAGAGAAGAGAAAATTAAGAATTAATGATTAGGAATCCCATTCATGTTGAAGAGATGATGGTTTATCTCCCCTTTCCCTAGTGAAATAACCAGTAGAAAATACAAATTATGGAAAATCTTTCACCAGCTATGGAAACAAAGAAAAGGCTGTTAACTACATGGCAGGGATTTCAAGGAATTTCTACTAACTAAAGTTAACATGACACCATACTGAAGAAGTCTGGAGGACTAGCATGTGGCCCCTCTCTGGGAACAAGAGGTATGCCCAGAAGAAAATAAAGGAGAGGGTGTCAGCCAACCAATCTCACTTCATATCGGCTGGAAGAGAGGTGGACATAAGGCAACAGGACCCTCTCACACCTGCTGGCTGCCAGACCACCTGACTCCAGTGGTAATGGTACAGCTACAAGTTTTCTCTTGGGTATTTATGTCCCAACCCTGCAGAGGGCTGGGAACACTAAGGTTTGTGCCTGGCCTGGGAAGCTTCCTATAATATGGGGGTATAGTGCTGAGCAGGGGGCCAGAGCTCCCTTAGACCCAGCTCTGTCACTGCCCCTCTGCTGAGGTTGCTTGAGCTACAACACAAGAGTATAATTCATTTAATACATGATTCTTCTTCTCAACTTGTTCTAGAGCTTAAGGACTCAGCCAATGACACAAATCTCTGACAGAAGCCAGCCCAACTCCTCCTTGGCTAAAAACTAATAATACATAAGAGAGAACAAAGGGAAGGGGGAAAAAAAACCAAGGCCTGTAAGCAAATACTACAGATTTAAACAGAATGGAACAAAACCAAAAGCAAGCCACCCTTGGAAACTAGAACAAGAACCTTTGATAGAAATATACTTACTGCAATAAATAGAAAATTTGTGCTTTCAACAAGACCAAAGCGGATCCCACAACCATGATGGCATTAGGGAAGAACACACGCAGACTATGGGGAACTGTGTGGAAATGAGAATCCAATTTGTCCTGGTAAAAACTTGGTGGGGTCAGGAAAGGGCAAATTGGACACTGTATCAAGTCAGATTGGTGAATTAAAGAGTGAATGAGAGAAATTCTCCAGATCAGAAGAAAAAGACACATAGATGAGAATGAGATGAACAATCAGACCAAGGCAGAGAACAGACTGGATGTCTGTACTGTAGGAATCCCAGAGAGTGTGAACAGGGAGAAGGGAAGCAGTAAGGAGAACGTATGATTGAGGACGATGACACAGAAAAGATCTGGGGCATCAAATTGTTAGGGGATGTTGTGTTTCAGATAAACATCACGAAAGGGACACCACACAGACATAACCTCGTGGGATTTCCCAGTTTCAGAGTAGACAGACACAATGTTGTATATTGTTCGGCAAATGTTAGTGGGGGCCACTGAGCGTGGAGATGGCTGTTGTGCTCAAACTCTGGCTGCACAAGGTAATAGTTTTGGGATTTGGGGACCCTGAGTGATGTATTGAACCTCTACGAGGCTCAGTTTTTCCTACTTTGGAGTAGGGATAATAATTACTACTCCCCAAGGGCTTTTGTGATGATTGAACAAGAGAAAACACTTTGCTAGGGTGATCTGAAGTAACACTAGCTATGCAGCCATGCTTTTATAGTTTTGGGTAGAAAATGAAATAAGCTTACCTGCTCTTCTTCATAAAAGTCAGACATAAGCCCATGGGTTGCCAAAATGTCCGACAGCAGACACCACAATATACTCAAATTGTGCCTCTTTTCAATGGCTAAGGTCAAATTCACTGGTACTCAGAATTTGAGCATTCGGGAGCTCAGTCCATCAAGTCTGCTGATACGTCTCGAAATGTATGAATGTATGCTAAGGACCAAAGCTAGGACCCCCTCCTACTCAACAAATATAAAATTATATATATATATATGTATATATATATATGGTTTAAAAGAAAGTCATATAATAATTTGGAAGAGAAGGCAAAAAAATCAATATTATTTTCAGAGAATATTATTATCTACCTGAAAAACCAAAAATAATTAACTGAAAAAAATTACACACATTAGAAGTTCACAATATGGTCAGCTTAAAATCAGTAAAGAAAAATCAGTCTGTTTTTTAATATAGCAAAATAACCAGCAATATACTACAATAGAATATATCAAATTATAAACTTAATGTAGACTATGGGACCTACATGAGGAAAACTATGAAACTATACTGAGAAACACAAAAGGCTCAATAATTGGACAGCAACAGTCGATATCATGAAGCTGGAAATTCTCCCCAAACAAAATGTCAAATTTGTCAGTTTTTAAAAAAATGTTATAAAGTTCATTAGGAAAGATAATGTCAGAAAAAGTTATAAAAATTTCTGGAGGAAAAAAAATAGGAAGAAGACTTAGCCTTGCAAGATATTAAAATATGTTTTCAAGCTATAGTAGATGAATCAGGGTGATAGTAATGTAAAAATGAGCAAACAGACAAAGAGAACAGGATTAAAAGCCCCCAAATATATCTAGTTACATATTTTAAATTTCAAGCATGATCAGAGAGGAATGCAAAAGTACCAGGAAAAAAAAAAGGATTGGCAGAATTCTTGGCAAAGGTATGCATTCTTATTACTGGGGAGAGTATGAAAGGAACATGGATTCTGAAGGGGTGTTTGTTTTAGACATTCTATTAAGATTAAAAAAATCATTTTTCTTTTACCAGCAATTCCACCTCTTGGCATATATTCACTTATAGGAATATACTTTTAAAAAAAGGACAAGTGGAAAACTTTTCTTCTGAACACAGGAGAGAATATTCATCAGACTGAAATTAAAATTAGCAAATATTTAGAAATATCTATTAATGGGTTTCATAGTTAAATAAATTATGCAACAGCCATTACAATGGAATCCTATGTAGGCACATTGAAAATGATGACATGAATCCATATTTGAAATAGATCTATGCTCATGATAAATGTATAAAAGCCCACTAAACAGCAAGCATGATGTGATCCTATTGACAAATAATATAGACACATACACTTAGCAAATTGTGGAAAGGCCTGGTCTCACCCCAGTGGCTTTCTCTAAGTGGTAAGAGAATCATTGATGAATTTTAACTTTCTTTTCTGTGCCTTTATTTATATATATTTATTTTTCTAAGTAGTTTTTGACAAATAATCGAATATTACTTTTTAACATTAGATAAATAATATAGTAAGTCTATTTCCATAAAGAAAAAACATAGAGGAGAGAAAAAAGTGGGCCCTAATTCTATTTCCCCTTCCTTTACTTGGTTAAAGGGGAATAATGCATTCCAAAAACAGAAGGGTACAAAATGAAAAGTAGAAGCCCTTTCCTAACTTATCCAAAGGTAACCACTGGTAACAGTTTTTTATGTAGTTTTCCAAATTTTTACATCTGCATCCAACTACAGACATATACCCACTCTCCCTACAAATCGCATACCCGAGAGAGAATGTACGGTGCTCACACTCTTCCTCATCTTCGCTCTTTACACTTACCGTATCTTGCCCAGTTTGCTACATATGGATAATCTTCATTCTTTATTGCCGTATGTTCTTCTATATGTGCAATACAGTTTAATAAGCACATAATTAATAGGCTATTTAGAAATATTTTTATCTTAAAATTACTATAATAAATGTTTTTTGAGATACTTATAGTAAATTCCAAACAGAATTTAAGACAAAGAAAATTATAGTTTTTAAAATTGACATATATTGATAAAATGCTCTACAAAAAAGATGCAACAATGTATACACACAGGAACTATATATAAGAAGGTTTGTATATCTTTGCCAGTACTGATTATATTAGTTTATTTTTTATTAAGGTAATGAGTAAGAAATTATATATTATTTTGATTTGATTTATTTGAATTGGGAATTGAGTTGAATACATTTTTCATGTCCTTATTGCCCATTTATATTTCTCTTCCTATGACTATATAATTTGTCAATTTTTCTGTTGTCTTGTTCACATTATTCATTAAATGTCCCAAACTTCTTGTATGTTAAGGAAATCCTCTGTCTTGTGATATATGTGAATTTGTTTAGTTTATTTTTTGACTCACTTTTTTTTGCCATAGAGAAGTTATTAATTTTTTCTCATGGCTTCTAGTATTTTATCCTGCTTTAGAAATATTTTTATGACTCTGGGATTACAGTAATTATATATATATATATATATATATATATACTTTCTTCTAGGACTCTATTGATTTGTTGATTGATTGATATAATGAGTTAGGTATAGGTAATAAAGCTTTTTTGTTCCCCCAAAGCATTGGCCAGTTGCCCCAATGTAATTTCTTATAAATTATCTTCAATATAAAATAGTACCAAACTGTTTTAATCATTATAACTTCATAATGTTTTAATATGTGGTAAGGTTTGAATCCCTTCATTACTATACATTCTCAGGATTTTCTTGGATATTATTTGATATACATTCTTCAAGAAAATCTTTAGCCGATTTGTCAAATTACTAAAAAATCTCATTGGTATTTTAATTTGGACCATGTAAAAACTATATATTAATTTGGGAAAAACTTACATATTTTAAAATATTGAGTCTTCACTTATGTCAAGGAATGGCATGAAATTCCATCTTATTTCATGTTTCCCAGTAGTTTTAAAATTTGTTTCAATGGATTCTACAAGTTTCTCAAGTTAATTTTAAGTTCTTTTATTTTGGGGAGTGGCATTGTGAATTAGATCTTTTCTTCCATTATATATTCTGGTGGTTATATTTTGTATATAAGAAAACTTTATTTTAATATTAACTCTATACATTTGTTAAAATGTCTTTTTATTTTTAATAGATTTTGTCTAGGCTATTTTTACTTTTGTAAAAAAAATTGTCATCCACAAAATAATAAAATAATAGATACATTTCTTGATTTCAATCTCACACCTTTATTGTTATCTTTTTTTTCCTAATTGCATTGGTTTATATTTGTCTAAAGATAAGTATGGAAATGGTGACATTCATGATAAGGCTTTTAGGGTTTCCATTAAGTATATTGCTAGTTTTCAATTTTAGATATATATTCATGGTCTTAAGAAGTGTCTATCTATTTCTACTAAGTTAATGTCTTACTCCAGGTTATAAGTGAGGTTTGGAACTAAAACTGAAAGCTCTTTACCCCTAAGCCAGTAGGTTTTCCCAGAAATAGCCATTCTGTTCACTGTATTCTAAATGACTCATGCAGACAGTTTATGGGTCAAAATCTGCCCTCCGTCTCAAATGTTCTTACTCTGACTTCAGCAGTCCAGATGGCAGCAAATGCAATTACACAAGAAGAATATAAAAGCTAATTCAGCACTTTTTATTTTCCGACTGGGAATTAAAACAGTATAAGGCCCAAGCTTGGGCATTACGCTGATGAATACAAGAGGATCCATGGTGAGTTTCGTTCTGTAGAAAATAGCTTTTCCTAGGCATGACCACCTCATCACAGCTACAAAAGGTTGCTCCCATAAATAATTTTAAGGGTACATACATTTTTTTTAGCATATCCTGAGATATTTTTTCAACTTGTGAAAGTAAAACTTTTAAAAATGTATAACCATATGTCCAGATTTGAAATCCAGTTTCAGTAAGCAGCCAAGCTTGTTGGCTATTATAATGATAAAACAGGCCAATTTCTGTGTCAAGTCGTGGCTAAATTGAAAATACGTGCAATCCTCCCTGGATGGAATTATTTCTCGTGTAGGTTTTTAATAGCGCCTGCATTTTGTGCTCAAATAAGCTGATCGATAGTAGCTTTGGGAGCAAATCTTGTCTGTGCCCATTTCTCCTGCATGATTTTTATAGACAAATTAATACTAAAAAGACACACTAAAGTGATCTTCCTGCAGCTCCTGGGGGCAGGCACTGAACAGAGGTGAGTAGGAAACAGAGATTTATGAAAACAACCATGGCCCCTAAGAGAGAAACCAACCACATGGAAACAGTGACATCTTTCATGGAGAATGATCAAATGAGGCCCCTTCACAGCCCCTCCCTCATCTTGGCTGTGGAAGACTGAGTGGAGGTCTCTGGCTGTGGGAAACATCAGTAATGCGGGCCAGGAACACTTGTCTCTTTTTCCCTCTCCCCTGGGTCCATCCTCTGCAGGCCCTACTGCGGGGATCGCTGGCCTCTCAGCATCCTTGTGTTACAGTCAGTAGCTGTGCAGAGCTCCACAGGACAGCCCTTCCCTGCAGGGAGCAAGGGAGGGATGTGGGACCGATGGCAAGTCAGCGTGTGCAAAGGCAGTTATCTGTGGGGGATATTATGGGTAAAACTATTCAGGACTTCATGGTAACCCACTAAACACAGGGGTAAGTTGAGACACCCCCCCACTGACCTGCCTGACAGCTGGGAGCAAGCTAAGCCTTGTATGATCATGGCCTGATGCCAAACTACATAAAACAATTACAATACTTCAGTAATCTGGGTCCTGCCTCTCCCCTTATCCCTTAGCTCCTGTCCTAAGAACAACAAAGGAATATCATTTCTCAAACAAACTATACCCTCTATCTCTAGTGCATCGTGTTACAGACAAGTAAGGAAGGAGATGCTCTGGCTGAAACAGGGAAAGATTGTGTGATTCTTATGGACAGGTTACTTCTTATTGATCTCCCCTTGGATTCCTTCCCCACAGGAATTTGCTCATGGTAAGTAGGTAATATCATTTGTTCCATGAATTAATGGATTTTCCAATAAATTGTTACAGATTCTATAAACATGTCACTGTATCAACAAACATCTATTAAACTCGTATGGAGTCTACCCCTGTATTTTATGGATATTCAGAAGTAGTAGACACAGGCAGTGGCCTCCATGAGTTTTAGTTTAGTTTGAAACATTTGTTATCATAACCCAAACCATAAGCACTAACTCAGTTACTCTGCCCATCAACACTGTATTGCAGGTCTCATCATTCCACTTACACAAAGAGGCAAAGGAGGTTCTGAGGGGTGAAACAGTTTGCTGAAGCCCCCTTACCTGGAAGTGGCAGAGCTGAAGCTTGAACCTGTGTCCCTTTGGTTACAAGCCTGTGTTTAATTATGTGCTCTGCTTCGCCAGTGCGTGCGGAATAATGGGACCATGCCAAATGCTGGGTGAAGTTGGTTTTGCTGGTCGTGAGCAGTCTCGGGAAGGGAGAAAGGTCTGGGCAGCACTGGCTTCTCTGGGCCCCTGCCTGGGACTCTGCCTGGGACATGCTGCAGGGTGGCTTTTACATACAGTTTCCACCCTATTGGAATCAATCTCATGTTAATGTCATTAAAGCAACCAGTCATCCCTGTATTGGTTCCATGGGACTATGGCCACTTCTGCCAGTTCCTGGAGAAGACACGAGCTTGTCCTCTGGGCACCCATGGGGAGGGTGTGTACTGCCCGGGATAAGTGATCGCTCACTTTTCAACTGCTCATCATTGCAGCGTGATTCCTCCTCTGCAAAGCTTCCAGCATCTCAGTCCTGTGGGCTGTGACTTCAGTAAGGTGTGGACATGTTAAAATGCTGCGGGCAGGGAAAAGGGGAGAGGAGAGCTACACCAAGCCCTTCTCTAAGAAGTCTCATTGAGAACAGGCACTCTGAACACCTCACTTAATGGTCTTCCCTCTGGTGACCTTGGGGCTTCCATAGAGCCATGACGAGGGCAGGCGAGGCCCCTCTGAACCCCTGTCCCCCATCTGCAGAACCTCTCTTCATCAGCCTAGTCTCATGCAACTTCCCTGCTCCGTGTGAACTGACTAAATTCCAAATGCTTCCCTGATTTTGGATCCTGCGGTATTTGATACATTTCTATCTCTTGCCATGTTTCCTTTCCTGCGGAGGTGAAGACACAGTGGGTATGCAGAGGCTGTGACATCTGCCAAAGGCTTGCTCCGGGACACAGTCATGGACTCAAACAGCTCCCATTATGCAGAGAAGCAGCAGCCACATCACCCTGAGCAGCCGGCTCCGGCTCCATGGAGCAAGCAGCTGCCTCTTGAGAGCCAGGGAAACGGGAATCACCGGTGTTCAGAGTTCTTCTCTGTATACTCAAGCACGCACGAGCACAAACACACAGCAGCTCAGATAAATACATCTGCACATGCGTGAACAGCTGTGTGTGCAGATGGATGCCTTTACACACATTCCCACATACATACACACCTTCTCATACAAATAGGAGAAAAATATTACTTTCCACACAGTCTCCAGAATTACCTTTCTAAAACACAAACTCAACCATGCTACTTGATGATATTTAGCAATTATTGTTAGTTTTGTTGAGGGCGATGATGGCATTGTGATTATGTAGGAAAAATCCCTATTTTTGAAGATGCATACTGCAGTATTAATATTTAGTAGTAAAATTTCATATATATAATTTACAGAGAAGTACTTAATCAAATATATAGATGATGTAAATAAGGAAAAATATTAAAAATTATGCTTTTTTATTGTTTTATACTCTTTGAGTTTCTGTGTGTTTAAAATTTTTCCTTATAAAAGTGAAGATGAAGAGGGAGGAATTCTGAATCTGCTTGTGGTACCCCACCCCCCTGCCAGGGCTGTGAACTTCGCTGCTCAAAGTCCTCACCCTAGCAGTTTTGGCGTCACCTGGGAGCTTGTCATAAATGCTGAATCTCAGGCCGTATGCCCGAGCTACTATGTACGAATGTGTGTTTTAACAATATTCCTAGGTGGTTTGTATATACACTTGTTATAGACTGAATTTGTCCCCTCAAATTTATAAGTCAAAGCTCTAAACCCCAAGGTGATGATGTTTGAGGTGGGGTCTTTGATATGTAATTAGGTTTAGATGAGGTCATAATGGGATTAGTGTCCTTATAAGAAGTGGCAGAGACCAGAGCTCTCTCTATCACCCTTCACCCTGGGAGGACACAGCCAGAAGGTAGTCGGCCATCCGTAAGCCAAGGAGAGGCCTCCACCAGGGAGCTGGCTTGGCCAGCACCTTGATCTTGGACTTCCCAACCTCCAACACTGTGAGAAATGAATTCTTGTTGTTTAATTCACACGCAGTCTGAGGTATTTTGCTATGGCAGCTGGATCAGACTAAGACAAAGATCAACTTTGAGGAGTACTGGCCTGGAAAATAAAAGTCAAGTTCCTTGTCCTGGTGCACGTGGCCTTTCATGACTGCACTCCCATCTGTTGCGTGGACTCTGTCACAATGTGGTCTGGTTGTCCTGAGCCCTGACTTTGCACAGAGCATGAGTTAAGCACTTTGCAATTCCTGAACAGGCTACATTTACACAGCTGCAATTTTGTTTAAGACGTTCTCTCTGTCAGGAATGTCCTTTCATTGTATTCACTTACTTAGCACTGAATTAAAAAAAAAAAAAACAAAAAAAAACCACCGAAACTGTTTTATCTATTAAGTTATTAAGCTTTTCTTGTCCTTCTCAGCAGAATTGGGATCTCCACATTTCCATAACACCTTGTGCTTATTCCTGATTAGAGACTTACCATCCTATATTATTACAGCCTGCTCTCATCTCTTTCCTGCTTCAGACTGAGTTTCATTAAGTGAGGGCCTAAATCTTATTTTAAATGCTTTGCCTAATACCAGGAAACTTATAGCCTTATAGATGTTCAATACGTTTGCTGAATGAATCAACAGATCAATGAATCCATGTGATATATACTTGTAAACATAGTCACATAAATAAATGCAAATGCACAAATGTACAGGCATGTACACATGCAGCCTAGTTTTACTGTAAAAAAGGGAAAGGGGGTGGGAGGATCTTGTCAGCACACAGGTTGGAGAGCTGAGCCACTGGCATCAAACAGAGGAGGGTGCTAGCACCTGGACCTCTGGCTCTCCTCCCGTGGGCCCCAAACTCAGCTACATATTAGAATCCTCCTGGGAAGTTTTAAAAATACTGATACCTGGGTCCTCCTTGACACAAAATAAATGATAATTTGGTGGAAGAGGGCCCCAGGTATGGGTATATTTTTAAGAAACATTCCAGGCAATTCTAATTTGAGACAGGGTTGATAACGTCTGATTACTTCCCCAAAGTCTCAATATTATGACCAGTAAAAATGATTTCTACTTTTGTATAACTAATGAGATGAGAATTTTCCTCCACAAGTTAACTTTGGATGTTAAACTGTGATGCGGACACTCTGTATTTTCATTTTCTGCTAAAAGCAAGGTCTTCTTAAGACCTACAGTTAGAAGGCTTGTTTGGCCTCTCTGGTGTGAAGTTCAGGATGTAAACCCTGGCAGGTTTGTGGGTGGGTAGACTTGACCTTTCATCTGCATTTGCATGTTGGCCGTGGTGCTTTGGGTTTGGGGACCACTTTGCTGCAACTCTGATGTTAACTGCATGTCACTTCATTTGCCAAATCCCACAAATGTTTTCTGGGGCTCAGTGGCTTCTTCTCTGTCTCCTTTGTCATCTCACCATTTTTTCTCCTGAACTTTACATCTTGGAGCTCCAGGACTTGGATCCTCTCTGCCTGAGAAGATCTCGAGATCTCACCACAGCTTTGGCATCAGTGCTTATCAACTGGCCGGTGACTCCCTGTCTTCATTTCCTGGGCTGCTACGACAAAGTACAACAAACACCGTGGCTTAAGACAACAGAGATTTATTCTTTCACACTCAAGCCAGAAGTTTGAGATCCTGGCATCTGTCAGGCTGTGGTCTCTCTGATGTCTATAGGGGAGGGTCCTTCCGTGTCTCTTGAAGCACCTGGTGGCCCCAGGAGCTCCTTGGCTTGCAACTCCTGCAACTCCAGCTCCACAGTCTCTGGCTCTGTCTCCACATTGCATTCTCCCCTCGCTTGTCTGTGTCTCTGTTCTCTATTTTTAATATGAGGACACCAGTCTCACAAACACCAAAAATGCTACAAAAAAAACAGTAAACTCATCCTTTCCCACCCCTGGCCCTCCTCCACAGTTACCTGTCTCAGTGAATGGTATGCTACAATCTGCCTAGGTGGGCAAACCAGGAATGTGGTTGTCATCTTGACACCACTCTCTTCTTAATGCCAATCATTCAGACAAATAAATCCAGAAACTTCTAGCTCCTAAAACATCTCTCAAATATCCTCACTTCCCATATTGACAGTCACCATATACCCTTACCCCACAACACCTCTAGCTTGGGCCACTGGTCATTCTCTAGTGGCCTCCCACGTCCAGTACTGCCCCTACCAAATCCATTTCCTGCATAGTGGTATTTCAAACACAAATTTTATTATATAATCTTCCTGAGAGAACCTTTAACTATTTCCCATTTCATGGCCTGAGAGATTAAGCACCACCTTGTCATTCCAGCTTTTCCTCCGTCCTTCCTCCCGCACTCTGGCACACCGGCCTTCTCACGGTTCTTTGAACTTCATGACCTTTCTACGCTAGGGACATTACATGTGATATTTTTATTTTCCTGAATGTTTTCCTTCTCTACCACTCCTTTGCCCAGCCAGCCCCTCCCCAGCCTTGGGATCTCAGATGATATTTCATTTTCTCCAAGCGGCTTTCCGTGACTGCTCAGTTTGAGTCAGGTCCCCTGTAAAATGCTCTCTTGGTCCTCGGTACTTTCCCCTCAGAGCGTGCACCATAATTGTAATGAAATATCTGATCATGGAATTTGCCTACAGTCCATTTCTCCCATGGAAACACAAGCTCCTAGAAACATGGACAGAAGGACAATGCTTTCTTCACCGCTGTAGCCCTAGTGCTTAGAACATAACCCAGCACATAGTAGATAGTCCAGAAGTCTTCGCTAAATGGATAATGAATAAAAGGCAAGGCATGTTTTGGTTTTGCTTACAAATATATCCCTAATGTCTTATGTAGCCCCGTATAGAAGGAATTTTGTAAATATTGGTTGAATAAAATATTGGATTAGCCTTTTCCTCATCCACAGAACTGGAACACACAACTGTGGGACAGCCAGGGGCAACCGCTCCGGAGAGGAGGACGTCAAACAAGGAGGTTAGTGAATGGCAAACAAGAGCAGCATCTTGTGTGAATATTCTGAAATTCCTAGGCCTTTGCTCTTTTTTTAAATTACAGGTTCACCCCGACAGCAGCTAATGAGTCATCCTGACAGCTCCCATCTAGCTGCTACAAGCAACGACAGGTTCTCTTGAAAACTCTCTTCCTCACATCAGACCTCTGTAGGGAAAACAGCAGGCAGGCACTTTTGGGGTCAAGGTCCCCGATACCCAGTGTCCCACTCTGCCCTTGGAGGAAATGGTTTACAGTGAATACATTTAGACTAGTGGCCGTAAAAACTTGTGCTTTGTTGTCAATGCAGATGTGGATTACATAAAAATAGATATATCATGTAGTAAAATAGAGACAGCCATATGTTTTTAGCCTTAATACCCCCAGGTGTGCAGCTGCTGGGTTTCTCAGTGTGCAAAGTGCTTTCACATGCATTCTCTCCATTGATTCCTACAACAAACCCGGGGTAAGAGTTCCTATTTTCAAAATTTTATACATTTATAGAATTAAGACTCGGTGTAAGGCAACTAGCACAAGTGTCTGGAATATAGTCAGAGCAGAATGCACGGAGCAGAGCTGGAAATGAAAGCCAGGTTCTCTGACTCCCAGGCAATTCTCCCTCCCTCTCCGACTGCCTTCTATGGGGAGAAGAATTGGGTGCAGGTGGGTAGGTGTGGCTTGGTGCTCCTCACACAGCTCCCTCTTAAGAAGGGGCCCTGGTACCTGCTCCCAGGAGTCCCTCCCAACCTGTGCCCGTCCCACTGGCACTAGCTCGTCACAATGGGGTACTTTTCTGAGTGCTCTGTACCCATTATCTCTTCTGATACAACATGAACCTGAAGTGGAACCATCATTGCCTCCATTGTATAGGTGAGGAGACTTGTACACAAACTAGCATTTCCAGGGTTACACAGTGAATTTTAGAGCCAAGTGTCATACTCAGGCAGTCTGATTGCAGAGCCTGAACACGTAACCATTGAGTCACACTTGCCTTCTGTACCATGTGCAGTCTGTTTCCTTTGTGTTGCCATCTGGACCCTTCTATTCACTGTCACCTTCTTGCAGGGAAATCTGAGTTTATTTATACGAAGATTTCAGTTCCTCTCATTCCTTTTGTTTTCTTATGATAGGAAAGGAAGCAAAAATATATTCCTTGGACTAAAAGAAAGATATTATAAAAAGTGCCTGTGATGTTCTTATAGGGTATTAGTGCTTACTCACTGGTAGTTCTTAGTGGGTGATTATAATAATTACACAAAGCAAACAAATTAGGTAAGTTAACTTCTCACTAAAGCTCATTTCAGTGAGGTGTACAGGAGAAAATGAATTCTCCCACATATTGTTCAATTGAATGGGAATTCTAAAAGGAAAGAGCATTCTAACAGGAATAATTAGAAGAGACGTCACCTAGATATCACATTTAAAGTGTACACACATGCATACACACATAGCTGCCACTTAAGACCCATGTACAAAGATGTGGATTTGGAGACGGATTTCAAGGTGGCTTATTTTAAATAAAAGCAGTGAAAACTTGTGATTGAGAACTGCAGCAGCACCTTTAAAATGCTCATATTTCTGAAATAATGAGCTACTTTGCAAGATGACAGATTTAAATGGTGAAGCATACGCTTCAAAATACTTGCTGTCTAGGCAAGCTTGTGATATTTCTACAAATGGGGTTTTCATAGTCTGGGGGGAATTGGGAAGGGTACATTGAACACTTCTCAATTTTAACAAGCACTTTATATTGCAAAGTTCTTCATAATCACTTTTAATAATTGTTCCTTCCAACAGCTCAGTTATTCCCATTTCATAAATACAGTAACTGATGCAGATAGAATAAAAGGAATATTTTGGAGCCCACTTCCTAGTGAATATCAGGGGCTTAATGATCTCACCCAGCTGAAAATTGTGAGAAGTCAGACTTGCTACTGCAGGGTGGACCTATGTGGTTCTGAGAAGGGGCTCTGAGGTGGGAGTCACTGCTGCATGGACAGTTCCGGCTGGACCTGCCCTGCAGCTAGCCCCGAGAGATTCAGTGATCTCCCTTGGAAGACCACAGGCGGGAAGGGTCACTGCAAGGCACTGAGGAGCAACAGTGGCTCAAGACTGGTTTACCAACTGATATGCAACCTCTCTAAAGTAATATATTTTCAAAGGAATCACTCATTATGCAGCAACTACTTAGTATCAACACAGACTCTATATTAAAAGTCTTCTAAACAAAAAGCAACTTGTAAATCAGACTCTGCACCTTGTCATTCAACTCTCATAGACCAACCAGTCATGCTCACAGTACTTTGCACTTGAACTGTCCCAAGTCAGATACAATTTGGACATCAACCGAGAGGTGAAATTGTCCATGTTTCATTGACAATGATTCTAAAGATGTCATAAACCTTTGACAATATTTACCTAAATATGTTCAAGATCAACTGATTTGTAATCTTGCCCATTGTCCAAAGCCCAAGATGAACTCACCTTCCTCTGATCTTCAGCCCTTGGGATTGGTACTACACAGGCTTTCATTTCACTTCAATTCCATTCAACATTTGTTTGAGCATCTACCATTCATGAGGTCCAGTGCTGCATTCTGGGAAAACTGCATCCTATGTTTTATGACACTTGTTCTTATTCCTTTCATATTTTGACCTTGCTTTACCCATGAGATCATGAGCTCTCAAAGGACAGGATGCAGCTGATACTTCCTCCTAGCACAGCCCAGCACAGTATTAATACTTCCCACAAAGGAAAAGTTAGAGGATAGTAGCCAGTTGACTGAATTGCATAAGTAAATTTCAGTGCCCTTTACTGATTTACTAATATTTGCCAAATTTCTATAAGCCAAAGGGAAAGATTGCATTCTTATCTTCCAAATGAATCTTCATTTCAAATTTCTTAGAGCATCTTTTTGCATCATAGGAACCCACTGAAACTTCTTTTTGGCTCCAATTATTACCTGGCATACATTACCCTTCTTTTTTCCTCTTTTTCACTGACCTTCTGCATAGCATTTACATTTGCACAAATCTGTGATAAGACAGGGAATTCTGCCACTCCTTGACAGACATTCTGTCATTCCATGCATTTCATAAAGACAGAAGAGGCAGTAGAAATTAGCAATGTCACCTCCAACGTCAAACTCAGTTAACAATCCTTTCCTGTTCATTTTCATACTCCACTTAGCTCGAAGTTTTTACTGTTGTCTTCTTTTTTGAAACTGAAAAAACATGTCTGCATTTGCGAGGAATGGTGACAGGAGTTGGAGCTGATGTGGAAAAGCTGATAGAGGGAAAATTGTTTTAAAATACATACTTTATTAGGGTTATAATATCATATTTGAGAAAAAGACTTCAGAATTCAATACCCACTATTTGCAACAAAGAAATTGAAACACAAAAAGTAAGTAATTTTTCCTGGTCACCTAGCAAGTCAATGAAAGGTTTTGGATTATAATCTAGCTGGGTGACCTTTGGACTGGCTACTCTGGTTCATTTAACATAAAATCCCACTGTGAGGAGGCGCATTCTGGGACACTGAGCCCACTCTGTTACGCTGCCTCTGGAGAGACATATATCATAGTGGTTTAGAGCACAAGATTTAGAGTTAGGTGGCTTAAGATTTTCAAAATCAGACTCATGAAATAACCTTGAGAAAGTTACATTCTTTCTCTTAACGTCTATTAGCTCCTCTGTAAAATGAAGATAATGATAGTGTCTACAGGGTTGTTGTGAGAATTAAATGAGCTAATGGCCCACAATCTGGCATGCTGTGAGGCTCAAATCATGGCTCTTACTATTACATATACACCATTTAGAAATAATTGTGGAGCACACAGATGAGTTCTTTGGCAGAGAGCAATCCAATAGCACATGTTATTAAAATCTCTAAAGTAGCCATTGGTGACCTATTAAACTAGGACATTACCCACTTGCCACGTTTATTCATTTGCTTGTTCACTGGGTGCCTACACAAGTATTTAGTGGGTGCCTACTCAGTGCCATATACTGTGCTAGGGACCAGCAATACAGAGGTGATTTAGACGTGGTCTCTGTCCTTGAAATACGCTCACAGAGAAGTAATTGCATGAAACTGGCTAAGGTTAACAGTAGGAGTGCATACAGGGTAGGCTGGAGAAAGGACTGAGCCTCATTTCTCTAAAACCAAGTGGGTTTTAGAGAGCCAAAGAGCACTTTGATTCACTGAACTATATTTATTTCCAAGGTTTGTATGGATCAGGCTCATGATGAAATAACACCAGGAAAATCTGTTCTCTCCTAATATGTGCAAACAAATTCAGAAATGACATATTGCAAAGGTAGGTCATATCTGATTTAACATGCTTCTGGCTTCCACCTAAGGAGTCAACCCTTTCCTTGTTTTCTCTGTTTCTTCCTTCCCCAGGGCCTGCCAAGGAAGTTTGCATTGTGAAGTGATGAATACATATAGGCCACTCACTCTAGCAGGGATTCTATTTTTGAAGGACAATGAAGGGGAGTTTTAGACTGAGTTTCATTTATGATTTTGCTTGTGAGTTAGTTCAGGTAGGAGTTGGAGTCAACTAGGTACCATATGATATTTTTACTTATCAGAAAATGAAGCAGTGTTATGATGAAGATGAAAAGGAAGGTGTCTTTGGGGAATAGAGGATGAATGTCACTAAGAATGTTATCAGGGGTAACAGGAGGTATGCAAATCACCTTCTTTCTTGGACATTGGGAGGACTGAGTCTGAGGAGGGTTTGCTAAGGTCACATAAGCTGATGCCAGGAGCCAGGATTATTGCATGACTCCGCCCACTCCCCTTTGTACCCTAACAATACTTTGCTACCTGCAACCTGCGCTTCGTGATCTGAGAACACGTTCGCTAACCTCTGAGGACCTTCAGGACATGTTGATCTATTTGATTCTGCAGTGCTTTTCAGTGAAACTTCTCTGTCTAGATTGTTCTCCATCGTTTGTTTTTCAATCACCCATTTTATTGCCGTGATGGATGTTAAGACCGACTTCCTCCAAACACTAACATCCAGGACTCAGGCTAGAACCTCGAGCCAGCGCTTTCCTTCCCAGCTCTGTGCCTCCTCCCACACGCTGGTCCTCCACTTCCCTGTCTTCACTTCTGCCTTTACCCAGTCCCGGTTAACATGCAGCAGAGTACTACAGAACACGGAGCATTCAATAAATATTTGTTAGATTAAGCAAAAGCAACGACTTGACAATAGACAAAACAAATAAGCATAATAGAAAGATAATGTTACACAGCACAGAGGATAAAATGGATCTTAGCAACACAGAATTAACTGAAGCATCCTTTTGATCTGCTCTGTCCAACTTTAAAGGAAACAAGCTTCACTATAAAAGGTTAAAATTTGCTCTTTATTGCCCTGATTTAGTTTCTTCCTGTGTCCTTATGTCTTTGTACATGTCTCTCTTTGCTACGTTTCTGGGGCAGTAATCTCTGCAGCTGATAATTGTGCCTTCACGGATCCACAATGCTTCTCATGGCCTTGATAGACGACTGTTCCCTTAACATGTTTACATTTCCAAAATACTTAGTGCTTTTCCTCCCTTGGGAGTGCCTGGGATAGGTAGATAGGGATGGCTTTGTGCATATCCGACTTCCTCTGCCCTGCCTTAGATTCAGTGCAGGAGTCTGCAGCCAAAAATTAGAATAAGGCTTGCAGAAGCTGCTTTGAGACCTGTGGTTTACTAAGGGAAGAAGAATTCAATGGCAGCGGGGCAGTGGGGTGGAGCAGTGAAAATGTGGAGTCTATGTGACCCAGCTGGAACTCCTTCTCAAAGACTTTTAAAGATTCCTTGCTCTTCAACTTGTGCTAACATCACCTTGAACTTCTGCATCATCTTACCCACAGGTTTCTCTAGGTTCCAACCTTTCTGATGCTTGCATGGGCTCTCTCCTTTCCAGGATGTGGTTGTCTGGATTCCAGACTCCCCCTGTTCAAGCCCCTACATTGCATTTAATGCTAGTCCTGTCCTTTTTGTTTTCAAGCCCTTTCCTAGTCATCCATTCCACATCCACTGCCACCTGCCAAGGTTATGTCCTTGAAGGCTCTGCACTGTCTTCTAACAGGCTTTTCCCTCTAGCTAGCAACCCACCATCTCCATAAGAGAGGTAGCCTTTTCCATATGCCAGTCATCTGGTCAAGGACCTTCTGTGGCTCCCACTGCCTTTAGAACAGGCCCTTGTGGTCTGTTGGTGATTGATGAATTGCTCTGCAAACTCTGCACGGTGCCTAAGTTTACGAGGCCCTGACACAGCTTTTAATGACCACTCACATTAATTGTGCTCTCCGAAAAAGTCTTCAGAGATATTGAATGTGCATGCAGCCTTTGTCTATTTCAAGTAGATGGGTATGCCTGAGAGGTGGAAGTACCTCTAGAGAAACTGTTGAGTTTAAACAACATTCTGAATGACATGCCTTCTTTGGGGATATTTCTCCAAACTGATCAGCTTGCTTGAAAGCAGAGTCTGCCTTCATTTTTAGCATCACACCAAATTTGAATGCTGTTGGTGTCTCTGAGTGCTGCGATGTTCCTTGTGACAGCTCGAGCAAAGTCTAATTATGGAAAGATAAATATGAGTTCCAACTTCTTGCTGTTCCCCAGGATGTCACAACCCTAAATGCTTTGTGAGTTCAGATTTTTGTGAGTCACTATTATTTTGCAGGAGAAAAGTTTATATTATTAAATCTACTCTTCACTGTACAATTTCTTCAAAGACCTAGAGCTTTTCCTGCCTTTACAAATCTGAAGAAATTGGATAAAGAGACAATAACCTGAACGTTCCTGGAGACACTGGATATTTTGATCTATTTTTACTGCAGCCTATTTCCAAGGGCAACACATCTCTGATTTTTTTAATCAAATGGTGTGAATGAAAAGTTGCAGCCTGACCTCTGGGGCAGACACCACAGGATGTCAAAGGCAGCTGTGAACAGTGTGAGCACCAAAAAGGAGTTGCTTGGGTCTTACTATGGGGAAATAACCTTGACCCTGCACGGAGGCAGCAGAGTACCCTCTCAAAGAGCAGGAGGGCTGTGTTACATTTGGGATTGCTGCATTTTGGCCTGCTGTTCCCCAATGACTGGGCACTGGTTAAGTCTGGGCCAGGAGGGCTAAATACAAGAGTAGAAAAGTCCAACTTCTCACTGCTGTCAACTCTTTCTTTATTTAGTGAGTGTCACAGGTAGATGCTGCTGAGAAATCTCAGTGGAAAGGAGGGATGAGGGTAATTGATCATAAAGAAAAATCACATTTATATTTGTTTTTGAACAGCAGGAATAACAATCATAACATTTGTGAATTAAGTTTTGTTGATACTTCTATTATAATTAGGATCCCATCTCTTTGTTCTAAGGTAGAACTTCTGAGTTTCAAATCTAAGAATCTCAATGCCTAATGCAGTTTTGGGCACACTATATGGAGTATAAAACTATTTGGTATGAATTAATAAAAAACAGGAAGAAGCATTGTTGACTATTCCCCTTTCCCCTAAGATTAGGCTCATCTCATGGGCTATTGTAGCACCCCTCTTTCATTCCCCAAGTCTATGCAAAACCTACAATCACTAGTCCTCTCTTCATCTTACTTATCCTTGATGAGTTCTAAGAGGGTGGGGATTTTATCTGTTTCATCACGTTCTGTGTACACATCTAAGAAATGTGCTGCATGAATAAATGATGTTTGAAAGTGATGTGTGACACATTTGGCCTTCTGGTTTCACTCAATACTCTTCATTTGCTTACACTGCATTAACAGTTATCCCCGCAACTATCTCTGAGAGCCCAAGTGTAAATCTCTATCCTATTTTTACACTAAACC
The DNA here is from genome assembly GCA_008086735.1 of Cheirogaleus medius. NCBI lineage: Eukaryota > Metazoa > Chordata > Mammalia > Primates > Cheirogaleidae > Cheirogaleus > Cheirogaleus medius. The sequence continues at coordinate 159,358,146 of VBSM01002608.1, read as the reverse complement.
ACTTTGCCCATCAGCAAGGCATAAGGCCTTACACAGCTAAGAAGAGCCCTCCACACACGCTTCTCCTATCCCAAAGAAAAAAGAAAAAGAACACAGTTAAATCAGTTATGTTCACCCCTGAGCAGGAGCAGGAGTTAGCGGAGGGACAGATCTGGTGGTCCACAGGAGAATAGCGGCTGGGGGGAGAGAAAGAGCCAAAGACTGGCCATGTGGATCATACGGGCAGAGGCAGGAGGGAGCTGGCTCAGGGAACTGGTTTGAGGACATGACACATTCGAGAAACTAGACAACTGTATAACTAAAGACCAGATGGGGCAAGCTATATCTTAGTAGACACCAATTGAGGTCATAGGATAGTTTCCGATGAGGGTTATTCTTCCTAATGATTTCAGGACACTGAAAAATCCCCTAGAATTTAGCTTCTACTCAAGGGAAAAATGGTGGCGGGAAAACTCTTACTTAATGCTGTCTCTCCAAAAAGACCAAAAATGAATAAATGCAATGTCACATTCACTTAAACATGCCTGAAAACCATTTCCTGTTCCCTCTTGCTGAGAGATTGAAAGAAGAAACAAATTAGTTTAGAGAAAAATAAAGTAAGTGCTTGAGTTTTCAGGTCTAATTATCAGAAACTGATCAGTGGACATTTTTTAGAAAATTTAAATTAAAGAAAAAAACAGCTTATGGAAATAAGTGGCTGCTTCTGCTGTTAGAATAAAGGACACCTTAATATTACTTTCATTTACTAATCCACCTGTTCTTTTTAAGCAAATCTTCCCCTAATTTCACTGTATTATCTGCTAAGGGATGAATGATGAAGCTTAAATGCAGTATATGACCTCCAAATAATTAAACCTATTTCCTTTCAAAAATAGAATCTCTCTAAGAACATAAGGTCCTCTCACTGCTAAGTTCTTTTTTATTTTTCTTTCTTTCTTTCTTTTTTTTCTTTAAGAGGAGAAAAGGAGAGAGAAAAGAGCCTGCTGTGGCTGAAATTTTAATTTTTAGAGTAGGATATTTCCAGAAGCTTCTCAATAGGACTTTTGAATTCATGTTCTTGAGGAAACTTTCTACATCTTGCTGGGGTGTAGAAAGAAGCTGTTATCCACTGGATACTTGAGAGAGAGGGCATAGAGCCTGCTGTGTGCAATCTCAGACCTTGAAATAATGACTCATTTTGGTATGAAATTCAGCCAGGAATTTGATTTTTAAAACTTTAGCATTAAAAAAAGATCAGTTTCTATGGATTCTGCTTATCTACATGTGAAGAGAGCAAGGTTTGCAGTTGGATTGTTAATTTTCCTGGAAATGTAATGGTGGGTTAACTTGAAAAATATGTAACAATGCTTACTCTTTGAAAGAGCCAATTCTGTTACCATGAATTGTAAAAAGTTTGTTTTTGTTCTCAAATATTAGCATATAATCTGTCTTTGCCACCTTGCCATTCCTTTCTTCCGTCCTCCCTCCATCTCTCCCTTCCTCTCTTCCTTTCCCTTTCCCTCCTCCTCTTTTTCCTCCCCCTCCTCTCCTCCTTCTACTCCTTTTCCCTCCCTTCCTCTCTCTCTTTTGGAGGTATGATTTGCATACAATAAAATTCACTGATCTAAATTGTTCAGTTTGATGAATTTTGACACTTACTTATACCTATATGGCCAGTACCCAAAAAGGGGTACAGGATATATTCTTCACCTCGGAAAGATATCCTGTGCTCCTCTCCAATCCATAGGCACCCAGTATTTGGATTTCCATCATCACAGTGTTGCCTTGTCTTTTGTTTCTTTTAAATATATGGCATGCATCTTTTGTGCTTGACTTCCTTCTCTCAACTTAGTGTTTTAGAAATTCATCCATGTTGATGTTTAAGTAATTTGACCCTTTATGTTGCTGAATTGTATTCCATAGTATGACTATACTACATTTTGTGTATCAATTTTCTTGTTGGAAAAACATCATCATGTATAAGTTTTTGACTCTTATGAACAAGGCTGCTGCAAGTCTTTTTGTGGACATGTATTTTCATTTTTTCTTGGTAAAACTTAGAGATAAAATTGCTGGGTGTTAGGATAGGTATATGTAAACTTTTTTCAAAAATTAACAAATAGGTCTTCACAGTTGTTGAATGATTTTATACTTCTACCAGTATGAGAGTTCACTTGCTCCAAATTTTCACTGACATTAGATTTCCCTCCCTCCCTCCCTTCCTTCCTTCCTTCCCTCCCTTCCTCCCTTCCTCTTTCTTTTCTTTCTTCAACTTCAGCCATTCTAGTGGTTATAAAATGGTATCTCATTTTTTAAAATTTGCATTTCTCTGTAGAGTAATAAATTGAGAACCGTTTCGTGTTTATGGGCTGTTTGTGTATCTTTTATTTATAAAGCATTCAAGTGTTTTGTTCAATTTTTTACTGCATTGTTTAATTTTTATTGCTGATTTGTAGGTGTGCTTTATGTATTTGCCATACAAATTCTTTGCCAGATATGAATAATATTTTCATACATACTATTAATATTTCATCCAATCTGGAGACTGTTTTTCCATTTTCTTACCCATATCTTTCAAAAAGTGAAAGTTTTTATTTTGGTAAAGTTCAATTTATCAATTATTTTCTTTTAATGTTTATATTATATATTTTGGTGTCCTGTGTAATAAATCTTTGCCTAGCTTGGGATTGCAAAGATATTCTCCTATGTTATCTTCTAGAAGTTTTAAATTTAGTATTATGATCCATTTCAAATTGACTTTTATGTATGGTGTGAGATAAGGATTTCAGTTAATTTCTTTTTCATACACATATCCTTTTGTTCTGACACTATTTATTGAAAAGACACTTTTCCTAGTCAATTGCCTTGATGACTTTGTCATAAACCAACTTAACATATATGTGAGGACCTCTTTCTGGGCTATTTTATTTTATTGACCTATGTCATTTATGTATATAATTTTTTTGCAAGACATTAATACCAGAATTTCTTGCTTATTGTAGCTTTATAGCATGTTTTGAAATTAGGTACCATAAATTCTCCAACTTTGTTCTTTCCTTTAAAATATTTTTTAACTTTTAATTTTGAAATATTATCAGACTTACAAAAAAATATAAAAATAATACAAAGAATTCACTCCATTTTCTGGAATGTTAATAACTTACATAATACCAAACTCAGAAAATTAACATTGATACAATAATGTTATCTAATATATAAATATTATTCAAATGTTATCATTTCTTTTTGCTCATCTGAGTTTCCATCTGTTATTATTTCCCTTTAGCCTGAAGAAATTCTTTTAGTAGTTCTTGTAGGGCAAACCTTTTGAAAGTAAATTAGGTTAGCTTTTTTTTTTCTGTGTATAAATGTCATTATTTTCTCTTTATTTTTTAGGATAGAGTTCTAAGTTTACAGAGTTTTTTCATTCAACCCTTTACAGATGCTTTTCCTATGCCTTCTGGTATCTATAATTTTAGGTGACAAGTTAGTATTTTTTTGTAACAGTTTTCCCTTGGATATAATCTATTGCCTCTCTCTGCTTTTAATAATTTTTCTTATCTTGAGTTTTTAGCAGTGTGACTATGCTATGCATTGTTCTGCTTTTCTTTTTATTTATCTTGTTTAAGTTTCAATGAGCTTTTTAAAACTGTGATTGAAATATTTCAACAGTTTTTGCAAATCTCATCCAATAGCTCTTCAACTACTTCTACATATCTATGCTCTCTCTCTCCTTTCCTCTAGGAATTCTAACTATACAAATGTTAGTTTATTCAATATTGTCCCACAGATCTTTGATACTCTGTTCAATATTTTTCACTAGTGTTTTTTTGTGCATGTGTTTCAGTTTGGATTACTTATATGTTCCAGTATTATACTTCTTTGGTTCTTTTCTGTTGTATCAGTGACTGTTAATACCATCAAATAATACTTAATTTCTAACATTGTATTCTTCATTTCTAGCTTACTCATTTATACTTTTTAAAAAATTTTTCATCTCTCTACTGAGATTCTCTATAACTTCACACATGTAGTTCTACTTTTCCACAAGATTTTTAAACATATTTATCTTAGTCATTTTAAACTCCTTGGAAATATAACATTTGGGGTGTTTATGGCCCTGCTTCTATTCACCATTTTCTCTCTTGACAATCCAAATCATTTTTTCCTTATATGTCCCATAGCTTCATGATTTTTGTGAGTAATTTGTATAAAAGAATATTAGAGTCAGACAAAAATATTATTTATTTCTAGAAAAGGACATGCCTTATTAGCTATCAGGTTGTAATTGTGGGGGATAACTTAATCTAATGTGTGTATGTGTGTGTTTCTACATCAACATCAGCAGAAGAATTGGGATTTTGGCACAGGTGAGTTTTTGCCTGTCTCTTTGTGTTTGCATCCCAGTTGCCAGCTTTTTGGGTCACTGTGGCAATCCCTTTTTTCTCCATTTCTTTCTTTAGCTTTTTATACATCAGTAAATATCTCTCCTTTCTTACATTCCATTGATAGTCCTTGGTAACTGATGCCCTGAATTTAAGAAAGGCCCCATTCACCTATAGGGACTATCTCTCATGTTCCCAACTGTGTTGATGGGTAGGTGCAGACTCACTGAGGCAGCTCAGAATTCCAATTGGTCGAGGCAGTTTCCACACAGCCACTAGCCATGGTTCAAGGTTGGCTGCTTTCTCCTTATCCCTGACTATCGTGGATTCTCCTCCCTGCTGCTGCTCCACTAGGAATAAAAGAAGCCACAGTTTTCCAGTCTCCTAGGAAAGGCTTGCTACTTTAAAAATTTTGTGTAATTACATTTTTTTGTGTCCTCAGTTGCCCAGTGAATTAAAACAGAAACAAAAACAATGGGTTCTAACTTGTCCAGACTTTCCCTATTGTTAGGGTGGCCATAACTGTCAGATTCTTGAGAATCCAGGTGGAGATGATGTTAGTGAATTTGAAGGGTTAGCAGTACCATGTTTGGTTCATCTATCTGAGGGAGCTCAACATTGAAAATTATCTGTACAAAGATGGTGCATGTTAAAATGGTCTTGTGGAAACCTGCAGACTCCTTGCTGCACATAAAACTACAATCTGTGCATGACTGAGATGCACAGCATGTTCAAGGTACACATCTGTGGTCCTCAGAGGGCTTGCGCATGATTCAAGGGAAGATAGAAACTAGAAGTTTATTTCAGCTTTGAATCAGATGGTACGGGAAAAAAATATATATATATATATAAAAAAAATTTAAACAGACATTCAGTGTAGTTCGCCCAGAGTCTAATTTTTTTCTTTTAGAAGAAGAATTACTCACTATGAACAAGAAGTTTAAGATTTCCTTGAACTTAAATAGCAGGTAGAGACAACCAGACAATAAGCTTGTATTGAATGCTTCCTCTGTGACCAGCGTAACATGTGACTGTAGTTACATGATGCGCTGTCTTAAGAAAAGGAGATTATTACTCTAGATCAGGAAACTCAAACATATAATTAGCCAAAATATTAAGCATTATTTTTTTTGCTCTTTTTTGTCTTTTTGAAATTTTAATTGACAGATGTGTGTATTTATGGGGTACAGTGTGATGTTTTGATCTATGTATACACTGTAGAAAGATTTAGTCAAGCTAATTAACATATCCATCACTTCACCAACTTTTCATATTTTTTGTGGTGATAACATTAAAAATCTATTCTTTTAGCAATTTTGAGATATACAATGCGTTATTATTAATTGTGGTCACCATGCTTTGCAATAGATCACTATAACTTATTCCTTCCATTTAACTGAGACTCTGTACCCTTTGATCAACATCTCTCTCCCTATCGCCCCCACCCACCAACTGATGGGCTCTGGTAACTACCCTTCTACTCTCTGTTTCTTATGAAGTTGATTTTTTTAGATTCCACATGTAAGTGGGATCACACAGTACTGGTCTTTCTGTGCCTGGCTTATTTCACTTAGCATAATGTTTGAAAGTTGTCCAACAAATGGTTCAGACAATGCATTGAAGAGGCTCAGATGAGGAAGCAGATAGAAAAGTGTTGAGAGACCAAGGAAGATATCTCAGGGAAACATCACATAATAAATGGGACTTCAGCAGGGCTTTAAAGCATGGGTAGTGGGTTTAGACACAGAGACAACTTTGTGGTATAGTTAGTCACATTGAAGAGTTGGAACTAGTTTGGCACTCGATACAATTTCATTTCTCTTCTTGTCAGTCCCTACAGAAAGGCAAGAAGCCTGAAGTGTCAGACAAATGAACAAAATTGTGGAGGGAGCCTATTTATAAGGTCTAAATATGAAATCGAGACATTTGGCTATAGTGGTGATAATTTTCAAACAAATCTATGCACTTACTTCATTGGCATAGCGTATGTTAAAACTGTCTGTGGAAACTAAGTCCTAGGAACAACTCTTCCAAGCCTAATTTAGAGTTACTTGAAATCTCATTTCTCTAGAATAGTGGTTATCAACTCGAAGTCTCTATTAAAAACTCTTGGGGAGATTTAAAAATGCAGATGCTCAGGTTTTATCTCAGCTCTACTGTGTCTGAGCATTAGGAGTATATATAAGAAACACTTGTATGTACATATTATTTAATACATTAACTTGATATGTGCATACAGGCATTTCTGATATATTCTTCTGGGTACGAATCATTGTTCTATAACAAAGTTGACAAACTTTAGCATGCATCAGAATCACCTGGAGATGTGTTAAAATACAAATTGCTGGGCTGAAACTTACAGAATTTCTGAGTCAGTAGAGGATGGGCCCAAGAATTTGCATTTCCAATAAATGCTCAGATGGTGCTGAGAGAATGTGGCTAGTCTGGAAACCACACTTCCGTAGGCGTTGGAAACAATTCAAAGCTATCAGAGCCAGTTGAATGATGTAACTACACAGCGTGCGCTGAAAGGAGGGGAGGGTACTGGATTTGGAGCATGGAGTCTGGGGTGACTGTGTTACCTGTCTTTGCTCCTCTGTACACAAGGAGGGTTGTGACCTCTCCCCATCCCTGTTGGCTACATTCTGGGGTAGCAAAGAACAGTCTGGATTTCAATATCAGTTAAGAAGAATGACTGAAGGCGGCTCCTGTAGGGAGGTTCCTAAAATGGTCTCAGCTTTGCCAGAATCATTGGGATAGGACTGCAACCTCCCTCAGGGGCCCCTCTGAAGGGAGCACACATGCATGGGGCAGGGATGTGCAGAGTTCAGGGTGATGGGATCCCAGTGGAAAGGAATATCTTAACACTGACGTTGTTCAGAAGTCCTGACTCATCGTAATAATGAAAAGAAGACTGAAATTTTTTTTGGTCTATTTATTATTGTTTTAAAATTCTTTACAGACCAGTATTCTCTTTTATTATTGGCACCTGTGGTGGACCTTACCCATTGTTCTGGCCTTGGTGTGCTACAGCTCAGAGGCACAAAGGTCTTTTTTTGTAAGTTATCCACTTTATTATGGCCATGGCCACAGATCACTATTGTTCAAAGGATCAAATAGAAATAGACTTTCCAGAAAAGGAATTTTCCACAAAGTCCCTGGAGATCAAAGATATTTAATTCGTGGACATTGAACATTCTGTCAATTCTTCTATGAGGCACGCCATTTAATTGAAGCAAAACAGCCTCATTTTCTCAAGACAGTGAGAAGAAAATAAAAAGAAAACCTGAGATTCAAGCTAGTGTTGTCCTGCTAAGTCTGAGAGCCTCTTACTCCTTGCTCCAGTGTGTCCTCAGACACGCTGTCTCCTTTTGATTCTTGAGAGCTGTGTTTGATGCTGGGTGTTGCTGGCAAAAGCCAACCCAAGCAGGCAGAGAAATTTAGGCAGAGAGAGTCTTAGAGCATTACGCATTGGTCTCTGGCAAGGGAACACTTGACTGAACAAGCACCAGCCAGATGTAGTGTCTCCAAGGTGAATCTGTAATATTAATAACTTAGGTGGCAGTAATTTCCTAGGAGGCTGGCATAATTATACCCAAACAAATTGCCTGAACAGCCACATATTTATTAACATGAGATTAAAACTCTCAAGTCTGAACAAACCTGGAGAGCAACAGCAGCAGCACGAGCAGGAAGGGCCACTGGCAATCTCTCTGACACCCAACACCAGAGGCTGAACAAGAGCCAGGCTAGGGGTTTTCACCTGCTGTGAGGCCTCTGAGGGCTTAGCCCTGGGTTCCTGTTTACTGGAGCTGGGGATTCAGATAATCGAGTGTCAGAATTTGGAACTTGTACATCAGTTAATGAACTAATGTGCAACAAGTCACTCCGGAACTTAGTGGCTTTAAACAGCAACCGGATATATTATAATTTAGGCTGCATTCAGTTGTGGCCTCTCTTTAGCCCTCTTGTGTGTCTGCAGTCAGGGGCAGGGGTGTTAGGCAGTGATGCTTCCAGGGTTGGCTGGCTGTTGAATGGGGTGTCAGGATGACTGGGACAAGTGCCTGCAGGCCTCCAGGTCACGGTTGTTTCACGGTTCCAAGAGAGTGAGCAGAGCATGCAAGACCTCAGGAAGCCTCATTCAGAACCGGCACACCATCATTGCCACTGAATTCTGTTGGCCAAAGTAAGTCACCAGGCTAGCCCAGAATCAAAAGGAGGGGAAATAAACTCCACCTCCTGGTGACGGGAGCTGCAGGTCACATTGCTAAGGGTGTGGCTACAAAGAGGAATGAAGGGCTGTGGGCATTTTTGAAAACTAAAACAGAATCCTTAATAAAAACAAAAACAAAAACAAAGACAGTCTCAGAGTTGGTGCTGGTGCCGGCAGAAATGAACACTGAGCATTCAAGTCAGGGGGCTTCTTGGTTCTGTATTTTGGACCAGTGAAATTAGGCATGCATTGATTAAACAAGTTTCATAAGCAAGGCACTATGTTAGGCACTCTGTGGAGAAGATCAATTTTAACAAAAGGGAAAATAAAGATATTGTTTCTGACTTCTAGGAGCTCACGCTGTAGTGGGAGAGACAGATATATAAACAAATAGGTATCATACAGTGTCTTCAAAACAGCAATATCATGATATTTTACAATAAAATATATGAAAAAGAGGAAGGGTTAGGTAAGGGGGATGAGGGTACCCAGTTGTTACTATAAGGACTGGACAGGCACAGATTGATGGAGTTGAAGCACCCCACTGGTTGAGTTGTGCTAAGGTGAGGTAGGGAAGGCTGGAGCAGAAGTGTCTCTCTCATGAGTGTGACATGTCACAAGCAGGCAGAGGCAAATGTGATTTAGCCTGTCAGAAAGTCGCCAAGAAGTCAGGTGAGCTCAGGATTTTGATCAATTGGCTTAATTTACAATCCACCACCTGCTTGGTGGTGAGATGGATTTAAAAGATTGGAGGACAAGAAGCAATACAACTGGTAACGGCTGAGATGGAGGTTTAGCCAATGCTACGGAGGGCTTTGGGTAGCTGAAAATCAAAGAAATACAACTAAGATCCTGACTGAAGAGTAGTTATCAGTGTCCTGGGATTAAGGCATCAAACCGTGATAGCTTCTACAGATTCTGGCAAACATGTGCCTGCCTTTTGCATTGGTTTCCAGTCCTCTCCCTAGACATTTGTTGGTTTGTCACATTCTAAGACATTAGCATTTCCATATGGCTCTCTCACGGGCTTTTCCTTCCAAATATTAATACATATTTGTGTACTTTTTATACTTTTAACAATTATTGATTGGCTTATTTTATATATCTCAGACCTCATAGGCTCAGGTCATGAAAAATCTGGAGAAATGTTAAAAATATATCCATTTTGGTCCTGTTCTTGAAATCCACGATTCTGTGGCCATGCTGTGAGATTCAGTCCCTCTAACTCCTAACAGAGTTTGATTCCTTGAGCAGTTAGTTTTCACGATGTCAGGTTCCCCATCTTTGGCCTTGATGGGGTGTGCACGGTGAGAAAAACATGTCTGTGGTAGGAGGACCCTCGTGTTCCCATATAAGGAACAATGTAGTATGGAAATAAGGTCAGAGTCTCTGGATCTTGGCTTCCCTTCTCAGATGAGGGCTCTTGAATTTTCTAGTCTCATAGTTGAGGGCAAGTTATTTGGCCTATCTGTGCCTCAGCTTTTCATCTCTACAATGAGCAAGATAGTAGTGTATGGTTCTGTAGGTTGTTTTGAGAATTAAGTGAGATGATGCATACAAAGGCCTTAGAGCAGTGTCTGGTGCAAGGCAAGAACTAAATAAATATCTGTGATTCATAGTAATGACAGGAGTACCCATTCATTTACTACCTCTCAGCATGCCCTGTGCCAAGTCTGTCCCATGAAAATTGACTAAGCACTTACTGTGTACCTTGCATGACTTATAAATTACAGGTACGAACAAGATACAGTTTCTGTTTTCAAGGATTCATTAGGGGTAAAAAAATATATAAATGAGACTAATATCAGGCAGATGTGCTACGTGCTTTAAGGAGGTTGAAACAAAATGCTGAGGCAACAGAGAGGAGGGGAAGAGCAGATCTAGCAAGGCTAAGGATGTGGCATTTGAGCAGGAGGATGTTTAGAATTAGGCAGACTGTGATGAGTTGGGGACAGACATGGGGATGGGAAGAGAAAAGTCGCTTCAATGCTTCTAATTTAAAATGAGGAAATTGGTCCATATAATTTTCAGTTGCATAAGAGCTCCAAAATTCAATTCTATGAAATCATGCTTTCATTTCTTGATGAATGTATGAGAATTCTGTAAATGAGTTGTTGCATCCAAAAATTTTGGCTGCTGGGCATGAAGTTTACCCAGTATTCACAGCAAAACAGATTACTAGTAGAAATTTGAATTAGAAAAATGCTGACACATTAGAAAATATAATTTGTACCCAATGGCTTGAAAAAAAGTAAAACTACCCAGTAATTCTGCAGTTACTAAATGGAGCCTAATAGCACTTTCGTTTTTCATGTTGGCATTTCAAGGTTGTTCTGACAAAGCTCACCTGGGAAGAAGGGCTTTTAGTAAAATGGCAAGACAGTGCTTCCTCTGATGTCTCAATTGAAACCAGTGCTTTCAAATCATTTAGATACCATAAGTGGCGGTACCCTTATAAGTTAAGGTAGTGGTTTGCCAATTTCACTGTCAATAAGTAATACCTGGGGAGTTTGTAAAACAAATGCAAATCATGGGAGCACTACCTTTGGAGATTCTGATCCAGTATGTCTGTGACAGAGCCCAGGAATCTGCAATTTAGCAGGTATCATTACTGCCTCTGAGGCAGGTGGTCTTCAAGGGGCACTTAATGAAACACCGTGTTTGTGTTTCGTTTCCACCAGGGCTGGAGTTGCCTCAAAAGCAGTGGCAGAGGAGTTCCTGAAAGGAACTGCTCCAAATTGTCCCAAGATGGGTCAGTTGGGGTTCCAAAGAAAGAAGCAGTAATTGCCAGGGTGATCAGTCCAAAGCACTGATTAAGGGAACTTACGTACAGATTGCTGCAGCAGACTTCCCACTCAAGAAAGGAGATGCTCTACCCAGGTAAGTCCACAATAAGGGTATCGAGTTATGGAGTTTGTTTGAAGGTTTAAGAAATTTGGCTCAGGGATGGGGCTAGTTTCTACATGTTTAGCAACATGTTTGGTTTTTCAGTGTTTTGGACAACAACCTAGACAAGTTTATAAGTTCCTGGGAATGCTCAAGGCCCTGGCTTGGGTTCAAGGTTGCAATGAGAAACATGTAGCTAAGGCACTCTGTGTTTCTTGGACAGGACAAAGAACAAGAGCAGGGGAAACTGGGGTCCTATACACCAAGTTAAGAAAGTGGAGTGACTTGTCCAAGGTCACACAGAGTAGCCATTACACCAGAATGTGAGCTCTGGAAGCGGCATCATTTCTGAGTGCCAAAGGTAAACCTGAGAACTGAATATTTCTGATAATGGCCCTTGAAGAAAAATAAGTTTTAAGCTACTAAGCCAAGACTCAGGAGCCAGCAGTGGCCCAGTGAAAAGTCCTGAGGCCAACACTCGGTATTGGTTGCCCCAGTCTTCCTCCCTACCTGGTGTCCCTTAGCCACTTCTCCTCTGGCCAGAGACGGTTCAGTCTGGCCATTCCCCATCCCTCCCTGGAAATCTGCCCTCCACATCTTCAGCTCACGTGCAGCCTGGTTTCTCCCCCTTCTCTCTGAAGTGGACTGACCTCTCAGAATGATTAAGACATATAATATAAAGCAATGACTTAAAAAAATAATCCCAGAAATTGGCTAGTATAGAAAGATATGGACAACATAAAACCCCAGAAATCACCGTACACCCTGTGCTCTATAATAATGTGAGAAAATAGAGTCTAGAAGAAAAATTCCCAGTTAATTTCAGTTTCAGGCTTCTCATCGGGCACTGGGACGGCGTGTGTATGTGAAAATCTCACTGGGCCCAGACGTGCACCCGGTGCTGTGCCAAAGGCAGAGCCACTTTGCTGGCGGAGGGAGGCGTTGGCTGCTGCTGGCAAGCGGGCTCTGAGGCAAAAGCTAAGGGTAGGGACGATTAGTTCCTCCCGAGAAAGGCAAGGATGGACCTGGCTTCTGCTTCAGTAGCGTCCCTTTTAATAACTCAGTTAATTTTAGTGGCTGCGCCTACAAACTGCCTTATAAAACACTGCCGAAGGTGCCTTATAAAACCTGCAGTTTAACAGAAAATTTATAATGGCGAGAAGTTTCAAAACAATGTGCAATGTCATTTGGGTCTGGAAAGAGGACAGCCTGTGTCTTTCTAGGAGTTTCAGCTGCAGGCCTATCGGAGACGGTGTCCGTTTCTTTGTCCAGGCTGGTGTTTTCTGAAAGGGTCGCCATGGGTTAAGGGGACAGAGAAAGAGCAAGAGGAGGAATGCCCACTAGAGGGCAGAGAAGATATTTTTTTGTGGGGTTGGGGGTTAGGGGGTGAGCGGATGGCAGGGTGTATCTTAACCCCAAATCCCCCAAAAGGCAATGGAGAAAACCTCTGGGATGTGGCTCTCCAGTGGCAAATTCAGTCCGTGCAATTGCTCAGGCTGCTTCTCTGCGGTAGCCGCCACTCACCAGCAGCGCCATCAGGGATCAGGGAAGTTTCAATATGCGCTTGACAGGTGAGATGTCTTTGCCTCGATCAAAGCCCTCTCCAAAATGTCCATGTAGAGACAGCTTTTAAGAGAGAAAAAAATACCTAGATTGGTAGTTTGAGACCCCAACTCATGGTTGTTCTAAATAATGACTTTAATGCAAAAATATAAGATGAAAAAATTATTTTCCACTGTAAACTCACTTTATAGAAGTATTTATGTTATATACTCTAAGGAGATGAAGGATTACTTTAAACTGTCAGGTCTGCTGGGCAGAACACACGCACATAGTGTCTGAGCTAGGCCAATGAGGCTGGACGTTTTTACAGTGTGAGTCCTAGAACCCTCAGACCTCCTCAGGCTCTGTCTCACCTGGCGGAGTATCCAGCGCAGAGCAATGCTTAGCGGATGGGCTGCCTGACAGAGTGAGCCCCACTTGAGGATGGTGGAGTCCTCACGCTCTTTCTCCCAGCCCCAGGGGAAGCCCTGAGGATAAAACCCTGGGAGAAGCAGTAGTGAAGACCCATCTTATTTGCGAAGTGACATTCCTTTGCCCATTTTGCTGTTCTCTTACCCACCTGTATCACCTCTGACTTTCCAACTGTTTCCCATTGTTCAAGATCAACTTGAAGCATTTTTAGACATCTTTTTTCACTGTCTTTCATTGTCTGAAAATCCTACAGTCCCTGTTGCTGGCACCCTACAATTAACAATTATATTGTCTGTGGTTATATATGATTCTCTGGTGGCTCCAGATGTGAAATCCTGTTCCCTTAATGACACTGTGACTGTCTCCAGCAAATCAGCATCTGCTCTGCTGGGCTTAGTCAGGGACAGGCACATGGCTCTCAATAATTTGCTTTTCGGTTCTTATCACTCATCCAGGGACTGGGGTTTGTCAGCCAAATCAATTAGTAGACAGAGAGACAGCATGTTCCAGTAAAAATACCACTGGATAAATGAAAGGGGTTATGGGGTCTCCTGCTCCTACTATTTAACTAGATGAGGACCTTTGGATGGGCCACCGAACTGTGTGTGCCTATTTTCTTTAAAAATAGAATATGGTTTGTTCTGATGCCTGTTTTGAAAATTAAAAAATAGAAGTGACAGAGATTTCCAGAGAAGCAAATTATTATATAAATGGGATGTATTGGTGTACCAATTCAGCAGCATAGAGAAAGGGAAGCTGAGATGGTCTGACCACACCCTACCCAGATCTGCATTAAAGAAATAAGATTTTGCATTTGGAGCCACCAATGAATCACATATATCTATAGGCAATATGATTGTTACCTATGGGGTGTCAGCTATAGGGGCTGTAGGATTTTCAGAGAATGAAAGCGTGCTAAAAGATACCTAAAGACCCTGGAGAGGGGATAGGGGAGCACTGAGAGAGACACCTTCATGACAGAGGCCACATCCCTCTGAACATCAGGGCTTCCTTTGTTGGTTGGTCCCCCTCCCAGTCGCTGACTGACACCTCTCCCTGGGGAATAAGTTCCTTGTTGCCAGTACAAAAGAGTCTCTAGCATATAAAGGTAAAGAATTTTACTTATGTCACCTGTTTTCTTCAAGCCTCTTCTGTTTCCCAGTGTCTTGGCTAAGACCATTGGCATGTAAAACACAAAGCCAGAAAACTCCCAGAGCCTCCTGCTGCAAAATAGAAATGGCAGGGAGACCGGCTACTGTGCTGGAGCGCACATCCTGCAGGAAGTAGATGGAAGAAATGTATTCACTGTGGGTTCCAGCAGCCTGGAGAACAAAGGCTCAGATCTGGCCTAAGAGTTAAGTTTTCTAAAAATGTCCTGTCACGAAGGCAGCCAACAGCAAGTGGCAGCCAGTGGGTTACCACACTTTGGCCTAAGGATCTCACTCAAGGAAATGTGGCCCCGGGGCCACAGTCCAGGTGTGGGAAGTGGCCTTAGGAATCCCTTAGCTCTCTGTGCACAAGGAAACATAGGATGCTTTTGGAACTTTACAAACTACAGAATATGAAGTTGAAAGGTAGCCAAGTATAAGGAAGAGAGAAATTAGCTAAATATTTATGAATAATGGAATTCAGTTGTACTTGGCCATGTGGAGTCACTCGGGGGTATTTACAGGTTGCATGTTCGAAGTGAAAAGAAAACCTCCTTACAGAACAGGTGTATGGATGAAATTTTAGTCTGGCAGAGATGATATTGACTACCTGGGATTCATCCTAATGGTCTTAGGTTAGAGACATTTTGCTTTTCTATCTATAATATGGGGCTAAATTTGCTTGCTAATTTCAAATACAGGCATATCCTACAAAGAATGAAGTGACACATGTGGAAAGCTTTAACCCATTTGCAAGGAGTTGCTAGTTAATTCCAAAATACAAATCATGGCCCTCATGGCTGACATTTGAAATACATTCCTTCTGATGGCTCTCCTTGCAATAACAGAATTCAAGTGCTCTGTTTGTTAAAGAGCTGATGTTGGGCTTGATACCGTGTGGTCCTTAATACATTTAAAATTTAGGCTCTCTGATGACAATGTAAGGGCTATGAAGAAGGGAGTGGACCTCTTCTGGGAGAAAAATGCAAATCTATGTGGTAGACACAATTAGTATATCCCTATTACAGATGAGGAAACTAAAGGACAGAAAATGAAAGTATTTTGCAAAATTGTCCTGTGATGGCAACTCTTCTTAGAATCGCCCCTTTTTCTACCTTTCATACAGTTGCTGTTTATTGAATCAATGCAGAAATCTTGGAATTATCCTAGACAACGCTACCTCTTTGAGTAACCATATCCCATTAGTCATCAAGTCATATCCATTCATAACTCAAAAAATTTATCAAAATCTGCAGAGAAATTATTAGAAGTAATAAGAATTTGACAATGTGGCCAGCACTAAGACAAATATGCAAACCCCCCTGCATTTTCATACCCCAACAATTAAAGGTTAAAAAACACAACTTTTTAATTTACTCCTAATACCTTACATTAATTGAATACTTATTATGTGCTAAGTAATCTGCATATATAATTTTGTTTAGCTAGTACCACCAGTATATGAAGTCTGTCCGGAAAGTATCCAGTCATTGCTAATATAATGAGAATGGTTTGTGCAACATGGATGTAACCTTGGCAGTCAAGGAGAGTGGACTGTAATGCGCATATGTGAACAATGACACCTTCACTGTACTAGTCAGTGGGGCGCTGGATAGTATTGGGTGAACATGGTGTGCTGGGTGGCCATGTCATTCAAAATGACTGAGTAGAGCAATGAAAATGAATCAAATTTTGTGTCAAGCTTGAACCCTCCTCTGCAGAAACTATTCAGATGATTCAGAAGGCTTTTGCGTTGATGCAATGAGTGCAGCACAAATAAAAGTGTGGCACAAATGCTTCAAAGATGGTCGAGAATCTGTTGAAAGTGTTCCACATTCTGGAAGGCCTTCAGAACACCTGAGTATGTTGAACATGTATGGGCTACAATCAACAAAGATCAGCCAATGACAGTACGGGAAGTAGAAGCTGATCTGGGGATTCCAAAAACTACTGTGTTCAAGATTTTGATACAAGATCTTGGCATGAAGCATGTCATGGCAAAATGTGTTCTGCAGCTTCTGCTACCAGAGCAGAAGGAACATTGTGCTGCATTTGCTAATGACTTGCTTCAAACTGTTACCAATGAGCCAGATTTCCTTAAAAAGGTCATAACCAGAGATGAATCATGGATCTATGGCTATGATCTAGAAATGAAGGCCCAGTCATCCCAATGAAGGTCGCCTGGTTCTGCATACCTGAAGAAGGTGCAGCAAAGTCATAGCAAGATCAAGACCATATTAACTGTGTTTTTTGATTGGGAAGGTGTTATCCATCATGAGTACACTCCTCCAGTCCAAACAATAAAGAGTACTATCTCAATGTTTTTTGTTGGTTGAAAGATGCAATGTGATGAAAAGGGCTGCAGATATGGGCAACTGGTGATTGGCAGTTTCATCACAACAATGCTCCCCCCACCCCATGCATCACATCTAGCGCAGAATTTTTTGGCAAAACATCAAATCATCCAGGTGACTCAGCCCCCGTATAGCCCACATTTGGAATCCTGCAACTTCTGGCTTTTCTCCAAACTAAAATCAGCTTTGAAAGGGAAGAGATTTCAGCCCATTGATGAGATTCAGGAAAATTGATGAGGCAGCTGATGTCGATTCCAACAAAGGATTTTGCAGAGTGTTTCAAACAATGGAAGAGAGGCTAGGATAACTGCATGAGGTCCCAAGGTCCCTACTTTGAAGGGGACTGAGGTGCTACTGTCCTATGTCTTGTATCTTCTTCAAGAAATGTCTCCATTTTCCATATTACATGGCTGGATACTTTCCAGACAGACCTTGTATATGTTGTTATGTGAATAGGAAAGAAAATATGAAGGGATATAAACCAAAGTCTTATGGTGGTAATTTCCTCAGGGAGGAGGGATGGTATAGATGAACCTTCTTTTTCTGGACTGAATTAATTACAATGAACATGCATTGCCTTTGGCATTAATAAAATTATGGAACATTAAAATTTAAAAAAATATACCATTTAAAATAGCAATACAGAAAACCTTTACCTAGAAAATTTTAAACCTCATTAGATTGTCTTTAAAAAGACCTGAATAAATGGAGAACTATAATCATGCTCATGGATAGGTTTTAATGTTTCAAAACGAGTTCTCCTAAAATTTACCTGTAGATTCAATGCAATTGCAATAAAAATTCCAAAATGGCTTTTTATACCATGTTATAAGGTCAACCTAAAATTTATATGACAGAAAAAAGGCCAATAATAGGCAAGCCACTCCTGAAGAAAAATAATCTAGGGCATTTTCCCTTGACATTAATATTATTATAAATCTACTGCAGTGCTATTCAATAGAAACATCTAAACTACATATGTAATTTAAAATTGTCTAGTAGCCACATAAAAGGTAAAAAGATGATATGAATCAAACAGGTGATATAAACTTTAATAACAAATTATATTTAATCTAATATAGGTAGAATATTCTTTCAACATGTAATTAATATAAAATTAGCAAAAAATCATTTTACATTTTTCATAAGTCCTCAAAAATCAGTGTGTATTTCATATTTACCAAGTTCATCTCATTTTAAACTAGCCACATTTCAAGTGCTCCATAGTCAGTGTAATTAGTGTCTACCATAATAGCACAAATTTGTAGTATTCAAGTATATTAAGTCAAAGACTGACTTAATTGGCCAACGAAATTCAAGAGAGAGACCTAAAGACTTAGAGGTATATGGAGACTCAGTGTTTGGGAAAGTATGCATTGGAGCTTACTGTTCAGTAGGGTGATAGAGTAATTGGTTATGTATTTGGAAGAAAATAACATTGGATTTCTATACCACATCTTGCATGAAATTCAATTCTAATTGAAATAAATATGAAATATAAGTCTTTAAACCTTGAGAAGAAAATACAGAAAAATATAGACTAAATATCTTCATGACCTTTGGGCAGAGAAGGGTTTCACAAGACATAAAAGCATTAACTATAAAGAACAACATTTAAAATTTGACTATATTAAATCTAAGAAACACTATTTCTTAAGTGATACCATAAAGTAAGTAAAAATACATGTCACGTACTAGGAGGATTTATTTGAAAAGTTTGTATTTTTAAAAGCATTATTTAAAATATCTAAATGACTACTGGAAATCATTAATAAAAATACATAAAATCCAATAAAAAATAAGCATTTCAGAGACCATAAAATGCTAAAGGAAATTAAAAATGTAAAAAAGGTTCTCAATCTTATTAGTGATTAGGGAAACACAATTTAAGGATATAAAATATCATTTTAAATCCAATAGATTGGAAAAGTTAAGAACTGGTATTCTCCAGGTGGAGCAATGAGAACTCCTCTGTACTCCTGGTGAGAGTGTAGTGGTATGGCTATCTTGGAAAACAATTTGACAGTATTTTTAAAGTAAACGATATGCATGTTGATGACCTTGTGATTATATTCTAGATGTATACCCATTAAAAATTGGAAAGCCATAGTGTTGTTTATAATATAAAAATAGAAATAGCACTAATGCTATTGGTAGGAGAGTGAATGAATAAAGTGGTTACATAGTGGATTATTATATAGCAGAGAAGATGAATATATGTATATGGAACAGCATGGATGAATCTTAGTAATAAAATTTTGAATGAAAAAACGACTTCTTCAAGACTAATACAGAGTGTCACCATTTTAAATAATACCTTCATAACTTACCATAAACTTCACCCTTTAAAAGTGTACAATTCAGCGGTTTTTAGTAAATTCACAGAGTTGTGCAGCCATCACCACTGTTCGATTGCAGGACATTTTCATCATCCTCATTCTGTCCTATAGAACTTGTATCTGAAATTGCCCCAAAGTGACAGCAGGGGAATTCCCACAAAGGATTGCTCCAAACTGTCTCCAGATGGCATTGATTGGGATTCCAAAGAAAGAAGCACTAAACACTGGAATGAATAGTCCAAAGCATTTATTAGGGAAAGCTGTGTACAGAGGGTTGCAGTGTCCTTGAGACAGCAGGAAAAGAGATGTTCCAGCCAGTATGTCCACAACGAGGGGGTCAGGTTATAGAGTTTATATGGAGATTTAAGAATTTGGTTCACGACTGGCGCTAGTTTCTACATGTTTAGCAACATATTTGATCTTTTAGGGTTCTGCGCAATAACTTAAACACTTATATCAGTGCCTGGGAATGTTCAAGGCCCTGGCTTAGGTTCAAGCCTACAGGGAAAAACATTCAGCTGGCTGGAAGGAAAGGGGACACTGAGGGCTCCTAGAATCCCCCAAGGATATCCCATCATTGGTCACTGCCTATTCTTCTGTCTGCATATCTCTTAACCACTAATCTACTTTATTTTCTATCTGTATGGATTGGCCTCTTTGGTACATTTCAGTAAATGGAATTATACAATATGTGACCTTTTGTGTCTGACCTTTTTTCATTTAACATAATGTTTTCAAGATTCATATATTTTGTAGCAGGTTTCAATATTTCATTACTTTTTATTGCTGAATAATCCATTATATGGATACGCCACATGTTGTTTATTCATTTATCAGATGGAAATCTGAGTTGTTTGTACTTTTGGGGTATTATGAATAATGCTGTTGTGAACATTGTGGACAAGTTTGGTCTTGATATACATTTTCCGATTCTCTTAAGTACAAACCTAGAAATAGAATTTCTGGGTCATAAGGTAATTGTGTTTAACATTTTAGGGAAATACCAAGCTAATACCAAGTATTTCCAAGTGGCTGCACCATTTTAAAATCTCACTGGTGTTGGGTGAAGGTTCCATTTCCCCACATCCTCAGCAGTACTTCTTATCTTTTTTTTTTTTTAATTTGAGCCATTCTAGTATGTGAAGTGGTATCTCATTCTACTTTTGATTTACATTTCCTTAATGACTAATGATGTCGGGCACCTTTCATGTACTTATTGATACCACTATTTTTTCTAATGTACAAGTTGAATCAAAAGTATAACAATATGTTATACATATTTATATATTTAGTTCCTATGCAGAGTATAATCATAAAATAAGTTATATATAAATATAAAATATATCTGCATGTATAAAATTGATAGGGTAATAATTATCTCTGGAGGAGGCAGGTGAATGGGACCAGAAAGGAACATGCAAGTAGCTTCAGTAATGTTTGTTAGGTTATAATTCATAGAATGAATAGTAGGTTTACTTGTATTTATTTTATTGTGCTTCATAACTAAAAAAGTACTTCAAATATTTTGCATTTATCAAATTCTACCTTTATTGACTTTTTAAAAAGTATTTATTGCACACCTACTGTGTATCAGGTATCATTCTTGGCACTGGGAATATGGAAATGGACTTAAAACAAAATTCTATTCTTGCATAGTCAGCATTTTTTTATTACAAAAGAAATTACATAAAAACAAAAAGTTTCTCACTTCTTACCTCCCCCCAAATTCCAAAGGCACTATATAATGGAGACCACTCCAATTGGCCTGCTCCCAAAACTTTGTCTTTCCAGCACATTCTTAACACTGTGTCAACCTAAATAACAAATAGAGAGGCTCTTTAAAATAAAATGATATTTATTTGGGAATGGGCATTGCAATGGGAATATACATGCCATAGTAAACTGTGCGTGCATCCAGGGAGATAAAAGAAGATGAAGGGTTTTAAAGGAGAAATGAGGAGTCTCACATAATTGTTTTGAAATAATTATCCTTGGCTACGAGGATCAGTAACAAGGGTGACACCAGTCCAAAGTTGGACAGACAGTTACTGGGCAGATGTCTTCTCAGAAATATTTTTTGTGTAGGTTTTGATGGCCTTGGTGTAAGGTTGTGGTTTCTGCAGAGTCTTGCAGAGTCTTTTGTGATAGTTTTTGTTACCAAGCATTTATGCATAAGAACCCTTCTCTTCATGGACTTGGCCCTATTTGTCAGGTTGGTTTGTTTGTTTCCTTTTCTTTTAACTTTTTAACTTATCTGTATTTGTTACAAGTTTTAAGTGGATTGTGACTCAGGCGCTACATTTCGATTCACAAGCCTCACTTTTCAAAACAGCTTTACAACATGCATGGGTAGGGCCTATAATTTTGTTCCTCTAAACACCACTTTTTCTTTGGAAAACAAGCCTGCATAGAGTTTCATCAAGTTGCTTCACTTTAAACATACTTATTTCTAGAGGACTAGTACATGCAGAAACTACAAGGGGATGAAAAGTTTAAAGAGTAGATTCTAGAATATGAATGAAAGTCATTTTAACAAATACTTTCTTCTAAACACCAAGATTAACACAAGTGACTCCTGATTCTAACAACTTTCACAGCTGCCACCAAAATGATCCCTGAGAGCTACAATTCTTTTACTTTCCAACTAAAAATCTATCCACAGCACCTCACTACCATCATAAAAGACTATGTCTTTAAGATTTAACCTATATCCAGCCTAGAAAGGCATTGCTCTGGTCAAGCTGAAACGCGAACTCTCAGCAAGCCCAGCGTGCCTTGTCATGCCCCCTGCCTGGGCGAGTACTGTTGATAAGTCTATCCTGTAAAGTCCCCTCATCCATCTCCATGCTCCCATATTTGGAATATTCTAGGTACTTCCTATTTATTCTTATAAATGAAAGATGAACGAATAAATAAATGAAAAGACTCTTTGGCTGTTTGAATAGAAAATTATAAATTTCTCTATTATGGCATTTCTTTATTATGTTACACTTGTTTTTTAACTTGTTTTTCTCCACTAGATTGTAAGTCTCTGAAGCTCCGAAATCATATCTACATTATCTTTTTATTGACAGCACATTGCATGGTGCCCGATGAGTACATGTGTGCTGTCCATTGAATTAATATGTTCCCATTGCCACTGCCCTAGTTCCAGCCTACATCACATCTTGCCTAGATTTCTTTCTAACCAGCTCTCTGCCTCCAATATTACCCTCTTCAGTCCCTCCTGGTAAAGTAAAATAATCAGTATTTCCTTACAACGCCACAAACATTTTGAAATAAAGGACCCGATGATATTCATCTTTGTATCACACGGATTATCTAATACAATGCCCTGTTATAATGTGCGTTCAATAAATGCTTTTGGAATGGTATAATTAATTAGACACGTCTTTCTCAATAATTCCTTCACTGGCTTTTTGATATTTCTACAGGACCGTGGGCTGTCTGGTCTTTAGTGGGCTTGGCTTGGTGGTTCTCTTTCAGGCAGTGGGTGAGCCAGCCTTAGCTCCAGGTTTCCTCCCTATGTGGTTAATCTAGGCTGTAGGGCTATAGTCTGTGGCCACCTAGGACATGCCCTTCACATAGCATATCACAGAGTTCAAGGATGGTAAACTCAACTATACAAGCTCATTTCAAGCTTCTAATTGTATCATCTCTACTAATATCCCATTGGCCTAAGCAAATCATTTGGAGAAACTTAGTGGGCAGCTGCTTTTGAGGAAATCATGGCAAGGGTGTGGATGACTAGTTCTATCACAGAGAAGTAGAGAATTGTGTCCAACAACATAACCTACTACAGCATGGTCAGATTTTGATCTTTATTCTGAGTAAGATGAGAACCATGGGAAAAACTAAGTAGACAAGCAGCAGCGTCATAATTCTTGACCCACAAGAGTCATTCTTGCATTAAATCTATACTTGTGTTTTTTGCCTTTGCTGAAAGATGCTTTTTCTTCTTCTCTAATTGAGACTGGAATAAAAAAAAAATTGAATAAGATAGGCCAGAAACAGATCCATGCATAAATGAACACTTGCATTATAACAGAAGTGGTTGTCCTTCAGGCAGCTCACCCACTGGCTGAAGGGGGACCACCAAGCCAAGCCCAGGCAGAGCAGTGGAGGAAAAGGTGGTCTTATGTAAGTAATGGAGCGCTGTATTTGGATATCCATATGGAAGAAATGAAAATTGACCCACATGTTATACCATGCTAAGAGAATCAATTCCAGGAGGAATTTATACCTAAATATGAAAAGCTACACTGAAAGCTCTTAAAAGTTAATATAGGTGAATACCTTCATAACTCTAGGTTAGAAAAAGATTTGTTAAACAGAATATAAACTGTATTAAATTTTAAAACCTCTGTTTATCAAAAGGTGCCATCAAGAGAGTAAAAGCTAAGCCATGAAGTGAAAAAAAATTATGGTAAAATATAACAATATTAATCTATATTTATCCATTAATTATTGATATACAGATTTTCTATATCATCCCTCATTTTATTAATACATTTCTTATTAGTTTAAATAGTTTCAGAGATATTGTGGTTGCTAAAGCTTACTGTGATTATATATTTGCAAACTTTTCTTAGAATTTTGATAACTTTTAATTTATATATTTTGATATTATGTTATAACATAATGAGAAAAACTTACTAGCACTGACTTTATTTAGTTATGTTTGTTAATATTACAATGTCAGGTGTCTTTTGTTTTTGAACTCCTGGCTTTGAGCGATCTACCCGCCTCAGCCTCCCAGAGTGCTAGGATTACAGGCCTGAGCCACCACGTCCGGCCTAATGTCAGGTGTCTTATAGTTGGCTTTTGCTTTATCTTTTTCTGTCTTTTAACTTGTATCACTTCTGTGTCATCATTATGAAAGTAAACCTGATAAAAAAGCATGCAACTGAACTTTCAGGATTAAAAAATTCATCTGTCAGTTTTTGTTTAATTGGAAAGTTTATTATGTTATTACTTATTGTGATTATTGTTATATGCATTTGGCCTGGTATCTGTCAAGTTATAGCTATACAGTATTTTTAATTCTAGTTTAGTTTTAGTAGCAAAAACATAATCATCATAATCCTTATAATTCACAGTTTAAAAATATTTAAATGTATGAATGTGTTTACCAATTTATTGCATCATAATTGCTTCTTACATATCTCTTCTTCCTTCTGGATGTAATTTTACTCTTACTGAAGTACATACTTTATTGTTTCTTTTAGTAAGGTTTGATGAATTAAGTCTGTCTGAAAATGCCTGCTGTGCCCTCTTGAATGATAATTAATCTGGGAATAAAATTCCTCAAGTGATTTTTTTTCCATTAGTATTTTGAGAATATGAATTTGTTTTCTTTTGACTATTATTTTTGCTAAGTTTAGGTCTAATAGTTAATTCTCTGTAAATATTCTGCCTTTTCTATTTGGTTGTTTCTAAGATTCTCTGCTTGTCTTTAAGATTTTGCAATTCCATGGCTATGTGTCTAGGTGTGGATTTTTTATAGGTGTTCTGATTATGTTGGGGTAAAGTTTTAATCTGAGGATTCACACCTATCCTAAGACATTATTATTTCAAATGTTGACTTTTCAACATTCTCTCTAATGTCCTGGTAGAACATTTATTAGGTATATGTTGGATGTCTCCTATCATCCATGTTTCTTAAACTTTGTCTCAGGTTTATCATCTTTTAATCAGTATGTGTTGCATTCTTAGAATTCCCTCAGCTTTAACTTCCAGTTCCCCAATTCAATCTCCAGCTGTGCCCACCCACTGAATGTTTATTCTTTCTGAAAAAATTGTGTTTCTGTAATTCCTAGGCATTACTTTTAAGTTTTATTTTCAAAGCTGCTAGTTTTTTCTATAGTCTTCCATAAAGTTTTCCTTCTTATTTTTTCTCTTTTTTAAATCTCTGTTATTCATTTTGAAAGTACCATTTCATGGAGCCTGATTTTCCTATTATCTCAAGTCATTTGGATTCTAATATTCTTGTTTGTCAGTATTTCCCTTATGGAGATCATTTCCTCATGTGGTTTGTGATTTCACTTAAATTATAGGCTTATGTTCACAGGCATTGTTTTATTCCACTGGGATCTCGTCCCATAAATCTTGGTTATAGACATGTGGCTATGAAGTGTTTTTATGTTTATTTGCTTTTCTAAAAAAATTTTCCAGGTAGCCCAGGGGATTTATTGGCTTAGAACAATTTTTTTAATTCACTTATCACTCTGATGATTCGCATTACATATTGGTAGAATAAATTTAGGCTTTGCAGCTTTACCTAATGTGGGTTATATTACCTATTTTCCATGCTAGATTTTGGTTTGTATTTTTTCCTTTATACTTTCATATACTCCTCC